>JADMNL010000023.1:428037500-428637500 GCA_016271365.2 Neoceratodus forsteri | reverse complement strand
GCATTTAAAGGGGGGAGGGTGGGAATTTAACCGAAGACACCAGTGTGGAAAGCAATTCTGAGAATCGGTTATAAAAACATACTACACCTTTCATAAGTCACATGACTAGCACAGCATTATAAAAAGAAAGTAAAAAATTAAAAGTGAATAAAAATATATTTTTTCCTTTTAAAGGCATAGGATTAGTTAATTATGGTGCCAAAATGTGAGTACATATCACAAATTCATGTTTTAAACTGAAGTAGAACACCACAGTTGCACCACAAGTATAATGTGTCTCATACCAAAATGGGAAAAAATATCCCAGAGCCACACTGTTAATGGTACCTAGCTTAGAGGATAGATGAGGCATCCAGAGAAGGGAGCTAACCCAGGCTTGACATTTCTGCTCTAAAGGTCTGTCTGGGGAAATAGGAACACTGCACTCTTCCTGATCCCATGATCATTTCTGTAGATAGAGGAGATTCAGCAGGCAGAGAGAAGAAAGCTAAAAGTAAGGAGAATAAATACAGCAATATTAGTAAAACAGCAATGACACAAAAGTAAAATGAATACACAATGGTGAATAAATGGCATGTTAGAGGTAGATATCTTCCTATTCCAACCATATAATACAGATATTACAAGACTATATCGACTGTTGAAACACCATATTGATGCCAACATAGTGGCAGATAAAGAGGAGGGGCATTAGGGGTACCAGACCAGAGTTAATGACATGAACAATTTTCTTGGCAATAGTTTAGGCAAGGCTAGGCAAATTTTATTTTAAGCCACCCAATTCCAGAGGCTCTGGCACCGTACAACTAGAATAGAAATAACACAATAAATAAATACACACAATAAGAAGACACATAACAATAACATAAATTACAGCAGTTTAAGATCCCAACTCAAGCTAAGTCCCATAGGTTTGAGACGTTTCCTTGAGAAAATCCAGAAACTCTCCATCTGGAGTAGCCTTGTGACTCTGTTACCGCTGCTTTCACCATTTCAGTGCACATTAATTCCATATGCTTGGGATAATGGTGACGGTAACCTGGAAAATGCTTGCTAACTGGGCGGTCTGGATTTTGGTGTCTCATTTCCCCGACATGCTCCTGTAGTCTGGCAGAGTTGTATTATTGTTCTGCCTATGTATAGTTTAGGGCAACTGCACCATAGATCATATACCACAAAATTTGTGGCACATGTGAAGAACTTCCTAACCTCAACATGACGATCATATCCTTCTAACACGAGATAAGTGTCCTGACTGAAAAATGGATACATGTTACAATAGCCACATTCAAACATACCTTTTGATGTATCTGTAACCAGCTCAGATGGTTAGGTCTCTGCTCCTCCCTCTTAAGCCGTCTGTGGACAAGCTTGTGCCCTTCAGAAGGTAATATGAGGCCCTTCACTAAGGGCTTCTGCTAGATGCGGATCACCCATGAGAATGGGCCAGTATTGTTTTACAATGATACCCATTTTCCCTGGTATTGCATTGTAGTTAGTGATATGTTCCGAAGACCTTCAGAACTATTTCCCCTTTGCTTTGGTTGCAGAAGCTAGGATCTTTCAAGTGCCCTAACCTTACTAAGAGCTGTTTCAATGATACTATGGGTGTACCCACGTTCAAGGAATCTCTGTTTGACGTCTGTGCACAGCATACATATTTTAGCCTTACTTGTAAAGCAAGGGGAGCAGACATGATGGAATTAGAGTCCCTTCTTAACTTAAATTATTACATTACTGTGTTACTATGTACAAGTTTATAGGGATTCCCTACTCATGGTACTACCCAGGTTACCCTTTCATTCCCTTGATAAGAACACATTTATCCAAACTTACCTTGAAGACCTATACTGTCTTCATAGCCACCTTCTTGGCTGGTATTCTAATTCACAGACTCACCACCCTGTGTCAAAGAGAATGTCTCCTTACATTACCCCTGGACTTACCACCTCTGAGCCTCTGGGAATGTCCCCACATCCTGCTGGATGACACTAGATCAAATATCTCTGACAGTCCGATCTTGTCTGCATTCTTGAGTATATGGAAGACTGAGAGCATGTCCCTTTGCTTCCTTTTCTCCAGGGTGTACATGTTAACGGCCTCTAACCTCTCCTCATATCTTTTGTCCTCCGTACCTTTCTCCCAATCATTGAACAACAGAGTATAAGTGCAGTAGTTAGCTAATAAAGATTTATTGGAAAGGGGTGAAAATCACCGAGAGAAGCTTTTCTTAGGTTTCATTAAGCCGGTAGCAGACTTTCTGAATATTTGGAACAACTCAGTCTCAAAGGTTTTGTAAAAGCTGAGATCTGGAAATTGGAACCATTTTTAATTCAGCTGTTATCCCTCTGAACAAATCAAGGATGCATGCAGGTACTGGAGGTAGTTTATTTACTGCTTGAATAAATAATTCAGATCCATTTTTCTGCAGACCTCAGCCCTCTGTACCACTGGGCTGGCCCAACTGAAAACAACTCTGTCATTTACTACTTCTGTAGTTTACTACTTGAATAAATAATGCCAACCCATTTTCCTGCACCAGATTCAGCAACGGTTTGTCTGTCACAGGAATAAAAGGCAGGTTATGCACCATCCTGAAAAAAATGATACAAAGTCGCTTCGGTACTGTGTGAAGAAAAGCACAGTATACTAAACAGCATATACAGTAGCTATCACTGCAAATAGCATGCAATAGATTCAGGCATCAGTGCTACCACTAACTGCCCAGTGTTTCTTGCCCTCATAGTGCTTTTTGAAGGACTGCTGACCCCTAGTGCCTAGCTATATTTTTTTTGCACCTGAGTTAAATTGACAGGTGCATAAAGACAAAGTGTAAGTGAACATTGCAATGGCAGTCAGCAATCCAAAATACTGTAGTATGTGCAAGACCGACACAATACAGTGCAAATTATTGAGCGTCTCAAAGCCTTCATGTGGTGCAATACTGGAAGATCAATAAATTGCTAGATTCGTTAAGATAATAGCAATACATATTGTAGGGAGCATGATATGTGCAAAATGACAAAAGAGTTGTTCTTACTTCTAATTGATTGCTGCTCTCATCACATGTAAATCGTCCTCACTGAATAACTTTGCAGAGATCATATCTGCACAATACAATTTATATAGACACAATTTAAACCTATATTACATATATCCACATACACAGAATTCATATCTTATACTGACAGCCTCAGCCATACAGAAGCTTAATATAAGAATGGGGTCAGGTCAAGCTGATCATTTAAGCCTGACTAAATAAGTGCTCCTATCGTAAAGATACAAAATGCCTCATGCTTTATAAGGGCTTTATTTCTTTTACCTTCCATAGGGCCTGCTTTAACTTGCTCAATGCCTATAAACTGCAATCTGTGCATGTTTTTTTCTTTTGTCATATTCACTTGTGCTTCTCAGTGAAGCAACAGAAGGCAACAGCTTCCATTTCTGCAGGGTGAGCAGGTTAAGGAAAAGTATCAAAATGAAGCACGCACCAATCTCTGTAGAGCAAAACAAGCCAGGTTAACGACTTGTTGCCTAAGGAAAATCATTACATTTTAGTCTATTCTACTGATTACTGGATGAGTGCACTGGACCAGAGGCCTGGTATCACGCTTTATCCATGCCAAACAGACACAGGAACATGGGACAATACCTCAGAGGTAGGCACAGGTACTTAGTAATATACAGTATCAGAACAAAGTGACAAATGCAGTAAAAAAAAAATAAAATCAGCATGTCATAATAAGGAAACAGCCACTGACGTGTAAAGTCTGTCTACGGGCAGCATAAAGGAGCCTCTCCTCATAGATTTTGCTCCCCCCGCCATACAACTGACCATTGTGGTGGTCCTGCATTGCACCCTCTTGACAGCCTTAATGCTCTGTCTGTATTGAGCAGACCAGAACTGCAGGCAATTCTTCAAGTGGGACCTGACTAGGGCCTGGTAAAGTGTCAGGATTACTTCCCCTGCTCTGCAAGTGACACCTCTTTTGATGCACTCCAGCGTTCTTATGAGCCTCTTTACTACAGCTGTGTACTGCTTGTCCTGTTCCCACCTTGTCTATCATAACTCCCAGGTCCTTTTACACCTCAGCTACAGCAAGAGGAGCCACACAGTGTGTAGGTCCTACCTCTGTTTTTTCTTCCCCAAGGGTACAACCTTGCATTTGACTATATTGAATCTAAGGCTCCAGAAGTTCAGCAAGTCACCCAGCTTGTTCAGGTCCTCCTGATGTTTGTTTCCATCCTCGGGGGACTCCACAACGCTGGCCAGCTTTGTGTTATCTGGAGGACTGATACACTCGTCATACAGGCGGAGTGCATGAGAGCTCTGTGAAGTCTAGGAGATAAGACAGTCTTAGCAGGAGCTAGAAGGCAGAGAAAGAGTACTCCATGTGAGAGTTGTTACAGCCTATTTTAAGAAACATTTGCAGGTTAGTGAAATTATGCAGGGAAAGGACACATTTTTAAATTTGTGATATTAAAAAAAAATAACGTTGTATAATGTTTAATCTCCTATACATCCTCAGGGGCAAGGAGTGCCCTACAATTTATCCAGGAGTAGTGCTGCAAGCACTGTTTTCACTTGTGCTGGTTCAGTGGCATGGAGTGCTGAGGTATCCAAAGTCACACCTCCTACCATGCCGGCAACCAGTGTTCGAAAATGAGCACTGGTTGCCAGGGTTCAGCAGGATGGGAGGGGATTGAGCATCCCTAGGACAGCTCTCCTCTCCTGGGGAAGGGGTGGCAGCTGTATCGGCTCTTGACTGCAACCAGGTGGAGGCCCTGTGGTAGTACAGACAGCAAGCGGCTTAGGGACAATACTGCAGATCTGTAGGATGTACGCAACTCCATGTGCACATTTCTGAAGTGTAGTCATGACAGGGCATTGGGAGGAAATGGAAAGGGATCCCGAGGCAGGATGAAGCCCTATGTTCCTCCCTGGACCCGCTTCACCACCTGGGTACCTGGAGCTGAACTGGACTTAAGTACTGGGGGGAAGAACAGCTCTCCCCTCTCCACTGCACCATGGGGGTGGGTAGGGAAACAAGCTTCCAGGTCAGTCCAGGAGAGGTGGGTGCTGGCCGAGGGGAGCGGGAGAGCCGAAGAGCTTGCCGAGGGAGTAAAAAGCTGTATAAAAAAAATAATTATTTTTTACTTCTGGGGTTTATAAAATTTGCTTATTTCTGGCTAAAGTCCCCAAATTGAGGGAAACAACATGTTGCGCTAATGTTCTGTTGCTCATAGGAAAAAATTGACTGTCCAAAGTTAAGCACAAATCCCTCAACTTATAGACAAAACACAAGCTGTGAAAAAAAATAGAGACTGAGGAAAGAAATTAACTTCTACATACTTTGCAAAATGAGAAATTTTGTAAAAACCTTTCCACACATCTTGATCTTACACAAAAGTGAAATCTCAAAGTTGCATACAGCTCTAGTTAGGATGAAAAGAATTACTAACAATGCTTACAGAGCAGCTGACATGATTGGCGCAGGTAAGACACACCAGAGTGCAATGAAAAATATTTTCATTGACAGCTCCATTCCAAAGTTAGCACAGTTACCTGACTTGACTCAGTGCTTTTGTGAGGCAGGCTTTTAATAAGTAAGATTCAGAGTTTCAAACTGCAGTTCCATCCAAAATAGCAACGTAATGATGCTGAGGGACAGGGTTATACTATATTCAATGTAAAATGTAGTAGAATGAGGAGGAGGGGCTGTCTATAATATAAGCTTATGGTTCCAGTTGGATGGCATCTTACGGCTCTAAGAGTGTCCCCTCATGCATTCTTAGGACTAGAGAACTGAGACCCAAAGGTGAGCAGTTCTGTGGTCCTAAGGACGCAAGAGGTATGAGTCTTAGATCCATAAGAGAACATCTAAACAGACCCATAAAATTACTATAGATCACTAACTTTTTTAAGTAAAAAAAAATCCTTTTTTTTTTAATTTACAAAGCTGACGGCATGAGTGTTCAGCGAGAAGCATGTTACAGAGGCTTGTAACTTGGCAATAAATTACCTTCTCAGATTTTTGGTGGAACGGCACAAAAAGAAGAGACAATGGACAAGTGGTACTCATGTAATAAATGGAATTTAATAAAGATCAATAATATAGGCTTACTAGCAACAGTGTAATCACTGGGAGAACTACCAGTTTTCCTTACCTAGGTAATGCAGTTTCTCTTCTCAGAGAAGCTACATGCTACACAAAGGGTCTTATACCCTGATAATAACCATAGCAACAGCTAAAGAAGATACATAAAATGTATGTAATTGGCCAGAAATAGGTGGCCTGAGTAACTATCCTAACTAGTATAAGACGTTGTATAGCTTGCAGAAAATATCACATACAATGGGACCACTTATTATGCCAAGGTCAGTTGCACTTGTAATGGTGCACAATTACTAAAGATGGCACTGTTGCCTTACTTATGGAGAATAAAGTAAAAATAGAGCAAAAATAATCTCTCATGGCTAAAATGTATCAGTAAAGCATAATATAGCATACTATGCATAATAGAACACATATCCTGATACTTATGCTTATATGATATGTGTCTTCGCCCTGAGGTTAGTACATGTACCTGCATATAGGTTGCTGTCCACGAGGTGGGGGGTACAATAAGGGGTGCTGGACCATGGATAACATCCCCCCTTGTTTCCTCTAAAAGAAAAGGCAACAACCATAGGAAAGTAGTGGATGGAGCTACAAAAGTCGTCTATAAGCCCGACGCATGAGCCTTGTAAAAGAATTTGAGTTGTTTGCAATGTTATCTTAGAGTATGTCACAGACAGCGAAGGGTTAGTAGCAGAAAAACAATCAAAAATGCTTGGATAATAACAAAATCTTTAAAAGTCAATTCTAACCAAGTGTTGGATAGAGCAGTGCTTAAATCACCATCGTGAACAAGATCATTAAGAGCATCACCAGCTTTGGAAATATTATTGCTGATATAAATCAAATGCAAATCTTTTCTAGCTAATAGAGATTGCAAGGATAGTGTCAAAGGGTCAATATGCACGTTAAACACAGGCAAATATTGAGATAAGGCAAGCAGGTATTGCGGATCAGTATCAATAACATCTGGTTCAGGGAGAGGAACAGGAGTGATCACAGTGTGACCAATAACTGTTTTCTGCTGTGGAGTAAAACAGAAGTTAGGAGCATTAATAGCACAAGTGTTGGGACCATAAGAAAAAGATTTATGATTTGTCACTACACAGTACTGCCCATCAGAACTGTAAGTAATTTGTACAGTTGGAACCCTCCATTTTTGTAGACATATAGGACAGGCGAAAGACTGGTTGGTGAGCCGTGAAGTGTAGCGATGTGCCTCTTCTAAGTAGCTTCGGGATGCAGCTGTTTTGGCATGAGGCACTGAAGATGCAGCTTGCAAAGATTCGGATTCATCAGTCAGGTTGGACAGCAGATCATCACCCAAAGTGTAAGACCAGTCAAGATGTTCCAGAGAATATCCACATACAGGTTTAACAATGTCAATACGTCACAGTGGCACAGGTAATAATATCCCTTCTAGGCACAGCAGTTGGTTTGGGGTGCGGCTCAAGCTTGTAGAACAGAGTGGTAAACAAGCAAAGAGGGTAGATCAGTTTGTTCTTGGTAAATGTTCTCAGCAAGATGTCCAACAGAATTAATAGCAGCCAGTTTGTCAAAGACAGAAGTTTGTGGATCAAAGCGAGGTAGTGACACAGTAAAAGTCATAAACATGTTGTCATGGATTGAGCATTTCTTAGTAAAGTAACAGGGTGCTTGGTTTGGATAGCATGAAACATATCCAAGATTTGTAGCAGTAGTCATAGAAATATTAACATTGTTTGAAATACATACAGTAATGCACAACATGGATTTGCCATGAGGATAATACCTTTTAGTGAGTCTCCTATCATGAATAAGATCTGGAATGAGACCTGTTTCCAAGTCCCTGAAGAGATTGTTAACAGTGGCAATTACGTAAGAACTATAGGCAGATCATAAAAGTTCACAGGCAATATACTGCTTGTCTGCCTCCTTATTATTTTGGAAAATCAAGTCATTCATTTTGTTTTTAGCATCATTGAACCATTTGGCAATTTCCTGCATATTATAAATGGTAAAATGTTCTTCTTTACTTAAACCATCTGCACCATGTAACAGTGGTGGTAACACATCATTTTTAATAACTTGTTGAAAATTAATTGTTTGTGCTTTAATAGCAGCTATATCTGCTCCATTCCAGATAGACATGCCTGAACCAAAAAGGTCAGAGACAGTGTCACGTCTAGTACGTGATGTACTTTTAGTATTAGGTGCAGGTCTAAAGGCCCCTAAGTGATCAGTGGCATGAGGTCCACTAACTGGATCATTTGTGTGAGTTTGGTAAGCAGCTACAATGTCTAGAAGCATCATACTGAAAAATTCAGAAGTGCTGGTCGTGTGACAGAGACCAATCTTAGCCATATTCCGATGTGTAAGATTAAAAATAACTGGAACATGCATAAATTGTACATTGTTAATCAAAGCTCCTGGAAGGGAAGTGGCGGTCAAACCACTTGGAGGACCAGGCTCATGGGGAGGACATGCAATCAGTTCTTCTTTGGTGGGTGGGTGGGACTACAGAAAGAAACATAGCTTCAGTAGCCACATAGTTATGAAGACAGAAAGCACGTGATTCCTCAGAGTTGAGGCAGTCACAAAAGGTAGGATCTATTAAGGCAGTCAAGTTATAAAGACCAGTATGTCTAGAAGAAGTTTGTCGAATAGAGAGTGTACTGTTTGGTGCAATCCCTGTGTTGGGCCATCCGTGAAAAGTACCTTTGGATAAACGAGCTACAGGAAGCGTGTAACCATTAAAATCAGTTTCCCATTGTAACTGCAATGTGGATTTGTCTGGAGCTACTGCCATGGCATTAAGATAGATGTCTGAGCCTTCCTTAACAGTAATCATTTTGTTGGGGACATCAGTATGAACTCCCTGTGGGCCAGGATTATCTCTAGCTGAATGTTCAAGTTTATCAAGCAAATGTGCTATACATTGTCTGTGTTCAGTCGAAAGGTGTTTGTCTTGGGAGCAAGTCAAAGAAAGTAGTCCCACCAGGATGGGGATGTGCAAGATAGCCATCTTGCCATTGTATTGGAAAGAAACAGAAAAGGACTGTTAAGTGAGGGGTACTATTTCACCCTAAGAGGGTTGGAAAAAGTAATTAGTCACTTTTATACAACTTGAGCTGATTAGCATGGAAACAGCAGGGATTTATTTAACTCTAAAAATTGATTAGCGTTTTGCTCATAAAAGTGTTAAATCTTTGTGAAAATGTATAGCTCTTGCCTCACTGTGTTTAACAATCACAGCACGTCTTGAAGATCTATATAAATACTTTCTGCACAGTTAGTATAGTCCCAAGGAAAAAACTGCTAATCAATTATTTAAAACCCTGCGGTGGTCTGTTTTTGCTGTTGAACTCTGACCTGATAGACAGCAGGATTGAGTTTGTTGAGAAGGGGATATGTGCCTTCCCATTTGCTGGCAAATGAATGAGCTGGTTGTCTGTATTGGAAGAGCATAACTTGGTCTCCAACTTGCCAGTTGATTTCTTTGACATGCTTATCAAAATGAGCTTTAGCTTGTTGTTGAGCTTTGCCCATATGATTGGCAGTGAACAGGTGTGTCTTCATGATGTCATCATGAAGTTTTTCAACATATTTGTCCACAGATACTCTGTCTGCAGTGGGAGTGTAGAGATCAATCAACAGGTGCTCAGGTAATCTCATGGCTCTACCGGTCATAACCTCATATGGTGTGCACTGGGTAGTTGCTGCAGGAGTGCCCCTGATTGCCATCAGTAGTAGTGGCAAGAAGGAATACCAATCCTTTAGATTGGCATTGATGAATCTGCATAACATCTGTTTAATTCTTCTGTTTGCTGTTTCTACCTGACCTGAGGATTGAGGATGGTATTGGATATGACATTTTTGATCTACTCCAAACATTTGGAGTGTCTGCTTCATCAGCTCAGCTGTAAAATTGGTTCCCTGGTCTGAGCCTACCTTAAGGGGTATGCCCCACCTGGAGAACAATTGATCCACCAGAATCTTGGTGGTTGTCTTTGCCGTGTTATTTCTTAGTGAGGAATGCCTCCACCCACTTGGAAAACAAATCTGTGACCACAAGTGCATACTTGTTGTTCTTGCAGGAGTTGGTCAAGGGGCCAATGAAATCAATTTGTATTGCATTCCATGGTCCAGACTGCCTTTGTGGCAATAGTTTTGCATTTTTTTAACTGAAATTGGATTGTTCTGGGCACACACTATGCAGTTGTCCACATAGTGCTCCACATCCTTGGTCATACCAGGCCACCAGACAATGGTTTTAAGTTTCTGGATGGTATTATCTACCCCTTGGTATCCTCCAGTGGGTGTGTCATGAACCATATGAATGAATTCAGTTCACAAAAATTGTGGTGCAGCCCACAATTTATCACCTGTATCTTCCTTTTGATAGCAGATGAGCTTCTGATCACTAGACAGGTGTATGTTGTCAGAGTGTCTCTTGTATGAACTACCAGTAGGTAGTTCCTGTTCAGTTCCTTTGTCCAGGAATTTGAACACATCTTTTAGCTCTGGGTCAGATTTCTGTGCAGCAGAAAGGTCCAGTGGAAGTTCTGGTTGTGGTTTCTGCCTAGTGTTGGTGGCTAAGAAAATAGCTGTCACAGCTACTGGGTGTGAATTATTGACCATGTCTTCCCCCCTCGAGCACCTGCTTTGGCCAGTGAGTCCACTCAGTCATTGAAGTCTTAGTAAGGATCAGATTTACAGTGAGCCTTTACTTTGTGGATGTACAGTTTGTGAGTAAACTGTTGCGTCAGGGTGTATATAGACAAACAAATCCCTGTATTTGACAGGTGGGACATCAGAGGCTGTAAAGTTATTTTTCTCCCAGAATGATAGAAATTCAGTAAAGGAGGAACAGACCCAATTAGAGTCTGCAAAGATGATGCATGTTTATCACCATGAGGCATGATTTCTTGAGCACAGGCCACAACTGCCAGTTCAGCATGCTGTGAGGAGATGACAGTGCATTTCCTTGAAATGCACCTGAAATCACCATCTTGATCTAAGATGAGCACACCAAATCCTGCTACCTGCTCTTCATCTACATAAGAGGTGGAGCCATCTGTAAAGATGCAATACTGTTACTCTCAGGCACTTCTGTACTTTGAATGGGACTTATTATGAATGTAATCACAGGCACTTAGCAACTATATGTATAACATACTTAGCGTGCTTTGGTGCAACATTTGTTTTTAAACACATATACTGTCCTACTGTACCTCCTACATGTGAAGTATTGTACATTCTCAGCTTTGTGCTTGTATCTCTCTATGTTGTGACCTCCCGGGCCGTGCCTGAAAATAGTCATTTTTGTGTCCAGTGCGCCTACCTGGTTTTCAAAAAAAAAAAATACATGCTGCTATCTTATAAAACATCTGGTGTAGCCGGTAAGAATGGTCCTGGCTCAGGTAAGTCAGGAGGTCAGAGTGCACAGTAATGAGGCTTACCTGTGTAGAGTAGGCCATGGGCCAAGATGGATGGCATTTTTGCGGTAGTATTTTGATGCCCCTGTCCTGCAAAAGCAAAGACCAGTGGGTGAGTCTGGTGTTGGAAACTGAACCATCTTTTACTTTATCTGAAAGCAAGAAGTTGGTTGGGGTGTGACAGGTATGCAAAACAATAGGTGCATACCCAATGATATACATGAAGTATTTGACAACCCAGTAGGTTGCCAAGAGTGTTCTTTCACAGAGACTATACTTTATCTCTACTGGAGACAGCATCTGAGAAGCATAGGCAATGGTTCTAAAGTACCCATTGTACTTTTGTGCCAGCACTGCAGACATGGCCACATCAGATGTGATGGTTTCCAAATGGAATTGAAGGTTTGGGTTAGGATTGATCAATGCTGGGGCTAAGGCCTTAGCCTGTTTGAGCTGTGTTACAGTGTCAGTATGAGTGGGGACCCATTTCCATGGGACATCCTTTTTCAGAAGTTCATACAAGGGAGTGGCATTCAGGGCAAAGTCAGGGATAAAATCCCTGGAATAGTTTACCATTCCTAGAAAGGGTCTGAGTGTTGCCACGCTAGTAGGAAGTGGCAGATCTTGCAAGCCCTGGATCTTTTTGACAGTTGGGCTCCTGCCTTGGTCTGTAATGCATAGGCCAAGAAAGATGACCTCTTCTTCACACAGTTGTGCCTTGGAGGGGTTGCACTTGAGGCCTTCTATCTTGAGGAGGGATGTAAGTCCATCTAGAAGGCCCAAATGATCTTCTTTCATGGTGTTTACTGGAAGCAAGCCATCCACATACTGCAGAAGACACTTGGGTGTGGAGAACCCCTGCACAGAATCCATCATGTGGAGATGGAAGAGGGAAGGTCTGTTGTGGAAGCCCTGGGGAAGGCAAGTCCAGGTGTACTGACGTCCATCAAAGGTGAAAGCAAATTTGTAATGGCTTTCCTGTGCTAATGGGAGTGACCAAAATCCATTAGAGATGTCAAGAGCTATGAATCACTTTTTTTTCAGGTGTCAACAGCTTGAGTACATCAGGTGCTGACGCTACTGTTGGGGTGCAGCTGGGGGCAACTTGATTAAGTTTCCTGTAATCAGTTGCGAGTCTCCAATCTCCATTTGGCTTTTTGACAGGCCAAATGGGTGAGTTAACAGTGGAGACACAGGTCATAATCATCCTTGTTGAAGCAGTGATTGGATAGTTTCCCTTAATTGTGGCAAGGCTTCAGCTGGAAATGGGTACTGCTTCTGCTTCACAGAGTTAGGCCCTGTGATTTCAATGGTAGTGTGCGTCCTTCCACAGTCATGCTTGTTAGTGGCAAAAATATCAAGGTGTTTTTGCAGCAGGGGTGCATGCTCAGAAAACAGGTAATGGCTTTTGAACAAAGCCATGATGTCATACTCCTTGTTGTTATGGGAGATGGCTGCCACCATATGCGATTCTGGGATGGTGACAGCATGACATTATTCTTTGATCTGAATGAGTAGCCTGTTGGCTAAATCTACTACACAGCCATGTAGTGCTAGGAAATTAATTCCCAGGATGCTGGGATAATGACATAGGATCATGAGGTCAAAAGCAAAATCAGTCCTGAGGTGGCCTACCACCACAGGTAGGGGAATAGATCAGTAGGTGTGTAACTGGGTACCATCTACACCCTGTGCACTGGTCTTCCAGCCAGTAGACCAGTCAGATGAGACGGGGTCCTCATCATGGAGTACTGACATGGCTGCTCCGGTATCCAGAAGCATGGTAAGTTGGCAGCCCCCGACCATGGCCTTTACACAAGGTCATCCATTTGTGTCAACAATCAAATCACTCACAATCCAGACTGGGACCTGTAATGTCAATCAGTATTTTCAGAATCAGCATTGTCATCCTGTTCCTGAAACCAAAGGCCTACAGGGTCTTCCAAGGCCTTCTGTAAGTCTTGCAATGAGTACAAATGTGTCTGTGATGTCACAGGCACTGCGATGGCCTGCATGGGTGGTTCCTTCTTGGATGTCATATCAGTCTGGTCAGTAACCAGTGCAATAAAAGGACCCCCTCAGCTTTTTCAGCATTCAATAGATGGGGTCAAGAAACGATTTCCCCGGCCGCTTGTCCGTTCGGCAACTGGGGCTAGGGCCATTATAGTTCATGTAGCTTTAGCTTCTCTCTCAGCAAAGATCTCCTCCAACAGCTTGCGTAGGGTCTCGTTTTAGTTTTTGATCTGTTGATAGCTAGGACCATTACAGTTCTGGCTATACTGTTGGGCATTTGGATTTTTCCAATTGCTTCTGTCTCTGTTCCTGTTGTTTCTATAGTTCCGGTCCCCCCCACCGTGCGACTGCTTGTCGTCAGAAGAGGCATCATTTGTTTGGTTGTTTCCCTCTACCGTATAATGGGTAGGGGTGTCAGGGGCAGGTTGCACTGCAGCCATCTGTACTGCAGCCACCTTGTTGGATTTGCTGAAAGTAAGGGTACAGAGGTAGACCTGATAGGTATGCTCCATCTTAGTGAGGATAACCACAAATGTACTGGTACTCGGGTAAATGTTAAGCTCAATCTTTTCCCACAGGACTGGAGTCATATTCGGATGTACAAATCCTTGTACTCAGTTTGGTCTCTGTCTGCATCTTCATTTGCAAGGCCTTTGCCAGTGTTGTCTGTAAGCCATAACCATTGATAGTAGGCTGCAGGACTTTCTCTTGTGCCCTGCTTAACCTTGTAGGTCAAGCGAGCTCCTACAACACCTTGGGAATTGGCGGATATAAGGCCCACTGAAATGTCATCAAAAGAAAGGGTGTCACAGTTATGTTCAATCGTCTGCCACAAGACTTGAACCTGATACTGGGGTTGGAGGGAGAGCTTCTCGCAAAGGGAGTGCATTTTTTCTAAGTGAAAACTGAGATTGTCAGTTTGGCCCATCTGTCCGATGCTCTGTGCAATTTGCTGGACAGAGTGAGTGACTTGTAGGGGGTTGGAGGTGTGCGTAGTCTCATTTAGTTTATTACATTCCCAGGCTCCCCAAAGTGCAGCTTCCGCTACCTTATCAGTGATTGCCTTGTACATGTGATCCTGAGTAACAGAATCTTTTAGCATTTTGTCAGTTTGGTCCTGGATGACCCTTTTTAGGTCTTCCAGGACAGTGATTTGACTAATTGCATCCCAAATTCTGTCATGAATCTCCCCTGGTGAGAGGAGTGAGTGGATGCTCACCACGGAATACAGGTCCTCCGCCTATGTCATGGGGACTGCCATCTTGGCATTGTATGTGGCATCCTCCATGTTTGTGTAGACATGGTGACACAGTGTGCATGCCAACGTTGGCACCATCTTGTGGATGGCCAGCAGAAGTTGCTCCACCACAGGGGTTGGACTTGCATGTGACGTGGCATGCCTCATCATCAAAGTCAGAGTCACCATCGCCTGATAATGCAGTCTCAATGGGTGTATACTGAAATCCGTTCATGGCCTTAACATGGCCAACAAGAACCTCCTGTTGAAGGCACAACTGTGCCATCTTTTGTCTACATTTCTTGTGATAGACTTTTGCAGTGCCCTGCTCAATACCTCTCTCAACCTATCTCTGTAACACTCTATGGGTGGCGCCCAATTCAACATTTTCCCTAAGCTCTTTATCCAACTCACAAATCATCCGCTTGTAATCTTCTTTCAACTCAGCAGTCTCCTCTCTCAAACCTTTATTCGTATCACTCAGAATATCATTCAGATATGCTGTTTCTTATCACATATCAATGTATAACGATCATCGCTTAATAAACATATCTCTCACTCAGTGTCTGGAGGGAGTATTACAGTGCAGCAGTCTGGAATTAGCATCACGGAGTGACTGTGTCCCCTACATTAGTTTCTGTTCCTTTTTCTGTGACTCTGATGCCTGCAAGCCCATCTCTTTTTTTAGAAATGAATTTTGCAGTTCAAGGGAGGCACACCTCGCTGTGAGACTCTCAACAGCGGTATGTAGAGCCACAACCAAGAGACCTCTAATGTTGTATTTCTTGGCTGTTTGTTTGGACTCTAGGTATTGGTCAGATATTAGCAGCAATGGTTTTTCAACATATTTTGCATCTAGTGTGAAATCTGTCCATTCGCCATGGGATGTGAGGTAGTTTGAGACATTGAGTCTCAGTTCTGTGCACAGGTCAGACATAACAAAGAAGGGGTATACAAATAAATAAGCAATTGGAAAATTGGTCAAAATGCCTCTGCGCCATCACCAATCACTTTCTGGTCCCTGGTGGGTGAACGGTATTGCCAAGGTGGTATGCTGTCACTCACAGTGGGAGCTTAATGAGGGGTCTGGTGTGGGTGTGCCACTTCCGAGACCAAGATGGTGTGGGTCCACCACAACTGCTACCACTGTAAGGACAAGTAGGTCCAACTGTGTGAAAGTTGCACCACACTACTCGACATTCAAAATAAATTGAATGTAAATCTTCCTTTGTACCTTCCAACCTGCACCCAGTCACCAAATGTAACTTGGTAATAAATTACCTTCTCAGATCCTTGGTGGAACGGCACAAAAGAAAGCAACAACAGACAAGTGCTACTCATGTAAGAAATGGAATTTATTACAGATCAGTAATACAGGCTTACTACCAACAGTGTAATCACTGGGAGAACTACCAGTTTTCCTTACCTAAGCAACACAGTCTCATTTCTCAGTGAAGCTGCATGCTACAGAGAGTCTTATACCCTGATAATAACCACAGCAACGGATAAAGAAGATACATAAAATGTATATAATTGGCCAAAAATGGGTGGCCTGAGTAACTATCCTAAGTAGTATAAGAGGTTGCATAGCTTGCAGAAGATAACACAAAACAATGGGACCACTTATTATCTCAAGGTCAGTTGCACTTGTAATGGTGCACAATTACTAAAGATGGCATTGTTGCCTTACTTATGGAGAATACAATAAAAATAGAGCAAAAAGGCTCTCTCATGGCTAAAATATATCAGTAAAGCATAATATGCATAATAGAACACAAATCCTGACGCTTATGCTTATATGATAAGTGTATTCACCCTAAGGTTAGTACATGTACCTACATATAGGTTGCTGTCCATGAGGTTGGGGCTACAATCAGGGGTACTGGACCATGGATAACAGTCTCAATGTGTGAGATACTCTTATGGTAATAAGAGTACTTCACACGCAACTGAAGGAAGCACTGTGATTGGTTGGGAATGTTCCCACAATCTATAATAATATAAAATTTAGCAGACCATTTTTATTTTTATGGGTAGTTTATTAAACATCATCTGGGTTATTGTTGAGAAAGGAATCTGATTCCAGTGGACCTACATGGTTATAGCAGTAGTACACTCTCATATCTTGGAAATGTTGTTTCCTTGTCAACAGATAATTTTTTCCATGTAGCTGTTGGGAAAATATGTGTTTGCTTTAATTTGTTTTCACTGTTCACACCACCCCCTGTAACTAGCCTGGGGGTCTCCATTTAATTGTTGAAATTTCATTGTGCCTGAAAGCTGCATTAGCAAATGAGAACATGATGTGCCAACACCCTTTAGTCTCCACTGTATGTCTGCTTACTTAGCATTCAACAAAACAAGTTGCAGTAAGGTATGAAATACTCCATTTACCTTCAGTTAGTTTTGCAAACTGTCTTAGATGTAATGCAAATTTTTTTCTTTAAACTGCAGCCTGTCTGTGTGTTTCCAGAGAGTTTTTTTTCAGGTTCTGTGTACTTTCAGCATAGAGATACATGGTGCAAATGGGTGCTGTGGCATCATGCTCTTATATGATAATGCAGCTCTTGGGGACAATGAGATTTCAACAACTAGAAAACTGAGACCCCCCTACGCTAGTTACAGGGGCTGGTGTAAACAGTGAAAACAAACTAAAGCAAACATATATATCTCCAACAGCTACACAAAAAGTTATCCATTGATAAGGAAACAAATAACATTTAAAGTTAGAAAAGGTTGTTGAAGAAAGTACAAGCTAACAAGAAAACCTACTTTCACCTTGCATTTTCCAGTCTTCTGATTGGCCAAGTAATTCCAGGGAATAAGGCAGCGAGCGAGAGAAAAAAAGATGGAGAGTATGTGGAATTGGGGAGGAGGTTGGGTATTCTAAAGTTGTGATAGACAGAGGATGGGCAAGCCCCCAGAAGCCCTCTTACAGCTCAGACTGATCGTAATATGTTTGCATGCCTTTTGGATGCAAACATAAAAAGGCACCAGCAGCTCTTTAACAGTAAAACACTATGACCATCAAGATATTGGTGGTGGTTATCTGATGTATTCCAAGTCTGGGTCTACAACATGTGTAATGTCTACTTTTTTGTGGGAATAATTATGAAGTACCTTAAAAATGACCATCATTTTCCTTTGATGGTAACAGCCTGTGCAGCAAAGACTGTCCCTTTAAAAGATAATAGTGTACTTCAGGTCCAAAGAGAAATTACTTTTCCAGTTAATCTTATTTCATGCTGTGTCACAGTACCCCTGGCTAACAACCGGCTTAACTTACTTTTCCACTGCTGCCACCAGTCTGGTTATGAACAAACTTCCATGGCTGTTTGCTTGTTGTCCCACTAGAGGCCCTTGCTCACACAGTGCAAGGCTTCTGGACATTGTAGCCCCCAGTTTACTGCAGTCACTCTGATCCTCAATAGATGCAAAAGTACTTAGATTTAGTATGTGCCTTCAGAGGTGGAGCACAAAAAAGCCAGCAAAATAGATTACCTGGACCTTTTAAAACACTGCATAGTCACATATACATAAAATATAAAATATTTAATATTTACACAATATACAAGTTATATGTAGACAACAAAAAGGAAATACACAACGCACTAAGGAAATCAAAATAAAGATTGTATATGAATGGAAAAATGCAAGATAGAAAAAGGCTAAACTAGACTAAAGTTCAAATTCTCGTCTCACAGGTCTTTTCTTAAAAATTCTGTGGACTTTCCACTTAGGGCTCCACATACCAAAAATGATAACACACAGCTACTTGAGGAAGGCTCTCGATTGGTTGCAGAAAGCAGCCACACAACACTGTCCCTGGGTCTGGCTTAACCCTCAGGGAGAAGAGAAGGATCCTTACTTGTGAAACCCTAGTTATAGGATGTACTGAACAGTCACAATGCCACAGAGTGAGCTGGGACATGATATTCTAGTCAGCAACTAACTATTTTTTCAATGACATTCAGCCAGCACCATTCACACCCCAGACCAGTTTAGACCAGTTCTGAAAATATTCCTCCATGAGTTAAACAAGTCAGTTTACTAACTCTGACCAGGAGGTCATCAAAATGGCTCTCCAACTGGAGTCAAGCTATTGTTCTGAAGAGCTCCAGTAAAGACTGTCCCATCTAGTACTCTGAGGATCAGTCAGTATGTGATGAGAGCTATTATTCATGCCCAGCACAGCTGAGCTTTTTCAGGTTAACCCTTCACATATGTAAGTGAACCCATAGCAGTAAACATTTTAATAGTCAAAGAAAGAAAAATCTGAAAAAGGAATGTACGTACATTCTCACATTCTGCGTCACACTCTCACTCTGTCTTTTCAGAGTGTGTCTAAGACAGCTGTGCCAGACTCCAAACTATTATAACAATACATTTTAAATAAAAGACACAGCACACCATTTCCATAAGGATTTGTTGTGTTTAACCACCATTCCAAACAAGTGTGCAGATGTAGCAGTAGTGGTAATAACAGTAATAGTAAACAGCTTTAGTCATACAAGTCATAAGAAAGGAATACCCAATTGACCGAAAGCTAATTTCCAATGGGATACAATGAGAAAATGTTTCAGTTTTCTACCACCTCTGAGTTCCAAAATAACAACAGAAATATGTAGCTGGAAAAAGCCTATACACATACTATATGGTTGCTCACTTTTCCCATAGGGACGCTGTAATATCACAAGCGTGTTCTGCCATAATTTCTATGTCAGGATGCCATTGTACCTCTATTCTGGCATCAGATTGATGGTGTAACAACACCTGGAAGTCAGATCCTGGGTTTGTGAACAAGGAAAATAAATGAAATTGTCACTTTTTCTTTATTTTTTTTTATCACTGACTTTATCTAAAAGTGACTAGCCATACACTATAAAAAATCATAACTTGTCAAACGTTACATCACTCTCATGGGTGATCATGTCACAAAGTACCCTCAAATTGGAATACAGCCTTGTTGTGCACTGTTGCCTATCAGATATTCTATTTGTAGGAGTTCCACCCAGAAAGCAGGGGTTGTAGAAATCTCTTCTCAGACTTTGAGCCGAGTTGGAGCAAATTAGCTTTGAGATACGTTTACAGATATTTGAGCCCAGGCAAAAGTAAAAGCCCAGAGAAAAACATGGAATGAAGGAGACATATCATATATCTGGGTGTCCTAATAAGCATAGGGATGACAGCCAGATAAAGTTTGAGATCAGACATGAGAACAGGAGTAGGTAAATGGAAATAATTAAATATATGTGGACAGAACCATGGAAAACTCCACAGCCTACCTTTCTGGCTGAGGAAACAAAGTTATTGTTGACAATAAAGAAATTTTGGTGGATAAAGTATGGGCGAACCTGAAGAGGGGTAGCTTTGTCAATCAGCTTATCTAAAAGCAAATTTTTTGACAATGGTCCCATTATTCCTCAAGATACATTTAGAATGTTGGTGTTCTGCTAGAGTTAAATGTCTCTTTTAATTCATATATAAAAGATTATGTTAAGCTTGGGTTTATTTCATTTTTGAAATATTCAAAAATTGTGGAATACTCTGCTGTTGTCCCACCTAGCAATTTTGTTCAATGCCCTAATTATAAGTAGAATAGAATATGACAGCTTACTATTAACTAGTCCTTAATGTATCTCTGATGAAATCTGGAGGCTACAAAAGGCTGTTTCTTGAGTAGTGACTACAACAAAATCATGGCATCATATTACCCCAGTAGTTATGATCCTTATTGGCTGCCAGTAAAACATAGAATTGGTTTTAGAATTGTATATCTTTGTCTTTAAGGCTCTAAATGGGTTGGTTCCTGACTATTAGTTTCTGTGTACTCAGTTACAGCTTTAGAGGTACTACCTACTGTCTAGCTCACAAAATTTGCTTGCCATACCACAGGTCAAAGTAAAAACTCAAAAGGCATGCATTCTTTCTATACTGTACATGGCCCACAGCTTTGGAATTCACTATTGCATTCTGTGCATGATTCACATCATCATCACTATTTAAATCCCATCTTAAGACCTATCTTATTAGACGGGTTTATTGAACTATAACTTAACTGTTATGGGTGTTCTGCCATACCTGTATATGCTTGTACTGCTATTTGGAAATATTTGTCCTATTTAACCCTTAAGCTGCCAACAGAATTAAGACGTACGGGAATTCTGGACTGATATGTGAGTCCGTGGCCCAGCAAGGGTTAATATTTAATTATTATATTGTATGTATGAGCTCATGGGTCATGTCCTGGTAACTTGTATAGCAGTTAGAGATGTGCGCATGATATGTGCCTTTATAAAACCTAGTACCTTTGATTTGAAGTGGTGGTGGCTTTTATTAAAATGTTTCACTGTGGCCTGCTGCTTATATTCAACTGCAGCTTCAATGCGAAGGTGGCTTCTAATCAAAGATATACAGTAAAATGTGATTGATACTTGCTTAGTATGCTTATGAAGCAATGGCGGACATAATGGACAGAAAGATTCTTCTGACCTTATATGACAATGTTACTATTTCCTCAGCTTGTGTTATCCGCTGGTGTGGGTTGAAGAACATAACATTTCAGCCATTAAGAGTTACTATGCGCTTGACAGAAAAGGAGTTTAAAACCTTGGCCTTAGTATGCTATTCTGATAACACATTACGCACTTTCTTTATGCTTGTGTACTGCTGACACATCAAGGAAGATAAAAAATGTACAATTTTTAAAGAAATGTGCCTTCTTTCATTTATTCATTTATTTAAAGAAAATATCAGAGATTACTTTCGAGCACAAGTGCTCATTTGCAAAGGTTCCATGTCAAATACATAGTCACAAAAAATATTACAGGTACAATAAGTAGTTCCAGAGGAAATGCAGTTGAGTCAAGCTCAAAGCATTTAAGACAGAAAAATTGCATCCAGTTTTGCAAAAATACTTATACACTGTATACAAAGTCGCAGGGTATGTACAGAGATAAAGCTGAATAAACCAGTTTAACGATTACAGTTGCATTGGACTGAAAGGCAGACCCCAAGATCTCTTAAGCTGATTAATCTTTGGGGAGATTCAGCAGCGTATCAGGCAGTTCGTTTAACCAGTTAGTGGCTCTGGCAGCAAACAATCAATTGCCCAACTAACTACATCGGAAAGGAGGCTTAAGGGCATTCCTGGCCAGGTTCCTGGTGTTGTAGTGGTTGAAAATGGTGTGGAAACAGTTTGGTGAAGCAGGAGGTGTTAGGCCCAGGAGCGCCTTTTTGGCTAGCAAAGAGGTCTGGAGCTTTATTCTGCAAGGTAAAGGTAGCCAGCTAGTGAGTGCATAAAGGGTACAACTATGAGTGCAGTTATCTGCACCAGGTACAGAGCAGCATGTCTTATTACAGATCGGCTATACTCTGTTTAGCACTGTGTCACAGGCAGTCGTGTAGGCAGGAGGCCATAAACTGCAAGTGACAGAATGATGCTGGCCACAATAAGGTGTCTAGCATCCCCAGTGAGTTTGTTCCAGTTACAGTACAGGCTCAATGCTCCAGTTTCAAAGGGGGGGACACAGGGTTTCTATCAAGCCCTGCATCAATCCTGTTTTTTGGCACGGCTGCGCCAAGCTCCTTTGATGCATCTGTATCCAATTTTAGTACATCAGGCACAGTTGCAACACTTTCCACACTTTATGGCAGCTTGAGCCAAATATAAAGGGTCCCTCGAACTACACATGTAAGACCAAGGAAAAGCTGGTCTAACATGTGGCATTTGGCCCCCGGGATTGAAAAGTTTGATCTTCAGCTGGGAGAGTGCTGCAAGCCCCGTGCCCCAAATAGTTGGTGCACCAGGGGCTTGCGGTATTCTCAAGGATCTAAAAACCTAGCTCCCAGTCTTTAGTTACATATGTGGCCACCAGATTGTCAAAACTGGGTTCAAAAGAGGTGTCATTCAGAGTTACTGTAAGGTATTTGAAGGTCTCCATCTTTTCAAGGTTTTCTCCCTGGCCATTTCAGATGACCAAGGGTGGAACTGTCCTCTTCTGTGGGAGGCTTGAAAAGATCATGGTCTTTGTCTTCTTGTAATTGAGGACCAGTGTGTTGTTAGAGAAGCAGCTTTCTAGTTGCAGTTCGTATAACTATGTCTATATTAGTTTCAAATGTCAAAGTGATGATAATTGTAGAACAAGAGCCTCAATATCCTGTATTCTGATTTTTTGGAGTCTTTGAACTCACTGATACTTTAGTATGGAGTAAATCATTTTTGGGAAGAAAGGTGAGGTTATTCAAATTAGTATGCTATTGAGAGCTTTTCTTTAAAGATCTGAATGGGAGATTCTCTTGTGACAAATTTATCCAGGCCCATCATGGTGGAAAGCTGTGTGTGTGAGTGTGTAGATGTGTGTGTGCGCGCACACGTGCATGCATCTGGGAGGATGGAATAACAAGGTGGTAGGAGACGGATCCGCCAGAGGTCATAGAACAACAGTTTCTCACTGCTTGACAGCAATGGTTGCCTTTTCAACAGTACTCATGATGTATTTTGTTTATATGTTTTTTGCACTGCTGAATTGTTTTCTACTGCTGATATCTGTTTAACTGTGCTTTTGTACCCACTTAACCCTGTGATAATACTGTTGTTTGATAATGTACTTCTACTGGGCCATGCCTGAAAATAGGTATTGTGTTGTATAGTACACCTACCTGGTAAACAAGAACAAAATAAATAAATGGAATATAAATGTGGCTTGCAAATATTAGTAATAAAAAACGGATTGACAATGCAGCATCGACAATTTCATGTCGACACGACATTACCCCGACACCACTACATCGATCGCAACTGCAGTTGGAAAGGTGCCAGCATGTGCAATCTTCTTGTTTTGCAGGGGGCTGTGCCCCCCCTGCACCCCCTTCTTGTGGATTCTCAACTCCGAGATGGAGCTAAGTCAGAGATGGATCTTGGGGAAGGGTGCCAAGGTACCAGGTGGACTGTAGAGATGGTATACCATAAAAAACAGCTATAAAAGTGCAAGACATGTCTATCTTAGTAAAGAAATTAAAGTCGGCTGAGCTAGCATGTGTGAATGACAACAATTTGCATCCCCACCAATTTATCATAAGTCAGTGAGGGAGCTGTGTTGGCACTGGAATGTTTTATAGGTGCTGTGGTGTAATGATTATATAATCAGCTTGGGAACCAGAGGACTATAGATAAGAACCCCACTAGAGTCAGATACTCACTGCATGCCCTTGAACAGATCGCATAACCTCCCTGTGTTCAAGTCTACCCAGGTGTGGAAATGGATGGATGGAAGGTAGGGCAGGGCAGAATGGTCAGATTCCTACTGAATGGAATTCTGCTGAATTGAGGAAAATTCTACCAAATTCCAGTGCTAGCAGAATTCCAACATTGTGTATGTGAAATGGTTTTCACAGATTAATAATCCACACTTTACATAAACTGAGGATTCCTTTTCCAAAGTCCGCAGAAAAAAAAGATTACATGGTTTACAGGAACCACAGGAAATGATTCTGCAGTTTATGCAGACATTATGTCTGGAATTTGAAGAAATTCCAGAAAGCATTTTGGAAGCAGCATTGCCATTCCACATAAATTCCGATGACAGAATTCAGCATTCCACACAGCCCTGGTAGAAGCAGAATCACACTAAAAATGAGATGTTGCATCTCAGATGAGCTATCCTGGGTCAAGTAATTTTATAGAAAACAAAATACTGTATCTCTATAGCATCAACCCTTACTGTACTATAGTATATGGTTACCCTTTGTTATGTATAAAAATCAGCCTGCTCGAAATCCTTGTTAAGCACATTCTAAACCATTATACGCATTCTAAAGTGATGTTATGTGCATTCCAAACAGTTGTTATGCACAGTTCAAAGGTCATACAGTTTTAAATTTCTCATTTATTCTATACCTAACCACTTACTAACCACCCAGTGCCAAAGTCATACCTTTTACCTTTCAAAACTCTGGAATTTTGATTTTGTATGTGAGTAGAACAAAGAAATGGCAAGATATTTTGTTTTCACTTCTGTGGGGGTGTGTGTCGTTCAAGTGTAAAAACATATACTATAAAATAAAATATGGTCAACCACGCAACTGCATATGTATTTCCATCTCAGGGGCTGAGAGGATATTAAAGACTCTCGAGCTTCACTCTTGAGGTTCATATGCTGTCATCCTCGACCCCTCGATGGAAACACAACCTTTTTATGTGTGGTTGCCCATACATTATTCTCTATGTTATTTATGTCCTGGCATGCTATGACAATTTCTCAGCCAATGTACGTTTGACTAGGATTGTTCCAAGATTACTGTATATTATGACTTCATTTTGTTCTTCTTTCATGGTAAAATATGAAACATTGCTAATGTTGTGTATCTCTCCCGCTGCCTTGACAAACTGCTTTTGAAAATCTACTTTCCATGTGGTAAAAGAAGTGGGCAGCTTGCCTAGATGTAAAAGCCTCACTCCCCCCTTCCCCACAGCTGTGTTGAAACAGATTTCTGTCATGAGTAAGCAGCACACTGATTAAACTGAAATATGTTTTTTTTTTAATTTAAAAAGCGTAAGTGAGGCTTCAATACATCATTGTAACAGTGATTGGTTTTTAAAGCAGGAGGATTCTCTGTAGGCGCTGAGTTTGTTCAAGGTTTTCAGGGGAACACAGAAAATAGTACACAAAAAAGGACTAAGGGTCCATCGTGTTTGCTTCCTGTTGTCCAGGCAACTGAAGCATTTGATCGAGACATTTGCAACTGTTTTTTAATTAGACGTGGTGCCATTACACAGCTTGCATAAGGGTAGCATTCTGGCTGACTAGCTTGGGCGAGTGCCTCATTCAAATTGGGTATATTCAATGCCTTGCAATAAGAAAGACAGACAAGGTGGACTCCACTACCCTTTGATTCTAGACAGTGTAGCCTAGAGGTCAGAACAATAAGCTGTGTCTAAGCTTAGTACATCCAGCAGTCCTGGGATTGATTTCCACAACTGCCGCTCCATTTGCACACTGTGTGGCACTGAGCAAATCACTTAACCTCCCCAGTACTCCCAGTTCACCCCTGGAAACAGGCCTTGGGCCTAGTGGGCCTAATCCTGTTACCAAAAGAATAAAAAAAAAATCCAGTAATATTACGATACTACGTATATTTACTGGACTTTGGCAGTAGGTACAGGAAAATTGCCAGTACTGAAAATCCCTGAGGGCAAGTGCTCCGCCTGCTGCCCCAAGGCTTACTACAGTAATTCTGCTATGATGCATACCTTCTTGTGATCCCCTTTCCTAATAATGTAAATACTATACTCAGGCCAGCAATGCAGTTTGGTATCAGAAACAGACCCAACTGGAGTTTAAAAGCACTCTACACTTTTTTAGGAGCTTGTTCTATAGGTTTACCACTGTCTGGGTGAAAACATATTCCCTCACGTTACCCTTAATTCTACCCCCTTGTAGTGCCAAAAATGTTTGTTAAATAAAATAACAGAACTCATTTCTTTTCTCTTACAAACAGAATTGTGTTTAAACAAAATTATTTGAATTAAAAATAATAATGCACAAAAAGAAACAAACCAGTAGGCTTCAAATCACACACTTTAACATTTTTATTTTATTTATACTGGATCACCCAGCTAGGATGAAACAACTTGGGTTCAATGGTGTCCTTTCTTTGGCCAGTTTTTGCAAGTGTGGGGGGGAGGGTGGAGAAGGTAACAGACGCTTAAGGAGGTCAGACTTCAAAGGACTCGTTTAAAGTCACACTTTGATGGTTACACTCCACCTGGAGTGCTGCATCCAGCTCTAGTCACTGGAGTACAGAAAGGACATGAAACAGACTGAAAGGGCACTGGGCTGCCAAGCTTATTAGCAGTTTAGGAGGCAAGGTCTATAAGGAGAAAGCTAACAGACTGAAATCTTTTAGTCTAGAGAAGCAAAGGCGGAAAAGAGATATGATTATAGTGTTCCAAAATAGGTCAGATAGCATGCATACACAGATGTTTGCATAGGTATGTGCTAGCAGAACTAGAGGAAGTCCACTCAAACGGGGAGGGGGGTGTGTAGGCGGATAAGGGGAACCATGATTAGAAAACATTTACACATAGGGTGGTTAACATGTGGAATAGCCTACTCAGTAAGGTGGGTGCTAACACTGTTCAGGGTTTCCAAGCAGGACTTGACAGATTACTAAGAAAGAATAGCACTGAAGGGTAAACATCATTAGTGTCAGTAGAATCAGGCCAGGATGATACTTGTTTATAGGGAGGGTTCTGGCATCTGTTAAGGTTCTCATAAATCATGATATCATTCTTAGCCAGTCAGGGCTGTTTATTTCTAACATTCTGCTTAGTCTTATAACCATAAGTAAAAGTGTTTTCCAATTGGTTACATGTGCAGTCATGATTTATAACGATGCTTGGATGTGTGTTCATTGTCAGATCTGGTATACTGTGGCCACTGCAGGAGAGGAGGACAGGATGGGTTCTAAATCCGTTCCATCCCCACAATACTAGGTTCCAATGTTACACACATACTGTACAAATGCAAACTTTGCACCATGTGCTTCCTAAGCTTTCGTTTTCCCTTTCTAAAGAGCTGCTTCTCCCTTGGCCACGCTGTCATCTGGGATATATCTTAGTCCCACGGAGATACCATGCTCATGCCTGGTGTTCCCCAGTCCTGTGGGTCTCACCACCACCTGATGGTTTTCATGGCTTCCCTCCTTGGGTAGAGGCTCTTAGGGGAGGCCCATCCTCCCCCTTCCCCATGCAGTTCACCAGGTGGACAGGTTTCAATGTTGGGGGCACAAGGACCCTGTGGATCCAGGAACTTCATCTATAATTTAGGCAGTCATGGGATTACACCCCTTGTTTACTTCCCTTGCCTCCTTCCTTCTCTGGGGTGGGAAGACCCTATTTAGGGAAAGAAGAAATTGTTCAAACAGGAAAGGCACACTAAACTGAAGCTTGTTTCCAGGTGCAAACTTTATTTTTATTTTCTATTTTTATTTTAGTCTTTGGTAACCAGGCAAGGCCCACTAGGCACAAGTGCCTGTTTTCAGGGGCGACCTGGGAGCACTGGACGGTTAAGTGACTTGCTCAGAGTCACACAGTATGCAAGTGGAGGTTGTGAGACTCAAACTCAGGTCTGATCTGCTGGATGTTTCAAGCTCGTTCACATCTCATTCCTCTAACCTCTAGGCTATTCTGCCAGTCAACCTAGGCGCACAAGGAAGTTAAATGACTTGCTCAGGGTCACAGAGTATGCAAGTGGGGACTATGAGATTCAAACCCAGGTCTCCAGGTCTGTAGCACAGTGCCCTAAACCACAGTGCTATACTTATAGCCTTGCGTGCACACAGCGACACCTGTGGAGGTATCAATCAAGCTCCCCCTGGCCCACTACAAGAGTGGCTGCAGCACCGGGTGCCAGACACCTGTCCTCCCAACTGCAGCAAGCTGCTGTGCAGCAACTGCTATGGTCTGGCCTGCTTTCCAACGCAGTGACTCCATCTTGCTCCAAAACCTGGATCAGCTGCAAAGCAGCGATATATGCTGCCACTATGACACTGGGGTGACAATGCTTCCCAACAATTTGCTCTATAACTGCTTGACCTTTGTCCTAATTAGCATTTGTCTTGTGTGATTACAGATCATAGAGATAAGCATGAGTAATGCAGATGTAGGTACCCAGACCTGATATTCCATATACTGTACATAACTATTTATAATTAAGCAATAATGACCAAAAAGCCAGTCAGTTGTTATTGTGATTATAAGTCTAATTGGAATAACAATTTTCTTTTTTTCCACTTGATGTGAGCCATGCATGTCTCCCAGCGTCAGCTGGCAGCTGGATCAATCATTTCTAAGACGTTAATGACCAATCCAGTAACCAATCAGGAGCCTCGCTTGGCTCATGAATAATTAATTAGACCTCATAGCACACAGTCATCTATGCATTATTCTTTATATAGTAGCCAGTTATTGGTTCAGAATAGTAACTGAACAGACATTTTGTCAAACGTTTGTTAGCACTTAGCCGTTCACATGCCCTGCTTTCTTTGAAGGGATGAATCAGCCTAATCCATGTATAGGCTAAGCTTTCAGCAAGGGTGTTAGAACACTGCAAAAAGTGGAGCACATGAAGTTTGAAATGGGCACTTATGGCTTGTAATGTTGGGCTGTATTTTGAAAGGGTACTTAAAATTATTTTCCGTAAAAGAATTTCAGCATTGGGGTTGAAGGAGACAGTGTTTGTAGCCATGGTAATCCTTGGAACACTGGATTCATTGATGACTGAGATACCTTTTATTGGACTGTGACAGGGTTGTGAACTGGGCGGCTTCTGGGGAATACTCTCAAACAGAACATTCCAGACACCAGTTTAAATTACATGAAATCTACTGCACATTTCATTAACGGGAAAAAGAAACAAACAGCTTGTATTCAGCTTAACAAAAACTTCTTGCAGTTCAGTCTCTTGCTGTCGCTACTAGCATCTTACCGAAACAGAAACCTCTTTTTGTCTGCTCACCCTTCTCCCTTTATGGGCTCAGGTGTTGCTTGTTAACATTCCCCTGCCTCCTATAGCCAGCTGGTTGAACATCCAGTGCAGTGAGGGCTTAAAGTCCACCAAAGGTCCTGTCAGAGCCTGCATTGTCTGTGTTGCAGGGTTGTGAAGCAGTTTACATGTGAAAGGTGTTTGACAGATGTACACTCCATCACATACCTTCACCTTCAGAGTAATGCCTGTGGCATGCTCAGTATGGGTCATCAAAGACCCACCCTCCCTAGAGAAAAAATCTGCATTACCATGCTGGTTACCTGCCTAGTGGCACACATGAAACAAGAAAGGTGGCAGCGTCAAATACCATCTGGTGATTTGGGCATTGGTATCCCACATAGCATGTAACCACTTGAGGAGGGCATAGTTAGTGATGAGGGTGAATATCCATCCCAACTGGTAGTAGCATAGGATGACCACCACCCAGTTTACTGCCAGATAATTTTTTCCCAGTGTGGCACAGCACTGCTCCTGGGGAAAAGGTTTTCAAGAGAGATATGGGATGGGGTAAATCCCATCCTCAAAGTCTTGCTATAACACTGCTCCCAGCCACACCTCAGAGGTGTCTGTGTACAAAAAGAAGGGGCATTTGAAATCTGGACTTCATATGACTGGCCCCTCACACAGCACGACTGTGATACCCTGAAATACCATCTGGCACTCAGATGACCAATGAACCTTAGGTGACCAACAAACCTTATTTGGGGCAGTTTTCTTGTTCAGGTCAGTTAGTGGGGTAGCAAGGGGCTGACAATTCCAGAATGGACTGACACTGATACCCTGCAAATCCATGAAAGGACCTAACCTACTTCTTAGTAGCTGGGATGGGGCAGTCAGCTAGGGCCTTTACTTTGTCGATAACTAGGTATACATGGCTGTTCCCAACCATATACCTCAGGTATTTTGTCTCCTGCCACCCTAGGACACATTTCATGACACTGGCCATGAGTCCTGTCTCCCTGAGTGACTGAAGTACTGTGGCCAAGTCCTGCAGGTGGCTGTCCCAATCAGAGCTAAATATGACAACATCGTCCAGGTATGCTACTGCATACAGCCCGTGGGAATAGAGGATGTGGTCCATCATTGTCTGGAATGTGGCCAGGGCTCCATGCAATTTGAAGGGAAGCACAGGAAAAATGGGGTGGCAAAGGTAAATTTCTCAAGAGACTTGGGAGTTAGTGGGATTTGCCAGTACCCCTTGGTCTGGTCCAGGGTACTAATGTAACAATCCTTCCCCATTTGGTCCAAAAGTTTGTCTACCCTTGGCACTTTGAATGTAGCATAAACTTTCTGGAAGTCTACACAAAGCCAGGTGGTCCAGTCTGGTTTTGGAACTAGCACAACAAGGCTGGACCATTCATTCTAGCATACGCCAGATTCCTCCTGTACAGTCTCTTGGATTCTTTCCAGTAGTCTGTATGGTTGTTGACAGATCCAGACGCCTGGGTCTGGATCTGTGTGGTACTGGATCATATGGATTTGTCCTAGTTTTGGGGAGAATACATCCCCAGAATTCTTTACCAGCCTCTAGGCTTCTTGCTTTTAAGTCTGATTGAGCTGGTTGTCCACTGTGATGGAGCTCAGTTCCTTTACAAGTTTATGTCCTAAGTCGAAGGTTCCATCATCGATGTCCTCATATGTCACCCAACTTGGGGCCAAATTAGGATCTTCTGGGTCAATGAGCAATACCTCTGTTTCTTTTCAGGGTTTCAACAAATCAACATGGTAAATTTGTTTTTCTTTTTTGCTGTCTAGTTGCAAGACTTCATAAGCAATGGCCACACCTTTCTGAGGACCTCATATGGTCCCTTCCATTTAGCTAGGTATTTGCTTTCAGAGTTATGCAACAGAATGAGTACTCTGTCGCCAGACCTGAACTCCTGTAGGATGGCACCCTGGTCATACTACCCTGCCTGGGTTTGCTGTGCTTTTATTACATTTTCTTTGGCAAATCTGCCAGTCGTGTCCAATCTTTCTCTCATTTGTAATACAAGAAGGTTAAGTGGACTATGTGCATGTCCTTCCCAAATCTTTCATGAGATAAAACATCCCTCAAGGTTGTCACATATACTACAGTTTGAAGAGCAAGAACCCAGTGGATGACTGTAGCACCCCCCCGAATAGAAAACATTAAATAGGGTAATAATTCATCCTAATTTTTTACCTCAGTTGACTTGAATTTAGACAGCATACCGTTAACAATTTATTAAAGTGGTCCACTAAGCCATCAGTCAGTGGGTGGTACGTTAATGTCCAGATGGATTTAACCTTCAGTAAATCACACACCTCCTTCATAAGTTTTGACATATAGTTTGTGCCTCGATCAGTTAGTATCTCCTTCAACAGCAAAACTAGGGAAAACAGTTTTATCAATTCTTTTGCCACTGACCGGGCTGTAGTGGATCGATGGGGAATAACCGTGGGGTAATAGGTGGCGTAATCACTGTAACTAATGTATATACTTATACCTAGATGTACTTTTTATCAAGCATCTCATCATATCAACCCCAATTCTTTTAAACGTGGTGTCTATTATAAGCATAGGGATCAAAGGGGCACTTTTAATACTTCTGGGAGCCGCCAACTGACACTCAGGGCAGGAAGCACAAACGTCTGCTCCTTCCTTCCATATATCTGGCCACAAGTACTGGGCAAGTATGTGTGCCTCCGTTTTCTCCCTGCCCAAATGGCCTGCTATAGGTGTAGTATGCACCAGCCTTAGTACCTCCCATCTTGTGGAACTGGGAACCACTAACTGGTAACCAAATGTTCTACTCATTACAAAATATCATCTTTCAGTTAAAATCTTGGTAAACATTATGCTTTTTGTTCATCTGCCAATTTACTGTTTACCACAGCTAAGTTCTGGTAGACTGAGAACCTCATCAGTCCTTTGTTCAGAAATTAAGTTGAATGGATTTTGAGAAAGGTCTGGTCTGACCTCCAGAAAGATCTCTTGACCTCCTGTAGATGTAGATGCTATGTCCTGATCCGATCACCTTAGACCTTCCATGAGCCTGGGTTCTTGCGATCCCCAGCCACTACAACCTCAGATAGAGTGGTTCCTTCCTTTTTCTCCCTCCGTTTCTGACCCCAGGACATCTTAGGCTTCCCTTTTTGGCCAAATAGTCATTAAAGGGAAATACATGTTCTAGTCCCTCTGTCAGTTTGACCTCCTGTGGGCACAAACTTTCAGTATTGCTCTGTAGGAGGGTATGAAAACCTTCCGAGTCTCAGTCCAAGACTACTGACCAGGGTAATGTTTTAGAATTTATTATTCCTGTTCAGCTGACTATTTTAACTGTAGTCCCCCGCCATCCTCTTTTTGTGCCTAGGGGTCCCGATGGTATGAAGGGAAGAAGGGGGGCACACAGACCTATGAGTATCTTACAGTCACTTCTTAGTATTGGAATAAAAACAGGCCTTATCTTGCTGATGATAACCAGGCCTCCTCTTTCCCAGGTGGAAACTGCTTAGGCACCGTGGCTTCTGCTGACCTCCAGGTAAAGGGCCCCCCGCCCTTCTTAAGAAGAAATGTAAGGAATTAATTCACTGAAAACTCAGCACTACTAAGTAAAAGCGAAACTAGGAAGATTACATTTTTTGTTCAGAATGATCAGAACAATAAATAAATTAAATGGAGCAGCTCCATTGTGGGTTCAGAGCTAGAGAAATGGCAGACAAAGGGCACTTGCACCGGCCACAGCTAGAATGATTTTCCGGCCTAGAGTTTAGAGCAAACTGGCTTCACTTTTTACCAAATGAGCGGAAAACTAACCCAAACCCTCTCCTCCATACTGGTTGTCCTTTTCATTTTTCTTACAGGGAGAGCCTTACTCCTCCTTGCCACAGAACCTTAAAGTGTTGCAGCCTAAATGCCTCCCGGCTGCTCCCAAACCTTACTTTCCACCAGAGCCAAATTAGGTCCCACCCCTCCTCTTACCTCCAGCAGCGTGCCACCAGGAACGGCTACCCAAACCTGCCACCTTCGGAAGAGTCCTGTTATGGTGCTGCCATCACCACGACAGCCCTACTGCCTTGAATCCACTGCAAGCTTTTGGGTAGCCAGGCCCCCTGGCTTCCAGATGGTCCCTGCATCTCTCCATCTCCATTTCCTCCTCTTGGATCAGCCTCAGTGTCCCTGGTCCCAAAATGACCGCCAACTCCTGCCACCTTCCCTCGGAACACCTCCCTCATGTCACACTGATGCTACAAGCTGACACCTACTGGACCAGGGAGATTCTAGACCTCCCCCCGGTCACACTGGCCCTACACCAACCCACCAAATTTCCAGCCCCCCCCCCAAACATCCAGGCTGAAATACCGGTGAACTCTGCCACCTACTGGGCAGACAAAGGAATTGGTCCCTAAGCTGGGTGAAGGAACACTACATTGGAGGGGAGCAGAGCAAGGGTAGTAAACCCACCTCATAAGGGGGGGCTTACATAACAGTACTGGCACTAAAGGGTATTTACTGGTATCACCATGCATGCAGGCAATATTTATGTGAGCTCCTCACTGACCCAGTTTGGGTCCTACCACAGATTCTTTAACCAATGTCTGCCCACAGCCTGAATCCACCAGAGCTGTAACTGTGTAGTTCCCCACTTGCACTGGTATTATATGAGTTTTTGAACTCCCGTGTGTGGGTGGTATCTATACATGCCACAAAATAACAGTCCATGTTGTCACAAAACTTATTGATGTGCCCCACGTTACCGCAACAAAAACATATAATGTTACTGTCAGGGCTATGACTTGTGACCCTCCCCCCATTTGGGGCAGCAGAGAGTGGGGTCTTGGGGCTGGAGGAATTACACCAGGCTTGGGGTTATATCTTTCTGAAGTGGAGGAGTAAGCAATATTTCACCACTTGACTACTTACCCATACCAACATGTTTATTCCCATCCCCCCAAAGTAGTTTCTTCCCTCTTCTGCAGGGATCTTCTCCTTGTTCACCATCAGGGATTTGTCCTTTTTCTGCTCTTCTTAGCAACCTTTGATTTTTCAGCTTCCAGGTAACGTTCTATAATTTTCACTGCTGTAGCCAGAGTGACCTTTTCACATTGGCTTACCTAGTCACAGACTCAGTCTAGTAAAATGTTCTTGTACTGCTCCAGTACAATCAAATCCACAATCTCCTGTTGAGTGCATACCTCTGGTTTTAACCACTGAGTAGCCAAGTTTTGTAATTTTTGTGCCAGCACTCTAGGTTGTGTCCCAGCCTTGAAACCCAGGGTGCAAAAGTTTCATTAGTAACCATCTTTAGTTATTCCAGTCTGGTTCAAGATAGCTGCCTTTACCTGATCATAATTTCCAGTGGCAGCATCAGTTAGGCTTCTGTATGTAGCTTGGGCATCTCCAGTCAGGTATGGTCCACTGTGAGTAGTCCAACTTTCTCGTGGTCAGGGAGTGGTACTGGCAACTCTCTCAAAAGTCATAAGGTAGGCCTCAGGGTCATCCTCAGGACCCATTTTGTAAGCATGGGGTGGGATCCTACAGTGACTGGATTCCCTGTGACCTGGAGCCGGGGCATAGTTTTTTTTCTGTGTTTGCAGCACCTTCTTCATAAACTCCTGCTGCTGCTGATGATATCTCTGCACCTACAATTGCACTTGCTGGGCCATCCAGGCTCCTTGCATCTTGACCTATTGTGCCTGCTGCTGATCTCTCTGAGCCTGTTGTTGCACCTGCTGCTGGTCTCTCTGAGCCTGCTGTTGCACTTTCTGCTAGTATCTCTGAAACTGCTGTTGCACCTGCTGCTGGTCCCTCTGAGCCTGCTGTTGCACTTTCTGCTAGTATTTCTGAACCTGTTGTTGCACCTGCTGCTGGTCCCTCTAAGCCTGCTGTTGCAACTGCTACTGGTCTCTCTGAGCCCGTTGTTGCAACTGCTATTGGTCTCTCTGAGCCTGCTGTTGCATGTGCTGCTGGTCTCTCTGAGCCTGCTGTTGCACTTTCTGCTAGTATCTCTGAACCTGCTGTTGCACCTGCTGCTGGTCTCTCTGAGCCTGCTGTTGCACTTTCTGCTAGTATCTCTGAACCTGCTGTTGCACCTGCTACTGGTCTCTCTGAGCCTGCTGTTGCATGTGCTGCTGGTCTCTCTGAGCCTGCTGTTGCATGTGCTGCTGGTCTCTCTGAGCCTGCTGTTGCTCTTGCTAAGCCATACAGTCCCTTTGCATCTGGGTCTGTTGTACTTGCATCTGGGTCTGTTGCACTTGTTGTTCTACCAGCTATTTCAGTTGTTTGTCTGAGTCTATCTTACCCCTATTTAGACAAAAGGGGTAGACACTGCTAAAGTCAACTACGTGTGACAGAGTAGCGAACCAGGCGTCTTCTGGGAAATTCTCTGACAGCAAACACTCCAGACATCAGTTTAAATTAAATGAAATCTTTACTTTTTACTAACAGGAAAAAAAAAAAAAACAGCTTGTATTCAGCCTAACAGAAACTTCTTGCAATTCAGTCACTTCTTGTTGATTCTATGTCAACTGAGTGAATGTATATGGGCGACCACAAATTCAGCGATGCTACAACACAGCGAAGCACATTACAACTATATATTTAGAGCTGAAGCTGGAAATTATACGCTAATCTGCATAAATATTCACAGCGGCTATGTACCACATACTCTGACACAACCTGAGCCAGTCTCTCGGTGAGGTCACGATACCTCTGACGAACCTTCACCGAGCCTACCCCAGACACCAGCTGTTCCATCCTCACCTCCAACTTTCTTTGCTCTTCCTGAGGCACCCCAAAAATCACCATATATTGGAGTGGCACACACACCCAGTCGGGTGTTAAAACCATGGTGTCACCCCTCAACGGCATTGTTAATGCAAGCCTGTCCAAGCCGCACAATGTCATAACAATTCCAAAAGGTGAGGGAATACATGGGTTGCCTCCATCCTGAATGGCTAAGTGGACAGCTGACCATGTATCCTCAAAATAATCCATTACAGGTTGTAGCAGCTCATCATTCTCATCGAAAAACACCCATTCCCGCATTTCCTCAAAGGTCTGTATGATATCTTCCGTGGGCACAAATGCTAGCGATAACCACATGCAGATGTTCAAAGCAAATTCTGCATCAGACACATACCTTGACAGCACATGGGGGAACTACTGTATACGCTTCCACGCTGCTTGCCCGAAGTGGAAGAAACAGACCCTCATGGTTGCAGAAGGGAAGGCAGCCAACATAGACTTCCAGGCTGCCTTCTCAAAATCCATCATAATACTGCGTGGGCTCATGGAAGCACACCGTCCCTTAAGGTGCTCCATTACACGGTCATAACTCAGGGACTTGCATGACTTCATTAGAACATACACTGCTAGGATCACACATCCTGCCCGCATCCCATGCACAGTGTATAATTGCGAAAATAGTGTAAGGCAGGCTTGGAATGTCCCATCCATAAACCAGTCATCACAGACAGGTATGTCAAGCTCCTCTCTGATGCATACAGCATGATCCAGAAAGTCCCAGTCCCACTATCCCAGAGCAAAAAGCACTCATTGTCATGGTGTACTGGAATGGAATTACCAGCTCCCCAAAAGTCCCTGGCATGACTGGACAAACACGCTCAGACTACATTATACGCTGCACTGTTCACCACATCAGCCGGACATCAGGCAGGGAACCAGGGACAGCATCGGAAGCACCGGCCATACTTTGCAGGACCACCTGAGCTATGCTATCGAATTTGCTCCTTGCTCACATGTCCATCATAACACGGTGAGCACCAACATCAGATGCATCAGCAACGTGGTTGTGTTAACACTCCACCTTTCCCTGAGAGATAGCCAACTGGTTGAACATCCAGTGCAGTGAGGCTTTAAAGCCTTAAAGAGACAACTATAAAACAAAATAGGTTTGATACAAATCCCACCACAATCCCTGTCAAAACCTGCATTGTCTGTTGGAGGGCTGTGAAGGTTCTTTTTTTTTTCCTTTTCAGTTTTTGTTGACCGGGAAAGGCGGACTAGACAATTCTGCCTATTTTCAGCCTCGTCCCAGGGGAGGGGGTACAGATGGATGCCAACTGACATTGAACCAGATTAAGCTGTTGGTGGTATTTTTAGTTTCTGGGTGAAAGGAGCATAATGGACATACACCCCATCACATAGACGTACACTGATATTACAGTACACAGGCAACCAGTGTGACCACAAAACTTATGTGCAGTAACATCTACGTACAGTATCACGGTTGTTCCAATAAACAAGATTGCAGTCTTCACTACATCTGGCACCCTGGGTTAAACCATTATTGAATGACTTCAGGCTCTAATGACTTACACAGAGGGCTAGAGATTTCCCAGTGGGCTTTCAAAGTCCTGCACTTGGCAACAAAAGTGATGCTAATTGTGGGAATTTTACAGCCCATAGTTATTATACACCATGCATCACATTTCCAAAGTACTATCACCATTTGGGGCACTTACTCGGCTGTGTCTGCATGCAGGAAAGTTTTTTTTGTGCACTTTCACAGAAATGACGATGCCAGTAGAGTCTGCAACTACAAGAATTCCCTCTACAGTTGTGGATTGGTGAATCAGGTTACTGAATATCCAGACTTGGGTGTGTGTTTGTTAAAGTAAGTGTGTGTGTGTGTGTGTGTGTGTGTGTGTGTGTGTGTGTGTGTGTGTGTGTGTGTGTGTGTGTGTTGGGGGATATTCATAGTTTGAAAACTTGATTTGCAGTGGTCTGTCGCTCACCACTTTTGTTTTTTGTTCTTCACTGCAGGTGACCTGCCTTCATGATTTCTTTGGAGACGATGATGTTTTTATTGCCTGTGGTCCAGAAAAATTCCGTTATGCTCAAGATGACTTTTCCTTGGATGACAGCGGTAAAGTTCTTACTTTTTTTCTTGATAACTGAAGTTGTGTTTTATGGAAATGAAGCTGACCAGTTTGCAAATGCACCTTTTTAGCTGCCAAGATAAATTCAAACCCATTTTTGCCCTTTTCCTTTTCTTAAAGACTCTCCAGATGAAAGACAAGTACACTTGTCCTAAATGTAAATGAAACGCTGTCACCAGTTTTAAAAAAGCTACCAAATAAAGGGCTGCTTTTAGAGTCAGTCTGACCAATCATTGCCAAAAGGTATTTCACCTTTGGAATGTGTTCTATTTTTGGAACTTGTAAAAGGTTTCAGTGTAGCTTAGTGGTAGAAATGTTGTCTCCAAGCAGCATGTTTGTGGGGTCAAGTCTCATAACAGAGTCCTGGGGCTCATGCAAGTCCAGTGCTGACAATGCAGTATGGTGGCACTGTTTAAGTTGCTATCTACCATATGAGATTTTAAATCAGAATTCCTTTTTGGCCATTTCAGTGGTTTTCAAGATGGAATTAAAAAATCCCACGACAGGTTTCAAAAAGAGTTAAGGATCACCTCAGTGCCTTAAAGAGCAACTGATGCCTTAGGAAGAATTTAGAAAATTACATATTCAGACTCAATTTGTTTCTATTTCGCATTTCTGTGTATTTCATGCCCACCTTGCCTTACAGATATCTGCATTAAAGAAGGATCTTTGTCTTTTGCAGTTGATCTCCCTCAGTTACCTAGTCCCTATCTGAGGTCACGATTCCATACTTGAGATCTCACAGCCATTTCCACAGCAACGAGCAGGCAATCATGCCTTCAAGTGTGGGGAATGAACAGTGGCAGTGGCTGAATTTCAAGTGACAGAGATTGGGGGGAAGGGTGAAGGGTTCATTTAGAAAACAAACCTTGTGGGTGAGGGCAACCAAACCAAACACTGAGACCAAATTTAGGTTTGAAGCTTCATTTTGATTTGAAACAAGAACCAGGCCAAACCCAGAAAAAACTGGAAACAAGCATGCTTTGTAGTGTCTAATTGGTACCACCTCTCTGTCTCCATTTCATTCAAAGTATCCACTGTTGTCTATGTCACACTCCCTCCCTTCCTCTCTCCATCCTATAGCAAGTAATCCCTGGTATCTATGTTGCACCCACTCCCTAGAAACGTAGAAACATAATTTTTGTTGGCAGAAAAGGAATGCTTGGCCCACTCTTTCTGCACAGATGGTCCCTGCCTAGTTTGTCTCTGCAGACCCTAACTGGTCTCCAGCGACCCCCCCCCTCCTCTCTCCCCCTTGTCTGTTTACAAATATTCCCCTCTGTCTATCCTGCATATGCTTGAAGACCTCTGCTGCTTTTGGCTCCACCACTTTCACTGGCAGTCTGCTCCAGGCATCCACCACTCTGTCATCAATCAATCAATCAATCAATCAATCAATTTTTATTAATATACTGGAGGGTATGTGAGAAAAAAATGCCCATTTTCACAAACGTCCAGTGTAAGAAATACAAAAGATAGTGTAGATATACAAAACTGAGTCAACCAGTTGCAACATCTTTGAAAGGGTAACAATGCACATACACACACACACACACACACACACACAAAAGTGTAGATATACAGAACAGAGTCTAACAATTGCGCAATCTTTACAAGGGTGACAATAAACAGACAAAACAAAGGCAACCTGTTACAATAATGCTCTGGAAGAGAAACAACATTAACTAGCTCTAGTGTTCCATGAGAAAGAAAAAGTAGTACTTTCTCACATCTGTCTTAAGTTCCTCTCCCTTCAGGTTCACTGCATACCCTCTGGTCCTGGTGCTCTTTCTCATTTGAAGAGAATCTCCTCCTGCACCCTGCCCCGCCCCCCTCCACAAGGTACCTGTTGGTCTCTATCATGTCCCCTCTCACACTCTTCTCTTCCAGGGTGTACATGTTGAAATTCCTCAGTTTCTCTTTGTAGGGATTTTGATTCATCCCCTGTACCATTTTAGTTGCCCTCCTCTGGACTGCCTCCCCCTGTCTATTTCCATTTTGAGGTGCAGACTCCAGAACTGTACACAATACTTCAGGTGGGGTCTCAGAAACGAGCAATACAGTGGCAACACCACCTCCCTCCTCCTGCTGGAGATACCTATCCCTATGCATTCCAGCATACCACTGACCCTACCCACTGTTTTGTCACACTGCCCTGCCACTTTGAGGTCATCAAATATGAAAACCCCAAGGTCCCATTCCTGCTTGGTGACTGTCAGTACCCCCCCCCCCACCATCCTATACTCAGCTCCTGGGTTCCCATGCCCTTGGTGCATGATTTTTTCACTTTTTGGCACAGAACTCCAACTGCAATGCTCTTAGCCATTCATCAAGTTTCCCAAGGTCCTTAAGCATTCTCTTCACCTCCTCCTCCTCCTCCTCAGTGTCCACCCTGTTACAGATTTTGGTATCATATGCAAAAAAGCATACTTTCCCTTACAGTTCTTCTGCACTGTCACCTATGAAGACATTGAAGAGGACTGGTCCCAGTACTGAGCCCTGCTGCACGCTGCTGATCACTTTCCCCTCATTAGAGTAACCACCACCCTCTATCACCTATCCATTATACAGTTCCTTACCCAATTCACCACTTTGGATCCCACCACTAGGCTGCTCAATTTCTTTATTAGTCTCCTGTGTAGCACAGTGTTGAAGGCCTTGCTAAAGTCCAGATAGGCCATGTCCACTGCCCTTCCCTGATCTAGTCCCCTGTTGCCCACTCGAAGAAATCAATCAGATTTATCTGGCATAACCCCCCCCCCCACATGAATTTATGATGCCTTTGGTATTATAACCCACTGGATTCAAAATAGCAACCTTTCATTTAACAAGGTTTCCTTTAATTTCTCCACCACTAATGTGAGACTGACTGGCTTACAGGTGCTAACCTCCTCCCTGCTGCTACTCTTATGCAGAGGGACCTCATCTGCTCTCCTTCAGTCCCCCCAGAACCATGCCTGTTTCCAGTCAGCTATTGAGTAAGGCCATCAGTTGGGCAGCTAGCACCTCCCTGAGTTCCTTTAGTATCCTTGGGAATATCACATCCAGTCCCATAGCCTTGTCCACTTTCAGAACTGCAATTCCCTTCAGGACTCTTTCCTCTGGAAATTGACTTGTGTCCACCCCCCCCACACTTTGTTCCTGCTGCTCTCTGGTGGTCTGTTCTCCCCTCCCTCTACTGTGAAGACTGAGCAGAAGTGCCTGTCGGGATGTCTGCTTTTTCTTGATCTTCTTCTGCACAGTCACTTCCTGCCACCCTCCTTATCTTCACTATCCTCCCACTTGCTTTATTCTTCTCACTTATGTTCCTGAAGAAAGTTGTATCCCCTTTAACTACCCCTTTGGCTATCCTTTCCTCTGCCTGTGCCTTTTGCTCCTCTCACTGCCTTGTTCTACAATCTTCTCTTTTACTTGGTATACCTCCCTGTCTTTCTTCCTCTGCATTTCCTTATGTACCTCCTGAATGCCACACCTTTTTCCTCGACACCTTGGCCATTCCCCATGAGAATCATAATGGTCTCTTGTTCTTTCTATTTTTACTCACTTCCTTCACACAATGGCCGGTTTCCTTAATTATGCCCTCCCTTATTCTTCCCCACTGTGCCTACCCCTCCCTGACAATCCACCCATAAGATATTTTCTGTGGCAGTCTCCAATTTCTTCAAAATCTGCCCTTTTAATGTCCAAGACCCTCATCCTCATGTGATTTGCCTCAGTTTCTGTCTTTCCCTGACTTTTTTAAAGAATTGTTTATTATGATCTATTGTTTGTTGCTGTTTTACTCTAACTGTTTGAATGTTTTATTGTATTCACCATAAAGCACCCTGAGCCTTTGGGAAGGGGCTCTGTAGAAATAAAAATTGCCTTGCCTAATGTTAAACCATACTCTACAGTGATCACTGGTACCGAGGGGGACTGCCCACTGGGATGTCTGCAGTACCATCCTGGTTTGTAAGCACCAGATACAGCACTACCCCATCAGTAGTGGGTTTCTTGAACAGCTGCCTGAGATGAGCCCTCTCCCTATCCCATATCCAGGCATGGTATAGGGAGGGGGTGCCACATAGACAACAGAGATTACTGGGCACAGGATGGGAAGAGGGAGAGGGAGAGAGAGATGGGTGCCACTTAGTCACAAGGGATTACTTGACACAGGATAGGTAGAGGGAGCTGAGTGGGAACTGAATGCCACTTAGACACAAGGGATTACTTGGTATGGGAGGGGGAGAGGGAAGGGCTGCATATAAACACCAGGGATTACTTGACATAGAATGGGGAGAAGGAAGGGGTACCACTTGAAAATCAGGGATTACTTGGCACAGGAGGGTTAGAGAGAGTAGTAGGAGTTGCCACTCTGACACCAGGAGGTACTTGGCACGGGACGGGGATATGGAATGTCAGGGAGGGGGATGCCACTTGGACACGAGTGAGTACTTGGCATTGGACAGGGAGAGGTAGGGGTGCCATTTAAATACTAGGGATCACCTAGCACAGTACAAGGAGAGGGAATGGCAATGAGGGGGTGCCACGTAAACACCAGGGAGCACTTTGCTAGGTATGGGAGAGGGAGAGGGATATTTTAACCCTAGAACTCTTTAGAACTCTCTGACTACTACTTTTTTATTGGCTTGAAATCATGAATTCAAAAGCAAGAACATTTTTGAGCCTTTCATTGCAATTTCAAACCTTTTACGAACCTGACCATGAGAAGTTCACCCATTCCTAGCAGAGATCGTGCTATGATTATTAGTTAGGGTCAATTACAACCCAAACCTAGCACCTGAAATTCTCCATTACAGGTAATGTGTTACACACAAATGTGTGTAATGGAGAGTTGCTTTGCTCTTGCACATAGCACCGAGCATGAGATATAGCAGCTGCAGGGAAAATGAGCATTAATTTTCAATTGGCTGCACTGCTACCATCTTTTTTTTTTTTTTTTTTTGCGGGTATTGTTTCTCCTGGGGCTTCCAGTCGGCCAATCTGTCCTTGCATCCCTTTCTCTGGCCACTGTCGCACTACGTGCCGGTCTCTCAATGGAGGCGACCACCCAGTGCCCCGGCTTACCCCCTGTGTGGGAAGGCAGGCGCCAACTCCCCACCTAATATGGATCCACACTTGGCGATCCCCCTCCTGGAGCCGGCACAGGTGCTCACAGACAGCCATCAAGCCGCTGCGACTGGAATTCCCTTTTTCCACTTTTCTCCCCTGTGGGCTGATGGTGTGCAATGAGGCCAGTGACTGGGTGCCCGCACGCTCCCGTGCGCACCTCAATCAAGCGTCTGCCACCTCCCACCCCAATGGCATGTGGCTACATGCCATCAAGCTCCAGCCTCCACTAGGGGTCAGGTGAGAACCAGCCACAGGAAACCCCCTTCCCGGAGATGGAGAGCAGTGCATTGGATGCTCAATCCATCTCCTCCCTGCCGACCCATGGCAGCCCATGCTCGTTCCTGAACATGGGTTGCCGGCGTCGTGTGAGGTGTGGTCCAGCGCCTCAACTCTCAGTGCCACCGGGCTGAGCACTGCTATCTTCTGATTGCAGTTCTGTTCATCAGTAATTTTATAAAATAAAGTATGGCCAACAGTGAAAACTCATTTTTTACACTGCCTTGATGTGTGATACCTGAATAAACTACTTGACTTTTGATCTTGTGGTTTATGTGGTATCACACTCTTCCAGTGAGCAAAGAAAACCTCATTACACACTGCTGCCCATACATTATCATTTATTTCATACATGTGTTCTCAGTAATAAAAGAAAATGATTATTTATTTTATTTAAAATTTTGGTAACTGGGAAAAGCACTCTGAGCCGATGCTCATTTCCAGGTGCGATCCGGGGTTGGGGTTACAAATGAGAACACATGGTACGGTACAAACAAAAAATACAATTTCAACAGCATACATACTTGGTTGGTTACAGGCATCATACATTGTCATCATTGAAAGAGTAGAAATCAAAATGAACATTGACATCAAAGATGTTTGTCATTGGGATCACGATGGCTTATGCCAAACCCTGGGTATTGAGCTGTCAGTGCATGGAAAGTCCAGGCACATGTGCAGGTGGGGTGGGGGAGGAGGTGTAACTGCTGCTTGATAGAGGAGTGGAAGGGAAGGTTCTGAAGCTGGGGCGGCTGTAGGTTCCTTAGAGCTGGGAGCCTGTAGAAAGCAGATTTACCAGCTGATGATGAGGGGCGAGGGAGGAAGAAAGTATGTGCATCCCTGTCACGTAGATTGTAGGGTGAGATCGCTACTGGAGATAGTATTTCTGATAGGCAGCGTGGAAGAGGGCCTAACCAGTATTTGGCTACAAAAGAGATGGTGTGGCTAGTGCGCCTATGTGACAGTGGTGCAAGGCCAAGGGAGGAATAGAGGTGGCAGTGATGGGTCTGGGGGGAGGGGGTTAGAAGCAAAACGGAAGAAGGAATTTAGCAGGGTGTCTAGATGGAAGAGCGAGGAGGCTGTGGCAGAGCTGTAAATGATGTTGGCATAGTCAAAGATTGGAATAAATGTCTTGGAGACTAATTCACAGTGTGTGGCGAGGGGAAGGGAGTCTTTATTACAGTACAAATTTACAAGCTTATGTCTCAGCTTAGAGATGATAGTGTCAATATGATTTGAGAAATTAAGGTGGGGATCTAGCTACACCCCTAGGTATTTGTAGGCTGTGACAAAATCTAGAGAGAACCATCTAGGGTTTTGAAAATGGGGGGTGAGGGCAAGGTGACCTTGCCAGCTTTTTGGATGAGCCAGAAATCATTGACACGGTCTTGGAGGTTTTTAGACGAGGAATATAGATAACATGATATATAGGCAGAGCTGTGTCTAAATCGGGTGTTTTTCAACTGTTTTCCACAGGTGACAGCAGCTTTTTAAACAACACTCTTTCTCTCAGATTAATAAAACCAGTTCTTTTTTTTAACCCTGTGTTTTTCCACATGCTACCAGGCAAACTTCATCACCAATCTTCTTCAGGTAATAACCCCCACCTTTTTGTTCCCTCATGGCTTGCCCCCATAGTGGTGCCCCCAGTGAGTACAACTTCCCCAACTGGAGAAGGATCTGGTCTGTGAGAAGGGTGCCTGCTGAGTGGTGTGAGGCCTGTAGGAGGGTGGTCTTCATGATGATGTCTGGGTTTTCCGTCCAGTTTTCTCCCATTCTGTCCTATGCCTTCCCTTACCTCATGACATGTGCCAGCCAACCATGGCTTCTGATATCACAGCCCACACTGTGTGCATGCACCACACATTGTGTGTGGGTGTAGGCTCCCTGGTTCATCACAAGGGGCTGCTGCATTGCTGGATGACTACCATCCCCATTCTAAGATGGTGTATGTACCAGGGGGCAGCACTCCCCAGCCTTGGCCTCCCCAATGATGACTCTCTGAGTCTGCTCCTGAACCAGGGTCCCTGCACATCTGCAGCACCTGTGACAGGCCAATGAATCCATTGCATCCATAGCAGCATGGCACTGAAGGGCCCTCAGGGCCATGTACTTCCACAGATGTGTCTGCATCTGTTCATGCAGGTCCTGAAGGATACAGTTCAAATATTTCAAAAAGAAAAGACAGTCATTGCAAAATATTGAGTTAATGCACCAGTTAGGACTCAACTGGACCCCACAAAAGAATTGACAAACCCAAGTTCCTTACACCCCCCAAGCAGTAAAAAGACAAGACCATACCAGCAACCAGAGACAGCCATCATCAGGTAAGACAAACAACATACAGCTGTTCCCAGATAACAGAAATACAGTAACACTGATGTGCCACCTTCATGGATTTGTACCTGTGGCTACAGAAGAGCAGACCCCACAGGGGCTGCACTTCTGCATCCAAGTATGTGTATGTCTTGCAGTGTACATGACTAACAGTGGCTACTGACAGAAATAGTGCTGCAATTTGGGTATCATGGATGTCTATCTGCGGCTGCAGAAGTTAGTGTGTATGTCTTACACCTGCAGCTGCAAAAGCACAGGCTCTTTAGGAGTCTGCGCTTCTGCAGCCAGAAGTGTGTGGATGTCTTACAATGTGTATCAGTACCTGTGACAACATAAGTACTGGTTCCACAGGGACCTGCACTTCTGCAGACAGAAGTAGTGCTGCAACTTTAGTATCATAGATTTCTGTCTGTGGCTGTAGAAGTGCAGGCTTCACAGGTGTCTGGGCCTTTGCAGCCAGAAGTCAGTGTCTATGTCTCACACCTGCAGCTGTGAAATTGCAGGACCCTCAGGACAAAGGTGTGTGTATGTGTTACAGTGTGCATGAGTACCTGTGACTACAGAAGTGGTGGCCCCATAGGGCCCTGTACTTCTGCAGTCAGGACTTCTGTAATTTGGCTATTCTGGATTTGTATTTGTGGATGCAGGGGCATGTGCTTCTACACACACAAACAGTGTTGTGATTTGAGTATCCTGGAATTCTACCTGTAGCCAGAAGTGAGCGTGCACGTCTTGCAGTGTGCATGCCACAGATACAAATCCACAAAGGTAGCACATCAGTGCTATTACATTCATATCATCTGGAAACAATTCCATGTTGTTTGTCTTACTTGATAATGATTGTCTGTGGTTGCTTGTGTGGTCTTGTCCTTTTGCTGCTTGGCAGAGGTGGAGATTTAGGGTTGGGTTGGGAACCCTAATGTCACATTTCCCCACTTTTGTGTATGTGGGGGGGGGTTAAGTGGAACCCAAACTGGTGCATTAATGCAGTTATTTTTTACAACAGATATATACAATATACACACACACACAAGCTACACAGTGCTGCATTTTCTATGCTAAAATTAGAAATACCAAGCCATTTTATAAATGCAATAACACAGTCCAGGGCCCCGTACTTATTGAAAGATATTTGTACTGTAACATTTGTGTCAATGTGTCTTTATTTAAAACATCTCCTGACAATTTGCTTGCTCATTTGTACATAGGGAGAAGGATGTTGCACTATTTTGTATGTTGCATGATACTGTCATGTGATGTTTCTGTGTTGAAAAGTGAAATAGTTTATTGAATGTTTATTTTTTAAAAGAACATCCTCTGACCAGGTAGTTCTAGCTTCAGACTTTTAAGTTAGTTACAATTGAGCATCTCATTCTGTTCAACTGTACAGGGGGACTGTGCTGTGCATTTACCCTCTGCATAAGTTAATGTGTGGCCCGCAAGTAGAAGGCACAATGAAACATTCCACACTGAAATTAGAATGAACAAAGTATTTTTGTTTTTTTAAACAAAAATGTCTACTCTAGAGAAAACATAGCAGATATACTGTGGAATAACTGAATGAACAAACAGTATTTACAGTTTCATGACCAGCCACTGACTGCCAAGCTTAACACCCCACTCACCTGAGTTCCTCTCCCCACCCCTCCCTACCTAATTTCATCTACTCCCAAATACCCCCATACTCTCTCCTCACTCTACTTACCTTTCCCACTTCCAGCTCCCTCCCCCTACCCATTTCACTCCCCCTCCTCCCCCTTAATCAACTACAGTTCCTTACTGCCTCCCCCTCCACCTTCCTTGCTCCCTCTCATGCCTAGCAAAGTCAAAATTGACTGCTACCAAGTTACAGACTAGGTGTGTATTTGTCTACTATTATATTGCCCACAATTTGTTTGCACAAACTCTTCATCATGGATTGTTTTCCTTGAGTCTTGTATACCTGTATGTTTATAGGAGGTCTGTATGTATTTGTGCATTTTTTGTATTCCACCTCAACTTGTTTTCACTAACGCTGTATCTTGAATTGTATTCTATTGTATCTTATATGCCTGTATATTGTATCCGTTTATGATGTGGAACCTTTGTAAAAGAGCTTCTAGCTCAAAGGTGCTTCTCCAAGACAATAAATATAGAGCATAATGGCTGGGTAGGGGGTTATAACGAGAATTTTACACCCCCCCGAGGTGTGGGATGCCATGTAAACCCCGGAATCGAAGCTCAAGGGGTTTATTAAGGTATCCCACACCGAGGGTGTGTGTACAATTTGAGTTTTATATCCCCTACACAATCTGCTCCTTTGTTTAATTAACTTAGCACCACTGAGTTGGAGTCCAGCAAACTGTAGAGTGGTAGCAAAAGGCTGACGGCACCCAGGAGAGGAAGATTGTGGCTGGTGCATGCGCAGAGCTAGGGAAACTGGTCACACATTCGCTGTTATAACTAGCTGGTTATAACGGTGAAATTATAACCTGGTTTCCCTATGGGAAAAATCAAGCATCAATTATTATAAATAAATAAAAGTGCCATGGTCAGGCTCTTGTTTGTTCAGTGGTAATATGGCAAATGTTATGAATAAATGAAATAGTTTAACTGAAAATAGGGACGAAAAGTACATATGCCTCCATCCAGATAAGCAATAATTTAAACACAGACCTTAGATATCTTTGCTACCATACTTGTAAAAACCCTCACCCCACACTTGGATCATCCTACACTGTCAGTCTAGATTATTTCAGGTTTAGGTCAGATTTAGGCCAGCTCAGTCAAATTTTTGTGTCTAACTTGGAAACATAGCAACAGAATTTGATGGCAGATAAGGACTGCTTGGCCCACTCAGTCTGCACATTTTCCCTACCTAGACCCTACTTGATCTCCGGCTTAGTCCTCCCTTCCTTAATGGCTACGGTTCCCTTATGCCAATCCCATGCGTTCTTGAATCATGCCACAGCTTTCGCCCCACCACCTCCACTGGAAGGCTGTTCCAGGCATCCACTATGCTCTCTGTGAAGAAGTACTTCCTTACATTTTCCTTGAGTCTACCCCCCCACCAACTTCATAACATGTCCCCTTGTTCTTAAGCATCTTTTTTTCTGAAAAATGCTTCCCTTTTGTACCTTATTTGTACTCGTGAGGTATTTTGAAAGTCTCTTAACATGTCCCGCCTTTCCCCTCTTTCCTCCAGGGTGTACATATTGAGGTCCTTTAGTCTCTTCTCATATGGTCTCTGGTGCAGACCCTGCACCATTTTTGTTCCCCTCCTCTGGACCGCCTCCACTCTGCCTATGTCCTTTCAGAGATGTGGTCTCCAGAATTGGACACAGTACTCCAGGTGAGGTCTCACCAATAATTTATACAGTGGTACCACCACCTCCCTCTTTCTGCTATTGATACCCTTCCCTATGCACTGTAGCATCCCATTGGCTCTTCCCACAGCCTTTTCATACTGTTTGGCCACCTTTAGGTCATTAGATATGATAACCCCCAGGTATCTTTCCTGTTTGGTGGTCGTCAGTACCACTGCCCCAATCTTGTACTCCACCCCTGTATTTCTATACCATAAGTTCATGATTTTGCACTTCTTCACATTGAAACTTAGTTGCTACATTCTTGAGCACTCCTCAAGCTTTTCTAGATCCCTATTCATTTGTTCCATCCCCTGTAGTGTCTACCCTATTGCAGATTTTAGTGTTATCTGCAAAAAGGCACACCTTCCCTTCTAGTCCCTCTGCGATGACACTAACAAATACATTAAAAAAGACCAGTCCCAGTGCTGATCCTTGTGGCACCTTGCTGGTCACCCTCTCTTCCTCGGAGTGAACTCCATTTATCACCATCCTCTGAGGCCTATCCCCAACCGGTTCCTTACCCAGTTTACCACTTTTGGCCCCACTCCCATGCTGCCCAATTTGTTTACTAGTCTCCTATGTGGAATGATGACGAAGGCCTTACTGAAATCTAGGTAGGCCACATTCACCGTTCCACCCTGAACTACTTCCCTGGTCACCCAGTCAAATAAATCTATCAGATTTGTTTAACATGCCCTCCCCCTGGTGAATCCATGCTGCCTCTGATCCTGTAACTTGCTGGTATCAAGATATTCTACAATCCTTTGCCTTTCCTTCAGCAGTGATTCCATTAATTTCCCCACCACTGAGGTCAGGCTGACTGGTCTTTAATCTACAGCTTCCTCCTTGCTACCACTTTTGTGAAGTGGGACTACATCTGCTCTCCTCCAGTCCTCTGGGACCACTTCCGTCTCCAGTGAGTGACTGCACAGGACTGTCAGAGGTGCAGCCAGCACCTCTCTGAGCTCCTTCATTATCCTTGTATGTATCCCATCTGACCCCATTACCTTGTCCACGTTCAGATTTGCTAAGTGTTAGGGTTCACAACTTTGAGGCACACCCCACACCTGATTTGCGAAGATGCAGGAGACATCAAACCGTAATGCTTTTTCCTGTTGCTGCCTGCAGGGTGGGGGTGGGGTGTTAGGGTTGGAAACACTAAAGCCACATTTCCCTACTTTTGTTGGTTTAACCCCAACTAATATATATATATTATAGGGGCACACCTCACCCTTATAGTTAGGGTTGAGTAGGCACGTTAATGTTAAACCTCAAATTTTGCGCATTAATAACTTTGCAACCGTTCAACAGATTTGCATGACATTTGGAATGCTTGGTCTGATATGGCAGATCTCTTGATTTACCAAGTTATGTTTCGGTCAGGTATACAGTTTTTGTGCAGCAAACACCAAAAAAATGCACTTTGTGCCCATGGCACTGCGGTCCCACCGTGTGGTCTTTTAGTCTGAAATTTGGAGTGTAGAAAGAGTTTGGGTCATGGAACAATCCAGCATTGATTTGGGAAAAAAATATTAATCCGTTCAAAAGTTATTACATTTTACATTTTTGAGTTCTGAGCATGCTCAGTTCACTCAGAGATTTATATGTATATTTTGTGACCTAAGAATTGTCTCACAGTCAAGGATTTTGCTGCCTCATGAAAAGAAAATCCTAGTCCACCAGAAAAATTCCTTGTCCGCGAGCCGCCATCTTGTTTTCAGTTTTTCAGCCAAACAAAATGCTGTAGTTTTGTCTATGAGTGACTTTTGCACCAAATGAGGCATGGGTTTTGTTTAGGGTGATGCCCTCTACAAAGCCATGCCTTTGGTTTGGTTCATTTTTGTCAAAAAATAGCTTTTTAAAAATGAAAAATTCTTCTTTTGTGCCTCGCTAAGGATCCTAGTACACGAGCCTGCAAAATCCTGGTCTGTGAGACGATCCTGATCCACGAGCTTTGTCCATCAGGGAATGACCAGATAGCTAGAATTTCATGACCAGATGTCCCTGGGTGTGATCAGATGTCCCTGGGGATGACCAGATGGCCCTGATGGTGCAACCAGATGTCCCCTCGCAGACTAGAATTTTGCTAGCTCATGGACTAGGATTGATCTGGCAGCCCAGGACTTTGCTATCTTATGAATGAAGAATTTTTAAAGGTGTAAAAACTTTAGAATTGCATAGCTCATTAACGATTTGGTCTTTTTACTTGAAATTTACAGGGTGTTGAGGGGATGCCCAACAGGTGTGAATTATGCTGCTTAGGTGTTGGGGAATTAAGTGGTTCAATAGATATGCCATCACAAAGTTGAGATTTTTCCCACAGGATTACATTGCAGGGTCTGTCATGCCTTTCGGCACCCTTATCTCGAAAACGAAGTGAGATACAGAGTTTTCACTACTGTCACTGGAACAAGATTTTAAACCATAGAGTAAGCCTGCAGTGGAATTTTTTATGCGGGTTGCATGAGATATTGGTAAATTTGTGTTACAAGGGTTCCTTGCCCTATAGGGCTACTGTATGGCTCTATAGCTATATGTAAGAGGAAGCGCAGGCTCTAGATGCATATTGTTATGCAGAAATGGGCATAACCAATACATGTTTTTTACTAGTTATATTACACTTTTTCCAAAAGTAAGGAAATTTATGGCAAAAAACTGCATTTAATGCATCAGTTAGGGTTAAAGCGACAAAAGTGAGGTAATGAAACGTTAGGGTTGAGCACCTTCCCCCCCACATAACCCACATACCCATCCTCCACTGACTGATAGACACCAGGGTGTGCCATGGGGTTGAGAGGCCTGTCACCCCATTCTCCTTTACTGTAGCATGTCACTCTGCTTACACATGGAATGGGGTGAGAGTTGGAGCCTGGCACCCCATGGCACCCAACATCTATCGTCTGTGGAAAGGTGTGTGGGTAGTGGAGAGGGTAGGGCTCAACCTAATGTTCATTTCTTCACTGTTGCTTAACCTAACTGATACATTATAATTGGTTTTTATATATATATATATATATATATATATATATATATATATATATATATATATAATAAACATAATGTATATCTATATATAGATATAGTAGGTTTAGGTAGTCTCTGACCCATTTCCAGTGCATAATTGGTGCCACCTCTCAAGTGACATGAAGAGATATAAGCTTTGTCTAAGTGGCCCATTTCCACACAATACCATTGGAAGCCTTCTCTGACAAACCAGTGAACAGTTCAATTTTTGAAGCTCTTGAGTTCTTGCAGAACAGTGTGATGAGGCAAATGGAGAAACAGTGTTCTGAATAATTCTGCAGCTGTTTGTGTGAATGGTGCCATCGAAATGCATTATGTAATGTTGCTTACCTTTTCCTCAACCCATCTGTTTTTTAATTGTTTTATTGAGTTTATACAAAAGCATGCAGTTTCTCCCCCAAGGGGGCCATTACCAAAACTTCATAAAAAAACATTACAGAAAGACAGTAGACCCCCACCTCCAATAGTCACCTTCCAGAAGGTGAATAAATTATAAACATGAAGGTATTAACAAACATAATAGTAGCCATATGTCTTGACACCTGCCTGTTAATTAAGTCCAGGAACATTGTAATGGTCCTTCTCTAGGCCTCCAAAGGTACCGACATAATTGAATAAATAATGCTATTAAGACAAAAACTACCTTTAATAATTCAGTTTCAACAGCTCAATACAGCCTTATATAACAACTTTGTCTGAGTAGGTGGAAAAATTATCAATTACTGCAGAAAAAAGTAAAATCCCATAGCCTGAATTAGCAGGTATTTTACAAATGTTTTAACAATTTATCACAATATAGGCAGTCCTTTTAAAATAAATCTGAAGTATGTTTCAGCTCAAGTAACAGTATATGCAACTGCAGAATTTTTTTTTTCAAACAGAAGTGATGTTCGTAACATGGAAGACCAATCCTGTCAACTTAGATGTAAACAGATGCAGCAGGGCAAATAATTGTAAATCATAATTTCAGGTGCTGGCTTTGTACAGTGCAGGCATTACACATTACATGGACATAGATACATAGATAACAAAGGCAGAAAAAGGCCTGTTGGCTCATCTAGACTGCCCATCTACTTCACTAGTCTGCACTGGTCCTAGTTGCCATCCCTCCCCTTTGTTTCTGCCCCGCCCATTCTAACTAGTCCCATATACCTGTCCTAACCCTGCTTGCAGCTGTTCACTGATTTGACCTGTACCATTTCCTCTGGCAGCATGTGCTAGTTGTCCACCATTCTTTCTGTGAAAAAGAGCTTACTGAGGTCCCTGTTGATTCCCCACTGCAAGTTTAAGTGAATTCCCTCTCATCCCTGTATTTGAACTCAGGAAGAAAAGTTCCTTGATGTCCATCCTAGTCATCATGTGCGGGTACTTGTACAGTATGTCTTAATTATGTTACCCCTTTCCCTCCTATTCTCAACAGTCTACATGTTCAAGTCCTGCAGCCGCTCCTTGTATGTCTTGCTCCTTAGTCCATGGACTATCTTGGTTGCCTTGTGCTGTACTGCTCCCACTTTGTTGTAGTCTCTCCTCAGGTGTGGACTTCAGTACTTACACAGTATTCCAGGTGTGGCTTCAACAGTTCACCCATGATGGTATCCAGTTAAGAACTGTGACGTTCTTTAGGGTGCCAGCGTTATGCCACGTGGACTAAGGGCACAAGGCAGTGATGCGAGAACACAGACTGCACCAGTGGTTTCCATGGGGTTTAAGTGGGAGGCTAAAGCCTCCCGCACCCCCTTTAATAAAATATAACATCCACCCCTGGCATATCAGAGTGGAGGTGGCAAAGTGAACTATGCCCAGAAGTCCAGGGTGCCCAGATCCCTTGCACCCTAATGACAGCACCCTAACAATGGGATACTGGCTACACCAGTGACCTGTTCAATGGGAGGCTCACCTCCCAACTTCTATTGCTTATCCCCCTCCCTATGCAATCTGCGATCCTGCCTGGTTTGCTCATAGCTCTTTTACAATGTATTGCTGTTTTTACTCCCTCCAGTAGCATGACCCCTAGGCTTTCCAGCATCACACCTCCATTTCATATCGCACACTTGGGTTCCGCTTGCCAGTGTGTATCACTTTACACTTTGTGCATTGAAGCTCTTCTGCCAACTCTTTGACCAGCTCTCCAGCCTGCCCAGATCCTCTTTGAGTTACCTTATCCCTTCCTCCATATCTACCCTTGTGCAGATGTTTGTGTCATCTGCAAAGAGGCAAATCTTGCCTTTGATGCCTTTCCCTGTGTCACAAATGGATACACTGAAAATGACCGGGTCCAGCACTGACCCCTAAGGTATTCCACGTGTTACTTCCCTTGCCTCTAAAGGACCCCATTAACTACTACTCTTTGTGTTCTTATACCCAGTCAGTTCTCTACCCAAGTTGCTGATTTTTTCCCCACCCCTTGGTCCCTTAGCTTTTTGGTCAGCCTCCTGTGGGGCAGTGAGTCAACGGTCTTGTTGTCGTTCAAGTATACCACATCTACTGCCTGCCCCCTATCTGCTGCCCTGGTCATTCAGTAGAAGTCAACCAGATTTGTCTGGCAAGACCTTCCCCTTATGAACCCATGTTGTCTGGTGTAATGTAGCCCATTTCCCTCTAGGAAGTCCACCAGTTTCTCCTTTAGTAAAGACTCTATACTTTTTCCCTTTTTAGACATCAAGCTGGCTAGTCTTTATTTCCCTGTCTCATCCTTTCTTCTGCTGTTGTGAAGAGGGACCACATTCCCTCTCCTCCTGTCCCTAAGGACCACCCACATGGCCACCAAACAATTAAATATTCTGCAAGTGGCCCTTTAATCACTCTTGCTAACTCCTTCAGCATTCTCAGGTGTAAGCCGCCAGGTCCCACATATTCATCTGCTTTCAACCCTGTAAGCCTGTCCAACACCATCTTTTTTACATTACTTTGACCATGCCACTTGAGCCCTTGGTCTCCTCCCTTCCCCTCTTAACCCCATATTCTCACAGTGGTCCATCCTTCTGCCTAGTAAATACAAAACAAAAATATTCATTCAGTATCTTTGCGTTCCCTTCGTTCCCCTTTTCCCATCCTTCCACACTTTTCAGTCTCACAATACTCCCTTTGACCTTACACTTCTCCCAGATGTGCCAGAAGAAAGCCTTTTCCCCAGTCTATGTGTCTGTATAAATGCCATAAGCCACCAATTTATAGACAGCTGTGATTGTCATTTTAAACTTGAGGAGTGTTGCTCCTTACATTAGATGAATATCAACCATCAACATTTCCTGAATGTGCTGTCCAGACTTGTTAGCTGAGGTAAAACCTCTCATTAGAAAAGTCTGCAGACAGCTATCACAAACATTCAACTTACTTGTAGTTTGAACCTCCAACAACCAGGTTACAATGGAAAAGGCAGTCTTCACAGTTCCAGAGCTCCCCGAGTCACAGTCTGGATGATCTGACCCTACTGTGTTTTGTTGATGTAGAACACTGCAGCGATGTTATCTTGCTAACTTGAACAGTCGGATCAGTTATCAGTCGGCTGAATACTTGGAGAGTAAGGCAAAGGATATTAACATGTAACTCCAGTACATATATGTGTCTGGACCACCTCCAATGAACCACCTCTGAGGGTAACAATGTTTTTGTTTGCACATGCCTACCCAGACTAATAAGTTTTTTATGATTGGATACTGTTTATTTATTAGATTTATTTACGTATTTGATATCATTGTTTTATGCTTTTTTTATTGCAAGGCACTCTGAGCCTTTGGCTAGGGAGCTAAACAAATAAATTTGCTTTGCCCTGCCTTACCTCTTGAACAAGATGTGCTCCTCTTCTATCAGTGATACATGTTTGGTCAGGTGGAGGGTAGGACAAGGAGAGGGGTACCCTGCTCTAAGATTCTGTTCCACCTGGCACCTGAATGGTGCCTCCACTTCCTGGGATGTCACCTGTTCCTGGTAAGACCATCCACCCAGACATTAAGGCATGTAAAATATAATTCAAATACTGCTGGGATCCCCTGCAATAGATGATTTTGTATCAAGTGATGGAAAGGTATTATCTGTGGCATCAGCAGAAGGGTTTTATTCCTTCTGAGATGTGGCCAGGAGGATAGAAAGTCGACAGAAGGGTATCACAGGTTTTCCTGTGTTACAGTTTATGTAGAAATAAAGCACAAGTGAATATGCTGCAGTTGCTCCGAAGCATAAATCCGTAGACTAATAAGCCTAGAGCCCAATTAAAGAACAGAAAATTGCCTCTGTATAAATTTCAATTTCCTCATAAAGTAGCCCTGAAGCTCTACAAAGATGTTAGCTCACTCTTTTACCTTTTTAGTGCCACATGACCTAACACTGAACTGTGAGGCAGGCGGTCTGGCCCTAGAGGTAAACTGGCTGGCTGTCATAACATACCGCCAGAAAGAAAACTTTGCCATTGCATTTCCACTGATATTAGTATAACTAAGCACATTTAGGTCAGACAGTTTGCTTTCGGCTGAGCAGTCATCTGGTTCTAGCATGCTGACATCTTGAGTTAGTATTAGGAGACTAAATCCCGAAGTTCATATTTTGCATATTGTTCAGCTGAGGCAGTGGCTTACTCTCTCATGCTAGCGCAAGAGATGAGTGTGAGTAGAGATGCTTAAATCAGCTTGCCACACGTAGTTCAAATAAACTTAATGGGGCAGATTTGAGAGTTCTTTGGGGGTGGATAGGAGGCACAGGTGGTGGGCCATCAGGCAGAAATGTAAGATAACAGATGGTGTTACAGTTGTCTGTGTACTTAGGATAAGCAAGAATGGCATGATCAGCAGGGTAGTGGAATCTACATTCATACCATCTAAATCTGTCACTGGAACTTTTTAATTACTTTTTGTCATTAATTTGCCTGAGATTGCACAGCTGAAATCTAACTTATTTTCAGTAAAGTCCTAGTTCAACCCATTTTATAGCTAGCGAACCAAAATATTGACAGGTTCTAAAAATGATGCCCAGTTTTTATCCTTGTTAAGATTTTTGGGCCATTTAAACGTTGCAGTGATGCATGTGTAACAGCCCCTTGACTCACCTCGGCTGTTTCCAGGGCCCCCGGGTCCATGCTGCACACACCTCTAATGGGGGCCGGACCAGGCTCTGCAGTGGAGAGAAGAAGTGGCAATGTGGCTCCACCTAGTGGCAGGGAAACCTGTGAACAAATTGCAGGTTACCCCCCCGAAATATACAACAGTTGCCCCCACTGACACTTCCCTAGACAATAGCAACCCCACCCTGTTGCAGTGCTTCATAGTACCAGAATATAACATTAGCAATGAACAATATTAATTTTGGGGGAGGGGAAAAAGGGAGGAAAATTGCATGACAACATTAACAACTAGCCGAAACAATTTCACTCCACTCAACCTCCACCTCTCACCTAGGGGTGTACCTGGCTTCCCAACAGCAGCTGTCCAAAACGCCTCTAAAGTCCCTTTGGTGGATAACACACCATGGTGTAGATGTCCCTGGTGATCTTTAGTTGAGACCTAAATAACTTTAAACAGTAGAAACAATGAAACTTCAGATCTGGGTGCAGTTTTCTGGCAGAGTTCTGCCCAGGAGCTAACCCTCCTAATTTTAACCTAGCTAGCTAGCAAAATAAAGACTCCCAAAGCCGCAGCTCAGGGGTACTTATAGTTCAGCAGTTGAAAGTGTGTGTGTGTGGGGGGGGGGGGTCAGCAAATGGGCTTTTTATTTATTTATTACAGTATCAGAATTGCAACCCTTTGAGTCAAGGACTCAATTACAAAGGCTCATCATCATACACAGAATAGAACAGGGCAGGAGGAACACACAGTGAGAGGAAAACAGACAGTAGTGCAGGAACAGTACTATGGTTATAATATTTACAGTAAAAATTTGTACAAAATAAAATGCAGGTGGGGAGGGCCAAGCCAGCGAGAGAAGGGCCCCATTCTTGCAGCAGACAGGCCTATACATGATGGTAGCTAAACAAGAATGGAGAGATCATGGAGCATATATACTTCAAAGACATTAAATACAGTATGGGTAGAAGCAGGGCTGCAGAGAGAAAACTAAAAGTTGTAGGAACAGGCCCCAACATGATTGAGGCTCAGTAAGCACACCAAACAAATAGGCGGGGGAGGGTGGGTTGGAGGGAGTGGGTCAGATGGTAGGAGGTGGAGCAGTAGGGGAGCAATTATTAGCAATTGCAATGGCTGGAGCTGAGAAGGTGGCTACGCAGGGATGGCTGGAATGGTCCAATTCTGAGCTCAGACGTGGTACCATGTGGGAGGATATTGAACCAGGAGGGTACCCTGTAGGAAAAGGACCTCTGAGCGAGGGACATCCTAACCCTGGGGACTGTTAGTAGCGGCTTGGTGGAGCTACGAGTGTGGGCAGGAGGGGTGGTCATGCTGATAAGTTTAGACAGACCTGGGGGGTTAAGCCGATACAGATGTTTTTGGGTGAGCAGACAGGTCTGGTAGCATAGTCGCTCAACCAGGAAGAGGAGGTTAGACAGGTCATAAAGATCGCAGGTGTGAGTTAGCCTGTCAGCCCCAGCGAGGAGCCAAGAGCCCTTGTTGATTGAGAGCTTGATTTTGCCAAGGGCTGTCTTGTCCGCAGCGCCATAAATTAGGAGTCCATAGTCCACTAGGGAGAGGACTGATGAGTCAATGGCTAGTGCATCTGGAGTGAGACAGACTCTATGCCGATATAATAAGCCTATGCAGGAGTTTATGGCAGAGCAGAGGGTGCAGATGTGTTCATGGAAGGTGAGGGAAGAGTCGAGAATGATACCTAGGTATTTGTATGAGGAGATCTGCTCGAGAGGGTGGTGAGAGAGGGGTTGAATGTCCAGCACTGAGCCCTTGAGTTTGTTCTGATTGTGGGTGAACAGCAAGGTTTTTGTTTTTTTAAGGTTGATCATAAGCCTGTGGTCAAGGAACCACTGCTCAGTCTGGGTAAAAATGGATTGTAGCACAAGCTGGAGTTGGGCCGGGTCAGGGTGGGATGTGAAGAGGACCGCATCGTCTGTGTAGAGCAGTATGTTTTCTGGGGAGATATTGGGCAGCATGTTTAGGTATAAACTAAAGAGCAGTGGCCCCAGGATAGAGCCTTGGGGGACACTGGAGTGGACCCGACATGGGCTAGAGAGGATATTTTTGATTTTTACGCACTGGGTACAGGCAGCAAAGGTAGTTGGTGACCCAGCTAACAGGTCCCGAGGTGAATCCAAGCTGGGAGAGGGTGTTAGTGAGAAGAGGGTGGCAGACCGTGTCGAAAGCCTTTGACAAATTGATGAAGACCGCCCCTGCAGGATGCCATTTGTCCAGGGCAGTGTGAATGAAAGTGGAGAACTCGATTAGGGCAGTTGCGGTGCTGTGACCATGATGAAAACCGTGTTGTTCCCTGCAGAGTAGGTTGTGCACATTGAGGAAGTATGTTATCTGGTCGGCCACACTCTTTTCTAGGGCTTTGGGGGGATGGAGAGCCATCTATTATTGCTTGGAGTAGTTCTGTCCCCACCCTTGTATATGGTGGTGGTGACCACAAATTGGCCAAGTCAGAGACAGAGGTTGAGAAGGTCAGTGTGGGCGGGCGAGAACAGCGTCCTGGGTAGAGTAGAGAAGGGAGGGATCAAGTGAGTCACTACTGTGCCTAGCACCTCTTAGGGCTTTGAGCAGATAGGGTTTGGCAGCAGACTTGGAGAGAGCTCGGAAGTAGAAAGGAGGGTGTTGGGCAGTGGATATACGGGGATCAGGGGTGGGATCAAAGAAGTTGTTTGGTAGGGTTGAGGAGAGATCCAAGAAGGCACCATTCAGACCATTTGCAATGCTTTGTGAGTCTATGGTGACTGTGCCATCGATATTGAGTTGGGTGGGGGGGGTGGACTGGATTTTGCCATTGAGTTCCTTTAGGTTGTCCCAGAACTTGCGAGATGACCCCCAGGTTGAAGCAAGGGTATTTCTGTAGTATGCCGCCTCGGCACTACGGATAGCCCAGATGCACTGGTTTTGTGCGGATCTGTAGGTTTGCCTGTCAGCAGGCTTCCTGGACTCCAGGGCTCTGTGCCAGAGATCATCCCTAAGATGCATTTGCTTAATGAGGATGGGGGTGATCCAGGGAGAGTTATGTTTCCTACGTATGGTTTTGGAAATGGGTGCATATGCATCGCAGGCCCTGTTAAAGTAGTAAATAAAATAGTTGAGGGCAGCGTCAATATTGGGGGCCAGTTGTGCTGCAGACCAGTCCCAGTTGACAAGGTGTTCATGCAGTAGGGCAAGGTTACCCCTGGACAGGCGCTTCCTGGATATGAGAACGGGCTTGGGCTTTACAAGTTTACATGACCAGAGAAAAACGACTGGACAGTGATCACTAAGGGCATTAGGCAATATTATCAGATTGGTGATCTTATAAGGCCTATTTGTGAGTACCAGGTCCAGCAGAGAGGCACTACCAGTAGTCGGATGGGGGCGGGTGGGGGAGGAGACAAGTTGGGTGAGACTGAGAGCAGCAAAGGCATCTTTGGCACTGTTCCCAGTGCTGGTGTGCCAGTTAATATTTAAGTCACCCATGATAATTAGTTCCATCTTGCTGGGTTGATGGGAGATGTAATCTAATAGAGATTGCAGGGTGAGGATCTGGTGACATGGGAGAATGTAGGTGGCTGTGATGATGAGGGGGACTCTTGAGGGCCCAGGGTAACCTTTAGGGAGATATCCTGGGCACCATGCTCTAATGGTGGTTTTTGGAGGGGGAGGCATAAGAGAGAGTCCCATAGGTAGATGGCACAACCCCCCACCTTTTCCCACTTCTGTCCTCCCTGTAACATAGAAACATAGAATTTGACGGCAGATAAGGACCTCTTGGCCCACCCAGTCTGCCCATTTACCTACCTGATGGATAAGCTGCAGATTCTAGTTAATCAACAGCTTACTTACTGTAGAGTGAGTAACCCAGGAGGGAGAAGAACGAGTTGGGTGTTGCCTTGGACAGCCAAGTTTCGACTAGTGCCAGCACATCTGGTTGATGCTGAGTGACCCAGACTTGCAGGCCAGCAAATTTCTTTAGCAGGCTACAGATGTTAATGGAGGCAAGTCTGAGTTCTGAGGTTGTAGAGAGATGAGATTTACTGCCAGTGAGCGGGCCTGGGTTGGGGTGGACATTACCAGATAAAAGGAGTAGTAGTGAAATCATCCTGAGATGAGCGCTGATATGCCTATGACATTTGGGGACAGTACCTGTGGTGGGGGTAGTGGGGAGTGAGACCGGGATGGGGAGGTATCAGAGATAGGGACTGGCAAGGAATAGGGGAGGCAAAGGGAGAACGAAAGTAGTGGGGAGCAGGGTGGGATGAGGTGTTCTAGTATCAGTGGCGTTTTGTTCCAGCAGCCCAGCGGGAGAGGAGGGTGGCAGGATGGAGGCCATTAGTGACAAAATGTTCAGAGGGCATGGTTGTGGCAGTCCTAAGGAGGAGGAGGTATGATGTGGGGAGGTTCAGCACCATGGTAAGAAATAAGGAGGCAAGGCAGTGGTAGAAGGTAGATGGAAAGTGGGAGAGAGACAAGGGGTGTTAGCAGGCACAATATTGCCAGATGCCAGTGCAGCATATTGCTGGTAGGGTATTTGGAATGGGGAAATGCACTCGGGCAGCCACTAGTGGTGAGCTTCGGCAACCTGCAGATGGGAAAGTGGGCTGATTGTTTTTTACAACAGCACTATGTGATCTGAAATCAGCTATTTATGGCCGTGTTCACCAAGGGCAGTGGTGGGGGCGGCGGGGAAAACCAAACAGTCGGACTGTCCTTCTTTTTTTCCATGCGGTGCACACAACACTCGACCGTGGCTCACCACACAGCTTGTGTGTGCTGGGATAGTACCTGCAAATGGGTACAAGGGCAGCAGCGTGGGGGAGGGCTACCTTGCAGAGCCCTCGTGACCACCTCAGGAGCTGAAGAGAAAGACAAACAGAGGTGAGCTATAAACAGTCTGAAAGGGGAGGGACTTACACAGAATAGGGAGGGGGCCACAGTGAGGACTTCTCATTTAAAGAATATTTTTTCCAATAAATTAATTCTAGGACAGTAAAACTGCATTGCAGAGAAAGAAATAAGTTTAGGGTTGATTTCAGCAGAGCAATTTGCTACAGCAAAATTGATTTCAGCAGGGCTAATTGTTACAGCAATAATTACAATTTAGTTGCTTTGAAAAGACTGTAGGTCGAGACCTGTAATGCCTGGGCTCAGTAAGCTACTCTGCACTGTGTCATAGTTCAGAACATGCAGCCTTACGGAACTCTTAGAAGCAGCACGAAACTAGGTGAAACACACATAGTAAGCAAATTAAAGCACCCAGTGGAGCCTTAAGAAATACAGCAGGGGTAGCTTAAAATAGCAGAAGTAAAAAACTATCTCTCCACTTGTAGGCCGACACTGTGTGAACCAGAGGAGCAAAATTTAAACTTGACACCAAAACCAAACAGTTGTACTGTCCTACTTTTTTTCCACGCGGTGCACACAGCACTCGACCACGGCTCGCCACACAGCTTGTTTGTGCTGGGATAGTACCTGCAAACGGGTCCAAGGGCAGCAATGCTGGGGAGGGCTACCTTGCAGAGCACTCGCGACCACCTCAGGAGCTGCAAATGGGTCCAAGGGCTGCAGCGCGTGGGAGGGCTACCTTGCAGAGATCTCACGACCACCTCAGGAGCTGCAAACGGGTCCAAGGGCTGCAGCGCGTGGGAGGGCTACCTTGCAGAGCCCTCGTGACCACCTTGGGAGCTGCAAATGGGTCCAAGGGCAGCAGCGTGGGGGAGGGCTACCTTGCAGAGCCCTCGTGACTGTACCGTGGAGGTTGCAGATTGGTGGTGCACCATAGCAACAAGAAGAGCATGAAATGCTGAAGGATACTGGTCTTCACTGACCTGGCTTTGCCAACATTGCATGTGACACCTTTATGGACAGTGTTCACCAGGCAGGCCTCTCATCATCTTCCTCCACTGGTCTTCTTCATCTTTAGTTTAGGGGCAGGGCAGGTGTGGTCCCCAAGATCCCTCTGTTGCACGCCCTTCTTACACACAATTAGCAGCTGGACTTTGGCCCAGTCTCTAGCCTCAGCACCTCTTGCTTTGTTCCTGTGGCACAGCAGTGACTGGCCTCTGGCACAGTCTCTAGCCTCAGCACACCCAGTCTCTCAGGCTTATATCCATCACCAATCTTTGTGAATTTGCCCCACCAAGGGGGCACAGGCTACTTACACTGCCACTGGGCTGCGGAACTCATACTTCAAACTGCACTCTCAGCCTTTACTCTCACGCTGCAGTGCTGTGCTCTTACTCTGCAGCCAACTGCAACTTCTCAGTTTCTAGCTGCAACTCTGCAGTTCTCTCCACAGCAAACTCCGATCTCTCTCTTTCTGCAGCAGGCTGATTTCTGGTTTCCAGGTGCTCTGTCTAACTGAAGATAGTTGGGGTCGAACTAGCTGAGGGGTGCTGAGTACAGGCCTTGGGCTAAGAAGCCCCACAGCAGTCCCTCCTGCACTTCTGCACCTCTGAAGTCCCAAACCAATCTCCCTTTTGGCGGGCCATGTAGCAGTATTTATAGATCTACCAAAGTCCCACTCTGATTGGCTACTGTAGTCCCAGGCAAATTCAATACCCTTTCACAATTTACCCAGCAGCCCCCACTCTGCTGAAGTCCCTGAGGACTGCCAAGTTTATTTACATTCCCCCCAACTTTGCAATCCCTTTTATTTTATTATTCCAGCCCACAAAGTGCATGCAACCACCTCCACCAGACCCGGAGGCTTTTTCTGGTTGCTCCCCGGCCCCTCTGCCTGCCATGGAGCCGGGTATATAATTAAACAATGGCCATAGCCAAATTTTGCCCAACAGAGATGTGGCTCCTTTATATTTCTGCTCCTGGTGGCCATGCATGTGCAGAAGAGTGCAGACCATCATTTTGGTTTATTTACCTTGAGCCTGTCCCCTTTCGGCAGCTCCCAGCACTGAAAAAAAACATTTATTTTTTACCCCTTTGAGGCGCTGGAGCAGGACCAGAGTTTGGCCCCCACCAGAACATGGGGTCGAGATACCAGGATCAACAGCCACAGCTGCAGAGGCACCAACGGGGTGCCATGGTTCAAGTCCCACCAGGGACCACTGATGGGGACACCACGGGTCAGCACTGGGGCTGTAGCCCATCAGGTAAGCCCAAATGGGGGACTTACACACTCCCCTTGCCAAATGCTTGGCATCCCAACAAGCCATTATAATCCCAAACAATAATTTCAATAAAGCATTTCAACACATTGCTAAGTAAACACCTGATGTACGTTTAGCAGAATAAACAATCATTATCAGACAGTTATAACAATAAGTCATTATAGCATTGTCTATCTAGACATTGAAGGCTATCAGCAGGTCACACCTGGCAATGCAACTCCACATCTCCCCATCTCCCCACATTGACTCTGACTTCAGAGCAGTACCCTGGAACATTGGGAAGGGCATATACCCTGGGTATTATATGCTTATGAGAAACGTACAGGGGGGTATTGGAGGAGGCACCAAGGATATCGTAGATGAGCTTGATAATGGGTTTCATTTGCCCTTTGGACCTTCTGGGCAGGGCTGTGTCTGGGACTGCAGGTCTTCTAGGGAGAAGAGCCCCCTCAACCTGTCCTTGCTCTGTAGGCAACCCAGGGGCATTGTCAGGTAAAACCGCACTACCTTGAATTTGCTCACCACAGCCCAAGTCAACTGCATTGTTCATATCAATGTCCATTTCTTGTTCGGACACTTGGATATTGGGCCTTCTCACAGGGCTAAAATGTATTTCATTAGAGTTCAGAGCTGGCACAGGTTCAGGGGAGGCGGTACTGGTGGAGGGCTGTGATTTTCTACAGTCCATTTGCAATTGATTCTGCTCTTGACTTGTCTCTGGCACATAGTCCCAATACGACATATCTTCGCCCTCATCAGAAGAGCTTGGGTCACTTGGAGTGGGATCTGATGCAGGACTCTTGGAAGGCCTGGTTGGACCAGTATTCAGGTTCAATGTAGACCTTTCTGGAGGCCTGGATGGATCAGCATTCTCCTGTCGCCTTTTCACAGTCTGGCTCCTTGTTCTGGGCCTTGTTACTGCTGGAGTCTCATTGTCAGGAGCAGGAGCAGGAACAATTTCACTAATGGGTAGCAGGTAATTTTGGTGTGCAGTCTTTTCCAAACCTCTCCCCTGTTTTTGTTGGATTTTATACACTGGTAGCTCTGGCAATTGTTCCATGACTAAGCAGACTTAAGGGGCCCACCAGTCTCGGATTTTTTGTTTACCTTGTATGCCAAGATTCATTAGCAAAACACAATTCCCCACTTGTAAAACTTGATGTCTCACTCATTTGTCATATGTTTCTTTGTTGCCTTGGTTGGACTTAGCTGTTGCCTCTGCTGCCAGTTGGTAAGCTTTCCTCAACTCTTCCCTTAGCGTGCATGTGTATTCAAGATATGACCATTCCAAGGTGCCATCAGGCGAAATGCCAAAGCATAAGTCACTGGCAGTCTGGCTTCATGACTGGACATAAGGAAAAAGAGGGATCTTCGTGGAATGTCTTTTTTTTGTACAACTGTAGGCATGTACAAGCTAACTGACCTTTTGACTCCAGTTTGCTTTGTTGGCTGGGTCCAGGGTGACCAACATATTGATCCGAGTTCTATTAAAGCATTCGGGCTGTGGGTCCCCCTGAGGGTGGTATGGTGTCATTCTTGATTTATTTATGCCATATGAGGTCAGAATTTCTTTTTTGCCATTAAATATGCTTTATTAAAGGTTACAATTCTTTATGCACAGATATCATACAGGTGTTACAGCCATACGTCACCAATATAACAGATTCGTACTAAAGACATTAAATTGTTAAGGGAGAGCGATGTCCAAAACGCATGGTATTGAAGAGGCCAGAATTTCTTTTACCAACTGACTCTCAAAATCCCGGCCCTGGTCAGAGTATATTCACTGTGGAATGTCACAGTGGTTTAAAAACTGCTGCAGGACTTTGACAGTTGTGCAGGCTTTTTGATCACTAGTTGTATAGACCTGAGCATATCTGGTGTAGTGGTCAGTGATGACAAGAATGTTGAATTCGTTCTTTCTGTCAGACTCCAGTGACAGAAAGTCCATGCACACACGCTCTAACAGGTTGCTGGTTTGTTTGTTGACCAAGGGGGCGGCTGTCTTGGGGAGCATTTTTCTTTTGATGCACCGCAGACAAGTCTTGCAATGCTTCTGTACATCGCTTTTCATTGAAGGCCAGTAGAAGTGGCCCCTTGTCAGGTCTAATGTCTATTCATAGTCCAGGTGACCCACTCCATCATGGGGAGATGTCTGGATGGCCTTGCGGTACTTCCAAGGCAGGACTAGCTGGGTTTTGGAGCTTGCAAAGTCATCATTATTGTGCACCTTACGTATCAGCAGTCTGTCTTTTAGGGCTAACTTATTCCACTCTCTGAGCATTATTTGGTGTCTGGGTGGAAACTGTGCGCTTGGTCTGGGTTGAGCCCCCTCTCCAGTGCTTGAATAACATCATGGAAGGCATGGTCCTCTCTCTCTCTGGGCCTGCTGAAGCTCAGACTTACTTGGCTGGGGGAGAGAGAGGATAGTCAAGTCCGGTAAAGTTTAGGTACACCTCAGGAATAGCATCTGGTGACACTCCAGCATGTTGATGGCTCTGTCTGGGTTGGCTGGGGTGTCTTCTTTCTGGATGGAAAATTTAGAACATAGCACTTTAACATTTGCACTTGAAAGCTGTATACTGGAGTCAGAATGATTGTTGTGTGGGCGCCTTGATGGGGTGTCGGCATCTATGTTGGTTTTGCTGCTTCTGTACTCCAAAGTGTAGTTGCATGTGGACAGTGCAGACAACCATCTGTGTCCAGCAGCATCCAACTTGGCCATGATGTTCACATATGTCAAGGGGTTGTTATCTGTCCAAACAGTAAAAAGGAACACCATGTAAGTAGTCGTGGAATTTTTCCATCATGGCCCACTTCAAAGCCATAAATTTGAGTCTGTGTACAGGGTAATGTTTTTCGGATGGGGACAGGCTACAGCTTGCAAAGACCACTGGCCAGAGTCCTTCTGGGTGTTCTCAATTAAGCACCAATCCTAACCCGTTCAAGCTAGCATCAGCATGGAAGATGTAGGGCTTGTTGGGGTCCGAAAATGCCAGGACAGGTGTTTCACACAGTCTCTCGATAATCTCCTTGAATGCAGCTTCATACTTTGGAGTCCACTTGTCACTGAAGGGCTCATTTACCTTGAGATACTCCTTCTGGGGGCTCTATCTCTCTGGGACTGAGTTTTCTTTTTCTGGTTAGTGGGTGGGTAACCTTGGGTTAACTCATTTGAGGGCTGCACTATCATAGAGTAGTCCTTCACAAACCGCTGGTAATACCCACAGAAACCAAGGAATGATTGGAGAGTCTTTAAGTTATGCAGCTTGTGCCAGGTGGTGAGAGCATTAACCTTAGCAGGGTCAGCCTGCACTCCATTTGCAGAGATGATGTGCCCCACATATTTCACAGACGGTTGACAAAACCGGCACTTATCAATGGAGACTTTTAATCCAGATTGCTCCAGTCTGTCGAGTACCTTCATCATGCTCTTCCAGAGTGCTGCTGAAAATGATTAGATCATCCAGATAGATGATCACCTGCAGCAGATTTATGTCCCCTATTGCCGTTTCCATTAATATCTGTAATGTGGCAGGTGCTCCAGAGATCCCTTGGGACATACGTTCAAACTGATAGAACTTAAGGGGACAGATAAAGGTGGTTTTCTCCTTGTCTTCCTCTGCCATGGGGATCAGACACTACCCTCTCCTGAGATCCAGCACTGAGAACCACTTACTCCCTGACAGACTGGCCAGCCAGGGTACTGTGTATTGATCCGGGTTGGTCTTTTTGTTTAGAGTTCTATAATTGATGCAGATTCTTCCAGCACTGCTCTTTATGCATGCCATGATGATGGGGGAAGTGTAGGGGTTCCAGGACTCCATAATTATACCTGCTGCCAATGTCTCTTGCAGGGGCCAGACATCCTCAATGTCTCCTGGAGTCAGTCTTTGGGATCTCTCTCTGAATGGGGTGGTATCTCTTAAGCAAATATGATGTTCTTCTCCTCGGACTCACCCTACATCCTATTCATGGAGCGAAAACACATTGCACCTCTTTGCCAGCTTCTGGCTCCATCTATAGCTGACAGGAATGGGCAAGTCCTCAAAGTCGAATATGGCTGGATCTATCTCCGCATCTGTGTCTCTCCGTGAGTCCTCTTGGCGACACTATCCGCTTTAAAGATATGTGCCAGCACTTGGTCCTTTTGAATAATTACCAACTTTTCTAACTCATTCTTTACTCTCACCATTACACCCCTTGCCTGGGACATCTCGGGGTGCAGCAGTACCCCTCGCTGCACAATTAACCCTTCTGGAAAATTATCCTTTGGTAGGGCATCAATAATAAAGGTGGGTCCTTTGGGGGTGGCTGGGCAAATTCTGCAATACCCACCACTCTACACTCAGACTTATGTGGCAGAATTAGCTCTCGGCTTTCCACACTCTGAATCACACCAACAGCTCATCCGCCAATTCGGGTTCTGGTTCTGTAGCATCTAAGGACAGCTGGCCTCTCTTCACCACAACTTGGACAAAGAAGTTTAACAGGCTGTACACTTCGTCTCTCTCCTAACAGAGTTTGACCCGCCTGCCAAACATATTTGCATTTGTCCCAATCAAGACAGGCATAGCAGTCCACCAGTTGAGGATTCTTGGGACGGACACACCCGCAGGTGACATGGCCATCTTCTGCACACCGGAAGCTAAAAACATCAGTTGGTGGCTCTAGGGGTCGAGAGGCTCTGGCTGGGGCCACTAAAGATGACAGAGAAGGAGGTCTCCAGGGGTTCCAATTATCTTCTTTAACTCAAATTAACTGTGTATATACTTCTCTCAGTGAGACTGCCACTTTACCACCCACAGGCATACTGTATACCACCGACTCAGGCTCCTCAGATGTGATGCCAGATTTGCTCACTTGGTGGGCAACGTTTTTTAATTCTTGAACTAAACTCTGAAGCTCTGAGGTATCTCGGGAGTCCCCACCATCTGACACATGGATGTGGGCAGAGGCAGCAGATGATTGCTCCCCTTGTTCATCTTGCTCTTCCGCTACTCTAACCTCCTGCTGTAGGGCGTTGTGGGAGGAAGGGTCAGTTAGTCTTTCTCTTAAGCACAACTTTAGCACCAACAATTCTGAGAAATGGGCAGCTTTCAACACCTGCTCAAGATGTATTTTATGCATGTCATTATAATCTATTCCTCCCTTCCTATGCACTTTCTGCAATGCCCTCCTCTCCAACCTATGGAGGTAAGCCAAGAGGGGCTCCCCCCGCCGCTGCCTGATTGTCTTGAATTTGCAGTGCTGATCGTCACAGAACTCTACTTCCAAGTACACTGCTTGGATCTGTGGTCCTCAATGACCAGATAGCATCAAAAGCAGGCCCCTTTAAAATCTCCACCAACTCTCCACCAACCTTTTTCGATTTCCAGCCTCAGAACATTGCCACTCCTGGAGCATAGGGATAGCATAGTCTATCCATGTCTTGTTATCATCTTCTCCAGCTAGTAGGGGGAGTATGCCAGAGAAAACCCTCAGCTGTCTGTAGTAATCAGAACTAGCAGGTAGGGTAAGCCGAGATGTCAGTGGTGGTCACCCCAAGCGGCATCAAAGGCTGCACGTCCTTAAAAGTCTTTCCTTCTGCAGCCAAAATGGACTTAATCTTCTCCAGCAAATCTGACTCAGGGACTGGCAAGGAGAGGGAGGTAGTTTGTGGGCTACTCCCCTTTCCAAACATACTCCAGGTACCTTCTACCTCTTTGGTGGTGAGGGTCGCAGGTAGCTTGCCCGCATCCACGTCTTTGTCACTCCCCACCAAAGCGGTAATACTCTGGACAAGGTGGTCATATCTCAGGCCATGGATTTTCAACTTCCCAATATCTGGTACAGTCTCTAGTGCTTCTAAAATTACCTTTCTGTCTGTGCCCCAGGGATCCCTGTCACCAAAATGGCTTTCTCTGGGGCCAGGTGCTCCCCTCTGCACCAGTTGATCAATTCCTGTTGCTCCATATTGACTCTTTAGAACTTTCTTTTTTGGGGGTACCAACATTTTCAGAAATGCACTCTTGGGTTGGCCTCTAGGAGGCAGCAAATCCCGGAAGCAGTATAGCGCAGTGGGTTAAGGCTCTGAGCTGCAGATCTGGAGATCTGGGTTTGAATCCCACAGCCACCTAGGTGCATACTGTGTGATCCTGAGCAAGTCACTTAACTTCCTTGTGCTCCCAGGTCGCAACTGTAAACAAGCTTTTAGCTTAATGTGTCTCTCCTGGTTAAACAAAACAAAAAACAAAAAAAAATCTCAGCAATGACGCTACTTGTCACATCCCCTTGACTCACTTGGGCTGTTTCCGGGGGCCCTCGGGTCTATGCTGCACACACCTCTGAGGGAGCAGGTCCAGGTTCTGCAGTGGATGCCCTCTTAGTGCCTCTACCTGGGGCAATGGCAGGGAATACTTGTGAGCAAATACCACCCCCCAGAAAATATACAACAGCTGCCCCCACAGACACTTCCCCAGACAATAACAATCCCACCCTCTTGCAATGATTCACAGTACCAGCATATAACATTAACATTTAACAGTATTCATTTTGGATGTGTCGACTAAACAGCTTAAAACTGACAGTTTAAATCCTCACAGCAACAATTCATATGTTTCGAATGTCGCTGTGGGAAGGATCCAAGGGCAAAATTTTACCCTTTCACCATCTTTGGCACCCCTCCCTCCCTTAAATCATCTCCGTCTCGGAGTTAGTTATTTTAAGAAGGGGGGCCCCTGCATGGGGGGTTCGTGGGGCATAGCCCCCCCGAGAGAAACACACCAAGGTCAGACAGGTGAAATTTCACTTGTTGACATTGGGGATCTCGCTATGCCGAACTTCGAGAACAGTTTTGTCGATTCACCATAGGTAAACCTTCATTATGGGGGCGGGGAAAAAGGGAGGAAAATAACCCAACAACTTTCAATGATACAATTTCTGTTTCTCCTCTAAAGTCATATCTACAGTACATAGTATGAGCCAGATGATACTTTCATATTAAGAAGAGTAGCGCCCTCATCTGTTATACGACCCAGTGTATGTACTCTGCTCGATATTCTATCTGTTGGTTTTGTGAAACTAATAAAGATAAAATTTTACATTAACAACTAGATGAAACAATTTCACCCCACTCAACCCCCACCTCCCACCTACGGGTGCACCCAGCTTCCCAGTGGCAACTGTGCATAACTGATGTCATTTACTTTCTCTTTGTTAGCTTTAAAGGTAAAAATTAGAAGTGGGTTTCTTTTGAGTTTTTCAGGGAGTGGGTGTATTGATTTCATTTATTGTGATGCTGCCACCCTGACTGACTGGCACTTTTTGCATGGGTTGTTGTGAGATTTACCCATGGCTAAAAGTACCAGTCATCCAGTCAAAATGATGGATTCTGGATGCCCATTGTTTAATATATATTTTCCAAACTCTCCCTATTTTCCCAGATAAATCCTATTTTCAGTCCTGGGATTAGTATATTTCACGTTTTGTTTAGGGGGGCTCCCGGACGAGTATTAAGTTTTAAATTCTGCAACTACCCACTGACAAAGGGGAACACAATCTTCCCAATCTGTATAATTATGCTGTGGTGGCACATTTGCATACCATCTGTCTATAGAGTACTAGCTCTTACATGTCTGTATGTCTCCAACCCTACGAGGACCCCAGAAGCTGGGACCCTTTCAGATTGCATAAGCAACCACTGCACCACCTTTTCTCCCTGGACTGCACAATCCCCAAAGCCCCCTCCCAATTTTATTCACTTGAAACATTTAAATGACAATGTAATTAATTACATTACCCAAGCCTTTAACCAAGTTGGCTGGTCCTTCACCTCAGCCATGGACAATATAGATGCTGTCATACATATCTTCTCAGCTATCTTCATTGAGGTATGTGATGAATTCGCCCACTCAAAAAGATCAAGATCAGGGGCCACATCTGTGAGTAGGTCACCTCTGACATCCTTAAGCTAATGAAGGAGAGGGACAGGGGTCTGGACCAAACACAGAAAGGACAAGGACCCCGCCCAACTAACACTATACAAAGCCCTGCACAACGAGTGCAAAGCGGCTGTCAGGTCTGCCAAGGTCAGTTTTCTCCAGAGCGAACAGCTTGGGGAAAATGCCAGTCTCAGAGTACTTTGGGGTACCCTGAATAACCTTCTCAGTAAGGTCACTAAAGCTGAACCCATTACCCTCAGGCATGGTGACTAGCTCACTATGAACCCCTCAGATGAAGCCAACATGTTTAATGAATTCTTTGGGGACTTGGACAAATTCAAACCACACCCCCCACCCTGGTCCAGCCAAACCACCCTCCCACCTCCTCTCCACGCCTCACCCTGGTACCATTCTCAATTTCTACTTCCGGGCTTTGTCACCATCTAACACCTTTAAGCTCATCCACTCAAATAACCCCCGACCCAGTAAAGGAGTGGATGGGATCAGTTTCAAAATTCTTAAGCTCATCATTGTCCCCCTAGTGGCTCCCCCTTAACAACATCTTAAACCTTTCACTATGCACCGGCACCTTCCCACATATCTGGAAAATGGCCATAGTCAAAACCCCTGTTTAAATCTGGCTCCTAGAACAAGGTGGGAAACTACAGGCCAATTTCTCTTCTTGCCCACCTCTCCAAAATTTTGGAAAAAGTAGTGCATTCCCAAGTCACCTCCTTTCTCAACAACTACAATATCCTCACAGATGCCCAACATGGTTTCAGAGCAGCTCACAGCACTGAGACTGCCCTAGTTAGGTTCTCCAGGGATCTCTATGGAGCCTTAGACAATGGCATGTACACTGGCTCGGTTTTTGTGGACCTGACTAAGGCTTTCGACCTTGCCGACCGCAATCTGTTCTCGAACACCCTGTCTGACCTCCATTTCTCTAATAATGCTGTCAGTTGGGTTGGGAACTATTTATCCAACAGAATACAGATGACTAATATAGATGGGCTTCTCTCCTCAGAATGCCCTATGAAATATGGGGTTCCCCAGGGCTCTATCCTGGGCCCCCTCGTTTTCACCCTCTTCATCAATATGCTCCCTGAAATCTGTAACAACATCATAATGGTGCTTTACACAGACAATGCCACTCTGTACTGTAGCAACAGAAATCCAGACATGATGCTCACCAACTTAGAATCAGACTTCCAGAATCTACATTTATGGTTCACAAATAAAGGCATGGTGCCTGATCCCAAATCGGCTTACACCGGCATAAACTGAGATACGCCAAACCCCTTGATGCATCTGGTGACTTATGCCAAGTGTTACTCTAGCCCTGATTCCAAGAGGCGACCTGTACCATGTCAGCTGTGGGCTATGCCAACCGTGGGTTACGGCACCCACTATGCCGCAGCCCGCAATGACATGGTGCAAGTCCCCGATATCAGCAACAATGCCCAATTCAAGAGGGCAGCTGCAACCCTCTGCCACGGTTCTAAGAGCCACACTGGCAGAGCTAAGTTAGAGCTGCTCAAAGGGGCATCTGACGGTGCCATCTGTCAGATGCCTGCCCTGCAGCACCATGGCAATGGTGCCGATGTGCTCCCTGTGCCCCCACAAGCACACCCCTGCCCCCCACCCCCAAAAGTCAGGGAACCCTGGGGGTCTGAGCTCCAGTGTGTCCCCCGGACTCCTGTGCCACCTATTCTGCCCCCTTCATGCCCTCTGGTGTGTGCTGTGGTGTTCTAGGGTGAGGGGGCTCTGGGGGGGCTGCCAGTAGTGGGCCGTGACTTGCAACATGTGGGGCATCTATGCCATGCCCGTGGCATTCACCTCCGCATGGCGTAACCCGCATGTCACAAGTGCAAGGACCATGCCACTCTTGGAATGTGACACAGGGTCCCTAATGTAGCGGCAAATGTCGCAACTTGTATACGCTGGTGAGTTGCGACATTCAACTTGGAATCGGGCCTCAGAGTTCTTAACTCAGAAAAGACAAAATACATTGTTATCTCCGGGCTCAGAAAATCTAAAACCCTTAACTAACCCTCTCAGATAACCGAGGAAATTGTATAGAGCTAGTCTCCGAATTCAAATACCTTGGTATTCTGCTTGATTCCCACCTGTCTTTCAACCTCCATGTCTGTAATGTTATAAGTAAGATTCACATGAGGCTAGGGCTCCTATACAGGATCCAGAAGTTCTTAAAGGAAAACTCTCATAATCTAAACAGACCCAACCCTGAAAGCTTTAGCCCCCCAATTAAGCTTGCTGGCTATGAAAGCATTTTTTTATTATGTCTACTTACGGAAATGTAATTTGTAAAAGTCCATGCTTCCCAAACATGGTGAATGGTGCACAGCTCCATTTCATCTGAAGTTGCAGTGCTGGTCCCAGTACATCTGTATTGGGGCTAGCAGTGCAGTGCCGCTACTTCGGATGAAATAGAGCCGTGCATTGTCTGCCATGTTTGGGAAGCCTGAACTTTAAAATTACATTTCTGTAATGAACATAATAAAAAAACATCTTTCATGGCCAGCAAGCTTAATCAGGGAGTAAAGCTTCAGGGTGAGATCCGTTTAGATTATGAGAGTTTTCCTTTAATCCCTGAATCGAGGCTCCATCTAGCTAACTCCTTTCTCATAGAAACATAACATAGAAACATAGATTTTGACAGCAGATAAGGACCGCTTGGCCCACCTGGTCTGCCCATTTCTCTACCTACTGGATAAGCTGCAGATCCTAGTTAACCAACAGCCTATTTCTTCCTACCCCCCCCACAAGAATTGCCTTATGTCTGTCCCATGCATTCTTGAATTCCCCCACTGTTTTTGACCTCACAACCTCCTCAGGAAGGCTGTTCCATGCGTCCACCACCCTCTCCATGAAAACATACTTCCTCACATTGCCCCTGAGCCATCCCCCCTCTATCTTCAAATTGTGCCCACTTGGTCTTGCACATCTCTTTTTCTGAAAGATGCTACCCACTTGGACTTTGTTGATTTCCTTGAGGTACTTAAAAATTGCTATCATGTCCCACTCTCTCTCCTTTCCTCAACAGTATACATATTAAGTTCCTTTAGTCTCTCCTTGTATGGCTTCTGTTGCAGACCCTGCACCATTTTAGTTGCCTCCTCTGGACTGCCTCCATCCTTTCTATGTCCTTGTGGAGATAGGGTCTCCAGAACTGGATGCAATACTCCAGATGGGGTCTCACCAACTGTCTGTACAGAGGGATAACAACTTCCTGTTTTCTACTGGTGATGCCTTTCCCTATACATCCCAGTATCCCCCCAGCTATCCCTACTGCCTTCTCACATTGCTTGCTAACCTTTAGGTGATCTGATATGATTACCCCCAGGTCCATTTCCATTTTTGCTCCTTCTCCTACCACAACTGGAATATGGATCTATCATTTACGCCCCCCCATCAATTCTTAACTCTTTTATAAACGTTGGTCCAGCTACAGCAATATCATCCACGTTGTCACTGGACTTTCCTGGAGAATGCACCACTGCACCCTCTACAAAGCATTGGACTGGCTCCCTCTTGAGGGGCACTTCACTCACAAAAATCTTTCTTTCCTCCATAAAAGTCATCTTAACAAGCTACCACCCAGCGTGACATCTCTGTTCTCCAAATCTACTCCTGCCTGTCTAACTGGAGGAGCCACTAGCAATGTCCTCAGCATCCCATTCTTCAACACCATTCTTGTGCAAAATTCCATTGTTATAATGGCACAAAACATTATAACCAGTTCCATCCCATCCTCCTTGCCTGCAGTACAACTCATGCCTCTCAAAGGTCCCTCAAGAGCAACCTCCAAGCTAAACTCGCATACGCTTGCTCACCTATTGCCGGCATAATCTAACTCTTGCTCCTTACCACCCCCCTGCTACTCCACCCCTTTTCTCCCCCTTCTGTGTTTCCCATCACCCTTACCCATCTCCCAGCACCTCTCCTCCCACCGTCATCCTTGTTTCCCCCTTATTGCCTTATCCTGATTATGCTTATAAATCCTAACGCTTTTGTAAATTTAGCCCTGCAAACCATTATTGTACTATTCACTTTTGTTCTCTCAGGCCTATTATTAATTCCTGTATATAAGATGTTACCATAACCTGTATGTAATTCTCTCATGCCTGTTTGTTAGTTCCTGTATTTAAGATACTAGTGCAACCTGTATATACTATGTATACGGAACATTTATTCTCTTGTACCTTTGTTTACTTATACAACTGGATGTTTGTGAAAACGGGCATTTTTGCTCACATACTATCAGTACAATAATAAAAACTGATTGAATTGAATGTCTCACTGGAAAATGGTGGAATTTACTTTAAATTATTTCTGCCCTCTTGATAAATACTTAAACGCCTCTCCCGCTGACTGTTTGCCTTATGCTAACTTTCAACGCTTCACTGTGCCTACACTGAAAGTTTGGCTGGCCATATTGCACTCTCCAGCGCTCCAGCAGATATGAATGTGGCTCTTAGCCCTCCTTACATTGCTGATTGCCCTCTCAATGCTATTGACACTTCCTTGCTATGAAGGAGCCAGCTGGGGCTCATGTATATCCACCAGTTACTGGACCAACACGGAATTATCCCCTTTGCCATTTCATGGCAAAAATACTCCCTCCCAGTGAGGGAGCATTTGAAATATCAACAGCTTCATTCCTATCTGCAACATTCTTTAGCAGTGGCACTGCACCTGCCTGATAAGAGGAACCTGCTGGTGACAATACTGATAGGGTCTCAAGGTGGAGAACTGTGGCAACACCTTATTGGAAACCTCTACAAAGGTTTACAAGAAATTTCTCTGCATTCCACTGCCTTTATACTTCAGCCTTGGAATGAGGAACAGGATACTGACCACCCTCTAGATCAGTGGCTCAGATACTCTCTCCCTTCTCTTAAGATCTCCCTGGCTCCCTTCCTCTGAGAATTTTCCTGGAAATGTAGGTCCTAGTAGTTTAGAACTCCAGCAATCCAAGACAAGTTCCTGGAAATGGTGCATGGATTTTGCTGGAGGAGATTTGTTAGCTAACAGGCAGAGCAGACCCATGTTTTATGGGGTTGCCCTAAAATTTCTGAGTGTTGGAGGGAAGTGTCCCAGGTTTTGGAATCTCCTTTTGATATCCCAGATCTCATTACATCCTCACTGGTCCTCCTGTTGATATCCCTAGGTTGCACAATGGCATATGTGTGTGTTCTGGGCTAGTGCAACTTTAGAAAAGGGGGAGTGTTGAGATGGAAATTCATGACCTGGAGTGCAGATTGCAAGGCTAGTATTAGCTTATACCTTATCACCCAATGGAATAGTTAGCCAAATGCCATGATATAATTTAAGCTAACTGAAACTTGTCGTGTGCTGCAGACAGCATTTGTAAAAATAGCCCATAATACTATATGTGGTTCTAGTAATAGTTGTACTGTAGAAGCTTCAATGTGATATGTGTGGCATTCAGCATATTCTGAAAAGATATACAGTATGTATTTATTTAGTTCAAAAGTTTCACCAGGAAAGACATACTGCGAAAATAGCTTGTTTATAGATGGCGTCCGGAGGGGGGGGGTGTCAGCCAGAACAGATTAGAACAATAAATTATACAATAAAACATAGTACAGAGATAGAAATTAAACTATACAAAATAAGGGTTTATCAGACAGGTAAAATTGAAGACTAAAATTTTTACAAGGACAGGGCGGGGGATCTGTCCCATAGGTTCAATCGAGAGTACATTTCAATGGTGAGGGCATCAGCAGATAGGGTGCTGAAGGAAGGAGCGCAGATGGGGGGAGAAAGGGAAAGTTTAGAACAGATGGGGGAAGAAGAAGAAAGGGAGGAGGGCATGTGAGGAGAGGGGCAAGGAGTAGGAGAGAGAGGGGAAGAGGGTAGAGTGAGGAGCGGGAAGGACTATGACCATAGGAAAACAACATCATGACCAAGGACAATGGCATCTAGTTCCACAGTTAACACAAACAAAGACAGAAATTCCAGTACCATGTTATGAAAACCTGACATATACAGACCCGAAGATAACATGATCCACAGATCTTTCATGTGGGAAACAGGAAAAGATTGCAAATGGTTTGATGCAAGTCCCAAACACAGTACAGAAACCCTGGGAAAGAGATATAGACAGAATGTGAACAAAAGAAATAAATCACATTAAATTAATTCAAATCTAGTTCACGGTATCACATTAATACAAATAGTATGATTCTGGGTACAGTGTGGGAAGTCAAACTTTTTGACCTTGTGCTTCTAAGCTTCTTACAGATTCCATAAAAAAAGGCTTTAGACCAGATTCATTATTGAGGCCATCAGGTTTCAGGCTTCTTAGGGGAAAGATCCTTTTGCTCTCCTTCTGTAAGGAAATTTTTAATCTGCCCCACCTCACCTTTACCCATTTGAGTCCCAGAAAGTGCACATGAAAAGGGTCAGAGTTGTGTTTTTCTAAGAAATGCACACCCGAGTGGGCTGCACTCTTAACCTTTTATTATGGATCTAATGTTTTCTTGAATGTGGACTTTTAATGTTTATGTGGTTCATCCCACAGAGAGCTTATTACAAGATCCAGGTTGTGTTTTGTAACTACTGCAGCATTGTACTGTATATAATAAACTGACAGACATAAATATTAAATTCTGTCATGTGGAACTACAGCCTGATAGTTCTATGCCATTCCCATCCACAACTGAAGGGAAGAAGTCGCATAATGAGCCCTGCTCTAAAGCCTGAAAGCCACGAAAGACACAAGGAAAGGAGCAAATAATTAGGCCACACACACAATTGTCCATGACATTGCTGCACTAAGTCACTGAATTCAGACTACCGCTGCACCCTCAGATAAAAGTAAAAATAGAAACACAGGGTTAGTGCTTCCAATCCAACCACTGATAAAACTCTGAGGGAGGGGAGGGCAAGGAAGTTTCTGGTGAGGGATCAAATTACGATTATAACCCACATATCTTTTTCATTGAGGGGGAAGGCCAGGCACTGATCATGTTCCATCCACAGAGGCACTCCTTAATACAAAGAAATGGTCTTACACCCCACCACCACATATGCACCATTCTTGTTTGGTAACGGCACAACACGCCTCCCTCATATTCATTAAAGGAATAATGCCCTCCAGGGTGGGTGTTATGCTGGAATAGCATCCCACCTTGGGTGGTTGGGCCCGAGGCCACTGGCCGAGGGTGTCTAACACCCGAGAAGGGATGTTATCCAGCATAACACACCCACCCTGGAGGGCATTATTCCTATTATACAATGGCTTGTTGTTTTATAATAAAAAAATAATTTTAAAGAATGTTTTTGTTAGTGTGGAAAAATATTTTTGTTTCTTAAGAGGAGATGCAAAAAAAGAGATCTGCCATAATGATGACAGTAGACCTGTGAACAGCAAGGATGTTATGCCAGGATAACATCCCTTCTGTGATGGCCAACTAACCAATCAGAAGTCAGGATTATTTCTTGCCATTGTATAATATACTATAGTGGCCTTGGCCCAAGCATAGGAAAGAATCAAAACTCAGTGCTGCCATAAGCCCATCTATCCCAATGGCCGAAAGGTTTCCACCATTTGCTCAGGGACCTCAGTCCACTCTATGCCAGTCTAGGACCGTTGTCTATGTGCTGAGTCTTCCTCCCTCAGCCCTTCTGCCAATAATCTATGCTGTGGTCCTCTGATCCATTGCACCCTCATAGAATGATAATGTGCTCATGTCCTACAGCACTGTGTGGGGGGGGGGTGCCTGAGCCCCAAAAACATTGGTGGTGCTCCACTTTAGGGTTCACTGGTACTTGCTGCCTAAGGAAAATTCAAATGTCCCACACCCCTGTCCCTTCCCCCAGTCCTGGAGTCTGCTCCAACCAGCCTCGAGCCTCAACCTAGAATCCCTCTCCCTCCTTAAAAAGCAGAAGTCGGGGCGCTGATGAGCAACCAGCAGTGAGGACGTGTTTCCTATAGCTCTCTCTCTCAGGACTAAAACTTATTAAAAACCAACCGTATTAGATTTTATTTTCAGCAATTCATATACCAATACACAATCTGGAAGTAGCATGGTTGAGTTTTTACTGATCAACAGTGGGAAAACGCAATGATCGGCAGCAAAATCTCTGGTAAAAAGCAAGCAGCCACACAACAGACCAAGGCGCCAGGCCACATCTCTTTCTACACGGCGGAAATGGCAGCATTGGGGAAAGAAGTAACTGGGCAAGTGCTGGCGGCATTAAATCTGAGACTGGAAAAAATGGAGGGGTGTCTGGATAACCGGCTGCAGGAGATCGTGGACCAATTTTCAGCACAGGATAGCAGGCTAGAAGAAACTGAGGGCCGGAACTCACACAGGACATGGTAATGCCATTGGTTGGAAGACTGCAAAAAATGGAAAAGATCTTTGAAGATTTACAAGAAAAATTTAACCATCAAGAAAACTATAACAGGAGACTCAATATTAGACTGTGAGGCTTACTGGAGGGAAGAGAGGGTCCTGACATCCTGGCCTTCTGTGCTGAGCAATTGCCACGTAAACTGGAGCACCAGCCAAAGTGGGGCCATCATAAATTGGAGTGGGCCCATCGCGCTCTGATGCCTTGGCCGCCGAATGGTCAGTCCCAGAGACAAATAATTATCCGGTATCACAATTTTCAGGACAGGCAAGCGGTGCTAGAAGCATACAGATGCAAAAAAGAGGTGTTTTTTGATGGGGTTCAGCTCTTCCTGGTGCAGGGTTACTCTAACCAGCTGCTAAAGAAAAGGAAGCAGTTCAACCCGATCACAGCCCAGCTGCGAGAGCTCCAGGTGGAGCACTTCATTGTCTACCCAGCTACCCTGAAGATTAAAACATGAGGGGGCCACATATAGCTTTTGGGAGGTGGATAAGGCTGGGCTGTTTGTCCAAGGGCTCAGAAAGAAAATTGGGTGAGGAGGAGATGTCAGGTATGTGGAAAACTAAAGACTGGACAGTCGCTTGCCGGTATGGCAGAGATCTGTTGTGTTTATCAAGTTGGAATTGTTAACTGTATTGGATTATTTTGAATTGGAAGTGGAACTGCTGGAGATCAGTGGATATTTCTCTGGAGTGTGACCAGGATTGCTTTGGGGACTAAGAGGAACGTTTTCTGCTTTGCGATGCGCAGTTAGTCAGAAGATTTGCAGGCCCGGGTTGGGACATGCGTGCTGTGGAGGCCGCGGAGCGCTTTGAGTCAAGACTTCCTGAGATCATCTTGGAGCTGGCAACAATGGATGGATTAGATTGTTGTGGGGCTTGTCAGCAGGAGATTCCAGTGGGCTTGGGTGGGGGGCAGCGCCCGGACTGCTGCGTGTTTTAATGAGCTGCCCAGCCTCGCTGACCTTCAGCTCTGGACACTGGGTACAAAAGACACTATAAAAAGATGGTTCAATGAAACTGGTGGGAATTTCTGAGGGTATTGCACTTCTTTAGAGAAAGGGTTTAAGGAGAGGAGAAACACCAGGTGGAACAGAATGACAAGGAGCCTATGGTAAGAGGAGCCCACCATCTTCTGCAGGTGTACTGCTCATGGGGAAGGGACTATGCCGGCCTTTGGGGACTCCACCTTGGAGAGGAATGTAGTTTAGTGAGCAGGGGGATGAATGCTGAGTGTGCAGGAGGGGAGATGAGGTACATGGGATGCTCCCTGTGTCAACACCCAGCAGAGGCAATGGATGGGAATACACTTCAGAGGAGATTCTCGGGTGCGGTTGATTAATGTTATTTCGGCATCCCACATCTTTTAGTGGGGGAGAAGGTTAGTACTGGGGGGGGTGGTGTTCATTGTTCAAAGGAGGGCTGGTTATTATTCCAGATGGAGTCCTTTTAATGAGTGTTACAGAACGTTTGCTTAGTTAATATTGTTGGTGGGGGGGATAGTGAGGAAGAAAGGTAGGTTGGAGGGGTTATCTTTTCTGAATAATGTTCTGTGGGCAGAGGAGGGAATGTTGGGGGTTTAGCTGTTCTACACAATGGTTTGGGGTATGTTGAGGGAGTTTCAATTTTGGGGGAGCGGGGAGTGGGGGGACAGTGGGGTTACAGTTATGTACATTGTTTAAAAAAATGGGTATTACTGACAGCAGTTTGGATTGGACTCACATGGAATGTTGAAATTGAGAGTGTTATAAGAACATGTTGGCATAAGCACTGCCATTCAATGAGGAGCCCCCCTGAGGTGGACAAAACTGGGGTGGGGGGCAAGGAACGGAATGATTGGAGTTATGGCTAAAACAAAGGAACTCACAATAGTGTCTTGGAATGTGAGGAGCGTTCATGCCATTGAAAAGAATGAGCATATTGTCAGTGCTGAAAAAGTGAGGGGCACAGGTAGCGATGCTGCAGGAGCTGCATCTCACCACCCAAGAGCATGCTAAACTGGCTAGGGGATGGGAAGGGGTGTGTTACTCAGCCTTATTTAATGAACATAAATGGGGAGTAGCTATTCTATTACATATAAACCTCCCCCTGAGGGCCAAAAGGGTGGTGGCAGACCCATTGAATGGGAGATATATTTTTGTCAGTGGGGAATTGTACGAGGAGGACATAACCTTCAGCTGTGTTTATGCATCGGCCGTATTTGACCACACATTTTTCCAGACCATGTTAGACATCCTAATGAAGCAGCAATTCCTGGGACTTGTCATGGGAGGAGACTTGAATTGCACAATGGATCCCTGATTGGACCACTCCAAAGGCAAGGGTAAAGTAAGGGGAGTCCTAAGGGACTGGCAGCTAGGTACGAGTGACCTAGAGCTCTTCGAAAGCTGGTACACTGGCAACCCGGGGGCAAAGGAGTTTCCTTTTTATTCGAACCCCAACAGTATTATGGTTGCAGTGCACCAATCATAGCCCTATACATATTTCCAACCATGCAACGGTGAGCGTATCGATCTCAGTAAAGGAGCCTAGGGAGGGCCTGCCCCCATGGAAATTTCCATTGTACCTACTGGGTAATAAAGAATTTAAGTCATTCCTGACTGACCAGTGGAGGACCTACCTCTCCTTAAATGAAAAATCCCTAACAACCAAAGCGACTATACGGGATGCTGGAAAGGCATATATGCAGGGGGCTGTCATAAGTTGTGTTGCTTGTTATAAGAAACAGAAGGAAGGAAGGAAAAAGGATAGCTCTGGAAAAAAGCCTCAAGGAGCTGGGGGGGGGGGGAGGAGAGCAGGCCAAATGTTTACTTGAGGTGACAAAAGAGGCCCTAAATTTACCATCTGTATCCCCCCCGGTCGCCCCTAAAAAAGGACTTCTAGTCCCAATGGGCAAAACAAAATTCAATAAATAATATAGAGGATAATGTATGAGCAACAGTGAACAACAACAGTGTTGTTCACTTCGAGAGGTTTTCATGACAACCGTTGAAACCTCGGAAGCGAAGATCGAGAGGTTTGAAGGTGTCATGACACCTCGAGAAGTGAACAGCACTGTTGTTGTTCACTGTTGCCCATACACTGTCTTTTATAGTGTATGGGCACCAGAAAATCAACATTGGGACACTACATTTACAGTTTCGTCCTTAAGTCCATTTTTTTAATTGTGCGCTTATTCTTTTGCTCTTCAGAAAAACTTTTGCGGTACATGCTGTCAGGGATTACAAGTGCTAGTGAAATGGGACGGCAGGTTTCAGTGTTGTAGTGCTGTTCAGGGTTATTCTTTGCCTGCTACCTTTTGCACCTAATCAAATTGCTGTGCGGCAGTTTAAACATTGGCAGACAGTAGCTGGTGGCCGCGCGATCTAGTTCCAAGTTGTTGTACCATCGATGTGACGTACTCACGATGGTGCAACAACATCATGACGTCACATCAATGGTACAACAAGAATAGGGAAAGTTATATTTTGAGTGAATACAACATTCTAACGTACACTATAAATAAATAAATGCATTGGCAAAGGGGGAGGCAAGGCAGTCATGGCTATTCTGTAGAAAGCAAATATTTGAGTGGAGGAACAAATCAGGTCCCATGTTAGTAAGGCTGGTAAGAGGAGGAAAAACACCAGCTCTCATAACTAACATAAAAAGTAGAGAAGGACAGAGGCTTACAGATAAAAGACAGGTAAGAGATAGGTTTAGACACTTTTATCAAAAACTTTGTGAAGTGGAATGTAAGGGCACGTTGGGGTTGGCTAAGGAATTCCTGGACCATTTAGACATACCCAAGGTAACTAGTCAACAGAGAATCATGCTGGGAGCCCCTATAACAAAGGAGGAGGTTAAAAAAGCAATCCAAGGAGAATGAAAATTGGGAAAGCTAGTGGACCAGATGGATTCCAGTAGAGTACTGTAATACAAACTCCTGGCAGAACACATGGTGGAATTGTTAAGTGCCATGTTTGGAGGGGCAGCGAAAAAGGGGGGGGGGGGAGGACTTCCTGCCTCATGTTTCAATGTAATAATTTGCTTGATCCCCAAACCCGGTAAGGATGTAGGGGAGTATGCATCATACTGGCCCATCTCTCTGTTGAACCGCAACCTTAAGATATTGGTAAAAGTTCTGGCTAATAGGTTGGATAAGGACCTATCCAAGGTAATTCACCCAGACCAGACCGGTTTTATTCAAGGGAGGTGCTCTTACCATAACGTTCGTAGGCTTCTAAATGTGGTTTGGGGGGCTAATAAGGACCGAGGTGATACTGCTGTCTTTTCTATGGATGCTGAAAAAGCATTTGACTGAATTGGATGGGAATATCTAGTTGAGTGTCTGGGCCAGTTTGGTCTGGGTGAAAACTTCATAAGGATGGTTCAGGTGATGTACAGCTCCCCACGGTCACAGGTCTTGGTAAATGGCTCTCTTTCAGAGTGGTTTGAATTGTGTAGGGGCACGAGGAAGGGGTGTCCTCTCTTCCTGCTGCTGTTTGCCCTGATGCTGCAACTGCTTGCCGTGGTTATATGGCAGAACTTGGAGATCGAGGGAATACGGGGTGCATCAGGGCAATCTCATAAAACCACTTTGTATGCAGATGACATGCTACTCTTTGTTAGACATCCTCGAACCTGGGTCCCCACACTGTTAAGGCTAATAGAAGTGCTTGCATGCTTTTCGGGGTATAAGATTAATATCCAGAAATCAGAGATTATGTACCTTATGGGGGGGGTGGGGCAGGCTGGACAGCAGACCAGTGGAATCTATGGGGCTTCCGTTAGTCACTAAAAGCTTTACATATCTGAGTATACAGGTTGGGAGAAGCCTGGGGTCCCTATATGAGCGTAACTATACGCCAACCATAAATAAAGTAGAGGCTGACCTTAGAAGATAGGCTACTCTCCCCAATTTTTGGCTGGGAAGGATTAATCTGATAAAGATGAACATTCTGCCTAGACTTTTGTACCCCTTGCAGATGCTGCCCATAAGGATCACCTGTAAGGATAGCCGGAAGCTGGAAACAGCCTTCACAGCCTTTATATAGCAGGGGGGGAGGAGGCCTAGGGCATGCCTGGTGTGTCTCAAAGCTAGCATGGATAAGGGTGGTCTCAAAGTCCCTGATCTTCATAATTATTTCCTAGAAGCCCAGTTTCACTATATAAAGGATTGAGTTAATATGTCCTGACTCCTTGAGGCTAGTTGGGTGGACCTAGAACACAGAACATGTCCAGGGCAAGTGTCATCTTACCCTGCCAAGTGGGGCCAGAGAGTGTATGCTGCGCTTCAGGGAGCAAATCCAATGGTTCTTGTTATACTGGATAGCTGGCAGTATCTTTGGCATAAAGGTAGGGGGAGAGGCAGAGAAACCCTGCTTTTACCAGTGGCCTGCAATCCATTCTTTCTGCCTGGCCTGGAAGACCCTGGGTTTTGAGAGTGGGAAGTCAAGGGGATACGTAGTGTAGGGGATATATGCTCTCGGGAGGGCATGTACTCCTTTGTGAGTTTGCAGCAAGCACTGGGGTTATATAGAACTCACTTATTCAGATACCTACAGGTGAGAGCCTATGCCTGAGAAATGCAAGGAGGGGGACGGAACCCAGAGTTTGACCTACTGGAGCAACTAGTGTATGGTGCTCAGAAGAACCCAAGGAGCTTTATGCAGAGGGTGGCACAAACTGGCAAGCAGCAATTTCCAGACCTCACGTAAAATACAAAAAGGTTGTGGGAGAGGGACCTAGGAATTCAGATGGGGGAAAACAATTGGAATCTCTTATTAACTTTACATAAAGGTATCCTGATTTGTAACAAATATAAAGAGCTGTATTTTAAATGTGTGCATAGGCTCTATTGCCAACCTCAAATAGTTAATAAATATAATCATCCATGTCCCCAATCTGTGGCAGGTGCGGAGGGGCGATAGGTTCATATTTTCACTGCTTTTGGGAATGCCCAATCCTGCAGAAGTTTTGGAGGGCAGTTTTGGGGGAGGTAGGGACACTAATGGGAAAGGTACTATCAGAATCCCCCCTGTGAGCCTACTTGGGGTCGAGGACGATGGGTCTGGAGTATGGGTCCCCTTTCCTAGATGGAGCAGGGTGCTGCTTACCAACGCCTGTCACTGCACCCAGAACACTAGTATCTCTAACTGTGTGCCCACATTGAACCAGTGGTGCACTTTAGTGCTGCAAGTGTTGGCACTGGAACAACTTACACTGGTGGTGAAAGGGAAGGGGGATAAATTCTGTAAGGTATGGGAACCCTTTTTGTCATCTCTACCAGTGGGGGAGGCCCAGATACTGAGAGTGGGACTGGAGGAAGAGTAATGCTCGGGGAAGAGGAGATTATAATATAAAAGACACTTATCTGATGTTACGGACGCTTGTGCCAACTATCAATAGCCATGATATTTGTATAGCTGGAAAATACCTGAATGTGTACTTTTTCGATGGTATTGCTGAAACAAATGTAGACTGTGGATGAAACGTGTGTATGTCACTTTTACCCTTTTTCTTTTAATAAAAAGATTATGCAAAAAAAAACAGAAGAGCAGTCTATACCTCTCTGGTGTGTTTGTTCTCCCTATGAATTGCTGTTATGGAATATCATGTCCAATTCCTTTGACCTTGCTGAAGTTTGGGAGGAGTTATATGCCACTTATCTCTACTGTCCCTCTGTGGCAAATAAAGCCTCAACGTAAGCTCTTAAGTGCTTCAGTGTTTATTTACTTCAACACTCACCCTACCTTTTGCTTGGTAAGACTTCTTCTGGGGGCACTGCTATACTGTTCTAACCTTCAAATTTTCTTTTTGCTTCATTAATGCAAACAGGCTGTCACTCTGCCTCCAGCATGCCTATCGTCTGCATGCATTCAGACATGGAAAAATCCAGACATTAATTTTTCCGTTTTGAGTAAAAAAGCCTGCATGCAGAGGGCAGCTCGAGACTTAAGTAGGCAGCCAGAATTTAATGAAATGTACTCAAAGAAAGTTTGAAGGCTAAAATGGTGCATCATTGCCCACAGAAGAAGCCTTAATGGGCAAAACATAGGGGCAGTGTTGAAGTAAATAAACACTGACGCACTTAGGAGCTTGTGTTGTGACATTTTTTTGCCTCGACAGCGAGTTGTATGTTTGTGATTAGAAGATTTGCCAGGGCCAGCTCCAAACACAAAGGCAGCAGAAGTAGTGGGAGTACTTGCAGGAAGTGTACTCGTTGTTTGCATTGTATTTTTATTTATTTATTTATTTTTACTTTGATAACCAGGTGAGTGAACTGACAGCAAATGCCTTTTTCAGGCATGACCCGGGTGCAATAGCACAGAGTGGGGTATGATACAACCATTTACAAAGCACACAATTTACATTATGTACAATAGTTTACAGAAAGGGTTTATGAACAATACATGCAGGCTGCGAACATTCACTTGCGATATACTGTACATAAGCAGAAAAGCTTCAATGGAGGGGGTATAAATTCATGGGGGGGTTGTATTTGTAAGGGGTAGTAAAGGTGACAGTAGAACAGTTGTAAGCAGGCAGTGCAGGTTATAGGTGGCAATGGAAAAGGGGGGGGTATCTAACACTGAGGGGGAAAACAAACTGTGAGCCCTCCATAAAAGTGATAAAACTGTATAGCCAGCTTGTAGAGTGACAAAAATTAAAGCCTTCTCCACTGATCCATGTTCTCTCCTGACGGCTATCTGGAGTTGCCATCTTTGGTGATGCCTGCCCCCCGATGTTAAGAGGCTCGCCTATTATGCTGCCCCTTTTTCTCTGATGGAGGTGTTTTTTTTATGTTGACTCGCGCATGTGCACCAGCCAACATGTTGCATTAGTAGCAGATTTGGAGGTGCGGTCACTGTGGGCAAATGCAGGGCACGCATCAGTAGGTGCGTCCCTCATTCCCCAATAAGATAACATGCAGGCATCACACCAGCAATACGTAAACTGGCCACCAGATCAAAGAAAAGATCTGCTGCAATGAGAGCTGCCAAGCTCCTCACGCAGCGTGCCTTTTCTGGTGAAACAGTTTACAAAACATGGCAGCACACAGCCGCTTCATTTGCCGATGGGAGAGCCCACTCCCGTCGGCGGCATGATATTCCCCACCACCCATCCAAGTGTGTGCGAGGGGTGCCCAATACCCCTCAGCAACATGGCCCCCCCAACAGTCTTTTCTTGCCAACGGGTGGCCCAATCCCCGTCAGCTTCAGTCCCTCCTGTCAAGTTTAGTTTGCCGATGGGGGAGTCCACTCCCCATCAGCATAATGTCCCCAGCCCCTATGAGTGCTGTGTGCCGAGGGGGTGCCCAATCCCCCTTGGCATCATGCATGCCCCCCTCACCTGTTTCTGTGCCGACGGGGGGGCCCAATCCCCGTCGGCTGCGGTCCCCCTCCCTGTTATGCAGGTGGTATGCTGGAAGCCAACCCCAGTGTACCAAACACCTGCAAAACAAGCATTTGTCAATGCCGAATGTTTGCCTGCTGGCATTGGCATTGGTAGTGTAGTAGTTAGAGAGCTGCATAATAGGAATGGCAGTGAAGTATTGAACTGAAGCCAACCCTGCCACCACCCTGCAGAGACTGACAGGCATTGGGGGGTGCCTTTAGGTTGTCAGGCATAACGGCCACGCCATTTCACCACAGCCTACCCTGCAGACACCGACAAGTGTCACGGTGTGCCTTGGGGTCTTTGACCCTTATGCTCACCCCATTCCATCAGGAAATACAGTGAGATGGGTGCTGTATAGGAGAATGGAGTGAACTTTGGGGCCGAAGAGTCCAAGGCACACCTCGATGCCTCTCACTGGCTGCAGGGTGTGGAATGGTATGAGCATTACAGGCAAGAATCCCAAGTCACATCCCTGATGCCTGTCAATCCCTACAGGGTGGGGCTTTATGGTCGGAAACCCTAACGTCTCAGGCATTTGTTGGCATTTTCACTCCAAATTTTCAACATGGGTTTTTTGTGACCCCCACGTTATGAACAGTGGCAATATCAGTTCGTTAGCCGAAAACTGATTTTGCACAGCAACTATGCCATTTCACCACAGGTGCAAAAACACATTTCGAACAGGATGTGAAAAATGACAGCTGTACTCTTCATGGGGAGGTGGAAAAAATGGCAATGTTGAAAATCTGTAGTGAAAATATTAAAAAAATCTGGTGAAGTCGCGAGCATGTGTAGAAACAGGGCAACGCACACTCATAATGCAATTAGTTTGGGGATGTTTTACAGCAGATTGTCAACACAGGCATTTTGGAACCTCCGCTCATGAACAGTGTCACTGTGATTTTCTTAATCTGTCTCGAACAGTGATTTCCCACAGCGACCACGCATTTCTGCGCTGGAAGTGCGAAAACACATTTCGGCCATGGTGTGAAAAATGACAGCTGTACTGTTTATAAGGAAGTGTGGAAAAATGCCAGTGGTGAAAATCTGGACTGAAAATATTAGAAATCCATAAACGTACGAGGGTACGTGGAAACTGCGCAATGGTCGCTCGTAACACAGTCATTTTATGGGCTTTTTTCACCGAATGTTTAACATAGCCATTGTAACACCTCTGCTCATGACCAGTGTCACTTTTCTTAATCAGTTTTCTTAATCTGTCCTGAACATTGATTTCGCACACCGACTGTGCCATTGTGCGCTACATGTGTGGAAACACGTTTTAGGCGAGATGTGAAAAATGACAGCTGTACTGCTCATAAGGAGGTGTGGTAAAATGGCAATGATGAAAATCTGGAGTGAAAATAATGAACATTCACGAATGTACCAGTGTGAGTAGGAACAGCGCAACGCATCCTCATAAAACAGTAATTTGGGGGAATTTTTTCACCAAATTTTTAACATAGCCATTTTAACACTTCTGCTCATGAACAGTGTCACTGTGATTTTCTTAATGTGTCCCAAACATTGATTTCACACACTGACTGCACCATTCTGCACTACATGCGCAGAAACACATTTTGGACAAAATATGAAAAAATGACAGCTATACTGCTCATAAGGAGGTGTGTTTAAATGGCAATGTTTAAAATCTTGAGTGAAAATATTGAAAATGCACGAACTTACGAGCGTGCGTAGGAACAGCGCAACGCATGCTCATAACACAGTCATTTTATGGAGTATCGTCACCAAATTTTCAACATAGGCATTTTAGGACCTCTGCTAATGAACAGTGCCACTGTCAGTGTCTTAATTTGGGTGGAACACTGATTTCCCACACCGTCCGCTCTATTCCACGCCGCAAGTGCGAAAACACATTTCATCCAGGGTGTGAAAAATGACAGCTGTACTGTTCATAAGGAGGTCTGAAAAAATGCCAGTGTTGAAAATCTGGGGTGAAAATATTGCAAATTTGCAACGTTACAAGCATGCGTAGCAACTGCGCAACGCACACTCGTAAAACAATAATTTTTTGGATTTTTTCCACCAAATTTGCAACATAGGCTTTTTGAGAGCCCACCTCATGAACACTGGCACTGTCGTTTCGTTAATCGGTCCTGAAAGGTGATTCCGCGCAGTGACCGCAAAATCACCTTTCAGGGCTGATTAACACCATGACAGTGAAAGAATTCATGAGGAGGGGTCCCAAAAACCTCAAGTTGAAAATTTGGTGGCAAAATTCCAAACAATGCCTGAGATATGCAAAACCCTATTTATTACATTATACAGCTTACCGGCATTTCCTCTGTTTGCGGTCGGCTTTGAAGAATGCAGACATGTTCCCGGTCCACGAAGATCGTCATGCCAGACTCCAGAGGTAAAGTATGGGATTAATGGGGGTGTGGGGGAGGCAGGGTGCGCAGTGGGTGAGTCTTGCAGGTTGCCGGTGGGGGGCAGGAGACGCGAGGAGTTTCCTTTTACAGGGTAAAAAAAAGACTTTGGGACCATTTTTATTTACAGAGGCATGTGGCATGCTGGGGTGGGCTCCTAGCATGCCACGAGTCTTGCTTTTGGGGGAGCTGTAGCCGACAGAGATTGGGCACCCGTCCGACAAGCAAAACAAAAGAGAATTCCTTTTTGCTGACGGTGATTGAAGCACGCCCGTTGGCAAACAACAAAGGGGGGATTCCTTTCTGCCAGCGAAGTTGGGCACCCCATCGACAAACAACAAGGGGGTAATTCCTTTCTGCTGATGGGGATTGGGCACCCTGTTGGCAGACAGTGAAACAGGGGGTTACATTATGCCGACAGGAGTGGGCTCCCAGTCGGCAGATAAACTATGGTGAAATGTGTTTGTGAACATGGCGGCAACCGCCGCCATGTTCACACAAATCAGGTTCCTACATCCCGCCCTGCAATGATGGTTACTCCCTCATTGCAGCGGATGACTGATGCTGCAATGACGGGATGGCCCCTGACTGCAGCAGCTAAATTGTCACAAGTTGGTGGCAATGTTCCGAACTACTGTCACTGGCTGTGTCCCCCATTATTGGTGGACATCACACACACCCCAAAATGCCGTGCCAGTACTGGCCTCAACAGTGCCGCACCTCCAGAACCTGCTTCTGCGCCAAGCTGCCGCAATATGTTTCTTGTGCTGCGCGCAAGCAAACATAAAAAGAAAACCGACCCTCGTCTTAATTTTTTACCCTGTAAAAGAACAAAATGGTCCTTTGCAGTCTCTCCTGCTCCTTCCCCCAGCCCAACCCATGCCCACCCTCTGCGTACCCACCTCCACACACCCCCCATCGCCCCATACTTATGTCCAGAGTCCGGCGCGATGATCTTCGGTGGACCAGGAACACGTCTGCACTCTTCAAAGCCGACCGTGAACTGAAGAAATGCCAGAAAGCTGTATAATGGCATAAATAGTGTTTTTTCAACTTTGGTGCATATCTCGGCCATTTTTGGGAATTTTGGCACCAAATTTTCAACATGGTGTTATTGGCACCCCTCCTCATGAATTCAGTCACTGTCATGGTGTTATTCAGTCTCGAAAGGTGATTTCATGGTCACTGCGTGGGATCACCTTTTGGGACTGATTAACGAAATGACAGTGCCACTGTTCATGAAGAGGGCTCTCAAAAAGCCTATGTTGCAAATTTGCTGAAAAAAAAAATCCAAAAAATGGCTGTTTTACGAGCATGCATTGCACAGTTTCCATGCACGCTCGTAACTTTGTGAATTTATAATATTTTCACTCCAGATTTTCAAAATTGGCATTTTACCATACCTCCTTATGAACAGTACAGCTGTCATTTTACATATCCTGGCCAAAATGTGTTTTCGTACGTCTGGCGCAGAATACCATGGTCGCTGTACGAAATCAGTTTTCGGGACAGTTTGAGAAAATGATGGTGACACTGTTCATGAGCAGAGGTCCTAAATTGCCTGTGTTGAAAATTTGGTGACTAAAGTCCATAAAATGACTGTGTTACAAGCGTGCATTGCGCAGTTTCCACGCACCCTTGTACCTTTGCAAATTTGCAATATTTTCATGCCAGATTTTCAACACTGGCATTTTTTCACACCTCCTTATGAACAGTACAGCTGTCATTTTTCACATCCTGCCCAAAATGTGTTTTCGCACCTGTGGCGCACAATGGCTTGGTCACTGTGGGAAATCAACGTTTGGGACAGATTATCAAAATCACAGTGCCACTGTTCATGAGGGGAGGTCCCAAAATGCCTATGTTGAAAATATGGTTAAAAAAATCCCAAAAATAATTGGGATACTGATGTGTGTTGTGCAGTTTCTATGCCTGCTCATGCAGAGGTGCAGATAGAAATTTCCTGGCCCGGGCACACCTTCAGGTCTGGGCCCCCCCTACCATCCTCAAGACATATAAATGTGTAAATGTGGGCCCCCCAAGCCACCTGGGCCTGGGACAGTTGTCCTGGCTGCCCCCCCCCTTGGCACTCCTGTGCTCATGACTTCACCACTTTTTCATTATTTTCACTCCAGATTTTCAACGTTGCCATTTTTTTACACCTCCTCATGAACAAGACAGCTGTCATTTTTTACACCCTGCCCAAAATGTGTTTTCGTTCCTGTGTTGCCAAATAGCATATTCACTGTGCAAAATCACCTTTCCGCTAACAAACTAATAGTGCCACTCTTCATGAGGTGGGATCACAAAAAGCCCATGTTGAAAATTTGCAGTGAAAATACCAACAAACGCCTATGGCATTAGGGTTTCTAACTGTAACACCCCACTCTGTAGAGACTGACAGGCATCAGGGGTGTGATTTGGGATCATTCCCTGTAATGTTCCACCCCCACCCCCACCCTGTAGTCAGTCACAGGCATCGAGGTGTACCTTGGAGTCTTCGGCCCTAAAGTACACCCCACTCTCCTACACTGCACCCATCTCAGCATATTTCCTTATGGAATGGGGTAAGTATAAGGCCCAAAGCACACCACGACACTTGTCAGTGTCTACAGGGTTGGGTGAGGTTAAATGCCTTGAGCGTTATAGCTGATGACCCAAAGGCACACCCCAATGCCTGTCACTCTCTGCAGGGAGGAGGTGGAGTTGGTGTCAGTTCAATACTTCACTGCCATTCCTATTATGTATCTCTAACTCCTGCACTACCAATGCCAGCGGGACAACATTCGACGTTGACAAATGCTTGTTTATAAAATCTGTGACTTACTGCAAGTTAGAGGAAGTGACTAATCCCTTCTCTTTGAAGCTGTAGAATGTGATGGGAAATCCAAGCATGAAGCACCATCCAGTCTCTCCAGCTGTGTGCTTCAGCCTTAAAAAGGTGATCCTCTCGTGTGCTCACATCTCTAGCCTAGTCCTGGATGTGATGACTTCTATTGTTTTCCCACATTAAGGGCAACTTCCCTGTTTCACCACAAAGTACACACTCCTTATCTGTGAATTTCAGAAAACACATGACAACAGACCTGGGTAGTTTGCCAACTTCCAGTGCCAGTCCCTCTGTCCAATATACCCTTTCCAAGCCTACATCTATGTTGGTTGGGAGATTTGACAGAGTACTGTAGTGAGCATTTTATCTGAACTGGACATTGAAGCAAGCTATGTCCCTCAGCCTCCTCCAGTAGACTGACCAGCCAAAGATTGTTTCAGTCGGGGTGGCCATCAAGCTCCACCACTTCTGCTATGAGGGCAGGAACTGTGTTATGGTGTCTTTAACTCGCATACCATTAACTGTAGCTCTGGTCTTCGAGACTGGAGATTCTCGTCTTGATTATGGCGCACTGTTTTTACAACTTTGCTAACAGTTCTACTGCTTGTAAGATCTGCTTCATGGAAAGCATGAACCACAGTTCACAATGCGCTCACACAAGGAGTTCAAATAAAATGCTGGAGTCCAAAAGTAATGTAGAAAATATCGCTTTTAGTGAGCAAGTTTAATACCAGCATACAAGAATACAAAATGTAGGACTGCAGACTAGGTGCTAACCCCTAGCGCCTCGATTCTTGCAAGTCTTCAGTGGCGCACTGTTTTTACAACTTTGCTAACAGTTGTACTGCTTGTAAGATCTGCTTCGTGGAAGCATGTCCTGGGAGACTGCAAAAAGACATATAGTTTTGTTGTGTTGGGAGTGTCTAGTGAGTTTGTGCCAAGTGCTGCAACTGATGTTGCTACTGGTCCCACTTTATGGTCCTCTTTAAGTTTTTTCAGTTAATGTCAAGGTTTTAGGCAGGCATATTCACTGTACACATTTGTGTACAGTTTTATTGCATGCCTGTCACAAACTATATGCCTTTCTGTTAACATTAACATTCTAATCTAATCTAATCTATTTGAGTTAGTGTAGGCCACTGAGAAGAGTCTCTGTTTAAACTTCTGTTATTTAGGAAACAGATATATGTATAACCTCTTTAAAGATTAGAGGAATCATCGGACAACAATCTCATTCACTTGGGAGGGGGCAGCATTTGGAGAAGATCTGCACATTTTTAATCGGGGGGGGGTAGCTGTTGGAGATTATGTACAAAACAGAAATTTCTAGCTGCACCTCTGATTCTTGTGGGATAGATTCCAGTGATCTAAAAAGGGGCAGGCCAGTCCTTGTAAAGTTTCTGGCTTTAAAGGTGATGATGAACTGATCAAGAACACTTTAATACTGCTGAAATCGTTCAGATGGTGATAGAGCTCGAGCACTATGTGGCCATCACTGTGCTCCAGGTCAGGTGACAGCTGAAATGAACTCTTAATAAATAAAAAAACAACTAAACATTAACAAAGTAATACTAAACAAGCATTTGTCAATGCTGAAAGTTCACTGTTGGTATTGCTGTTGTCCATGCCGCCCAAATTCTTCTGTGTATATTCCTCTGCCTTGCATTTTAAGGTATCGCTCTCAACACAAATTTCTTATGTTCTTCTAGCACTGAGTCACTTCCTTAGAAAAACAAGCATTTGTCAATGCCGAATGTTTGCTTGTTGGTATTGGCATTGGTAGTGCAGGAGTTAGAGAGATGCATAATAGGAATGGCAGTGAAGTACTGAAGTAATGCCAACTTCCACCCCCATCCTGCAGAGACTGACAGGCATTAGGGGTGTGCCTTTGCATTGTCGGCCATAACACTCATGCAATCCCACCTCACCCCACCCAGCAGACACCGACAGGTGTCGCAGTATGTCATGAGGTCTTCAGCCCTTACGCTCACCTCATTCCATAACAAAATAAGCTAAGATGGGTGCAGTATAGAAGAATGGGGTGAACGTTAGGTCTGAAGACTCCAAGGCACACCTCGATGCCTGTCAGTGGCTGCAGGGTGGGGGTGGGGGCAAAATGGGGTGAGAATTATGGCCCACGACCCTGTCACCCCCCCCGACACCAGTCAGTCTGCACAGGGTGGGTGTTATGGTTGGAAACCCTAATGCCCTGGGCGTTTGTTGGTATTTTTGCTCCAAGTTTTCAACAAGGGCTTTTTGGAACCCCACCTCATGAACAGTGCCAGTATCATTTCATTACTCAGTCCCAAAAGGTAACTTCACACAGCGAGTGTACTATTCAGTACCACAGGTGTGAAAACACATTTTGGGCAGGATGTGAAAAATGACAGCTGTATGTTCATGAGGAGGTGTGAAGAAATGGCAATGTTGAAAATCTGGAGTGAAAATATGAAAAAGTTATGATGTTACGAGTGTGCGTAGAAACCATGCAATGCACACTCATACAAACATACGAATATACGAAATTTGCCAGCAGATAAAGGCCTAGAGGTCTATCAAGTCTGCTCAAATGTGCAGCCAGCACCCCTACTCTGCAGCTGCCCCTCCCTCCCACCCTTCCCTTCATTAACCCTCCCCCTTGTCCTGTCCCATCCTCATTTGAAGCAGTCCACTGTTCTACTGCATACCACTTCAGCAGGTAACGCATTCCACCCAGCCACCACCCTCTCTGTAAAAAAGTGTCTCCTCATCTCCCTCCTGAACCTTCCTCACTCCAGTCTCATATCATGGCCCCTGGTGGCCCTCCCCTCCCTTACTTTGAACAGTCTCTCTGTACCCATCTTGTTTATTCCTTTCATGTATTTAAAGGTTTCAATCATGTAACCCCATCTCTCCTCTACTCCAATGAGTACATGTTCAACTCCTTCAACCTCCTCTCGTATGATAAGTCCACCAGCCCCTTGATCATCTTTGTTGCTCTGCGCTGCACCCCCTCCAGTAACTGAATGTCCCTCTTCAGATACGGACGCCAGTACTGCACGCAGTACTCCAGGTGTGGTCTAACTAATGACTTATACAGTGGCAGAATCACCTCCTCCCTCCTCGAGGATATACCTCTTGCAATGCAGCCCAGCATTTTGTTGGTCTTTGCAGCTGCCTTCCTACATTGTGCCCAGTTGTTCATTGACCCTGTAATGAGCACACCTAGATCCTTCTCCTCCTCTGTCTGGGCTAGCTGCACTCCCCCTAGCTGGTAACTTCTCCTTGGGTTCTTCATCCCAAAATGCAGCACCTTGCACTTTTTGGCATTAAAGCCCAGTTGCCAGGTGTCTGACCAGGTTTCAAGCTTTTCCAGATCATCCTGCAACCCCTGCCATCCCCCTAGGTCATCCACCACCACGCCTACCTTGGTATCATCAGCAAACAGACTGATCTCGCTCTCGATGTCCCATGATATGTCTGCAATGAATATCCCAAACAACACTGGTCCCAGCACTGAGCCCTGTGGAACACCACTCGTCACTGCTCTTGGGTGTGAGAGCCTCCCACCCACCACCACCCTCTGTTGCCTTCCCTGAAGCCAGTTTCCACCCATCTCACCAGCTTTGCACCCGCCCTGTGCCTACTAACTTCCTTCCCAGACTTCCATGTGGCACTGGGTTGAATGCCTTACTGAAGTCCAGATACAGGACATCCACTGCATGGCCCTGTCCAGTGCCTAGTTACCCAGTCATAGAACTCGACCAGGTTGGTTTGGCAGGATCTGCCACATATGAAGCCATGCTGTCTGCTGTCCTGTAGTCCTTTGGCCTCTAGGAGGCCACCAGCCTCTCCTTCAGGATAGTCTCATTAGCTTACCCACGATGGATGTGAGGCTCACTGGTCTGTAGTTTCCCGGTTCATCCTTGGGGCCACTCTTGTGGAGGGGCACCACATGAGCCATCCTCCAGCCCTGGTACACACCCGAATGTAGTGAGTGATTAAATAGGTCTGCCAAAGGTCCTGCAGGGACCTCTGCCAGCTCCTTCAGTACCCTGGGGTGGATGCCATCTGGGCCTGGTGCCTTGTCCACCCTCAGTGCCTTCAAACCCTCTCGAACTCTGCTCTCCATGATTTCCCCATCTGTCACCACTTCCCCCCTGATTCTGTCATTTCTCCCACCTTGGGTGTCACCCCCCTCTTCTCTTTAGTAAATACTGAGCAGAAGTACTCATTTAGTGCTTCCGCCTTATCGCACCCTGCTTCCACCCAACCCCCCTCCTTCCTAAACCTTACTATGTGGTCCTTACAGCTCCTTTTCTCCCTGATGTACTTAAAGAAGTCCTTCTCCCCCTTCTTAATGCCTTGTGCCAGCCTGAGTTCCGTAGATGCTTTGGCTCCCCTTACTGCCCTTGTCACCTCCTTCTATTCTGTCAAGTACTCCTCCCTGTCCTCCCCTCCCTGTTTTCTTGTACTTCCTAAAGGCAGCTCTTTTCCTCCTTACCTTTTCCATGACCTCCTTGCTCAACCAGATCGGTTTCTTAGCCCTAGCCTTCTTGCTCTGGGCTTTGCAGCAGGTTTAGTTGCCTCCACTATCCCCAGCTTTATGAGCTCCCACCTCTGGTTAGTGTCCATACTAGATTGAATTCTGGCCAGGTACCCTTTTACCACTTCCCCATCCTCACAAAGTTGGCCTCCTGAAGTCCAGCACTTTGTGCCAGATTCCACTCCTTCCTTGCCATATCTAATGTGAGCCATACTCAGCGGTGGTCACTCCCTGACAGCGGTTCCTCCACTGTAAGTTCTCTCACAAAGTCCCCATTTGCCAGCACAAGGTCAAGGGTATATCCTAACCTGGTTGGTTCACTGACCATTTGCAGCAGGAAGCTGTCCTCAAAGGCATCCAGCAGTACCTGCTCCCTTCTGTTCCTGGTTGTTGGGGTGCTCCAGTCCACTCCTGGCATGTTGAGGTCCCCCACAATCACCACACTACCCTTCTCACAGGTCCTCCTGATCTGTCCCACTAGTTCCCTGTCTAACTCTTCCGTCTGAGATGGTGGCCTGTATACCACTCCCATTCTAAGAATCCTATTCTTGGAATCCTGGATTTGCATCCAAAGTGACTCCATACTACCCTCCTCCCCTTCCTCCCTTACACACTTCAGTCCTTCCTTCACATATAGTGCCACCCCCCCTCCTTTCCCAATCACTCTGTCCCTACAAAATAATCTGTACCCTGGTACAGACAGGTCCCAGTCATTGTATTGGGTGATCGTAACGCAGTCATTTTTTGAAATGTGTTCACCAAATCTTCAACATGGCCTTTTTGGGACCTTCCCTCATGAACAGTGGCACTGGGATTTTGTTGCTCTGTCCCAAATGTTGATTTTGCACAGCGACAGTGCCATTCTGCGCCACAGGTGCAAAAACACATTTCATGAAGGATGGAAAAAATGACAGTTGTACTGTTCATAAGGGGGTGTGAAAAAATGGCAATGTTGGAAATTTAGAGTGAAACTATAAAAAAATTGATGAAGTTACAAGCTTGCATAGAAACTGTGCAATGGGCATTTGTAATGCAGTCATTCTATGGAGTTTTTTTACCAGATTTGCAACAAGGGCTTTTTGGGACCCCACCTCATGAACAGTGGCACTGTCATTTCGTTAATTGATCCTGAAAGGTGATTCCACGCAGCAACCATGAAATCACCTTTTGGGACCGTGGAATGGAATGAAATGAAAGTGACAGTGTTCATGAGGTGGGGTTCCAAGAACCCCATGTTGAAAACTTAGGACCAATACTCCAAAAAGTGCCTGAGACATCAACCTAAGTTGCAACTCCCCCATTGACTGGCATTATAGGGCTTACTGTCATTTCTTCAGTTCCCAGTTGGTCTTTGAAGAGTGCAAACATGTTCCAGGTTCACAGAAGATCATTGCTTCTGACCTCTGGAGGTAAGTATGGGTGTGGGGGGTGTGGGGAGGTGGGGTGCACAGAGGGAAGGTGTGGGTTGGGAAGAAGGGCCAGTGTGAATGACGAGGGACAGTTTTCTTTTTTTTTTCAGGTTTAAAAAACTTTTTTAAAGGTGAAATATTAATAAAATGGATTTTGGCACACTGGAGCGGGCTCCCAGTGTACCAGAGTACTGGGGGGGGATTAATGCCGACCCAGGGATTGGACACCCTGAGGTTGGCTGAGAACATGGGGTGCGGGGAGGGTGGCACATCCAACACTGGGAGTGAGCATCCCTATGTTGGAAACATCAAAGAGGTAGTTTATTGGCACACTGGGGTGGGCTCCCAGTGTGTCACATTAATGGGGTGGGGGGATATATGCTGACACAGGGATTGAGCACCCTGATGTCGGTGGGGGGGGATCTGCTAGTGTTAGTGGAAGTGCCTTTGGGCACTGTAAACTCCTAACTTGTATGGAGCTTAGGCTGTGACCTCCTCTGCATGGGTGGGAGAAAAGGAGCAAAAGGAGTCAACGGGAAGTGGAAGAGGCAGGGGAAGAAAGCGCCTTCCCACACCTTCCAGAATCGCCGCTCCAGTGGCACTATGAGCTGGAGAGGGAAGGGACCACTGGGGTGGCGAGGGGGGGGGGCGGAGACATTACCCAGGCTAATCGGGATGGAAACAGCTGTTTGCTGGGTGGTGACCTGCAGATGAAAGGAAAAAGTTGCCACATGATTGGTGTGGCTTTTTCTTTTCAAGTGCAGACCATTTCAGGCAAAACAGCGTCGCAATCAACCTGGCTGGTGATTGATGTGATACTGTCAAATGCCTTGCAGAGCACTCTGCATTGGACAGACAGTGTCACACCCCTCAAAAGTCACTCATCCCAAGAAGTTCAACGAGCATGCGTAAACATAAAAAGGCATGTAAAAACAAGTCAGTACCCTAAATTTCCACATAGCACCCTCAAGCGACATTCTTTCAGCACAAGAACTATTTTACCAAAACTATTTTAAACATTTTTAAAATTATCCATGTAACACAAAGCCCATTTTATAAGTACAAGACACTCTAGGGTTGTTTTTGTGCTGATATCATGACTTTTCTAGTGGCTGTAAGGCCCTGCACTGCGGGCAGAGGGCCTCATCTTACCATAAATGCCACCACGTTGTGTCTAATTGCTTGCTTGCTTAGCCATAGATGCCAGCTGAGGACCAAGCCTAGCTATCATTTTTTTTTTTACCAATTATTTTACCAGGTGAGACACACTAAGCTGAAAGCTTGTTCGCAGGTGCAACCTGGGAGCACGAGGACGTTATGTGACTTGCTCAGGGTCACACAGTATGCAAGTGGGGGCTCTGGGATTCAAACCCATGTCTCCAGATTTGCTGCTCAGAGCCTTAAACCACTGCGCCATACTGCCTCCTATCATTGTTTTGAACATGCTCACAGGCAGCAGCATTTCTATGAACCTGACATTCTTTTTAGTCTTGTGTTAGTGCCTCAGGATACTGCATCATATCAGAGAGAATAATGGATGGGTAGGTGGTTATAATGAGGATTTTATGTCCCCCTTGAGGGGAAGGATGCCACATAAACCTTGAGGACGGCTGGGTGGTTTGATGGCATCACACCCCAAGGGAGGTGTGTAAAATCCTCATTTTAACCACCTACCCATCCTTTATTTTGTATAATTGCTGGGGATTGTTTTTTTTGCCACAGCAATTGTACACAATAAATGGATTTTTTTATGAAGTCGAGCCTCTGGACCGTTGGGATTTCAGCGCGGTCCATGGCAGCTCATACAGTAGTGTTTTTTTTTTTGTTGTTGTTATTTCACACCGACAGATTTTCTGTGCCCAATTTTTGTTAAAATAAAAAAGAACTTACCCGACTGCTTGGGTTGGTAAACTTTGCATCGCTGAGGAGTGGGGACGGCAGGGAATGGTGCAGGGAGGAGAAAGATCATGGCTGGTGCATGTGCTGAACTAGCGAAACTGGGTGCATGTTCGTTGTTATAGCCAGTTGGTTATAATGATGAAATTATAACCTGATTTCCCTATGGGAAAAAACTGTCACCAGTTATTATATTGTTTTAGCCCACAGTACTGGAGCTCAAAAGGGAGTAGTAATGGTACAGGCTCCGATAGCCTTGCAACGAAGAGGCCGACCAAATAAAGAAGAAGAAGTATGTGAGAGAGAGAGAGAGAGCGTGAGAGACAGACAGAGAGAGAGAGGAAAGACAGACAAGAGAAAAAAAAGTGATGCAGGACACAGTGAAAAAAAAAAGAGAGAGAGAGAGAGAGCAGAGGAAAGAGGAGAAAATAAGAGACATACAATGGAAAGTAGAACTGGGGGTAGGAAATCCCTGAAAATTAGCATGTGACTGCACAGCATTCTTATAAAAGGGGAGCATTTATAAAATGTGCTCATAGTAGTTTGAAAGTCAGTGAAAAGCTTGTTTAAATGTGGTATTGGGCTTACCTGTAGCTGGCAGCAGTCCAGAGATATTGATGACTGTGTGTGCCCCATACTGATACAACATTACCATGATTTTTAGAATCTTATGATGTCACAGATGATCAAACTATGCATAACCACATTGTAGTCAAGCACAGTTTGATCATCAGTGACATCACAAGGTTCTAAAAATGGTGACAATATAGCATCAATATGTGGCAGACGTAATCATCGATATCTCTAGAGTGCTGCCAGCTACAGGTACCCTTAATACCTCATTTAAAAGAGCTTGTTATGGGCTTTCCAACCACGATGTGCATGGTTGATGAATGTTCCCTTTTAATCCTTGCTAAGCAGGTGGGGAGGAGCAGAACTGATTGACTTAGAGTCTCTCCTGACCTTAAATTACTAAGTTACTGTTAAATATAGAACAAAGAAGGAAAAATAAAACACAGAGACGTAAGTGATGAAACAATGAGAGAAAGAGAAATATATATAGAGAGAGAGAGAAATATAGTGAGAGAAAATGGGGGGAAGGGGGTTGTTCCCTGGTCTTCACTATCCACATGTAAATAAATATTTTAATTGGGCTAATAAATTTACATGGAGTGGTGATAAAGAATTATGAAACTCCTAAATATTTGTTTATATGCGGTCCTTGATTAAAAAAAAAAAGCTTAGAGCCTTTGGGACAACATGAAATAAATAACATGCGATGTACCAGTATCCATACTCAAACCGCGTATTATTCTCTTTTTGATGTATAAGTAATAATTCTGTTATTTATAGAATGCCGAGTGATGAAAGGGAACCCAACGCCTAGTAAAGGGCCTACACCACCTCAGAAGAGCACAGCAAAGAGCCCAGGCTCAGTCCGACGAAGCAAGTCCCCAGCTGATTCTGGTAAGCTCTTGGCAAATGTTTTAAGTTTCTTCAAAGCTTCAACATACCTGACTAGTATAACTTACGTAATTTGCTCTTCAAATTGAGGAGGGGGGGAAATTTTGAATATTTTGAGGGACAGAAAAAAGACATCTTATTCATACCATTTCTGTGAATCTGATTCTGTACTGAGTCCTTATAATGTTTTACTTGTATTGTAGCTTTGTAGTAACTGGTATTGCTTACTGATGTTTGTCCAAGACTGGCTGAATATTAGTAGTTTATAGATAGACTGACAAGAATAATGCATGGCTCACTGGATTGGTAGCAGGTTAATGATCCTTTCACTTCTGGGTAACAGGACAGAACCTGACTCAGTTTGGTGGTGACTGAAACTCATTTTATGGCTTTTCAGTGGCCTTTGGGAAATGAATTGTGCTGCTGTCAGATCAGTTCCTAGTGGACAGTTGTACACATCACAAAAACCACCAACACAAATAGCACTAGTTGGTACCCTTGTTGGCAGCCTCATACAAAAGACTAAAGACTGAGTGGGCATTATATCTGAACTATCCTTTCTCCTATGTTGTGGTCTCAGACAGGGTTGGGGCACATTGGTGGGCAAGTGTAGGAAGGCTTGCACTGTGATCACCCATGCCATACTTGTAATGAAGATACTCAGTCAATGGACAGCACACCGGATGCCCTCCCCTTAAAAGGCTTTGAGGGGGAGGGCAGAGGATGGGGACACACACTACTGCTGTGCCCCTGTAGACCTCATCATTTCTGGTAAGAGGCAGGACAACAGAGGACTAGGGTATAGTTTTACAAAGGGGATAAGACATTTGTAACATTTCTGGAGAAAGATCGTATGGTTAGGTCAGAATCTGGTTGCATTGGCAAAAACCTGATTCTTGCCCAAATCTCCAAACCAAGAAAAACCTGGCTAACCTAATTATCTGGTCCTACCCACTGCACACCCCTAACTTGGTACGCTTCCTGCCTGCTGGAAGCCATTTTCCTGTTGTGGTTTGTCTAACTACTGTGTTGAGGATGTAGTTGGGTCTTGGATACTCATGTGGATGGCCCCATGTGCATTTACTGCATGCAGTCATCACCAGCAGAAAACAGGAAGTTGTTATCCCCCTGTACAGACAGTTGGTGAGACCCCATCTGGGGTACTGTGTGCAGTTCTGGAGACCCCATCTCCACAAGGACATAGACAGAATGGAGGCAGTCCAGAAGAGGGCAACTAAAATGGTGCAGGGTCTGCAAGAGAAGCCGTACAAGGAGAGACTAAAGGAGCTTAATATGTATACCCTTGAGGAAAGAAGGGAGAGGGGGGACATGATAGAAAATTTTAAGTACCTCAGTGGAATCAACAAAGTCCAAGAGGGTAGCATCTTTCAGAAAAAGAGATGTGCAAGAACAATGGGCCACAATTTAAAGATAGAGGGGGCACAGTTCCGGGGCAATGTGAGGAAGTATTTTTTTTCACAGAGAGGGTAGTGTATGCATGGAACAGCCTTCCTGAGGAGGTTGTGGAGTCTAAAACTGTGGGAGAATTCAAGAATGCATGGGACAGACATAAGACAATTCTTGTGGGGGTAGGAAAAAATAGGCTGTTGGTTAACTAGGATCTGCGGCCTATCCTGTAGGTAGGGAAATGGGCAGATTAGGTGGGCCAAGCGGTCCTTATCTGCCATCAAAGTCTATGTTTCTCTGTTTAATCACGCATTATGGAACCTAGGAGTTTGTTCAGTGTGTGTGTGCTACTGCAACCGGCACTACAGTGTGAACAACGGCTAGAAAAAAGTTGTGCTTTGCTGTTGAGGTGTCATCCTTTGGATAAAACATTAAATTGATATCCTCTCCGCATCTCTGGCACTCATTCAGAAGGCAATTTTCACAAACAGCAGAGATATCCTGGGTATCCTGGTCAACATTCTTTCTCTCAATAAGACAGGTTCTTAGAAACACAGAACTTGATGGCAGATAAGGACTGCCTGGCCCACCTTTTCTGCCCATTTCCCCTACCTACTGTATAAGCTCCAGATCCCATTTGATCTGCAGCCTACCTCCTGCTTCCAACCACTAGTTTTGCCTTCTGCCTGTCCCATGCATTCTTGAATTTGACAACTTTTTTTGGCCCCACAACCGCCTCTGAGAGGCTGTTCCATGCATCCACCACCCCTTCTGTGAAAAAACACTTCATCACGTTGGCCCTTAGTCTTCCACCCTCCAGCCTCATATTGTGATCCCTTGTTCTTGCACATCTCCTTTTCTGAAAGATACTGCTCTCTTGAATTCTGTTGATCCCCTTGAGGTGTTTGAATGTCCCTATCATATCCCCCCTTCCCCTCCTGTCCTCCAGAGTATACATACTGAGTTTTCTCAATCTCTTCTCATATGGTTTCTGGTGTAGCCCCTGCACCATTTTTGTTGCCCTTCTCTGGACTGCCTCCATCCTGTCGATGTCCTTTAGGAGATGAGGCCTCCAGAACTGCATGCAGTACTCTAGATGGGGTCTCACCAACAGCCTGTATAGTGGCATCACCACCTCCTGTTTTCTACAATAAGAGCAAATACAGTTGGGTTTTATGATTCTACATTATGTGAATGCTGATGAGTGCCTAATGGTTGCCAGGTTTGTCTGCATATTGAGTGTGTTATGCCTGTCCCTTCTTTTGGGGCATGCACCTCCAGCCCTGGCTAGGAATCAAACCTGGGACTCTGAGTTCCGAAGGCAGCAGCTTCAACCATTCAGCTAAAGGGAACCCCCCACCTGCATCCCAACTGGGAAGTAAAACTGTTCCCTTGATTTTCATATTTTCTGACCACCATAAATGTCTCCTTATCCTGTTACAATTACTCATCACTACTTTTGACATGTATTCACAGCTTTCACTGCTTGATGGAGAAGCTTTGCACAGACTATCCTTTTCTCTGTTGCACCATCGCTTCCTTTTTTAATAGGGTGAAACCTCTCATTCTTGTTGACACTGCCCTATTTATCTCCAGTATCCAATGAAGACAGCACAGACTTAATCACAGCGTACAAAACCACATGGTGAAAATAGCAGGTGTGAAAACAGTGACAGGAAACGTATAGCATGGACATAACAGCGTTATCCTTATGGCTGTTTTCACCTACCATATGTCTGCTTGCAAGCATGCAGTCCCTGTGGCTCTGCATATATTGCAACATGCTGTGGATGGCGGTGGTGCCTATGGTGTCCCGGATTCAGGTCTCAACTTTCCATACTTTTGTTTTTTTTTCCCCCCTCAGTTGCTGTGTGGCCACACCCCCTTGTCTTCCCACCTGGACGTGTGGTACTATATCTCCCATTTCCTAAGCTGTTCTGTCCACCCTACTTATGCCCCTCTCCTCTTTTTCTCCCCCCATCCAAATGGAGTGCACCGCAGAGTTCCTCCAGTGACGCTGCCCACCCACCTGGATCATACCCATTCCACAACATGTGTCACCCCTTGGAGGTGATTATATTATAGTAGGGAGTGCAGGTGGCGAATCGCCCCAAAAAGGGTGTTCCTTGGGCAAAGCCCCCTGCAGAAAATTACAGTTGTCCATGAGATGTTGTCAGCACTATTTTGCATGCATGATTTTGTGCCCTGCTATTCCATCCTAGTGGTTATCACAGTAAATCTTTATTCCGCTCTACTCGGGCAGATGCACCTCCACTCTTGTTGAGAATCAGACTGGGGACTCTGAGTACTGAAGGAAGCAACTCTAACCATTTCACTAAAGAAAAAGTCCCCCTTACTGGAAGGTTAGAGTAGTCTTTCATTTAAAGAGGGCATATACAACCATATTACATTGAAAATATGTGCAGAAATCAATCAAATTTGATCTTTGCCTGATTCAATTAAATGCCTTACTAAAGAAATATGTTTTGTAGCCTTTCAAAAAGGGTAACATTTATGGGTAGCATCCCTCATAGTTTAAAGGATACCTAAACAAGCATTTTTTTGTGAAACTGCAAACTCCAAAATCTGGCTTCATAGCGAGGCAAAGTAAAGGCTACTGTTTACATTCATGCTAAAACTGCATTTATGTAAATAACATAAATGCAGTTTCATAGCTTTTGAAAAATGTAAACATCAGCCTTTCACTTACAAAATACAGCCTTGCCTTCTCCCTAAGATGTCTGCCAACTGTGTTAAGTGATGAGTCATGATAACATCATCGGAGCCAGAGTCAGAGACCAAAATAGATTCCTATAGGCTAACTAGTTCTTCTTTCCCTCTTTGTTTTGAATTGTTTTACCAGAATGATCAACACCATGTGTTAACATGTGGATTATTTTGATCAGTACACATGTTAGGCTATGATTTTGTTTGTTTTACTTACTTTAACTTGCTAAAAATGTTTTGCAATCGGCTGACTTTCTCTTTGGCAAACTGTAGAACAGTACAACACTTCAAATACCTGATGATCTAGTGGTTATGTGATGCCCTGAATTTTGTTTTTGTTGACCAGGAGATAGACACTACGCTGAAACCTTGTTTACAGATGTGGCCTAGCAGCACAAGGAAGTTAAGTGACTTGCTCAGGGTCACACAGCGAAGTACCGGTCTGGTCCAATTCCAAAGCTCATGCATTTTTGTTAATCCACAATAAAAGCTTCTCTTGTATTCTTTTTCCAAATGAACCCCTTGCACCTAGCCTGGCTTCTGTTGAACACCCCGCCATCCATACTGTGTCCTTAGTACTGCCTGGGGCTGCATATGAGCTTGCAGACTCACAAAGAGAATTATCACACCTCAGACTGTAATCGTATACATCAGAGATGAGTTAGAAACTGAATTTGCGGCAGATAAGGACCACTTGGCCCACCCAGTCTGCCCATTTCCCTACCTAATGGATAAGCTGCAGATCCTAGTTAATCAACAGCCTACTTCCTCCTACCCCCACTAGAATTGCCTTATGTCTGTCCCATGTATTCTGAATTCCCCACTGTTTTGACTCTACAACCTCCTCAGGAAGGCTGTTCCATGTATCCACAACCTCTCTGTGAAGAAATACTTCCTCACATTACCTCTGAGCCGTCCTCCCTCTATCTTCAAATTGTGTCCCCTTGTTTTTGCACATCTCTTTTTTCTGAGAGATGCTACCCTCTTGAACTTTGTTGATTCCCTTGAGGTATTTGAAGTTTCTATCATGTCCTCTCACTCCCTCCTTTCCTCGAGGCTATACATCTTTAGTCTTTCTTCATAAGTCTTCTGATGCAGACCCTGCATCATTTTGGTTGCCATCCTCTGGACAGCCTCCACCCTGCCTATGTCTTTGCAGAGATGGGGTCTCCAGAACTGTACACAGTACTCCAGATGTGGTCTTACCAACTGTCTGTATAAAGGGCCAACAACTTCCTGTTTACTACTGGTGATGCCTCTCCCTATGCATCCCAGTATCTCCCCAGCCCTCCTTACTGCCTTCTCATGTTGCTGGCCCACCTTTAGGTCATCTGATATGACTACCTGGGTCCCTTTCCATTTTTGTTGTTGTCGGTATCTCACCCCCCATTGTGTACTCTTCCCCTGGGTTTTTGTTTCCCAGGTGCATTACATTGCACTTCTTTGCATTGAATGTAAGCTGCCATACATTTGACCATTCCTCCAACCTTTCCAAGTCCCTTTTCATCCTTTCCACCCCACCTTGTGTATCAACCTGTTGCAGATCTTGTATCATCTGCAAAGAGACATAATTCCTTCCAGCCCCTCTGCAATGTCACTTATAAAGACATTAAAAGGACCAACCCAGTACTGAACCCTCATGGTACCCACTAGTAACCTCCTTTCCTCACTGTGGACTCCATTTACTATTACCCTGTTCTGTTGTCCAACCAGTGTTTTGCAGGCTACCACCCTAGGACCCACTCCTAGGCTGGCTAATTTGTTTATTAATCTTTTTGTGCAGGACTGTGTCAAATGCCTTGCTAAAGTCTAGGTAGGCCATGTCCACAGCCCCTCCCTGGTCTACTGCTTTGGTCACCCAGTCAAAGAAATCAATTAGATTTGTCTGACATGACCCTCCCACTGTGAATCCATGCTGCCTTGGGTCCTGTGCCCCACTGGCCTCTAGGTACTCAACAATTCTTTCCTTCAGAAGTGATTCCATTATTTTCCCTACCACTGAGGTCAAACTGGCAGGTCTGTAGTTTCCTGTCTCTGTCTTGCTCCCACTTTTGTGAAGGGGAATCATATCTGCCCTGTTCCAGTCCTCAGGTACCACCCCATCCTCCCATGATTTATTAAAAAGGGTAGTCACTGATGTTACTAGTTCTTCCCTTAGTTCTTTGAAAATTCTGGGGTGAATCCCATCAGGACCCATTGCTTTATTCACCTTCAGCTTTAAGAGTTTTTTTAGAACCCTTTCTTCTGTGAAAGGACTAATATCAACCCCCCTATCCAGAGTGCTTCTATTGACCGGATTAGGTATCTCCCCCTGCTTTTCCATTTTGAATACTGAGCAGAAATATTCATTCAGCATCCCTGCTTTTTCACTGTCACTCTCTGCCCAACCACCTTCCCCTTTGTTCAGCCTCAGTATCCCTGCCTTAGTCTTTCTTTGCTCCCTAATGTACCTATAAAAGGTTTTATCCCCCTTCTTAACTGAGTTGGCTATCTTTTCCTCGGTTTGGGCTTGCTATTCTGACTGCCTTACCCACTTCCTTCTGCTTTAACTGGTACAGTTATCTGTCCTGCTCCTTCTGTGTTTCCTTATACTTCCTGAATGCTATCTTTCTTTCCCTTACCTTCCCCACCACTTCTTTTGAGAACCATAGTGTTTTTTTCTTTCATTGTGAAAGAAAGAGAGAGTTGTGCGCACCTACACTGATACGGATCATCAGCTGGCATTGTTAAAAAATAACTCCCAAATCACACTTAAGTCCACTTGCAATGTTTGACTTCTGCTACCATAGTAAACATTGAGTGGATCACTACCCTTCTTCACAGTGAAGGCAGTATGTATAGTTCCCCTGTTGTGTTTTTGTCCCGCCTCATTAACCAACAACTGGGTCTTCATGGAGGGCCAAGAAATAAGCCTCAGGACTTACCAGAAAAACTGCTGTTCATGCCCTCATAAGGACTGTACTTACTATGGATAACAATATTTAGCAGGAGAGGCATACTAATGCCTTGAGCGAATCCACCAGACTTCCAGTGTCAGTCTACTCCTTTGCCTGTGATCTGCAGAACCCCTCAGGACAGTCCCCTGCAAATCTTCTCCAGTACTTTTTAGTGCCCTACTCCACAATGCAAGCTGGTTGGCTACCACCCTTCCAAATCTTGTATACACAGTTCCCTCAATACTGTCCTAACAAACGTCAACACCACCCCACCTGAGGGTAATCTCCCTACACTGAATTCAAGTAACACTTCAAGTGCAGCCCTGCCACTGACTATTTGTCATTGATGGCTGCTCCCATTCACAGTCAGGTAGTGATCATGGTGCTGGCAGCCCTATAGTTCAGATCTCACAATGATCTGCTAAACTTCCCCCTTCCTGTCTTCCCCTAACCTGAATATAGCTGTACCCTGCTGGAAGGCCTCTTCAGTTCCTCTCTGGCATTCATTCTTCTCTTCTGCTCCCTACACCAAAAACTGGTGAGCTCTCTGCCCTTCTGCATCATTAATGCAGTTAATACAGTCGCTCGTGTTATTTTTACATATTAATAATAAACATTGATCTTCTGGTAAGCCAGGCTGATAGTGGCAGAGCACAAGAGGAAACAAAGGCATACCTACCAATATAAGATCTAAGCCACCTATGATTAGACACTATTAAATGACATGCATAATGATGTACACACCCATCATTTAATAGTGCCTAATCAAAGGTAGCCTAGATCTTTTAAGGATAGGAAAGCCTATAATTCCCCTTGTCCCCTGCTGCTATTAGCCTGACTCACTGGAAAGATTTGTTTATTTTTGATATTTTTCCAAAACCTGGGGACTGTACTACCTACAGTCATGATGCACAAGGGTGATGATGTGGTGCTCAAGATGAAGAAGATTATGTTATGAGGCACCAAAGGTCCAAATTAAAATTTGGATAGGATAACTGCTATCCGGACAAGGAGAGGCAGGAGTCAACTTAGTATTTCGATGCCCGCAGGGCAGGCGTTTATTTGATACCAAGGGGTAGACAGACACAGTCACAAGAAGGAGTAAGGGATGCCCGATTAACAATAGGGCAATGGAACAGGGATATACTGAAATACTTTTTTTATCTACCACTTTTACGGTTACCATTACAAGCATAAACTTTAGGCCTACTGCCACTCTTATTCTAATACTAGTTTATACTGTACTTCTATATTCTAAACAAGAATCCAGTCTTATTCTGATACTAGTTTATACTGTACTTCTATACTCTAAACAAGAATCCATTCTTATTCTGATACTAGTTTATACTGTATTTCAATACTCTAAACAAGATTCCAGTTGCATAGGCTACTCAGCACTACATTAGGGTGATCAGCATCACACATCTACAAAAGAGTCCAGAATTTTATAAAAGTCTAGAGATCCGGCATCTTTGTGTACACCGTTGTTCTCCGTTGGTAGCTACAAGGGAAATAAAACAGAACTGTGGAACCCTAATCTCAATTCCCAGCAAGGACCTAGATAAGGCCACTGAGGTGGTGAGAGGTTTGGTAAACAGACCATATATCTTCGGCAAAAGCCCACTCTCTCCGAGGCTGCCGGAATGTGGAACCAAAGCAACTGATTCCTGAAATAACACACTAAAGCAAGAGGTTCCTCGGCCAAAACCCACTTCTAGGGTTGCCAAGGATGAAGAAAGACCAAGATCTGCGTGGCGATGAATCCAATGGAGGACTACCACGATCCGACTGATGCTGCAGCACTCCAAGGGCCAGCTGGACTCAGAAGGAACTCTGACAGGACCAGGAACCATAAGAATCTGAAGAGATGATGGTTGACTCTGCAATCCTCGGATTAAGGAACAACACAAAACAAAAGCGAGGAATAGCGTCCCGGACTGGGCTTGACGGACTCGACTTTCGACGAACGACCAGGTGGGGGCGCAGAACAGGTTCTCCAAGATGAGCTCTCTCTCTTCTGTAGAGGGCGACCAACTTCGGGACATCTGGAACAGGAACCATACGGAATGACACTGGCACTGCTGTCGTGATGCGTTTCGGCGGACGTACTTTCAAGCTGTGAAAACAAGAAAACGGCGGGTACGACTTGTACGACTGATGACGGACTCGACTTCAGCGGACGATACAAATGGACGGGATGAGTTGATGGATGATCTTCCTGGAGTGAAGAATGCTGGAAGGATGTCTTCTTCTGAGTAGAGACTGATTCTGAGCACGTGGTGTTACAGACCGCACTATAAGACTGCAGTGTGGTAGAAGATTGAGACTGTCTTCGTACAGTAGTAAACGTATAACTGAAGAATGCCCAAAGAACTGTGGAATAGTACAATAATTTGCCAGGGAGGGCAAGCTATAACTTCAGGGGTAATTGTTACTGATAAGGGCCAATGTCCAGGTGCTTAAAGCAATAGTTCAGGTACTTGGACCAATAGTTCAGGTACTTCGGACAATAGTTCAGGTACTTAGGGCAATAGTTCAGGTACTTAGGACAATAGTTCAGGTACCTCAGACAATAGTTCAGGTACTTAGGGCAATAGTTCAGATACTCAGGGCAATAATTCAGGTACCTCGGACAATAGTTTAGGTACTTAGGGCAATAGTTCAGGTACCTTGGACAATAGTTCAGGTACTTAGGACAATAGTTCAGGTACCTCAGACAATAGTTCAGGTACTTAGGACAATAGTTCAGGTACTTAGGGCAATAGTTCAGGTACCTTGGACAATAGTTCAGGTACTTAGGACAATAGTTCAGGTCCCTCGGACAATAGTTCAGGTACTTAGGGCAATAGTTCAGCATAAGCAGTACAGTAATCACAGTAGTTCACAGTATAGGCAAATCAAACACTCTCAAATAAACCCCTGTTTCTATAGGTAGGGTATTCTGGAATAGGATCCCTTACTGTATGTTGTGGCTAGGGAATCCTTTAGTACCATTAGGCTGGCTTACCCTATTCCACTAGGCTGGGGCCTCCCTTCAGTACCACTAGGCTGGCTTGCCCTATTCCGCTAGGCCGGGGCCTCCCTATAGACCAGGCTTTACCTCAGGCCTAATGCCCTACCTTTACCTCAAGCCTGAAGCCCTACGTTAGCTTGGGCCTGGTGCCCCACCTTAGATTGGGCCTGGTGCCCCACTTTACAATGGGCCTGATGCCCCTCAACACTTTGGGCCTGATGCCCCACTGTGTACTGGGCCTGGTGCCCTACTTTAAATCTGGGCCGGAATTGCCCTTTTAAATCTCGTTGCCCTTTTAAATTCTGTGGCTCCCAGTGCCTGCTGTGATTTGTCTTACAAAAACCCCACCTCTGAATCTGCCCCTCTTGCATATTCATAGGCCTTTAAAATGGCCTTGCTTCTCGGCCCCTCCCCATGGGCGTCACTAGCCCTGCCTCCTTTATGAATGTTAAAATAGCGGGTCCTAATGACCCGATGCTCCCTGCAGCACTCGGCCGCCTTTCCTAAGTGCCTACTGCGCTTTTTCAGTACACACAGTCCCTCTTTACAAACAGGCGCCACCGCGCAAAGGTCGTCACGACCACCGCCTGGGCGGGTCTCCGGGGAGGCTACTGCTGTCACTTGAGGCGGGCAGGTTAGCTGGCAGTGGGAGAAAACATACCGGCAGCAAGAGGAATGACTTCGGGGGGCTCAAATCAACCAACAATGATCACGGTAACCTCTGCGCCGGCGTGGACGGTTACTTTTGCAGTTACTCGGGGCAGAAAATAAATAATCGGAGGGCTTAAAAGCCCATAAAATGCATCGGGACCAGCATTTCCATCTTCGTGGTGCCCCGATGGCACCACTGACGACAGACTACCGCAGCAGAGGAAGTCTTCGGGCAGGGGAGGCAGCACAGGAGCACAGCAAGTCCAGAAGGACAGCTCCAAACAAAAGGTAAGCCTAAACTGCCCCCCTGACTTCTGGGTCCTGGCTCCTCAACCTCTGCCCAGGATTAACTGTCTCCAACTGTTTACTTGTAGAATCCTTGTTTAAACTTGAACCTCCCCAGGGTTCTAGATCTGCTGGATTTGTAATGCTGTGCATGAGCCCCCTAGCACAGCATTCCATCCAGGCTATTATGACACACATTGCTTGTAAATTCTAACTTTTTACAAAGCTACAAGTGCACAGGGTACTTTTCTATTATTTACAGTATTTTCTCTGTAATGGCCAACTTTGAGGCATTACAATGAGCTCATCAGTTTTTGGTGTGGGGAGAAGTAGCGAGAATGAATACCAGATTGGAATTGAGAAGGCCACGCCTGCAAGGTACTGCTATATTCAGGGAAGGGAAAAGACAGAAGGGGAGAAATATGAGCAGATCACTGTGAGAAATACAATGTGGGGCTGCCAGCATCATGATCACTACCTGACCCTATTGTCCTGGTCAACATACCCCTCCCATAAAACCAGTTCATGCAATTGTCCAATGTTGTGTAGGTATTAATGTGTGAATTAGCTGCCACTACACATTCAGTCACTTCACTACCAGTCTAGCATTGCTTGTAAAGCACTTTGGGATACAATGTATATGAAAGCACTATATAAATACTGATTCTTCTTTTTATTACTTCCCATGGATAAAGAAGAGAAGACAAGACACACATATTTTTGATTTCCAAGAAAGTATGAACTCTGGCATTGGACTACAGAAGAACTTTGCTACAAACAAGTGGTGGATCTATGGGGTGGTGAAGGGTGCATCTGTAATCCCCCTTCCCCCATTAAAGTACTCAATTGCTGCTGCTGCTTTTCACTTTGTTGAAGAAGTCTGATTTATTGATTGTACAAATGTTTACATTCAAACATATGGATTACATTTGTAGTTTCAGTCAAAACATACTAGAATAGCATAATAGCAGAAAATATAAAGGTTTCACAAAAATGTTAAAAAATGCATATCAAGAATGCACATACTCCCAGCAGCACCCCCCATTGTAGCATCCTGGGTCCACCATAACCACTAGACCACCAGGTTATTCAAGATGTACACGGCACTGTGGTTTGCCAAAGAGAAAGTCGGTTCGATTAAAACACAATTTCAGCATGTTAAAGTGAACAAAAGGAACAGAACCATAGCCTCAAATGCATATTGATCTAAATAATGCACACGGTTTAGACCAATTTGGTGAAACAAGTCCATACAAAGGGAAAAAAGAACTAGTTAGCACTGTAGAGAGCCATATAATTCTCTGACTTCGGCTCCAGTGATGTCATCACTTAACACATTTGGCGGCCATTTTAAGAAGCAAGTAAGGCAGTTTTTTTGAAATTGGAAGGCTGATTTTACATTTTTCAAACGCTTTGGAACCACATTTATGTAACTTATATAAATGTAGTTTTAGCATTAACAAATTCAGCAACCTTTCCTTTAGTCCTGTTTGAGGTCAGATTTTTGAATAGTTTGTTGTCAAAATATTGTTTAGGTATACTTTAAAAGCCAACAAAAAACTATTTTAAATAAGTTATTGGGTGGGCTAACCTTTACCGGGCAAAAGTTCATAGATATAGATAACTCAGTCTGTCTTATATAAATACTACATTGCCACCATTTTTAAAACCTTATGATTTCACACTGGGTGAATCTGCACCTAACCAGATTGTAGTCAAGCACAGCTTAAACCTTAGTGACATCACAAGGTTCTAAAAATGGTGGCAATGTAGTATCAATATAGGGCAGTCTTAGTCACTTGTATCTCCGGACTGCTGCCAGCTACAAGTAAGCCTAATTCTTACTGTAGTTTAAAAGAGCTTTTAATAGGCTTTCAAACTATAAAGGGTACTGTTCATAACTGCTCCCCTTTAAACAAAGTCTCAGACTGTGCCAGTTTCAAGGTCAGTTGTAGTAGCCATGGGTTCCAGGGATGGGGACCTGCTATTTTGAAGGTATGATCACTCACTAACTTCAATGAAGCTACTGATGGAACCAATAACTCCCTGTTCATAGAAATAAAGGGGATCGGGTCTAGCATTCCCGAAGGCATTACATATTTTTATGTTGATTGCGCGCAGCACAAGAAACATATTGGGACAGCTTGCTGAGAAGCAGGCTGCGGAGGCAGGGCCAATGCCCCCACAGCGTGCAAAGACTTGACCCACTTCCCCCAGTGCCGTGGCAGGCTGCACGAGTAGACACAAGTTTGGAATGTTTGCACCAAGCAACCGATATTTAGCCGCTGCAATCAGCCACCTCATCATTGCAGCGTAGCCATCCACTGCACGAGGGAGCAACCATTGCAGGCGGGATGTAAAACCCTGATATTGTTTGTGAACATGGTGGCGGGTTGCTGCCGTGTTCACAAAAAATATTAATTCCCCTCCACCATGTTTCTCTGCCGACAGGGGAGCCCACTCCCTGTCAGCATAATGTAGCCCTCCCTGTTTAACTGTCTGCCAACGGGTGCCCAATCCCTGTCGGCAAAAGAATCCCCGCTTAACTGTTCTGCCAATGGGGTGCCCAATCCCCATCGCACAAAGGAATCCTCCTTTGTTGTTTGCCGATGGGGTGCCCAATCCCCATCGGCTACAGCTGGCCCCAAAAAGAAAGCCATTGGTGCCACATGGCTCTGTAAAGGGAAAACGGTCCCGCAAAGTCTTTATTTTTTTTTTGTACCTGTAAAAAGAAACTGTCCTAGTAGTCTCGCCCCTCCACCTCAATCCGCACCCACCCACTGTGCCTTGCCTCCCACACCCCACCTCTCCCCCATACTTACTCTGGAGCTGGACCGATGATCTCGCACCGGGAACACGCCTGCACTCTTCAAAAGCCGACCGCTGAACTGAGGAAATGCCGTAAACTGTATAATGTAATAAATAGGGTTTTTCCAACTTTGCTGCATATCTCTGGCATTTTTGGGGATTTTGGCACCAAATTTTCAACATGGGGTTTTTGTGACACCTCCTCATGAATACTGTCACTGTCATCGTGTTAATCGGGCCTGAGGGAGATTTGCGGTTACTAAGTGGAATCACCTTTGGGGCGAGTTAAGCAAGCAATGCCAGTGTTCATGAGTAAACTCTCAAAAACCTGGGTTGCAAATTGATGGGGCATCAAAAATGACTGTTTCCTGGTGCACTTGCTTAGTTGCTACGCACGTTCGTAACTTAGTGAATTTGCAATATTTTCACGCCACATTTTCAACATTGGCATTTTGTCACACCTCCTTGTGAACAGTACAGCTATCATTGTTCACATCATGACAGAAATGTGTTTTTGCACTTCTGGTGCAGAATAGCGCGGTCGGTGCCTGAAATCAGTGTCGGGACAGATTAAGGAAATGACAGTGACACTGCTCATGAGTAGACGTCCTGAAATGGCTATGTTGAAAATTTGGTAATGATACTCCATAAAATGACTGTGTTACGAGCGTGCATTGTGCAGTTTGCATGCACGCTCATAACTTCGCAAATTTATAATATTTTCACTCCAGATTTTCAACATTGCCACTTTCCCACACCTATGTATGAACAGTGCAGCTTTCATTTTTCCCATCAGGGCCAAAATGTGTTTTTGCAGTTCTGACGCAAAATAGAGCCGGTCGCTGTAGGAAATCACTCTCTGGGACAGATTAATAAAATGACAGTGATACTGTTCATGAGCAGAGGTCCTAAAATGCCTATGTTGAACATTTGGTGATGATAGCCCATCAAATGAGTGTGTTACAAGTGTGCGTTGCACACTTTCCACACACCTTTGTAACTGTGCAGATTCGTAATATTGTCATGCCACATTTTCAACAATTGCATTTTCACACCTCCTTATGAGCAGTACAGCTGTCATTTTTCACATCCTGACTGAAATGTGGTTTCACAGCTGCGGCACATAATAACGCGGTCGCTGTGGGAAATCAGTGTTCAGCACAGATTAAGAAAATGACAGTGGCACTGTTCATGAGCAGAGGTCCTAAAATCCCTATGTTGAAAATTTGGTGACAAAACTCCATAACATGACTTTGTTACAAGCGTGCGTTCAACTGTTTCCACGCACCCTTGTAACTTCGCAAATTTTGTAATATTTTCACGCCACATTTTTAACAGTGGCATTCTTTCACACCTCTTTATGAACAGTACAGTACAGCTGTCATTTTTCACATCCTGGCTAAAATATGTTTTTGCACTCCTGACGGAGAATAGCACGGTCATTGTGGGACAGCTGTGTTTGGGACAGATTAAGATGGAATGAGTGAGAGAGGGGAGTGACCGAGCTCAACTGAGCTCTGTCGGAACTGCTCCGGATTTGTTTGTGATCAGAAAAAGGCCCCAACACAAGAGGCCAGTACAAAAGGGCAGCCTGCAGCACTGAGAGAAACAGAACGAGACAGTAAGTGAGGGAGGAGGAGTGAGCGAACTCACCGGAGCGCTGTCAGGACTGCTGTGGATTTCTTTGTGGGCAGGAAGGGTGTCAGTGCAGGCAGGGCCCAGTAGAAAGGCCAGCCTGCAGCGGTGGAGAAACAGTATGAGTGGGAGTGAGACAGGGGACTGAGTGAACTCAATGGAGCTCTATCAGGACTGCTGCAGATTTCTTGTTGGCAGAAAAAGGCACCAATGCAGGCAGGAGCCCGTACAAAGAGAAACAGCGTGCAGCGCCAGGACAAACAGAATGGCGTGTGACAGAGGGAGACTGAGCGACTCCAACAGAGCTTTGTAGGTACAGTTGCGAATTTCTTTGTGGACAGACAAAGGTGCCAACACAGCCAGGAGCCCCGTACACAAGCGCTGCCTGCAGCGCCAAGAGAAACAGAATGAGTGAGTGACAGAGCGGTAGTGAGCGAGCTCAATGGAGTTCTATTGTGACTGCCATGGATTTCATTGTGGGCAGAAAATGCGGCAATGCAGGCAGAAGCCCAGTACAAAAGGCCAGCTTGCAGTGCGGGCAGAAACAGAATGAGTGAGTGACAGAGCGGTAGTGAGCGAGCTCAATGGAGTTCTATTGTGACTGCCATGGATTTCATTGTGAGCAGAAAATGCGGCAATGCAGGCAGAAGCCCAGTACAAAAGGGCAGCCTGCAGTGGCAGGAGACACAGAATGAGCGAGTGAGGGAGGGGGAGTGAGTGAGTTCAACAGAGCTCTGTTGGGACTGCTGCAGATTTGTTTGTGGGCAGAAAAAGGCAGCAATGCAAGCAGGAGCCCAGTGCAAAATGGCAGCCTGCAGTGGCGGGAAAATCAGAATGAGCGAGTGAAAGAGGAGGAGTGAGTGAGCTCAACGGAGCTGTATTGTAACTGCTGCAAATGACAGCAATGCAGGCAGGAGCCCAATACAAAAGGGCAGCCTGCAATGCGGGCAGAAATGGAATGAGCGAGTGAGAGAAGGGGAGTGAGCAAGCTCAACGTAGCATTGTCAGGACTGCTGCAGATTTCTTTGTGGGCAGCAAAAGGTGCCAGCAGAGGCAGGAGCACAGTACAAAAGGGCAGGCTGCAGCGCCAGGAGAAACAGAATGAGTGAGTGACACAGGGGAGTGAGCGACCTCAACGGAGCTCTGTCAGGACAGCTGTGGATTTCTTTGTGGGCAGAAAAAGGTGCCAATGCAGGCAGGAGCCCAGTACAAAAGGCCAGCCTGAAACCCAGGCAGAAACGGAACGAGTGAGTGACAGACGGGGAGTCAGCAGGCTCAACAGACCTGAGTCAGGACTGCTGCAAATTTCTTTGTGGCCAGAAAAAAACACCAACAGAGGCAGGAGCCCAGTACAAAAGAGCAGCCTGCAGCGCCAGGAGAAATGGAATAAGCGAGTGAGAGAGGGGGAGTGAGCCACCTCAACGCAGCTCTGTCAGGACAGCTGCGGAGTTCTTAGTGGGCAGAACAAGGTACCAATGCAGGCAGGAGCCCAGTACAAAAGAGCAGCCTGCAGCACTGGGAGAAACAGACTGACCGAGTGACAGAGGGGCAGTGAGCGAGCTCAACACACTAACGCAATCAACATTCAGCATTGACAAATGCTTGTTTTTATATCAAGGTCTAAGTTTGATAAGCATTCTTAAAAGGACATACTGTAGCTACCTTAACTGGAAGACAAAATACTGTAATGCCCTAGTTCCCCAACATGTAGCATCATAAAAAATTAAATTTGTCCTGGCACTAGAAGTATGTTACACACTTATCTGTAAAGAGCTTGGCCGCAGTGTATGAGAGTGTATACTGTATAAAAACATATTCTTTGCTAGTCTAAAAAAAAAAAAAACTTAGATTTTAAGGAGGTGGGACAAGTTATAGGGGAGAAGATTGGACTGGAAGGGACAGGCAGGATTATACCTGAGCCATTTCAATCATCTTGTGAACGGATAACAGTTCCAGCATTCTCTGCCCTTACCAAGAGACTTTGCACCACACTGCAGAGTGAAACCTGAAGGTACACTTGGGAGTTGATCTATAGGGGCCAAAAGTGAGCAGGAGCTAATCTCGGGAAAACATGATGATAAAAATATTAATAATCATGACTCAGCCAAAATGAACTTTAATAACAAATCTGAATTTTACCTAATGTCCCTCGAGGCATGATATTTACAATTCCAAACTATCAGAGTCATGCAGTGCAGTGGATGCGGGGTGGTGATTTTCGGGAGGACATTCTGGATGCTGCAATACTGCCCCATCTGCCGGCACCTCCGTGAGCTGAGGGCTGGGGTTACCAGGCTCTGAGCCGAGCTGGCAGGAGTGCTGGGAACCTTCGCCCTCACCCAGAGGCCACCATGTCTCCTGCCACTGCTGCAATGGTTGCCCAGGCAGCAGGCTGGATGGACTGTGATGGGCTCAGGGAGGTTGAGGGAGGTAGGTCAGAGACACATCCCCCATCCAGTCCAACTTCAGAGAAGTGGGAGAGTCCCATAAGGGAACCCAAAGTTGCGACCAGGGAGGATGAGCGGGTCCTCCAGGAGGGAGACCCAAGGGTGAGAGGAAGAAAACCCCAGAGGAAGAGGAAGCTACTCCTGGTGGGAGAGTCAGCTGTCTGGGGAATGGATTATGGCACAGGTAGTGGGGTGGAGTGGGAGACTAAGTGCCTTCCAGGAGGCACAGCTCAAAGGGAGGGGGAGTGGATCCATAGGATCACTAAAGTGGAAGCAAGGAGAGGGGGCTGGAGGTCGTTGTTCACCTGGGGACAAATGACCTAGCCAGGGAGGAGGTGGGCATACAGCAGATACAAGAGGACTTCAGGGAGCTAGGAAGGTGCTTTGGGGTGGTAGCGAGCTCTGTGACGTTCTCGGAGGTGCTGCTGGTCCATGGCAGGGGGTAGGCTAGGAATCACCGCATTAGAAGCTTCAGCACTTGGTTGAAGGGCTGGTGTGAGGAAAAGGATTTTGGCTTCACTGGGGACTGGGGATCCACCTGAAATGATGAGGGCCTGTACAAGGGCAACAGGTTTCATCCATCCAGGAAGGGGACGGTGGTCTTCAATGAACGGATTAAATGCTTCCTTGGTAAGCATTTAAACTAGCCGGGGAGGGGGACGAATGGGAGCAGGGAGACTTAGACAGCCCATCCCCACATATTAGAGCAGCCAGCAAGGAAGGTCAGGAAGTTAAGTTGTTGACAGGTACACCTGAACCAGGTACAAGAGGTACAGAGGAGGAATGGAGGCAGCAAAAGAAGAAAACGGGTTGGCGGGAAGAAACAAGAAGGTAAAAGCAGGAATAGAAGGTGGACAGGCAGTAAAGTGTGGAAGGCCATGTACATGAATGTCTGCAGCCTGGGAAATAAAATCCCAGACCTGGTGGCCTTGATGGCAGAGGCTGAACTGGACATAGTGGCAATAATCGAGATGGTGTACACGTAAACCACGACTCAGTGGTGAGTGTACTGGGGGAGGGGTGGCCCTGTATATCAGGGAAGGTATAAAGACAACTGTGATACAGGACAAACAGGGGGAGGCTGAGGCACTGTGGGTCACCCTTGAGCCTAAAAATGGCACAACAATTTGCATAGGGGTGATCGGCTGGCCTCCAGTTCAGGGGGGAAGAGGTGGACAGATTGCTAGTGGAAGAAATACATGAGATGGCAATAAAAGGGGAGGTACTGCTCGTTGGTGATTGTAATATGCCAGATGTAGATTGGACCATCCCATTGGCAGCCTCAACCAGGAGCCGAGATATCTTGGACTCCCTCAAGGGGGTAGGTCTCAGACAGCTAGTGCTAGAACCCACCAGGGACAGGGCAATTCTGGATATAGTAATGACTGGGTGGTGAAGGAGGTGGATTGGGGAGAGCGGTAGATGTCGCCTACCTCAATTTCAGCAAGGCCTTTGACACTGTTCCAATTGCCCCTGGCACTTAATACTCTTTGTTGTACAACCGTAGTTGTTGTTATGTATGATGTCACTGTTCTGCCAGTTCCTCATGTCTTCTGCAACTGTGATGTATAGATTGTATATCAGTGCTTAGTTAAGCAAATGTACAGCTGTTTGTCATCTGTCTAATCCTTGTATTTTACAGCTTATTTTTACCCTAACCTCCCAGGTTGTGCCTGAAAATAGGCAGCTGTGCTGTCTAGAGCACCCACCCAGGCAACAAAAATTAATTAATTAAATTAATTAATTGAATAAATGCATAAATAAATAAATAAAGTAAGTTGGGAAGCCTGGGCATGGGCCAAAAGGTGCTGAACTGGGTTAGAAACTAGTTGGGGGACAGGAATCAGAGGGTGGTGACCCAATCTGAGTGACCAGTGGGGTACCACAAGGATCAGTCCTAGACCCAGTCCTTTTTAATGTCTTTAGTAGTGACATTGCAGAAGGGCTAGAAGGGAATGTTTGCCTGTTTCCAGATGACACCAAGATCTGCAAGAGGGTAGAAAATATGAGGAGGGACCCCGGAAAGCTGGAAAAATGGTCTGAAGTGTGCCAACTGAAGTTCAATGTGAAGAAGTGTAAAATCATGCACCTAGGGTGCAGAAACTCTGTGGAGAGCTAACAGGGGGGGGGGGTGGAGTTGCTGACAGTCACTAGGGATGAAAAGGATTTGGGGATTATCATCTCAGATGACCTAAAGGTGGTCAAGCAGAGTACAAAGGCTGTAGGGAAGGCCAGTGGCATGTTGGGGTGTGTAGGAAGGGGTATCGCCAGCAGAAGGAGGGAGGTCATCATACCACTATACAAACACTGGTGGGGCCTCATCTGGAGTACTGTGTGTAGCTCTTGAGGCCACATCTAGACGTAGACAGGGTGGAGGCAGCTCAGAGAAGCGTGACTAAGATGGTGCAGGGCTTGCAACGGAAGACTTATGAGGAGAGATTAAAAGACCTTAATTTGTATGCACTGGAAAAAAGGAGGAGGGAATGAGGAGAGATGATAGAAACCTTCAAGTATCTTAAGGGCATAAAAAAGGTGCAAGTGGAAGACATCTTTTGGTACAGGAGAGATACAAGAACATGGGGGCACAATATGAGATTGGAGGGAGGCAGGATAAGGGATAATGTGAGGAAGTTCTTTTTCACAGAAAGGGTGGTGGATGCATGGAATAGCCTGCTCCAGGAGGGGGTAGGAGCGAGCTCAGTGGCAGGATTCAAACATGCATGGGATAGGCATAAGAGAACCCTAGAAGTGGGACGGAGAAGTTAAAAGGCGGTGAACAATTAGGGTCAATGGCTGCTGATACAGGTAGGGTATAAGGGCAGACTGGATGGGCCTAGCGGTCCTTATCTGCTGTGAGACTTCTATGTTTCTATGTTAATATGTTTCTATGCATGACTCTCATTAAAGTCAGAGTACAGCAGAACCATGTCTCTTAGGAATGAGCAGTTCCTAAGTTCCTAGGAATTTTTTCACCAAATTTTTAACACAGCCATTTTAAGACCTCTGCTCATGAACAGTGTAACTGTGATTTTCTTAATCTGTCCCAAACATTGCTGTCGCACACCGTCTGCACCATTGTGCGCTACATGTGCGAAAACACATTTTGGGCGACGTGAAAAATGGCAGCTGTACTGTTCGTAAGGAAGTGTAATAAAATGGCAATGTTGAAAATCTGGAGTGAAAATATTGAAAATTCACAAACTTACAACGTCGCGTAGGAACTGCGTAACGAGCTCATAAAACAGTCATTTTTAGAATTTTTTCACCAAATTTTCAACATAGCCATTTTAAGACCTCTGCTCATGAGCAGTGTCACTGTGATTTTCTTAATGTGTCCCAAACATTGATTTCGCACACCGACTGTGCCATTGTGCGCTACATGTGTGAAAACACATTTTGGGCGACGTGAAAAATGACAGCTATGCTGCTCATAAGGAGGTGTGGTAAAGTGGCAGTGTTGAAAATCTGGAGTGAAAATATTGAAAATTTGTGAACTTACGAGCCTGTGTAGGAAATGCACAATGCACGCCCGTAAAACAGTCATTTTTAGGAATCTTCCCACCAAATTTTCAATATAGGCTTTTTGAGAGCCCACCTTATGAACAGTGGCAGTGTCATTTCATTACTTGGTCCCGAAAGGTGATTTTGCGCAGTGACTGTGAAATCACCTTTTGGGCCCGAATAGTGCCATGACAGTAAGAGCATTCATGAGAAGGGGTCCCAAAAACCCCATGTTGAAAATTTGGTGCAAAATTTCCCAAAAATGCCTGAGATATGCAGCAAAGTTGAAAAAACCCTATCTATCCCATTATATAGCTTACCGGCATTTCTTCAGTTCGTGGTCGGCTTTGAAGAGTGCAGACGTGTTCCCGGTCCACCGAAGAGCGTCACGCCAACGTCCGGAGGTAAGTATGGGGTGACAGGGGTGTGTGGGGAGGCAGGGTGTGCAATGGGTGGGTGCGGGTTGTGGGAGGAGGGCAGGGAGAAGCTCTGAGGGATAGTTTTTTATTTGAAGGTTTATTTTTTTACTGAGATGACGAGGGACATTTGCCACGCTGGGGTGGGCTCCCAGCGTGGCAGCTAAAACTGTTTGGGGGTTTGGAGCCGACAGGGTTGGGCACCCCGTTGGCTATAACACATTTTGCCACTGGGGTGGGCTCCCAACGTGGCTCCTGGATGCTTGGGTGGGAGAGGTGAGCCAACGGGGATTGGCACCCTGTCGGCTATTAGCATCTGTTGCTGTGGCACCCCAAAATTTAGTAGGGGAGAGAGACAGTGGAGCTGCTGGGGATTGGGCACCCCGCCAGGCATATACATGTAGCCAGGCTGGGGTGGGCACCCAGCGTGGCATGTAGAAGGCTTTTGGGGGGGGGCACAGCACAGCCGACGTGGGATTGGGCATCCCTGTCGGCTATACAGTGTGTGCGTGGGGGAGGCAGCATGCAGTATACGTGCGTGTGTGTGTGTGTGTGGGAGCGCGCATGAGCAGGTGATATCTCATCGCTGCTCACTGAAGCGTAGCTCCCCCTTTCAACTGTACTCCACTGCATTTTGGAGCTGTCATAGACAGCTCAAGCAGGCATTGGAGAACTGCGGCCATGCTTGCAAACACACTGCCTGAATTGGAAGCGGGCTGCCACACCTCCAAAAACTCGGATGATGGCACTATGTTTCTTGCACATGCGTGCAAGCAACATAAAAATGATCCAGTTCATCAAGGGTTTCAAGTGTGGCAGCTGAGACTAAAATTTAACCCACAAAACAGGACTGCATTTTTTAATGCCAGCCTGCAGGAGCTCCAGTATATTTATAAGCCCAGCTTGAGACTCCCATTCCTTTACATTGACCCCCTTCAAACACACATGATGCAGACACTCTTTCTCCTTATTTTGAACCTTGATCCTCACTCTAAGATGCTCACACCTCCTCGTTCCCAAGTACTTTGACTATTGTTGACCTAGATATTTGTGCTGTAATAAGGGACAGTCTTTCTTCACCCACTCTCTCATCCAGCTGCTGCTTCTAAATCTCTGTCTTTTCACTAGCATGAAGTAATTTGAGATACCTGAGCTCCTTGTCAAGGGCGTAGAATTTCATTCTATCTTCCCTAGGGCATATCAGTTACAGCATCCTGTTTGGGGAATAAGAACTGGTGCTCCCAACCAGGGAGCATTAAAATGGAAGCCCTGTGTCAGGGGAATAGGGATTTGAATCTTCTACCAGGGGCATGGGAATTGCCCGGGTGGGATCTATAAATGGAAGATCCCTGAGATCATAGTAATTAAGCTGTCTTAAGGAAAGGGAGACTAAAAGAAGGTATATAAGCAAAACCCACAGAGACTCTGGAGCTATGAAGTGGTGAAAAGAAGATTGGTCTGGTGATCCACTTCATTTAAAGAGCCCCTGATGTCTCAGTTGGTACTGTAAAAATAAAATTTTTAAACACAGTTCAGCTTCTCTTTCACATACAGTACCATCCACCAAGGCACTCTATATAAGATTTCATGGCTTACTGCATGACAAATTGGAGTAATTACAACTGGATCAATCAATCAATCAATCACTCAATCAATCTTTATTTAGCCAGGTGAAACATCGTTGAGAAGAACTCATTTTCAGATGGACTTGGGCATGGTTACAATGTTAACAACAGTGAAACATAGAGAAGAATAATGTATATGATGTCATAAGATACAAAGTTTTCAAGCGTAGAGTGGCATGACATTTATTTAAAATTGATGACCGGGAAAGGCACACTGGTCCAAGGCTTGTTTCCAGGTGTGACCTGGGTACAGAGTGTACAGCGAAGAAAAAGAGTAACACATGGTGAAGAATACATACAGTGTGTACAGACATTTCTACAAAGAGTACAATACATTATAAATAATATAACATTTATCAAGGTTATTACACTGAGTCCTGCAGTATCTTACAAGATATCCCAGTAAAAACTGTGATACTGTGCTTGGTCCTGATGTGAAGCACTGTTTATTTTCTGTGTAGCTTCCTCTTTCTCATCATAAGTGTGCACAGTAAAATAAAAACCAGCTCACAGCCTCCCTAGACTTCACCGTCTCCAGCTGCATGTCTACACCTGACACCATGATCCTCTGCTTGTGACATCATAATCATTTCTTCAGCAACAGATTGTGGTGTCATATGTAGACAAGTAGCCACAGTAGATGAAGTCTAGGGCACAGTGGTCCTGTTTTCTAACTATAAAGAAGAAAAAAGGATCCAGATACAGAAAACGGATAAATGTCAATGTATGCTGGAATAGAGCCAAAAAATTCTGTTTTCAAAAAGCTTACCTTGAGATGGCAGGAGCTCTTTGCATAACTGAGTAATAATTACCAAGAAGCATTTTTTCCCATAGGGAAACACAGTTATAATTTTCTGTTATATCCAGTTGGTTATAACGACGAACACTTGCCGGGTTTCCCTGGCTCCATGCATGCACCAGCCGCCATCTTCCCTTCGTCGCACAGCACTTCACCTCCTTTGGCACTGGGACGCTGCAAGATGAAAATGTAAAAAAAAAAAAATACAATAAAAAACCTCTTAAACTTTTGGGACAAACTTTAATTAAAACATAAATTAACTTTTACACAGCCACTACAACCCGACCACGGACTGCGCTTGAACTTAACTGCAGCTGCACATCAATGCTATCCATTTTATATAATTGCTGTGGTAAAAAAAATGCTCCCCAGCAATTATATAAAATAAAACATGGAGTGGTATGTAAAACTTGAATTTTGCATACACTATCGGTAATTATTACTCAACTATGCATAGAGCTCCTGCCATCTCAAGGTAAGCTTTTCGAAATCAGAATTTTTGGATCCATTCCAGCATACATTTGCATTCATCCCAGACCTAGTGGTCTTGATGGCAGAGGCATACTTGGACATTGTCGCTGTTACCGAGACATGGTACACAGGGAACCATGACCGGGGCATAGCCATACTGGGATATACTCTATTCTAGAAAGACAGGGTGGGAAAAAAAGGAGGAGGAGTGGCTGTCTACGTTAGGGAAAGAATTAAAGCTACTGAGGCACAGGGACTGCAGGAAGGGGAGGAGGCACTGTGGGTCAACTTGGAGATGGGAAATGGAACCAACATTCACACTGGCATGATCTACAGACCTCCAGCACAAGGGGAAGAGCTGAACGGGGTAATAATGGAAGCCACCCACAAAATGACAGCTAAAGGGGAAGTGCTGCTGGTGGGAGACTTCAATTTGCCAGAAGTCCATTGCAGCACCCATGCTGCAGCCACAGCAAGGAGTAGAGACATTCTGGATGCCCTGCAGAGGCATGCCTCAGACAGCTAGTGGTAGACCCCACCTGTGATGGAGCAATATTGGACCTGGTGCCCACCAATGGGGACAGAGTCACTGATGTAATGGTGGGTAGCCTCCTGAGGTCCAGTGATCACCGTATGGTGTGGTTCAATGTGTGAACAGTAGAGGAGTCAAACCACATGAAAGCAAGGGTCCTGGGTTTCAGACAGACCGACTTTGCAAAGTTGAGGGAATGTCTCAAGAAAGCCCTGGCAGGGAAGGAGGAAAGGAGGAGGGTGTAGAGTAACAGTGGGCAAATCTTAAAGACGTCACAGCAGAAGCAACAAGCCTTTGCATTAGGCAAGTAAGTAAAACAAAGAGAAAGAAAAAAAACACCATGGTTCTCAAAGGAAGGGGCCGGGAAGGTAAAAGAGAAAAAGCTGGCATTCAGCAGGTACAAGGAAACACAGAGACAGGAAGACAGGGGACTTTATCTGGAAAAACAGAGGGAGGTGGGGAAAGCAGTCAGGAGTGCAAAGGCACAAATGGAGGAAAAATGGCCCAGGCAATAAAGCAAGGGGATGAAACCTTTTTGAGATATGTTAGTGAAAGGAAAAGACTACGAGCGGGATTGTGAGACTAAAAAGGGAAGGAAGGGTGTGTGCGGAGGGGGGCCTAGAAAAGGCTGCAATCCTTAACAAATATTTTTGTTCAGTATTCACAGAAGAAGGGGAAGGAGAGGGATCACAGTTAGGAGATAGAAGCACCAAGGGATGGGAGGTGGACACCAGTCCATTTATTGAAGTGAGAGTCCTGAAGGAACTCACAAAGCTGAAAATAGGTAAAGCAATGGGGCCAGATGGGATGCATTCCAGAATATTAAAATAACTTAGAAAGGAGCTGGCAGCACCACTGACAACCCTGTTCAACAAATCGATAGAAACAGGTGTGGTTCCAGAGGACTGGAGGAGGCGAATGTTGTCCCTCTTCATAAAAGTGTGAGCAGGGAGGAGGCTGGCAACTACAGGTCAGTCAGCCTGACCTCAGTGGTGGGGAAATTGATGGAATCACTGCTAAAGGAAAGGATTGTGGTATCTTGAATTTAGAGGAGCACAGGATCTGAGACAGCATGGCTTCACAGCGGGAATGTCTTGCCAAATAAATCTGATAAATTTCTTTGACTGGGTGACCAGGGAAGTAGATCAGGGATGGGTGGTGGATGTGGCTCACCTGGCTTTCAGCCAAGCCTTCGACACCACCCCACATAAGAGGCTTGTAAACAAGTTGGGCAGCCTGGGAGTGGGTCCCAGGGTGGTAAACTGGGTCAGAAATTGGTTGAGTGGTAGGACACAAAGGGTGGTGGTGAATAGAGTTCAATCCAAAGAGAGGGGATGACCAGCGGGGTGACACAGGGATTGGTTCTAGGGCCAGTCCTCTTTAATGTCTTCATAAGTGACATTGCAGAGGGGCTGGAAGGGAAGGTATTCCTCTCTGCAGACGACACTAAGATCTGCAACAGCACTGACACTGTGTGGGGATGTGTGGAGAAAATGAGAAGGAACCTTAGTAAGCTTGATGAGTGGTCAAGAGTGTGGCAGCTAAGATTCAATGCAAAGAAGTGCAAATCATGCATTTGGAGCACAGAAATCCAGGGGAGGAGTACATGATGGGTGGGATGAACTGACAGCCACCAAACAGGAAAGGGACTGGGGGTGATCATATCTGATGACCGAAAGGTGACCAGACAATGTGAGAAGGCTGTGGGGAGAGCCAGTGGAATGCTAGGGTGCATAGGGAGAGGTATCCTCAGCAGAAAAAAGGAGGTGGTGATGTCACTGTACAGATCATTGGTGAGACCTCATTTGGAGTATTGTGTCTGGTTCTGGAGGCCACATCCCAGGAAGGTCATAGACAGAGTAGAGGCAGTTCAGAGAAGGGCAACAAAAATGATGCAACGGTTGCACCAGAAGTCATGTGAGGAGAGACTAAAGGATCTCTATATGTATTTGCTGGAAGTGAGGGGAGAGAGGGGTGATATGATAGAGTCATTCAGATACATCAAGGGTATAAATAAGGTACAAGAGGGTAGCATCTTTCAGAAAAGAAGATGTTCAAGAACAAGGGGTCATGATGTGAGGCTAGAGGAAGGTAGATTCAGGGGTAATGTGACAAAGTACTTCTTCACGGAAAGGGTAGTGGATACATGGAACAGCCTCACTGCAGAGGTGGTATGGGTGAAAATGGTGGGGGAATTCAAAAATGCATGGGATAGACATAAGAGAACCCTAGCAATAAAGAAGAGAGGTAAGCCCAGGGCCGCATTAACTTAGATGGTGCCCATAGACTCGAACCTTCATGCGCCCCCCCCCCACACAAACATGGTGATTTTCAAAGTGAGGGGTCAGCAAACCCTCCCCTCCCTGGCCACCACCTATGCACACACACACTATAGTCATTGCAAAAACTGTGTTAATGCATCCAGGAGTTCAGGATAAAGCAAAACAGTTGGGAAATATGATGTTAGGGTTTTCAACCCCAACCCCACCCTAGAGACAGCAAATCAGATATGACATGGGGTTGTAAAACCTACAGCTCACCCTATTCCATCATAACATAAGCTTAGATGTGTACACTGAATGAAAATGGGATGAGCATTAAGTTTGACAACCTCACGGCATGCCTGATATGTTGCCTCCAGGGTGGGGATGAGTTGGTAGGATTGAAAACCCTAATGTCATATTTCCCTACCTTTTCACTTTATCCTGAACCCCAACTGATGCATTAATGCAGTTCTTTTGCAATGACTTTCCTAATATTTTGAGATAATCTAATCATATCCTTAAATAGAGTAATCAAGTCTTTATTTGCCTGTGGGAGTACAGGGTCCACTGGGCCTTGTGCTCCCATCCCTCCATAGATGTGTATATGTATGTTGTTGTGGAAAAGGCCCCGTGCTTCCATTTGTAGCACCGCAGCAACCAAATTGTTAACATAACCTTCTTATTAGTCCACCTCACGTACCCGGTGCTGAAAATTTTCAGATCATCACCAAAACATGACTCCATGCCACTGCAACGCAATTCCATGCCACAGGTGCAAAAATATATTTTGACCAGGATCTGAAAAATGACTGCTGTGACATTCAAGAGGTGGGTTAATAGGAAGGCTACAGTATGTTGAATATTTGATGTAAAAATATGTAAACTTTCCAAAGGTATGAACATGCGTAGCAAAATTGCAATGAATTGGCATAATTTTGCAATTTTAACAAATTTTGACCCCAGATTTTCAACATAGCCTTCTTCTGACCCCACCTCATAAACAAGGGCAAGAAAATGTTTCAAATCCCTCCCAAGAGATGAATTTGTCAAGCGACTGCAAAATCACCTCTTGGGCAGGAGTTGTGTAATGACAGTCATATTGTTCATGAGGTGGGATCCACAAAAGGCCATGTTAAAAATTTGGTGTCAAAATGTTAAAAAATTGCTGGGTTATGCATAAAAGCTGAAAACCCCCACTGAAAGACATTGAATCACATTTACCTTAGTTTCTCATATCGCAGTAGCCAGTTCCAGCAGCAAGATGTGTCTTTGACCGGAGAGTGGATCTCGAACCTTTGACCTGTTCAGGTGCATGAGGGTGTGTGGGAGTATACTGGGAGGTGTGGGGTGGTGGGTGCTGAGTGGGAGGTGGGGGTGAGGAGGGGGACAAATTGGGAAGGGATCTTTTTTTTTGCAGGTTTTAAAAAAAACATCAATGACCATTTTCTTTATTACAGGACTGACAGATCGGGGGTTGGGGGTGCCACTAGATACCAGAGAAACAAAGAAGATTACACAGGCAACATGCAGGGAGGGGTTGCCACTAGACACCAGGGAAACAAATAAGATTATGGGAACAGCGATCGGGGAGGGATGCCACTAGATACCAGGGAATATTTTTCTATTAGGGGACAGTGATTGGGGAGTGTGTGTGTGTGTGTTGGGGGAGGTGCCACTAGACCCAGGAAACAAACTTATTATGGGTGCAGCGATGGGGGTGCCACTAGATACCAGGAATATTTTTCTGTTGGGGACAGTGATTGGGGAGTGTGTGTGTGTGTGTTGGGGAGGTGCCACTAGACACCAGGGAAACAAACTTATTATGGGTGCAGCGATGGGGGGGGTGCCACTAGACACCAGGGAAACAAATAAGATTATGGAACAGCGATGGGAGGGGGATGCCACTAGATACCAGGAATATTTTTCTATTAGGGGACAGTGATTGGGGAGTGTGTGTGTGTGTGTGTGTGTTGGGGAGGTGCCACTAGACACCAGGAAACAAACTTATTATGGGTGCAGCGATGGAAGTTGCCACTAGACACCAGGAAACAAATAAGATTATGGGAACAGCGATCGGGAGGGATGCCACTAGATACCAGGAATATTTTTCTATTAGGGACAGTGATTGGGGAGTGTGTGTGTGTGTGTGTGTTGGGGAGGTGCCACTAGACACCAGGAAACAAACTTATTATGGTTGCAGCGATGGGGGTGCCACTAGATACCAGGAATATTTTTCTATTAGGGGACAGTGATTGGGGAGTGTGTGTGTGTGTGTTGGGGAGGTGCCACTAGACACCAGGGAAACAAACTTATTATGGGTGCAGCGATGGGGGTGCCACTAGACACCAGGAAACAAATAAGATTAGGGAACAGCGATCGGGGAGGGGGATGCCACTAGATACCAGGGAATATTTTTCTATTAGGGGACAGTGATTGGGGAGTGTGTGTGTGTGTGTGTTGGGGGAGGTGCCACTAGACACCAGGGAAACAAACTTATTATGGGTGCAGCGATGGGGGGGGGTGCCACTAGACACCAGGGAATCAAACATCATTATGGGGACAGGGATCAGGGAGTGTTTCTGTATTTTATTTTGCATGTAGTTCTCCAGTAATTAAATAAGCAAGTTTGTGTTTTTTGTGGGCAGAATAATTTGGTGTATTATTGAACTTTATTGTTCAAAGTCTTTTCAGATCAAACAGTAAAGTTCGAACTGTTAAAATGTGTGAATGGTTATTTACCGTTCGAACTATCCTTACATTAGTGAGTGACAGTTGAAATGATTTTCTCCACAAAACACACATTTGCCCTGTACATTTCAACATAATAAGACAAAAAATGAACAAAGTACATTATGTAAGGGAGACCTAAATACAGGTCTTGTTCATTCATTGTCAAGCAGTAGTTATGTGGAAAAGCATTTTTAAAACTGAAAAAAAAACAAGATGGCTGACATCTCAAACCGTAGTTCTCTTTGCACAAACAGTAAATCCTTCAGTGATAACAGTTTGAATGGTTTTCTTTTGCCTGCCTGCCTAGCTACTATCACAAAAAACATCAACATTTAAAAATGGTGAGATATCTTTTCACCAAACTGTCCAAAGGCATACCCTTGGCACAGACCCCATAATCCCTGAAAATATCAGGAAAAAATTGAATTTCATCTGGGCTGTAGGTAAGAGCAAAAAGTCCCATGTTAAGTATGGAACAAAAGTGACAGCTTTTCACTTTTTAACACTCCATATCTCAAAACCCATACAAGATGCCATTACAAAACTTTCCACATTTTGAGACACTGGCAGAATGACTGTGCATGCCAAATATTGAGCTACGTCATCAAAGAATGCCAGTTATTATGGTGCAAAAATTGGAGTTTAACATAGAAGTCCTGGTACAACCCTAATTATAAGGGTATCTAACTGAATACGCAATATCAAACAAGCAGCCTGTCTTTATTAGCTACAAATTAAAAAAAAAAGTATATCTTCTCCTCTACTCTCCCCCGACCCCATCAAAACCTGACCTCCCTGTCTCTCCACCCTCCTAACCAATAATTACCACTACTTCTCATCGCATGACAATGCCTCCCTGGCTCTTTCTTTTCAGCCCCTCTACCCCCCCCAACATACTTATACTGAGTTCCAACACCTTGTCTTAGCTCTTTATCAATTGTTAGTCACCCTGTTAAAGTAGCCTTTGTAACTGAATTGCCTATTTGTCTTAGTTTATCCAATGTATATTGTTTTGTCTCTCCCCAATCTTTATTTCTATATGTGATGCAGAACCTTTGTAACAGAGATGTTGGCTCAAAGGTATTGTAATCCAAGAATTTAATAAATAAATAAAATAAAATATATCTTAGTGCAACAAAAACCTGCCCTGGGTAGGCCGCTGATCAGTTAGGGTATATGCAATGGGGCGGAGAAATGGGCAGACTAGATGAGCCGGGTGATCCTTATCTGCCATCACATTCTATATTTCTGTGTTTCTATGTTTCTATGGATGCTTAAATAAACCCCTTGAGCTTCGCTATTGAGGTTTATGTAGCATCCAACACCTCGTGTGTGTATAAATTTCTTGTTAAACACACCATCCCGTGTATTTTTCTATATATTATAGACCTCAGACACTTGGACCTGAATTTTCAAAGTTTTAGACAAAGGATTTGTGGTAGTTGTTCTGCCACAGCTGAATCACTGCAAATGTGCCAAAATGTTTGGGTACCATTTCCAAATATTTTGATGCATTGCACGTTACTCACTTTATGGCACAAAAAAAGTGCATGCCTCATAACTTTGAAGCATGTGTATTTGTGTAATTTTTGACACACATCCTGTGGTGCATTGTGATATAAAGTTGGACTACGTTTTTTACGTTCACTTGCGCACATGCACAAGGAATGTTTTGGGAGAGTAGCACACTTTGGAGGTGTGCCTCTTCCTTTCAATCCAGTGCTCCGTTGAGCAGGCGTGGCGGTCCTGCACCAATGGGTGTGGGAGCTGTGTATGACAGCGGTGGTCTTCGCTTCAAAGAAAACCACTGCTGTCATACAGAGCACCGCGTCACGCTGCCCCCCGCATCACGCTGCCCCCAAATCTTTGGTGCCACGCTGGAAGCCCACCCCAACGTGGCAAACGTCCCGCGTTGTTTGCCGACGAGGGTGCCCAATCCCCCATCGGCTCCTCGCCCCCAGCCATCCTTCTGCCACACTGGGAGCCCACCCCAGCATGGCAAACGTCCCCACTTAGTCTTTTTCTTTTTCACCTGTAAACCAAAAATGGTCCCACGGCGCTTCTCCCAGTCCCCGCTCCCACAACCTGCACCCACCCACCCCCACTGCACACACCCAGCCTCCCACACCCCCTCACCCCTATACTTATCTCGGAGCTCGGCGCTACGCATCTTCGTGGACGGAACACGCTCTGCACTCTTCAAAGCTGACCGCCAACTGAGGAAATGCCGGTAAGCTGTATAATGGGCTAGATAGGGGTTTTCAACTTTTTGCATATCTCAATCATTTTGGGAATTTTGCAAATTTTCAACATGGGGTTTTGGGACCACTTCTCATAAATGATGTGTCACTGTCATGGCGTTATTGGGGCCTGGAAGGGTGATTTCACAGTCACTGCCTAGTCACCGCGCGGAAATCACCCTTTTGCCTGAATAACGCCATGACAGTGACATCATTCATGAGAAGGGGTCCCAAAACCCACGTTGAAAATTTGGCAAAATTCAAAAATGACTGTTTTACGAAGCCGCATTGCGCAGGTTCCTACGCAGGCTCGTAAGTTTGCTGAATTTTCAATATTTTCACTCCACATTTTCAACATTGCCATTTTACTTCACACCTCCTTATGAGCAGTGCAGCTGTCATTTTTCACATCTTGCCCAAAACATGTTTCCACCCATGTAGCGCACAATGGCACAGTCGGTGTGCGAACTCAGTGTATGGGACACATTAAGAAAATCACAGTGTCACTATTCATAAGCAGAGATCTTAAAATGGCTATATTGAAAATTTGGTGAAAAAATTCCTACAAATTACTGTTTTACGAGCATGCATTGTGCAGTTCCTACGCACGCTCGTAAGTTTGAGAATTTTCAATATTTTCACTCCAGATTTTCAACATTGCCATTTTACCACACCTCCTTATGAGCAGTACAGCTGTCATTTTTCACATCCTGCCCAAAACGTGTTTCCGCCCATGTAGTGCACAATGGCGCAGTCGGTGTGCAAAATCAATGTATGGGACACAGTAAGAAAATCACAGTGACACTGTTCATTAGCAGAGGTTTTAAAATGGCAATGTTGAAAATTTGGTGAAAAAATTCCTAACAATGACTGTTTTAATGAAGCAGCATAGTTCCCACGCGACGCTCATAGGTTTGCGAATTTTCAATATTTCCATTCCAGATTTTCAATATTGGCATTTTACCACACCTCCTCATGAGCAGTGCAGCTGTCATTTTTCACATCCTGCCCAAAATGTGTTTCCGCCCATGTAGCGCACAATGGCGCAGTCGGTGTGCGAAATCAATGTATGGGACACATTAAGAAAATCACAGTGACACTGTTCATGAGCAGAGGTCTTAAAATGGCTGTGTTGAAAATTTGGTGACAAAATTTCTAAAAATGACTGTTTTACGAGTGTTCATTGCGCAGTTCCTATGCATGCTCGTAAGTTTGCGAATTTTTAATATTTTCACTCCAGATTTTCAACATTACCATTTTACAACACCTCCTTATGAGTAGTGCAGCTGTCATTTTTCACATCCAGCCCAAAATGTGTTTCCGCCCATGTAGCGCACAATGGCACAGTCGCTGTGCGAACTCAGTGTATGGGACACATTAAGAAAATCACAGTGTCACTGTTCATGAGCAGAGATCTTAAAATGGCTATGTTGAAAATTTGGTGAACAAATTCCTAAAAATAACTGTTTTACGAGTGTGCGTTGTGCAGTTCCTACGCACGCTCATAAGTTTGCGAATTTTCACATCCTGCCCAAAACGTGTTTCTGCCCATGTAGTGCACAATGGCGCAGTCGGTGTGCGAAATCAATGTATGGGACACAGTAAGAAAATCACAGTGACACTGTTCATTAGCAGAGGTTTTAAAATGCCAATGTTGAAAATTTGCTGAAAAAATTCCTAACAATGACTGTTTTACGAGCGTGCGTTGCACAGTTCCCACGCACGCTCGTAGGTTTGCGAATTTTCAATATTTCCACTCCAGATTTTCAACATTGCCATTTTACCACACTTCCTTATGAGCAGTACAGCTGTCATTTTTCACATCCTGCCCAAAACGTGTTTCCGCCTATGTAGCGCACAATGGGGGTAACAAAAAGGTCATGCTGAAAATGTATTGTGCAAATACCAGCAATCGCACGGGGCATTAGGGTAAAGCACCATACATGCCAAACACCACTGCAAATACCTGCAAGCGAACGTTCGGCATTGACAAATGCTAGTTGTAACAGTGTTGTCACAAGTACAGCAAGTGCAGCTGACCATGCCACAGATATCTAAAAATCGAGCCCTTGGTCTTTTCAAATCCCAAACTAAAATTCCGTCCATCCTGGGGCTGTTTGAATCTTATAGTGTAATAGTTGTACCGGTCCAGTAGTGTGGCAGCAGAACGTTGTGTCACCACCTAGGAGACCTTGATTCACAAACAGGGCTTGGAAACCCATGATAGCATCAGCTAGCATCCATGCAAAAGCATTGCTTGCCCACCCCACCACAGTTGGGGAAAACATGCACCCAGTCAGAACAGAGACTGTGGGCAAAAAGGAAGCACTGCAGGGTGAGAGGTGTATATTATTTAATTTTTACGTTGCCCATATATAGAGCCACTATGATTTAATTAGAATGAAACATTTCTGAATAAAATTATGTTGTTTAATTTGCAAATCATTTATTGTTTGTAATAGGTTTTCCATAATTTACAACATATGAAGCAGAGTGAGCAAAGCAGCACATGAAAGTGACTATTGGCAACCAACAGATGGATTGTAAATCATGGAATGATCTTTGATTCAGTGCTGCTGGTAGTTTAACATCTTAACATTCAAATTCTAACAGGCTTCTTCAATGAGGTACTGCCCTCTAAGGACTGGTTAATCTTGACAGTTATTTTTTCTCATTCAGTTTATGTCTCTGCTATGTAGGGACAGCAGCATGTTGAGAAGGTAATGTGATCTAATGCTTAGAACACTAAGCTATTCGACAGGCAGTGTTGGAATTACACTTCATAAGCTTTGGGAGTTAGGAGGGCACATAAGGGTGTTATCTTTAAATTAAGTCCCCCCCTTCTCATTGTAAGTCAATGGCAGTGATGTGTGAGCTACTGAGGCTTACTTCAGAGCTAGAGGGGGCTGAGCCCTGGCAAGCCCCCCTATAATTCCAGCACTGGACAGGTGATTGAAGGCTTGAATCCCAGCACAGCCATCTGTTCACTGTGTGCTCTTATAACATAGGACATGGAAAGACAAGTACTAGATTGGTACAGAGCCATCAGGTGACCATTGATTAATCCCTGATAGATGCACAGCAAGTGGTGATCCATCTGCTGTGAGTGATCAAGCAGCAGTTCGGATCCTGTTATTGTGCCAGAATTGCATTCTGAACAGCAGCCATTGTTCTACTTGCTAAGTAATCGAGAGTCGAAGCCTATCAAACAGCAACCAGTAAAAAAGATCTACTCCGTGGCTCTGTAGCAATTAGGTATTTTTCTTTCTGCACCCCAGGTTATAATGATGGTACCCATGGACTGCAGGCATCTATAGTAGTTCATGCAGTGCTGCTCCTGCTCCACAGCTCATTTCTAGCAGTTTTCTCAGTGAATTGTCATACCCCAGCATTGTGGAAAACAGTAAAATTATTGCCCTTCTCTCCATTTTTCTCATCGCCGCTGTGTGGATCTCTTTTATCTTGCTGTTCTATGGCTCCCCACCCACCCACCCCGTGCACCTCTGGAGACCAGGCAGACAGTGAAACCCACACTGTTTTGCTGAATGTGCACTCCCCTAAACAAGGCACAGTTACAGTACGTGATACAGCAGGGGAAGAGGAAAAGAGAGAATGGGACTGACAGTAAGGGAGACACCTGCCAGCGGCATTATTTGTGACAGCTGCATAGTTATTTGCAGTCTTTCAAGTGTGGGACTCCCCTCCTGCCACTCCAGCAGTCCTGCAATGCCTAAACGTGAGTGCGAGCATGAATGAACAACAGGGACTATGCTATACAATGTTCCACTTCAGTCGTGCTGCTGTCACTGGTAACCCCCCCACCCGCAAGTGGGTCAATGAAGTCCCACATTGTTGCTGTTGGAACCGGTATGATGTCAGAGCCCCCTTCCCCACACACAGGATCCACAGTATCCCATCCTGAAAGCTGTCCCTAGGCTCAGTGCATTTTGTAGCCACCCGGAACCACGCCACAGAGCAACTGGAAGAGTGACACAGTGTGTACCTGTCCCTTACTCTGGACATATACACACCACTGTCTGGTGCTCCTGTTTGTGTTCCTTACATCAGCTGTGTGAGAGGTGCCCCCTCCTCAAGAGCCACAGTATCCCATCCCGAGAGTTGTCCCTAGCCACAGCCTGACTCAGTATCCAGCCGTCACCTTCCACAGCAAGGGAAACAGAGTGAACATCTGACTGCGGTATGGTGAGAGAGACAGCACGTGCATCAGAGTACCCCATACAGAGTTTGCCAACATCCCTGAGTGTCCCCAGACCCCACCTTGGTGTTACCCAACAGAAGTGTAGAGAGAGACACACCGATGTGACTGTTGGTGAGTGAATGTGAGCACAGTGTTTCATGTTGTGGCACAGCCCAAATGGCCAAATGGCTGAATTGCCATCTGAGAGACAGTGAGCAATGGGACTGGAACATGTTGCTCTCTCTTTCTTTCTCTCTCTGTCTCTCCACATGTCGTGCAGGTGGACCCCAGGCAGCAAAACCACTGACATCTCTCTCTGCCTGTCTGTGGCCGAGTGCTGAGACAGAAGAGTGTGGGTGCCTGTGGGAGCCATGTTCGCGGTCTGCACAGTACCGTGAGGGAGAGAGAGGGAGTCCTGTCACAGTACAGAAGTAGCTTTCTGTGTACTGGCACAGTTGAAGTGATGAGAGGTCTGCTATGTGTTGGTTCTTTCTGTGAGCACACACACACACTCTTTGCACTGTGAGAGCACAGATCAATGGCTTTGTAGTGCTGCATTAATGCATACTCACAACCCTTTGATCAGTGGGACTACTTTGTGTGGGGGAAGGATACTTCAGGAAACATCGACTTTTTTATCATTTTATGTGACTCTGGTGCATTTCTATAACACTGTAATGATCCATGTTATAAGCACAATAACCCACTCTAGGGTGTGTGGTTATTGGGGATTAATCAACACTCCAGGAGCTGTGAGGACACTCAGCCTGCAGACTCGTGCCTCACAATGCACCCGGGGGGGTGATCAATCCCCAATAACCACACACCCTGTCATGGGTTATTGCTCACTTAGGCAAATCATGTGACCTCCAGGTGCTTCAGTCCACTGAGCTGTAGAACTGAAAATAAGAAGTTAATGTTATATTGCGTTACTCTATATAAATAAATGTTATGATAAAAATAACAAGTAGCTTAGATGCCTGTGGCCCTGTGAAAGTGCAAGTAAAGTAATAGCCCTCCAGATACAAGTTGTGCAGGGTTCACTTTGCAGACACTCCAGCAGGGCCATATTTAAATTAAAATATAGCCTTTCTTCTCCACCCGCTTGTGATTGAATTTGGCTCTGGCAGACTATGATTTGATCACTGAATGACCTTCTTCCAGCCGTTAATTTCATGCTGCTCTAAGTGCAGGGTTGGGGACGAGTGACAAAACACTTCCATGAAGCAGTAACAATTAGCAAAAAGATTAGGGCTTGTAAGCCTTTTGTAAATGTGGGCACCAGTCCCAGGGGCATGTGCCTGATAATGTGTCTAAGAGGCAGCAGATGCCTTTTTGGGTTGGATGTGTGCAGAATCAGAACCTATTCACTGTACCGGATTGTAAGTGCAGTCCCTCATCCATTAGACCATCTAACAATCAGCCAGACCTTTTCAAGTACACAATTTATCAGGTTTTAAAGCCGCCCATCCATAAGTAGCACAAACAGCATCTCGTAATGTGCTCAGTTAATGAGCTGCTAGCAGACCCCTTCCCCCCCTTGAAAGATTGCAAATCAAAACAGTTCAGTACTTGACATTTCCTGTGCATTTTTATGGTGTGCCAGTTAACAGTGTCTGGAACCTTGGGCTGACGGATAAGACCCAAGTCAGCCAGGCCACATACAGAAGACTTCTAGAGAATTCAGGTTCAACTGATTGTGTGCGTTCTCTTAAAAAATGTTCCAACACAGCTGTAAAAAAACAAATGGTCTTTGCACTGTATCTTTAAATATCTTTAAATGATAGTGACTATGTCTTGTGGGAGAAGTTCTTGTAAGAGTAATTAAGCCTTTCTTGTGTGCCCTTAGTATGTAAAGAGCATGGTACAATGCTGTTTTATAAAAAGAAAACAGCTCTTAAAACAATTTGTGGTATAATCTTGGGGTATTATGACTAGAGCCTTCTGTTTGCTTAAATTGCTATATGCTGTAAGAACTGCTGTGGAAGCATGGCTGAACATGCAAACAGGAAAACATGAATTTGAAAATACATGCCTTCATGACTGAAAGCATGCATGTCTGATCCGTGTCAATTTCAGTAAAGTACAAACTTTATTATAAAATGTCCAATAGCTTTTAAAAAGTTTAAAGTTCTTAAAACAGCTGAGTAACAAGATCTAAATGTGCAGTTTAAAGAGGGGCTAATCTAGAAATAGAACCCAAAAAGTTCCTAGAAGGTTAAAATTTTCAAACCTAATCCTGTGTACATGTTAGTAGCTTAGTCATACGCTGCTGGGCATGGGGGGTGGTAAGGAGAAGGTTATAGGAAGTGATGCTTGCTCTGTTATAAGGCTTAGGTTAGACCACATCTGGAGTATTACCTTCAGTTCTGGTATCCTCTGAACAAAAAAAACATTGAAGAGGTTGACAGGATCCATTCCAGAGTCACCAAGCTGATTGACAGCTCTGGGGATAAGAACTGTGAGGAAAGATTTGGACCTACTCAGATGCTTAGCCTAGCAAAGGGAAGGCTGAGGGGGGGGTGTAATCATGCAGTTCTAAATGCTAAAGGGATAGACAGGGTGGGGCATAACACTGCTGTTTGAGCTCACAAGTGCAAGTAGAGGACATTAGGCCCATTTACCCTGCCTGGTGTGCACTGTTGTGAGCTGTGCAGATGACTTGCACTGGTGGAGGTTAGACAGTGTAAATGTCATGGGGAGAGTTGCAGGCGGCACCGATGCTCTCCGATGCGGTGCAGAGCAATCAGTGTTTTCCTGGTTCTTTTGCCGATGCAGCCGTTTTATGCTGGTGTGTAAACATGCCACTCTGCTTCATCAGTACAACCCCATGACACACTGCAATATCATTGCTGCTCCCTGTATAGTCTGCTGTCCCTTTTGGTACTGGCACGCACACTCACATCCGTACCAAGCAGCGGATCAAATACAACACACAGGACTCCCCCTTAATGAGTGTTCCTGTTTCCTACCTTTCATTTGTCCATTCACTTCACACACACCCCGTTTCTCCTTCCTCATAATCCTCTTTAGTGTTATCACCAGTGAGTGGTTTCTATAGTAACTGAAGGGCAGTGCACTCTTCTGATGCCCCCCGGCCCCGGACATGCAAGATGCTGTCTGTAGAGCTCAATACGCATCAGAAGATAGAGTTATTAAGCTGAACTATATACTGTAGTTGCAGAGCGTCTGTCACTATAAATGTAGCGCCCCCCCCCCTCCTGCGACCCATCCTTGACCCAGGAATGCATAAGCATGGCTAAAATGCAGGAAGTCTTCCTGCAATGAAGCACTCCCTGTTGGTATGTAAATGTGACCTGGTAATGCTGTACAGGGAGTGGTGGCTGAGCGTTGCAGACGGCAGCACACTAGAAGGGTACATATAAATGTGCTTTCTTGGCTCAATCTGTAAGATAATGCAAAAAAAAAAAAGATTACTGAAATGAGTAATGAGTAATGCAAGATAATTTATTTACTTAGCTGCTATGTATTGTAGGCCTAAAATTCAATTTTCTTTTGATTTAGATCACTGACTTTGGTTGCTAAAAACTACTACCTGCTCAGTTCAAAATAACTGGGCTAAATCTAATTATGCAGAATATGTGGTTCCTTCTGGACCGCAGAGCTTCACTGAAAAAGAATGATTTTTTTAGACTGCGCTCTTACAGTGGTTGCCATCCTATATGTCCCTCTTACTGCAGTATCTCATTATTGTGGAAGCAGCTGCAGGTTTTGTCTTTGTCTGCGATGGGAGTGGTGACAAGGTGTGAATACTGTTTTGCAGAACCTTAATGTGGTACCACGAGACAGACGAGTTCTAAGGTAAGAAGTTCTAAGGTAAGAGGAAAGTTAAGGATGGCTACCACTGTATCTGTAGTACATCATGGTGCTTGTGCTTCAAGTAAAGGACTGATGCACTGAAAGCAACAAAGCTATAATAATGGCCTAGATATAAATAGTGTGATTTGAAAATCTTAGTTTTAGAGTGTGGCTCTGTGGTCCAGAGGGGACCATCCATTGTGAGGCATTTATCAGAAAGCATTACTTTGGGGCCACCCAATTACCTAGTGTTACCCATGTTGCAAGCTAGCATACCTGGGTTTGAGGGTGAGCCTGGGCCTCCACTCACTGGCAGAAAAAGAATCTGGAGTTGCTACCTGTGGTAATGCTTCCTGGCTATTGGGGGGGGGCTGCCTTCCTGCTCTGATAGTCTATCTTGTTGTAGTCAAGGAGGTCAATGGAAACGCTTCACCTACAACTCCTTCACTGGGGCTTTCTGGGGCAGTAGTGTGCCATTGTGCCAGAGGTGGACAGATAAAAGGGGACATATTTTTTACAATTTGTTTACCAAAATAGTTCATATGAGATGCAAATTCTCATTTTCAGTGGGGTCCTGCTTCTACCCACTACTGTAGCCAAGCAGACTGAAGCACTAAGAGGTTAAGTGAAAAGGGGGACAAGTCTGATAGCTGGAAGGGTTATTGCCCTCAAGCTACATACTAACCTTGTCCAACTGAATGTGGCCAGTTGTCGGAGCTAGAAGGTTGTTTGGGGGGTCCTGATGTGCAGTAGGCACCAGTGAAGAGACAAAGCTTAATACAAAAAGAAATGACTTCACACTGAGGATGGCCAACTTTTGGAATAGCCTGTGTGGTGAAGAAGTGGAAGTTAGAACAAATCAGACTTTCAAATGAGAATTAGCCAAGTTCCTGGAGACGACTAGCATTGAGAGTTACACAGCATGAATAGGGGCAACATTCCAGTAGGTAAACTTCCATGTGTGTCAGAATTCAAACTGGAGTATAGTTACTGCTATGTGGCAGAAGAGGTGGGCAAGAGGCCTTTCCACCATCACAGTGCCACAGTACATTACTATGTAATGACATACTTTATGCAATAAAGTTCACCTCCTCTACATGTAAATAACAGGGCTGTCATGCCACTGAGGGGTTCTGGTGATAGTTATAAACCATGAGTGCGGTGCACAGAAGGTTTATGTTTGTCGCTAGCAATCCAAGATGCTGTTAAAGCCTTACATGCACAGTTCTGGTATATTTTATTTACGAATCTGCCATCAGACACAGGCCACATGGTCTATCAAGTCTGCGCGAATGTGAAGCTAGCAATCCATTACACTGCTGCTGCCCCTCCCTCCCCTCCCCTCGCAGTGACCCTCCCTCACCTTGTCCCATCCCTTTTAAAACATCCCACTGTCTTACAGGATACCAGCTCCTCAGGCAGTGTGTTGCACATAGACACCACCCTTTCCATTGAAAAAGTGTCTCCTCATTTCTCTCCTGAATCTTCCACTCTCCAATTGCAGACCATGCCCCGTCGTGCCCCTCCCTCCCCTCAACTTAAATATCTCCTCTGTACCAGTCTTGTTTATATCCTTCATGTATTTAAAGTTCTCAATGATATCACCCCTATCCCTCTTCTCCTCCAGGGAGTAAATGTTAAGCTCCCTCCGCCTCCCCTCATATGGTTTGTCTTCCAATCCCTGGAACCCTCCAGTAATCTAACATCTTTCCTTAAGTATGGGCACCAGTACTGCATGCAGTACTCCAGGTGAGGCCTCACCAATGACCTTTATAGACGCAGGATCACATCCCTGCTCCAGGAGGTGATTCCTCTGGCAGTACACCCCAGCATCTTGTTATCTTTAGCTGCTGCTTTCCTGCACTGTGCTCAGTGGTTCATTTGCCCTGTTATTATCACACCAAGATCTTTCCAATCCCTGGATCATCTCTATTGCTCTGTGCTGGACCCCCTCCAGTAATCTAATATCTTTTCTTTGTTATAATAATGTTTCTTTTATTTTTAATTACCTGTACCACAGCAGTTATTCCAGAACTGCTGACAGTCTATTTAATTTTACCTTTTTTACTAGTAATTTATTGACTTTTACATTTAATTCAATTGCAAGATCATACATGATACGAAAATGAATTAGTGAGATATTGTACACTTGATAACTAACATATGTAATCTTCAAAACATACTGTATATATCTACATCCTAATTTATTACTAGTTAGACATAAAATTTGCCAAGAAATACAAATTAACCTGCAATTTATGAAATTAGAATTTCATTACAATTTAGAGGTATTAGGCAAGAGGTATAATCAGAATATTATCCAACAGATAGCTGCACCTGGTAAGGTGACTCTAATCAGAAATTATACTCAGTTCTTCTGCAGATACCCACTCTGTGCTTCTACAGAGCACCTCCAACATCTAGGATTAAGTTCAACAATTATTCTGGGCTTCCACAGCAACAGCATCATCAGTCCTGGTTCCAGTCCTTTTTAATGTCTACATTAGTGACATTACTGAAGGGCTGGAGGGGAAGGTCTGCCTATTTACAGATGACACCAAGATCTGCAACAGAGTAGACCCTCGGGGGTGGGGGTCGAGAAAATGAGGAGGGACCTAGGAAAGCTGGAGAATTGGTCAGATATATGACAATTAAATTTTAATGCAAAGAAGTACAAAATCATGCACCTGGGGACAGAAACCCTGCGGAGAGTTACAGGACGAAGAGGGAGTTGCTGACGGTTACCAGGGAAGAAATGGATTTAAGGATAATCATCTCAGATGACTTAAAGGTGGCCAAACAGTGTATCAAGGCTCTGGGGAGGACCAATAGCATGTTGGGGTGCATAGGAAGGGGTAGCACTAGCAGAAGAAGAGAGGTGGTGATGCCACTGTACAAAATGCTGGTGAGGCCTCATCTGGAGTACGGTGTACATTTCTGGAGGCCACATCTTTGTAAGGACATAGACAGAGTGGAGGCAGTTCAAAGAAGGGCAACAAAAATTGGTCAGTTCTTGCACCAGGAGACATAAAAGGAGAGATTAAAAGACTTCAATATGTATACACTGGAAGAGAGGTGGGGATGGGGGGATATGATAGAAACCTTTAAGTATCTTAAGGGCATAAACAAAGTACAAGTGGATAACATCTTTCAGTATAGAAGGTGTACAAGGACAAGGGGCATGATATGACATTGGAGGGAGGTAGGATAAAGGAGAATGTGAGGAAGTTTTTCTTCACAGAAAGGGTGGTAGATGAATGGAATGGCCTACCCCAGGAAGTAGTGGGAGCTAGCACAATAGGGGGATTCAAACATGCATGGGATAGGCACACAGGAACCCTACAGGTGGGTAGGAAAGGCTAAAGACAATGACCAAGTAGGGTCAGCAAGCACTGATGCAGGCAGGGAATACGGGCAGACTGGGTGAGCCTAGTAGTCCTTATCTGCCATCAAATACTATGTTACTCTGTATGTACCGATGCTATGCCACCTAGCCCATTGATATTCTAGAAGAAAAACAAAACAAAACAAAATATAAATCTCAGTAAACCTGGTCATAAAGTGATGGTGCAGTAAAACATGATTAATAATAAAAATAAATAATAACCTATAGGCATTTATAGAAATGCTAATGACACCATTACCACACTCATTTCACCCACTGGGCCAATATTATGTTTTTTTTTTCCGTTGGTTGTTTGACCAGGACTAGCACACTAAGCTAAAAGCTTTTTTACAGGTGCAACCTGGGAGCACGAGGAAGTTAAATGACTTGCTCAGGGTCACACAGTCTGCAAGTGGAAGCTGTGGGATTCAAACCCAGGTCTGGTCTGCTGGATGTCACCAGATTTGCAGCTCAGAGCCTTAAAACACTGCACTAAACTACCTCAAAACTGCCCATGTCATACATGGATCAAGTTGGTTATATAAACTAATTGCTAAGAATAGAAACATTTAGCCAGAAAAAGTTAATTTATTTATACAGGGACGCTCTCCATATGCTCTGATGAATTTGCCCTCGTAACAGTCACTATAGCAGTCTCAGATGACACCTTAGAGCATGAGGGTGTAGATTGTTCTTTGGAAGCAGCACCAGAGAAGAAAAAATTACTCACCTTAGTAATTATGTTTCTTCTAATGGAGTCTTGCTGTATTCTGACTATTGCAGTTAGCCCCAGCACTCAAACTGCCCCAGAGAGAAGAGGGTTAATTTTCTATGCAGAGCATAGAACGTTGATCTCGAGCTCAGTTCAGACCTCTGTCTGCTGCACTTAGAAGCACAACAGTCAGATTCTTATGAGCTAATGCTAACTAACTACTGTGAGAAATTGTAAAATTTTTACTAGCCAAATGGCAACCAAATATTTTGGATCCCCAAAAGAGTCAAGTCAAGAAATCCAAAATCAAAAACCAGGTAGTGAACAACTTAAGGCTGTTAAATTAATAATATAACCCACTCCCCCTCTCTAAAAGGAGGGAGTGCCTAAATGCACCCCTGGGGTGCAACACTGCACCTGCCAGCCCTCTTCCCAAAACAGGTTCTGAGAGAGGAGGCAGGGGGTCAGAATACAGCAAGACTCCATTAGAAGAAACATAATTACTAAAGGTGTGTATTTTTCTTCCAAACCACATGAAGTCTTGCTGTATTCTGACTATTACAGACTACCAAGCAGTACCTCCATGGAGGAGGAATCAATCCTACCTTGAGGAATAGGCTCTGCAGTACTACTGTACCAAACCGAGCATCACTCCTAGCCTGGATGTCCAGGGGTAATGTTTGGTAAATGTATGGACTGTTTTCAGGTGGCTGCTTTACATATCTTTAGCAAGGAATATCCCTGGCTGCAGCCAGGGAAGCAGCTGTACCTCTAGGTCGAATGAGCCCTCAGACCTGAGGGAGGTATTTTGCCTAGCTTCTCATAGCAGAATTTGAATACAAGAGACAATCCACCTGGCAATAGTTCTCTTTAGTGGCAGGTTGCCCCTTCCCCACTTCCCACAAGTGAGAATAACTGGAGGGAGTCAAACCTGTGAGCCTTAATACGCTTAATGTAGTAACTAACACCCAAACTGTGTAAACTTCTTTCTCCTGAAGAAGAATGATCAGTGAAGAACACAGGGAGAGACATAGATTGGTTCAGATGAAAATCTGAAACCACTTTAGGTAAAAACCTCCTGTTAGTTCTAAGGACCATCTTATCTCTATGGAATGAGATAAAATCAAGCTCCACTGACAGAGCTTGCAATTCACTGATACGCCTGGCAGAGGTAATAGCTACCAGGAACACAGTTTTCAAAGTCAAGTACTTAAGCTCTGCTGAAGACAAAGGTGCAAAAGGGGGTTGCGTAAGCTGAGCAATGCAAATATTAAGATCCCAAGCAGGGGTAGGATCCCTAAAGGGGGGATTGGCATGAAGCAATCCCTTGAAAATTTTACAGAATACAGGGTGAGATGGCAGTGAGGAAGGCTTTCTCACTGACAGAAAAACAGAAACAGCTGACAAATGTACTTTGAGAGTAGCTGGTCTGAGGCCTGAGTCATTAAGATGAAACCATATAATCCAGAACTGTAGACAATTCAGCAGTGTCTGGGGATATATGCTTCTTGGAACACCAAATGCTGAATCTTTTCCATTTGGAGTTATAAGTTTTTCTGGTGGCAGGCTTTCAAGAGGCTTTGAGAATATTCAGAACCCCCTGGGACAGATGCAAATCTGCATACTCTAACTCTTCAAGAGCCATGCCTTGAGATTGAGAGACCAAAGATTGGGGTACCAAATCCTCCCCTGAGAGGAGGTTAACAAGGTTGTAATTCCTGGGAAGAGACAGGAAAAGATGGACTGCTAGGGACAGCAACAGGGGGTACCAAGGCTGCCTGGCCCAGTCTGGAGCAATCAGAATCACTTTGCAGGGTTGTGACCTTATCTTGACCAGAACCTTGAACAGTAGAGGAAAAGGAGGAAGGCATATAGAAATGTCCCTCCAGTTCAAGATCAGAGCATCCAGAGGGACTGAGCCCAATACTGGGGTCTGCAACAAAACAGAGGAAGTTGGTGATTGTTTGGGGCTGCAAAGAGATCTATCTCTGGAGTGCCCCACCTTGAAAAAATTTCTTTCAACACTGGAGGGTCCAGGGACCATTTGTGATGGCCCTGGGAGATCCTGCTCAATGCATCTGCTAGCACATTGTCCTTCCCTGGAAGGTGGACTGCTATCAGAGAGGTCTGCAGAGAATAAGCTAGGGACCACAATTTCATGGCTTCCGTGCACAAGGCCGTGGACTGCGTGCCTCCCTGCTTGTTGATGTACCACATGGTGGTGGTGTTGTCTGTCCTGACCTGAACCACCTTGTTCTGCACTGACTGAGAGAAAGCTTGCAAGGCCAGAAAGACCACCTTGAGTTCCAAGAAATTGATATGAAGAAGGGATTCCTGAGGGAACCACAGTCCCTGGGCTGTGAGAGCCCCCAGATGGGCTCCCTACCCCAATAGAGAAGCATCCGTGGTTAAGACCACAGAGTGAGACCGAGTGACTAATGGGACTCCTTGTCTGAGGTTGCCCTGATCCTGCCACCATTGGAGAGCCTGGATCAGAGTCTGAAATCACTGGAACTAGTTTGGTTAGAGAACTTCTTCTGAGACAAAAGCCCTCAGGTGAAACTGAATGTCCTCATCTGAAATCTGCGCCTTGGACCACTGCTGCAGAAGCTGCCATGTGGCCCAAGCTGAAGAAAGTGCCTTGCTTGCCAAGAGACAGAAGGTGGAATGAAAAGCCAGCTCTACAATAGCCCTTGCCCTTTCCAGGGAAGAAAAGCTCTTACTTTGACTATATCCAACTCTGCACCTATGAAGGTGAGGGCTGTACAGGCTCAGAGGCAGCTTGGGAGACTGAGAAGGAAGCCTGGGAAGTGACACTTGCTAGTCACTAGCAGGTCTGACTTGACTTGGTCTGGGGACTGACCCACAATGAGCCAGTCGTCCAGGTATGGAAATATTCTTCCTTCTTAAAAAGGCCACTACTACTGCTAGACATTTTGTGAATACCCTTGGAGCCGATGTCAGGCCGAAGGGCATAGCTTTGAACTGCTAATGGCCTGAAGGCAATTCGAACCTGAGGTACTTTCTGTGGGAGCACCTGATGGGAATGTGAAAGTAGGCATCTTTTAAGTCCAGGGAGTCTAGCCAGTCCCCTGGACTTAGAGAGGGAAGGATTATTCCCAGAGTCACCATTTTGAATTTTGGTTTTAAAAGATGTTTGTTCAGGTATCTTAAGCCTAGGATGGGCCACCACTCCCCTGTCTTTTTGGGGGTAAGGAAGTACCTGGAGTACAGACATTTGCCCCTGTGCAATGTAGGAACTCTCTCTACTGCCTATAGAGCCAGTAGAGATGAAATCTCTGCCTCTAAGGCAATGGTTTCGGAGATGCTTGCAGGTGGAAAAGATCTGGCCCTCAGCTTTGGAAATTTCTTGAAGCTGAGAACCAGCCCCTGGCTTACCACCTCCAGGACCCACTTGTCTGAGGTAACAGACATCCAGTCCTGGATGAAGTAAGCCAGCCTGCCTCTTACAGGAAAGGGGGAGTCGACCCGGGCTGACACATCAGGGTGTCTGCTTGGCAGGAGCCCTAGGTTGAGGGGTGGATGCATCCCTGCTTATCCCCCTTCTGAGGAAAAGGAGAAGAGGCCTGTGCTTGGTAGAAAGGCCTATGAAAAGGCCTGCCCCTGCCCCTAGCTTGCTGCCTTTGAGGAGTTGCCTGCCTTTCCTTGGCCTGTGCACTCCTATAGGTGGTCCTATACTCATCCATCTTTTTCATGTCATTCTCTGTCTGCTCCCTAAACAGAGGATTACCCACCACAGGGAAATTCATGGCCTTAGCCTGGGTGTCCTGTGAGAGGCTAGTACATCTGAGCCAAGCCATTCTCTGAAGAGCCACAGATGTAGCCATGACTCTAGATGACACATCATTGGAGTACACAGCAGCATGGAACTGTACCTTAGATGCCTCAATCCCATCAGCAGCCACCCCCTTCAGCTCCGAGGCTAGCTGGGGGGAGACCTGCTTAGCCAGTGCCAGTACAGTGTCCCACCTGAACTTCTGGTACCTGGCTGCATAGGCCATAAAATTAGCCTGCTTGAGTCCCAAGGCGGATGCCATGAACTGTTTCTTTGCCATGGCATCCAGCTTCCTAGAGTCTTTATCTGGGGGTGTGTGAAACCAAGGGTATATTAGCCTTATCACAGGCTGCAGCCTGCACAACCCCAACATGGCTGTATTGTTGTTACAAGTACTCTGTACCTGAACCTGATAAGGTGTACCTTTTGTCCATCCTTCTGTCGACAGGAGGTTCAGAATTTGGAGTTTTTAAAATCTTTTGTGTCTGTTTCCCAAAAGACTTATGAAGGGGAATAGACAGTCTCTTGAACTCTGGGATGTCCATCATCTCCACATAATCAGGTTCCTCTTGTTTCTCCACAGCTTCCTCCACAGGGAGCTGGAGGGTTTCTGCCGCTTTCCTGTAAAACATGTAGTGGGAAGGGGACTCAGAAAGCCTAGGAGGGGAAACACCAGAAGGCCTGTCTGGGGAGATGTCCAGTTCAATGTGCTCATCCAGACGTTCCCCACCATCGTCATCATCGTCATCATCATCATCATCATAATCTTCATCCCCCTCCAAATCTGGTTCTTAAAAATCTTCAGAGGCATAACCTTGAACCGGAGGAACCGACCGAACAGAGCGCCTGCCAGAAGGCATTGGATCAGACGGAACCGGGAGAAGCAATTCTACAATCCTTATCGCACTGGCAAGCTCTTCAGTGGTTGGAAAATGGGTCTCTGGATCCGAACAGGCTGATTTTTCTTTTCTTTGTCTTTTAGTAGGAACTGATCCCTCAGGATCGGCTCTCCTCTTGCCCGAAGAAGTATCGCCCTGGTCAGAGGGCACTTCCTCAGGTTCGATCAGAACCGAACCGGGCTGGCCTTCCGGGTCAGCGGACTTCATGGCCTCCTTATCCCTAAGCCTACCTAATCTTTTTTCCAGGGTAGACTTAGGGGAATTTTTACAGATTTGGCAGTCTGAATCGAGGTGGTCAAACCCCAGACAATAAACACAGGTGGTGTGGGGGATCAGCCTTAGCAAAGACCTCCTCACACACACACTGCAGTGTTGAAACGCAGTGGGCCCGGTTTTTCTTTTGGGTTTCTCAGACATAGCCATCCTAACCACAAACTTACCCTTTTTATGGCAAGCAACCAGGCAAGACACTTTTATCGGTTTCTAACCTTGTAATGGGTACTGGAAAAAAACACAAGAAAATGTTTTTTTTTTTTAAAACTGATAAGGACCAGTAACCACACTCTAAGTTTAGAAACAAAGACAGAATATGTAATTCACTAAATGGCCGGTTCAGCCGAAGCGGTCAAAAATAAATTTTTACAATTTCCACAAGTTCACTACCTAGTACTTACTGTACCACAGACAGAGATCGGAATCGAAACTTGCGAAAAAATAATTGGTAAAACAGAAGACTTTAAGCGACTTTTGAACCGCGAGCAAAGGAGAAATCTCCGGAGTGACTGTTCAGTTAGGTGAAGTAAAGAATCTGATGGTTGTGCTTCTAAGTGCAGCAGACAGAGGTTTGAACTGAGCTAGAGCTCAACGTTCTATGCTCTGCATAGAAAATTAACCCTCTTCTCTCTGGGGCAGTTTGAGTGCTGGGGCTAACTGCAATAGTCAGAATACAGCAAGACTTCATGTGGTTTGAATAGATTTTAAGAAGAATTATGATGTACTTTTAGAAATTCTTTGAGCTGGTCCACAACAAAATTCATCCTCATCCAGCACTTTGCAGGGTCTTTCGGAGAGAAAGTTGCACCTATCTCCAAAACTTTAAATTCTTTATAGTTGGTATTCTACCTTAATTGAGCTATCTTCATAAGAATTTCTCAGTCTCTATCAAAAGCCAGTACACTTAGATTTTTTTTATAAACTTTATTTTCAATTTTTTCAGTTTTAGACAGAAACAGTCAGTCAGTATAAGACACAGAGATTTTATTTTGTTGCCGTATTGATCCTTGTAACAAAAGATCCAGAAAAAAAGATGATTTGATGCCTTTTATTGGGCCAAAACAGATGTTACAAAAGAAAACAGGTGCTTAAGCTTTTAGACTACACACTGTCCTTCTGATAAAGGACTGTGTGTGGTCTGAAAGCTTAAGCACCTGTTTTCTTTTGTAACATCTATGCTGGTCCAATAAAAGGTATCAAATCTTTTTTTTCTAGGCAGTATAAGAGACACTTGGAGAATCCAACATTTGCAAATAGTTAGAATCCAAAGTATATCTATAATTAATGCAGCATTGCATACATTGACTAGAACAACTGATGGTAAGACATTAGGGCAACATGATCAAGCATTCCTGCATTCCTGGCTCCATCAATGGCCAATCGTCCCCCTCTGAGGGTAACTTTACTTTAAGATAATCCCCAAAATAAACTTTAGCCACTCTAGGCTGAAACAGGCCCATTTTCAATGGCTTCAAGCAGGGGTTGCCACATCACATTAAATTTGTCCCTCTCTCCATTCGCCACCAATTGAGCTTTCTCCAGCTTCATGCAGTTATTTAAATTAACTATCCAATGGGCAATGGGTGACACACCTGTCTGCCCCCAATATTGGGACAATGTTTTTTTTTGCATTAATCAGGGCCAGTTGGCAAAGTAAGTCACCCTCCTTTCCCCTATTTTGTGAGTCGGTACCTAACAACCACTCCAGTGGTTACCTGGCAGTGACTTGTTTAAAATGCACTCCATTATAGTGTGTACTTCACCCCAGAAAGAGAGGATTTTTGGGCACGACAGTATCATATATCCAAAAGTGCCTGTTGCACTCCTGCATTTGAGGCATAACTCGCTCACCTCTGTTTTCATTTTGTGCAATTTCTCTGGTGGTAAGTAGGTCCTATGTATTATATTGTACTGGATCTGCCTCAGCCTGTTGGGATGGACACCGCTGGCTGCATGTTTAATCGCCCTTCTCTAAACTGATGGGGGTCAGTGCTTTCCCTAGGTCATCACTCCATTCTTCTCCATAATCCTCTCTTTTTAAGGCCCACTCTCCCTGGAGAAGTTTATAAAATGCAGACAGCAGTTGATATGCAGCTGGGGAGCCAACACTATTTTCAAATGAAGTCATACTCAAAGTGGGCACTGACCCTCCCTCTGCACACAGCAAGCATCTGTCATGGAGGTATACAAAGTAAATACTAGTGGACAGTGAAAAGTTCCTCTTTAGGGTGGGAAAAAGTGGCCAGTGTAGCTCCTTCAAATAGGTCACCTACTGTTCAGAGGCCCAACTTCTCCTATTTAAGCAGGCCCTGATACACAATAAACATACTCTGTCCTTTAAAGGCTGCTGTAAACCCCATCATGGCTGAAATACCTTCAACATGCCCAGTGTACTTGTATGTGTTCTGCCAAACCCTTGTCAGTACCTTTTTAAGTGGATTTCCAATTTTGGTCCAATTGTGCCCCCCAGTGCTGGGGCTCAACACCGAGCTCAACAAAGAGACTCCTGCCAATTCTGCCTCCTGAAGCACCCTCCATGGGATCATATCAGCCACATCCTCATTGGCCAAGCAGGCCAACTGAGCAGCCCAATGATAATGCTGCAAGTGGGGTAAAGCTAAGCCTCCCTCTTTCACCAAGGCCTGAAAGGTGGTAGTCCTAATCCTGGCAGTTTTACCCCTCCACAGAAAGAAGTAGAACAATCTATCCACCATTTAGAAGAATTTCTGTGGTAATTTAACAGGAACTGCCTGAAGAATATAGAACTGCCTGGAAAATATATACATTTTCAGGGTATTGACTCTACACAACAGGGGAAGCTGTGCCCCATGCTTCAAGTTCACTTTAATTTTCCTAACTAGTGGCAGAAGGTTATTTTCATAGAGTTTTGACAGCTTGTCAGGAATATTGATGTCCAGATATTTAAACTGTACAGCGACTTGCACATTCAGGGAAGGGCCCTAGAGCACATCCAGCTTCCTCTTCCCCACAAAGACAAGTACGCTTCCCCTAGTTAATTTTGTATCCCGACAATCTACCATATACCTGGAGTGTGTCAACCACTGCCTGCAATGACTATGGATGCCTCACATATAATAACAGGTCGTCCACAAATAAAGAAACCTTAAACTGTTTCACTCCTACCACAAGACCCTCAGTCTCTGTATTGCCCCTTATTGCCTCCACCAGTTGCTCAAGAGAAAGCACATAAAACAGTGGGGACAAGGGGCACTCCTGCCTAGTCCCCCTCTGTAATCCAAATCATTCAGTCAGTCCTCCATTTACCAAAACCTGAGCAGCTGGGTGAGTACAGTGTATCCTGACCCAGCTCCTAAAGTTCTCTCCTATGCCAAACTATTGCAGGGTCCTATGGAGGAACCCCCATTCCACATAGGTGAATGCCTCTTCACCAGCAAGAGCAAGTATGCTGGCCAGATCCCCTCACCCTCCTCCACCACCAGATCACATTTAAGGTTTTCCTTATTTTACCTTTACCCTGACAACTTTTAATGAATCTCATCTGGTCCAATGAACCACCAGGAGGAGGATTCCATCCAGTGTAGTAGCCATTACTGTATCCAAGATCTTATTGTCCCCAGAAAGGATAGAGACGGGGTGGTATGAGGAGAACAACTTGGGATCCTTCCCTGGCTTGGGCAAGATGATCATGGTGGCTGACCATGTTGATGGGGCAACTCTCCCATAGCCAAAAACATTTCAGTACAAGACATAATCTGTCTCTCTATATTTTCAGGAATGGCAACAAATTGGATATTTTTAAAACATAAACCGTTTTCCATACTTTCTATTTTGCGTCTTAAAGAAATACAGTTTTTCATGTTTGCATTAACAAGCGCATCACTATAAACAGCTTTTACTTGTATATCATTAACATTTTAAGTCTGAAATGTTATCTTTTGCTACCTCCAACTTGGACTGGTGATCTGCTATAGATTTCGCTAGTGTGATGGTATGTGAAACAAGGCTACTCAACTGTTCACTTGTGTTGAGGCACAATTCATGTATGCATTGGCTGGCAGAACCAGTTTCAGGTAAAGTCTCTCAAGTTTGATGTTTAGTGATTCCCATAGCAAACATATTAGCTATTGGGGCTGGGCGGTGTGGAGAAACAATTCCAGTGAAGCCCAGGTCGGCACTATCATAGCCATCTTCCTGAAGTCTGAATCTTCGGGGCTGTGGCACCCTCAAGAAATGAATTTGTCCATGGGGGCCAGTATCAATCAACAAAGAATGCTTCTTTTGTTAGCCAGCTGCCTTTCAAGCTTTCTTTCCTTTTCAGTCTTTTGATTTGGTAGAGAAATGGCTTCTGGCTCCATAACTTAGATTTTTGCAACTCCATGCTACAGAGCTGATAAACCCTACAACTGCTCATGATGCCATCTTGCCTGTGTCCCCTTTACTTATGTTTTTGGTCAGCATTCCTGCTTGTGAAGTTGCATGTGTAGGAAACCCACAGTTCACAGCTCAGAACTATATGGATGGCCTCTTCTTCCACTAGGGAAACAGTAGCATTCAAAAATTGTTATCTGCTGATATGACATCACATGACAAAGACAACAACATCCCTACAACTCAGGATATTGTTATCCTATCAATACGACATCTATGGATGAAAGGGGAGGTTGGAATATAAGGAGCAGTGGATGGTATGGGTGGACTGCTATAGGTAAAGCGGCAGAAAGAATGAAACAGAGAATCCAGTCTAACCAGGATGGCTTTAGCAGCAGCACTTTAAACCACATCCCCACTGAGAACTGTCAAAATAGTAATTTTGACAACAATCGCATGGCAAACATGGAGGGAAATGGATAGAATATATGTGTTTAGAGAAATTAAGGAGACATGTCAGCCAGACACCCAAGTACTTAAAAAATGAACTTCCTCAAGTTGGTTGCCATCTAGGGCTAAGAAGAAAGGGATGATCTGGAGTTTATGGGCCACTCCTGTTTAACACCTACATCTCTGATATCAGGGAAGGTAGCGGGTGTGAAATGAGTCTCTTTGCAGACGACTCTAAGCTGGGGGTGGTGGTGGAAGGGGAGGAGGGGAGATTGGCCCTGCAAAAGGACCTGGATACTCTGGATAGGTGGTCCTGCACCTGGAAATTGAAATTTAACTCGTCCAAGTGCAAGGTGCTACGCCTAGGGTGGTGAACCCCAACTATGTGTACACACTAGGGGGGGGATGAGTTGCAGGCCACAGCAGGGGAAAGAGACCTAGGTGTCTTGGTGGATGTTAACATGAATAATTCAGAGCAGTGCAGGAGGGCTGCGGTCAAGGCAAATAGGATGCTGGGATGCATTGCTAGGGGATTACCTCAAGGAACAGGGAGGTGATTTTGCCACTGTACAACAGCCTGGTTAGACCACATCTTGAGTATTGTGTGCAGTTCTGGAGGCCGCACCTAAGGAGGGACATCCAATTCCTGGAGAGGGTTCAGAGGAGAGCAACCAGAATGATCCGGGGCCTGGGAGATATGACATATGAGGAACAACTAGGGGAGCTCAACCTGTTCTCGCTGGAGGAGAGGAGGAACTGGGGGGACATGATTGAGGCCTTCAAATACCTCAGGGGAGTAAATAAGGTAAGCTGAGATAGGATCTTTTGACTGAAGAAGGGCGGAATCACTAGAGGACACAGTTGGAAGATTAAGGGTGGTGGGATTAAGGGGAAAAGGAGGAGGAGGTACTTCACAGAGAGAGTAGTGAGACTGTGGAATGTGCTGCCCAGGGAGCTGGTACAGGCAGATATGGTGAAGGGATTCAAGAGAGGGTGGGACTTAATAAATCAATAGACCTACTCTGCTGGCATCTAGTATGTTAGTATGTTAGTTTGTCCAATCTCTACCTGGTTCCAAAGGTCATGGAAACTTTTTTTTTAATACTAAGGGTAAGTTTGTTAGCACAACACCAATTTTGGACATTTTCAAGATCCCTGTAGTAGATGCATCCCCATCTCAAGAACTGAGTGTCCCCTTGTCAGCAGCACAGTGCCATCCGCAGCCACTTGTATATAAGAGGCTACATAGGCTTAAGGCATGTTGTTCAAAAAATTGAGAACAGAATGCGGGCCAGGACAGAGCCTTGGGGAACACCTGACCCAATTTGTAAGGAGGGGAAAAGAAACTTTTTTTACAAGAACTGATAGAGACCTGTTGGCCAGACAGACCCATAAACATTTGACTGATAAATCTGAGATACCACCCTAAGTAGTTTGCTAAGGGGAAAGGTGTGTGCAACACTAAGAGAAACCTTGACGAGGTGAAAAAATATGGCATACATAATCAAGCCCTGATCCATTCTCTTAAAGGTCGAATCAGTGAGCCTGAGAAAGGAAGAAACCATGGTGTAGGATTTCTTGATATGTTATTGTAAAGGGCTAAAGAAGAAACGAGTTTAGGAGTGATGAAAGTATGGAGAAAAAATATTTCTTGAACCTTTGTAAGTGCAGGGGTTAGGGAGTTAATACAGTAGTTTTCAAGGGAGTAGTGCCCCCCTCCCCACACTCTCCAGTGGAGGAAAATACCTTTTCGCCTCTTTCAAGTAGTAGGAACTTTACCAGGATTAAAAGAGGTTACGTAGAGCAGAGGTGGGCGAAGATATAGCTGGAACTGAAAGGTGAAGGAGCCTAGGGTGAAGCCCATCTGTGTTGTTACACCTGAAAGCCTCAGTCCTCCTCCTCCCATCCCTTCTTTAAAGCCTCCTTTTGGAACTTCCTGAAGGGATCCACCACATGTCCCTGTACCTCGTAGCACACTAGCGCCTGGTATGCTGGGGGGTCTCAGCACCCACAGCGTCCACTGCACTTACCCTCCTGTTAACTGGTCAAGTAACTATTACATGACATCCTTGCACCAGGCTCACTCCCTGTCCTCCTTCCCTAAGAGTTCACCTGGCCCTCTAGATCCTTCCCCCCCTGTCATTCTTTCCCCAGTGTAACCCCCCCATGCCCCCACCTTTTTTGCTAGCACTTACTTCTGTTTACATTTGATCAAACCTGTTTATGTATTTTGCTGTTCGCTGCCGAACTCTCCATGTATGTATCTCACTGTATTTATCATGTGCTAAATCGTCTCTAATGCTGTTAGCTACCTATTCAATCCCTGTTAAGCCTGTTATTTTTCTGTATGTCTAATTTTGTTATTGCCTGTTATCTCACTGTATGTTAACTTGACTCCCTCACTATTCTTGTATGCATCTACCTTGTAACCCTCCCGAGTCACACCTGAAAATAGGCACATGGCTATCTAGTGTGCCTTACCCGGTAAACAGAAGCAAATAAATAAATAAATAAAGTGTTGGGAAGACAACAGAGCAGACAGAGCAGCAGCAGTAGAGATGGTCAAGAAGACATTTATGGGACAGGAAGAGGGAAGGAGAGAACAGAGCAGTGACAAAACACATGTATAGAAAAAGAAACTGAAAGAGGAAGCAACTTTCTTTGGATCAGAACTGGCAGAACTACCTACTGTAGTTTGAGGTCAAGAGTGATTAACTGGGATGGATGATTGGACTAGGATGGGATGACTTTCCAGCATTTAAATGGAATCTTAAAGAGCTGCTGATGCCTTAAAGAAAACTGTGAAAAACATAATATTTAGGTATAGTTCAGCCTGCATTCCATATGTATTCAACAGACATCTCCTCCCCATTACTTATTACTGAGAAATTTGCATGGAAATATACTCTGTATTCCTTACAGTTCATCTGCCTCTTTTGCTTACTCCCTACTTTTTGTCATGGTCCTCTATTGTGACAGCTCAGTCTGTTGCCATGGGAGTAATTGTGATGTCACAAGTAGAGTATTATGACCTTAGGTAGGGAGAAAGCAACAGTGACAGATGAACTCTTTAGGAGCAAAGATCCCATTTTCATGCAAATGTCCTCGGTAATAAATAATGGGGAGCAGAAACACAGAACTAACGTGAAATACAAGCTGAACTGTGTTTAAATAGTGTTTTGTTAAAGTTTTCCTAATGGCATCAGCTGCTCTTTAAGTTTATTCTGGAGGTCTGAAGCGAAGTACTTACCTTTACAGTTTTTTTCTTCTCTGTATATTTTAGCCTGTATGTAACTATTTGTGCTGGAATCCTCCCTCTGACCCCAAAGAAAAGAAGCTGCATCTCATGGGGTTATCCCAGTTGGAGTAATTCCAACTAACTAACTAACTAACTAACTAACTAACTAACTAACTAACACCTAACCAATCTACTGGTATTTGTTAAAGCATTATGAAGTTCTTTATACCTCCACAGAACCATCAAGGAACAAAGGGCTTTATGCTGGTGCTAAGCAGAGTTCCAGCTTTGAGGCAATAAGCTCAGATGAGACCCATGGGAAGTGGGAACCATTACTACAAACCCTCCAAAGAGGAGCATGTTTGTCCAAGATAGCTATGAATTTTGAAGGGGAAATTGCTGAGGGTATGAACAACATCTGAGGAAGTTGAGATTGGGGACTGATAAGTATTAAATGGGTCAGCCAGTAGGGAGGACAAATGAAGAGACCCAAAGGACCAGCGATGGATAAGTTGAGGGAGGGCTTTGGGACAATGAACCTTTCACACACAGTAAGCCATACAGTGGGTACAACAAAGCCTTTCACATGGGGATGATAACCTCCCTTGAACATCTCCTTGCCCCATCCTAATGCATGCCCCCATCCTAATGCTCTCAACATTACATTTGCTTTGCTGACTGCAGCAACATACTTCTGACTTGCTTCTGCTTACTGTCCAATCACCCCTTGACCCTTTTCCTCAGTTGCACTGTCCACTATTACACTGCACAGGGTGTGTGTGTGTGTGTGTGTGACAATGATTCCTTACACCAGGTGAAGCACCTTGCATTTCTCCCACACTAAAACTCAGTCCCCTTCTCAGCCCATGACCCTAATGTGTACAGGTTTCCATGTCATATATTCTTCTTTGCTGTGTCCACTGTTGTTGCCAATTGTATGTCATCAGCAAACATCAGCACTTAGACTGGGTAACCCCTCTCAAACATTTTGTTTATCCAAAATGGAACTCTACAGCACTGCCGAACGTTAACAAATTATCACACGTGTAAAAAAGTCGAAGTATGCGTTGCCTTTTGGTTGTGTTTGAAGCTCCAGCTAATTCTGCCTTTATTTTCCCACCTTGATTTCAGATCCTTTTGTTTCTCTGTTTGTAGCAAATGGGACATCGAGCAGCCAGCTTTCAACACCCAAGTCTAAGCAGTCTCCTATCTCCACACCCACTAGTCCGGGCAGCCTCCGCAAGCACAAGGTATTATGTTTCTTATACCTTACCAGATCCATCTGCTTCTAGCCTCACATATAGTAGCTTATTGTAACTGAAATACAAATCAGAATAAAAAAAAAAGAATTTGCAACATGAGAGAGCCGTTAATTGTTCTTTTTCTAAGGACTGTTTAAACCTTGTTATGATAATATGGGGTTGTGCCTCTGCTCCAAAATAAAAGTATCAAGAAGTGAATTAATGTATTTTTGGCATGTATCTGTTTTGGTACACTATCTTTACTAAGTATGGTGTTCCCATAAATTATTTAAGCACCATATAAATTTTTCTCGGCTTTGGATCTATTTTTAACAGGAGCTGAAAACTGCGTAAATTATCTTTTTTTTTTACTTACTATTTAGTCAGCCCATTCCCTTGCACAATCATATGATGTTAAAACTTGCACCTTTTTGTTTTGGTGTGTAAAGCTGCAGAGTAGAAATGCTCTTGAAACCAGGATGTGGAGGTCACATCGAAGGACTGGCAATGCTCAGGCCTAAGACCCAGAATCAAATGGAGAAAAGGCTGGCACAAACCTTCTGCAGGAGAAACAGTAGTCACAAATTAAAATCAATGCTAAATGCATTTATTGAGTTCAAATGAAGTGCTGAAAAGTTGCTTATAGTCGGCAGTGATACCCAGCATACACCCAACAATGTTTAGTTTCCTGAGAAGTAGGAATGTACTAGCATTCCAGGCAGGACACCTCAAATTTAAAGAAAGGTCTAGAAAATTACTTATCTGTAATTATTACTCATTGTTCCATCTGGGCAATGGGTCACAGGGTACAGTAGGGTAAAACTGGACAAACAGGACTGAACAGTGGTCTTTTCCTGCCGACTTTGCCGAAGTTTCCATATTTCTATTTATTTTACTTCTTTTGTTCTCAAAGTATATCATAAGTTAAGCTCAAGATTTAGAGACATAATGGATCATGCGTACTTACAAAGTAAAATCTAAAAATCCTTTCAGGTGTCTTTGGCCAAAGTTCAGACCCAGTTACACAGTCAAGACAAATGCCCCAGGCCTTAGGCATTGCCCCATTAAAGCAACACTAGCAGCTAGAGTTGTCTTGATGGCATTTTAATCATTTAATATGGACACACAGTTCTACAGAAACAGTACATTTCTAACAGATTACTACACAGAAATGTCTGTAACAAGTGTTCTAAAATATGCAGCTGATTGCCCACTTAAACTGTGTCATTAGGTGGCTGACATTTTTTTCACATACAGTGATATCATCACAGTGATACCTTGTCTCACCATGATGATGTCACTCCACTGAAACCATCTAAGAGTGACATGCAATGACATGATGATGATGCCATAGTCTTGCAATTGTAAATGGGCAACCCCCTTGCAGGAGAGTACGAGTTGACTATATTTAATATTTGCCACAGAACTGCTTATTTTCAGGAAACAGTACAGTACTTTAGTTTTGGTAAGTGTTTGGAAATTTCTTGTTTCCTGTAGACCTTCATGCCCCTTTCAAGTTAGCTTGGCTCCATAAGCCCAGAGTCTCTTGAACTGAATTTTGGATCAGTATGTTTCCTCGGTCATATGCAAAATCATGTCTTTATATACTAAAAAATCTTTAATAAGGATAACCTCTATAGGATGACAAAAAGCATCCCATTTCTGTGCCTTGAAGAGGAAGAATCCTGAAATCTGTTGACCAAAAATGATGGTGATGGTGAGATAGGGGCTACAATATATGTTTTAGCCAATAAATGTTGCTACATTTTTATATACATTGAGCATGAAGGCATGTAAGCAATAAGAAATGATATGGTGGGGGGTTTTAGTGGATACCTGCATACCCAGAGGCGTAGCTGTGGTGGAGTGCTTACTGTTTCTGGAAGTGCTTTATCCACCAACACCCCAAATCCTGAAGTTCTTACTGCACTTAGAAAATGGTTGGCAAAACCTAAAAAAAAATGAAACAAGAAGCAGTTTTAATACAGCAGTGCATTCAAAAATGTTTTTCCCAAAAAGCTAGTTACAGCTACAGTTAACAAAACTATTATAATACTTGTTAAATATATTTGTCTAGGTACCTCCTATGCTGTGCGCCATGAGACTTTTTTATTTTTTCTATCCTAACCTTTGCCAGGTCTACAGTGCTATTTCTATGCAAAATATGGTGGCCATCTTTTTTTCCTGAGGAAAAAATCAATTAAAACATTTATAAAATATTCAGATTTTAGTGGAATTGGAAAATTGTACCACCAAATAAAACTGGAAGGTGCCTGGAATCTTTTACAGTTAAAAAAAAAAAAGGGTTAAATATGTTGACCATTTCCGTTGCACTGCTGCTTTAAAGCTAAAATTCATTACTTTTATTTAAATGCAAACTGATACTGTCGGGAGAGAAAATGGCCCCAACTTCAGCATGGAGTGGGGGGGGGGGAAGGCAATGCCATTGTAGCCCACTATTGCAAAAGGTGGTTACTAGGTGGCTTTTAATTCTTGAAGTTAGTTTGCACTAAAGGTTTATGTCCTAGCCTGTTATTAAATGTCATTGCTGTTTCCAGTTATTGCAACTTTCTGCCCCAGCAACAGGAAGCTATAACTTGCCCAGGGTCATCCTGTTTTGAGTACCCCCTGTACTCATTGGCTCAGCACTTTTACAGGTTTTTCTGTCAGCCCACCTGGGGCATGTAAAAGAGGCATGGTTCCACCAAAAAGAGTTCTTAGCTCTAGTTCCAGTGGTGTACAAGTACTGGATACAAAGGGGCTAGAGCATCCGTGGGTGCATTCTCCAGTTGTCACTGACCAGAGACGGCTTTTGGGGTTCAGATAGTGGCAGGGTCCTTGGTACCAGATGCACTGGCTCCTTCTGCTTAGGCCTCTCAAAGCTCAGATTTCACTTGGGGTCTGAGACTGGGACTAGCAAGGGTATATTAGTGGCTCACCTTCAAGGTGGGCTGCCTGATGGTTTTCACACAAATGGCCTACATCAAAATCTATGTAACCTGTAACTGTCATCTCATTTGGTGTCTGAGTGGAAAAAAAATGTGAACACTTCAAACCCAAGAAACTGTGAAAGACCAGAGGTGGTTGAGCCATGACATCAGAACAAGAGAGTAAGGAGTAACATGTGGTGATCCTGGTAAGCTTTGAATCTGTGACTGCTTTGTACTGAGACCCTAGCGAGGGGTAACGTGCAGCATCCATTCTACCATAGATGTATTAGGTGTCCACATCTGGGTACTGCTATACCACTACCCCTGTAGCAATTGAGGTGCACACTGTTGAGGGTGTACAAGTAAAGGAAAAGTGCACTTGCTGGCCGAGCTTCTCCCATGGTGGATAGAGTTAAGGCAGCAGCAGCTTGGGCAGCACAGGGCGAGAAACCAGGGTTCTGTTCCCTTTCTGCCAACACATGCAGGTACATTTTTTACATCAGCCGTGCAAGAAGAATCCCCGCCCCCCAAGTCTCTCCTTTTCGCCAAGGTCCACTCCCCCTTGGAGTTGATTATATAAAGTAGGGGGGTGTGAGGAGCAGAGCCCCCACATCGGCATGTGTGGGGGTCAGAGCTGCCCACAGAACAAAAGTGATCACCTGAAGTGTATTTTTTTATTTGTCAGCTGTGCAAGAAAAATCTCCCCTCAAGTCTCTTCTTTTCCCCAAGGTCTGCCCCCCTCAGAGTTGGCTGTATAAAGCAGGAAAGTATGGGGGGCAGAGCCCCCTGCAAAATAAAAGTTACTAGTGTGAGTTTTAGCAATGGTAGCGGTCGTCAGTATGGTTTACGACCACTACCATTGGTACTGATTTGTATGTCGGCATTTTTACTTGCCGCTGTTCTTGACAGCACTGTTTACACTGTGCTGTTATTGACAGTGCTGTTGTTGTTGGCACTGTTTGAACCTAGTGCCCATTTGGTGGAGTCTCGGCTGGAGTGCTGATCGTGTAATTCCTTGTTACTCACTGGTGTCGTGCACTGCACACTGTAAATAAAGGTCGGTGTTCTGCAATCTAGTTGATTCCTCAAGTGTGGTGCCCTGTGTTCTGAGTTGTTCCTCTAATTATGAAAAGAGGGGGATGTAGATTGAATTGAACTGAAGCAGGCCCAAAAATGAAGTTGCTGTTTGAAGTTAAATAATCATCTCACCGAGTTGTTTTGCAAAGTCTTGCAAAATCTGTGTATCGAGGGGGGAAAATGAAATATAATTTTTGACCAGTCAAGGGTGGTGCCGATTGTCCCTGGCATGGTGGGTAGAAGAGTGATCAGTAATGGGCCCTTGCAGACAAGGTGGCGGTTACAACTGGTGAAGAGCAAATGGCAGGTAATGCTGGCAGAACTTCCCCGTGAGGGACTTGGTTACTCAGTGCAGAGCAGCTATATTGTGGTGTCACAGGTATTACAGTAGATGGTGCTCCAGTAGTCATCCCTACTGAGTGTGAATTAACCAGATCTGGAACTGCTTGCAAGGGTTAGCACCTGGTTAGAAGTTACCATCACTACACCCCTAGACAAAGGAGTCACCCCTATAGCTATGGCCCCCCGCGCATGGAAGAGGAGGCTGGTTGGGATTGTCACACTATATTTGCCTATGATGCTCTGTTTAGGTTGCATATCAAAAGAACAAAAAAAAAAAACTGTATTATTTTGAATAACTGTAAGTTCAGTTATCCTGCAAAAGAACTGGGGCCAGATTTTCAGCCATTCTGGGACTAAGTCCCACTCCACAGCCACTGGTGTGGAAAAAAATCTCCACACTTATGGATGTTCCCATTTTTAGCCCTTGCTCTGCAAGGGCAGCAGGCGTAGCTGTGGAGAATGTTATGTCTGGTCCAACCAGCAGTAACATTTGGCACATCTACACCAAAAAATGGCCACAAGCTGCCATAAATCATGGAGCAAGTCATAAAAGGGCTCCTTCTTTGAAAATCTGGTGCCTGCGGGGAAAAAATGCAGCTTTGCAATTGAAGACCCACTTGTGCCACCTATGCCACTTTCTAGGGTTTTGAAAATGTTACCCTAGTTGTTTAACCTGAGTGGCTAGAAACCTGCAGCTTAATTGGGCTCACAGAGACCGATTCAGTTTTGCATTCAGTGTTCTGCTGTTTTTTTTTTATCCTGGCAGACCCTTGTTCCAATCTAGTTTATTTTTAGTTGGGGCCAACCAGTAGCTCCTAAGGCTAGATTCACTCTTATGAACTGTTACAGTCATACTCTCACTAACCTGTAGTCCTCCATTCAACAGTAGCTTAACTGCAGTAGGTGTATATTGCACATGCAGATGCAGGCAATATTTGCAATAAAGTGAATTTATTTTACTTCAGACAACTGAAATGGTAAATGCACAAAATGAAGTATTGCAGTGAAGTCATGCACTAACTTGCTGACACTGGGAGCTATTTCAAATTGAGTATAAACCCGACACAGACAACTCATTCAGGCCTAGATATGCCTGTAGGTGGCGTCTGAAAGCATAGCCACTCAGGCCAATAACACCTGTAGACGTACTCAGCTGACTTACACTCAGGCCTGAAAACGTCTGAGGAAGTCAGCAGTTTTTACCTAAATATTAAGCAAACCAAATTGCTTAGATTTGATTGCATAGCAGCGTTAGAAAGGTAATTTCATGTGAAAAATTTTGCTGCTGATACTTTGTGTCTATCATGTGTACTTTAGGAGTTATTTGCATTTGTTTAAGGTATGGTGTGCATGGCTGACGTCTGTCTCTCAAGCCTCACCTAAACACCTTGAATAAATCTGAAAAAAAAAACAATACAGTTGTTTGGTATTTCAGCTAGTATAAAATAAAAACTAAATAGATTACAACTGATTGAATAGCACTGTTAGAAAGGTAATTCTGTGCTGAACAATTTTGCTGCTGATACTTTGTGTCTACTGTGGCATGTGGGCAGCTGGTTCTGATTTCAATATGATATTTTTTCTGCAATATAAAATATGTAAGGGAGGGTCTGTCAGGAGAAACTACTGTCTTGCTGAAATTGACACATCAAACCCCCCCAGGGATAAGTTCAAAGGACAGAATGTAGGTTAAACTACAGATATCTGAGGTGCAATTAGCTTGTCAATTTGCTTTGAAGCCAGGAACTAAAATATCAGTTTATGACGTCCTCAGGGAAATCCTTTGATTTGCACTAGGTGTCATGATGAAAAGGGGCATATGCATGTGTTTTGGGTGTCTTCCAACAAAGCCAGCTAATTACATCAAAGAGACTTTGATGTCTGTGTGAAGCAGGTCCCAGACTAAATTTGGAAGTCCAATATGCATCTGTTTGGGGTATTGTAAAAGGAAGCCAGTGAATTACATCAAAGAGACTTTGATGTCTGTGTGAAGCAGATCACAGACTGGTTTGGGGGAAGTCACATGAAGAGAGGAGATTCACTGATGTCACCTGTTTTTTTTAAATATCTTATTAGGACATCCTGTGTTATAAAATATAAATTTTAATACACCAAGGTGGAGTTAGATGACCTCAGAGAGAAGGCCGACTCAAGACTGCTTTTTAAGTATACTGAGCAGTCCTTATACAGAGAGAGACATTCATTTTCTGACTGAGAAAGAGGAACACCAAAGCACTGAAAGATTAAGAAAGTAAGGATACATTAGATAAGACCAGTCTGAGTGTATGAATTGTAGGAATTTGCACTTTTAAACCTGTTTTGTTTTTAAGACTGTATGTGTTAGGATATCTTGTTCTATATTTAATGTTTTCCTATTTTTACCTATTTTAAAGTAAAGATATATATTTTAAAAAACAGAAACTGCCTGGTGTGCCTTGAAACTTCTTTTTTTTTAAAAGTGAAGCTTAGATGATTATAGTTGACACTGTGCATTAGCTTATTGTGGTACCAAACTGGGAAACAGGACAGAGTTCTCTAGGTCTTGCATAGGGTTATAAGGGTTCATTTTGTAATACCTGGTTAGGTGCCCGTAGGCAAATATACCTGGCCCCCCAAAGACAGAATTATCTGAGCCTGACAATTGGGTATGTTAACAAGAGTTTATCAGTTTGAATCCCTCCAGAACTTTGGACAAAAGGTGACTCGACCCCACAAAAACAGACAAGAGGGTTACCTTGTTCTGTTAACTGTTCACAATTCTTTGTTCAGATGTTGGCACTTTGGAAGTAGAGGGCTGACTTGCTGAGTGGGGTTGTAACATCTACCAGTATACTTTAGGAGTTATTCGCATTTGTTTAAGGTATGCTGTGCATGGCTGACATTTGTCTCTCAAACCTCACCTAAGCACCTTGAAAAAAAACAGAAAAAAAACACAGTTGTTTGGTAATTCAGCTAGTATAAAATAAAAACCAAATTGATTAAAATTAATTGCATAGCACCACTGGAAAGGTAATGTTGTGCTGAACAACTTTGCCACTCGTACTTTGTGTGTAGCACTTACAGTTCAAGAGGTATTCACTTTTGTTTGTAACATGCTGATTATGGCTCTATTTTGCTTAGAAAGGCCCAGGATGCAGGGCACAAGTGGTGGAAGTCTCAAAGAGCTCTTGTGGTGTGAATGAGTTAAGAAGAGGATTAATGATTTCATTGAATGGGAGGGCTGTAGCCCGTGGTTGAATGTGGGGAATAGCTCCTCCCACATCACCTACAAAGGCCAGCCTTACTTGTCAATTGTACACTTAGAGCAGTGTGAATCTTGCACCCTTTGCATGTGCTGGGTTCCTGCATGGCTCATGGGCAAAGTCTCTGCACACACCGGGAGCTTGGGGTAGCTGGAACTCCTGACAGGCTGATCGCATTCAGCAAAAATATTCGGTCTTCTTCAGGTTGAGCCTGGCCCACTTCAGTAGCTTACTTTAGTCACACAAACTTGGATTTAGTCCAAAATAATCTCTCTCTCCTCTCAGGAGCAGCAGGCAGACATGGAGGCCAAACTCTCAGCCTTTTCATAGTTCTCCCATGCGAATCCACTCAGGATTGCTCTCAGAATCACTTCAGCTCCTTCTTGCTCAGCTTCCAGCTTAGTTCTAACTGAAAACTGCAAGCAGCCCGGGACCTCCCCAAGATCCAAAAGCTCTGGTTGGCTGATTTGGCTGTCAGTCAAAGCAAGAGCTCCCCTTCAGTTGCAAAAAAGGTGCAAAAAAGCTCCAAACTGAATTTCCTACAGATTTTGAATTCAGACAGCTCCTGTAGTCCGGCTACATTTTAGGTCCCACCAGTACTGTTTGGTCCAATTTGCAGTCCAGGACCAAGATAGTGGAGACAAACAAAACAGTCCTTGCTACAAAGAAAGCAGGTTAGACAAACTACATTATCATTATCATTCTAAATGGTTTTCAGCAAATAGTTACATCTTTCAACAGAGCTCCATCTCAGATTACTTATGCTGCAATAAGGCAGCTCTTAAAAAGACAGTACACAGAGGCTACACAAGCTCTGGTAATCACATTTAAACTGCTAAAATGCAGGACACCAGCCTGGCAGTGAGCATTTAGGCAAGCTCAAAGAAGACTTTTTGGGAACCCCCATTTGTAGGGGGTTACACAAGCACTGTGGCTTCCCTATCTACCATGTCTCACAAGATATCTTTTTACATTGAAAAATGACCCAATTCCTTCCACCATGCAATAACTCTGTAATCATCATTGCTGTTACAGATAACGGGAACCGCGAGAAACCTCATAGCAGTACTGACATCATCCATTTTATCTTTCCGTTGCTTCTCCTACGAGCACTGACTCTGTTGATCATGTTACTCAACTCCTACTTCCTCAATAGCCATTGGATGTCCTAAGGCCTTCACAGTTACCTTCCCAGAACTCCCATCGTTGGATCTCTGGTGCCTACACTATCTTGCTACAGGTATTCTATCCAAACCACTGTTTTCTAGCCCCTGGATGTCACCATACTTAATACAATCATCAACATTCCTTCATCATATTACCATCAATCAGGTCAGCTGCACATCCAGCGATCTTTCTAGCTTATCCCTCGTAATTCATCTCCCATACTCCCTCCAGCGAAGACTTTTACCAAGAGCAGGCTTCCATTGATTCTCAGTCTACATGTCTGCAACCGATCTGGCTGTCTCACTATCCCAGTCTTGCCTCTCAATAGATCTATAGTCGACCAAAATGCTAGGCACCCCTGGCATTCTACACTGCTCTTGACCACATCAGTCTATAGACTCTTTCATATACCATTTCTGGGCTTCCAACAATATTTAGACATTGGATCACCAATAATGCAAAACAGTCATGGCCACCTCAGAGCATGTAATGGGAATTATGCCACAGAAATTCCCATATCTACATTTTCTACTGCCAGACCAGCAAGAGCCTGTACAAGTATCATTACAACATCAATACCCAAATCAACTCTTGAATTCCTCGTACTGAACTTCCAAATATTCCGTATATATATATATATATATATATATATATATATATATATATATATATACTGTATATATACATATTTTTTCAGTTACCATCTCTACTGCATATTCCAGTCTTCCTTCACTGGTCTAAAATCATCCATGTCACTACTCCTACCAGGCACATAAAGATTCTGTCCGACTCCTTCATCTGCTGCATGGATGTCTACATTGCAAATTATTGCTCACCGCTTAACTCCTCACCTCCAAACTCTAACTTGAATATCAAAACTTCTACAAAGTTAGATGGTTTACCTTATGACTTCATAACCCATCATATTTCCCACCATTCAAAGTCTGGTAGCAAATTTATCAAATCATGCTCTTCCTGCTCATTAGTCTCAGTAATCCTTTGGACATCATCCAACATCAACCTGGACTACATTCGCCCCTTTTTAACTGGACCTACTCCACTCTTAGGATTCATATGATCCTTCAGAATACACCTACCTCTTCAACCTCAGAATCGTCCTTCCAGAATGCATCATCCATGGATTTAAAGATAGATGTCATCTCTCCAAGCAGTTCACCTTCCTCAGAAAATTAGATTATGGTTGCTAGATCCAGGTTCATCTCCTCTTAGTGTGCCCGGAGGATGAGCGGGTCAGTAGCCATGGGTTCTCAGACATTTCCTCCAATTGGGGGGTTTTCCTCTCCTGCGTGCTACTGGTCATACCCTCTGTGAGTTGGAGGAGGTAATCATACTCTTTTGAACATTCACTGATAATTCTTTTGGGCTTTCTATTCCCTACTCACTACCCAGCTTTCGTACCAATGGCAGGAATAGAAAAAAGGCAAAATTAAACTACAGATCTTACTTCGAGAGGGCTCTTGCGGTAGGTAATTACATATAGGACTGATGCTGGCAGGCATCAGAACCCCATGGAAAAATTTCTAGCTAGCAGTCTCTGGTGGGGGACCGCCCCACGTCAGGTAACCGACATCATGCGATGTCAGTATAAAGGGGTGGTCCCCCACACCCACCTTCCAGTTCTTTCCTGCTGTTAGCTTCTGAAAGCGCCTTGCAGTTAAGTTCCTACTGCTTCGTCAGTCTGTCGTCGGTTTTATACCAAAGTTTTTTCTCATTTTTCGCTATCATAATTCTTATAGTTGCCGTGTATGTCGTCCCCTACTCCATCCGATTCGCATAAAAATAAGTGTGACTCATGCGGCGCCCAGCTCCCACATAAGGACAGTCACTCCCTGTGCCTCTTCTGTCTAGGCCTGGATCACTCCGTGGAGAAGTGCCAGCACTGCCAACAATTCAATGCAGCCACCCGTAAATGGAGGCAGCAGTCCTTGGAGGCCCACATTTGAAAGAAAAAGATGTCCTCCATGAAGAAGGAACTGAAGAAGCTTCAGCAGGCCTCAACTTCCCCTGAGGGTCACCGCAAGAAGAAGGAGAAGCACCAGGACCGGGACTCCACTTCCACGGCCACTGCGACTCCGGCTGGAGTTGCCGTGCTAAAGGTAACGATCCCCCGGGGACCGATCCTCGACGGCTGTCTTGGAGGTTTCCAAGGCGGCAGTGTCCCTCCTGTTGGGCTCATGCTCGGGCCCATCGGGAGCCTCCTCGTTAAAGGAGGTGACCACTCCTGGGAAGACTGCCACCGCTCAGCCTTCCGGGTCGAGTGGGTCCAGTAAGTCAGATGTCGGTGCCACTGACACCTGCTCGGACAAGGCCACTAAGATGCCCGATCCTCTGGGGCAGTGCACGGCCTCAAAAATGCCCACCAAGGCCGCTCCTCCCTTGTGGTCTTCGTTGAGCGTCGGATCCGATAAGTCAGACGCTGGCTTCTCCGACACCCGCCTGGATCCACCGGTAAGGCGGACGTTGACTTCTAAGATAGAAACATGGTGTTAGAGTCGACGCTGGACCCCGATGTCCAGTCCACCGTTCCCAGTTTACCACAGCACTCACTGCTGCTGGCCAATGTCCCAATGTCTCCTCTGCTGGACCCTGGGGATTCCAATCCTCCTTCCCCGGGTGACACAGAGGATGCCAGTACGCTCCTGTCAGGGCTCCCTCCCACTGGGCTGGATCCCCTGACACCGGACCCTCAGACACCAGCTCCAACACCAGCCTACCTAATGTTGGATGACATTCCCTTACAGGACACCATCCCTACGATGGACCCAGCACCCGCTTGGCCACCTGTACCTGGCCTGCCAACGGGGCCTCTTCCAGGGCCTTCTGCTCCATCAGAGCCCCTGGTTCCTGGGCATCCAACCCCATCCTATCTGACGCCGTCCTACCCAGGACTGCAGTATCCTGCGCCACAGTACCCGATGCTGGCCTACCCGATGCTTCAGTACCTGACACCGGGCTTCCCACCATTGGGCTACAGATACTTGCCTTATGGATACCTCCAGTATCCATATCCCCCTTCTTCTCCTCCTCCACCATGACCCCAGCTGCCGGTGGACTTGAAAGAGACTCTTGCTGCCTGGTGGGCTGAGGCCAAGGCTCAGCTCACCAGGGAGGTGAAGAGCAGTCTTCCAGTGACGGACCCGATTCTGGATCCCCTTTGCCGGAGACAAAGGACTCCCTCCCCCTGCCCAACACCAGAGGTGAGCCCTTTGGTGCCAAGGCTGGAGAGAATACACTTTCCCGAGGGTTACCCAAGGGGTCCGTTCCTCCTCCACATGGAATGGAGTCTTTATCTCACACTTCTTCAGAGACCTCCGACTCAGATTCCAGGGAGTGCTCCAATTCTGATGATGAGCCTCGCTCTCCAGTCCATCCCAGGCCAAGGACTCCTCCGAAGTCTCCTCCGGAAGATCCTTCCTTTCTGGAGTTGCTGCAAAAGATCCAGGTGGTCCACCAGTGGCAATCTCTGGAGCCAGATCCAGAGTGTAAGAAACTCGCTGCCCATTTGGATCTGCCTGAAACAGCTCCAACATTGATTCCACCCTGGATCGAGCCTCATGCAGACCTTGTTTCCACTATTTGGAAACAATAGTCCACGGTAGCCCCCCTTCTGAGGAAGGTGGATAGCCTATACCAGGCTCCTGAGGGTGTGGATTCTTTGAATACACACCCGAAGGCCGATTCTGTTGTGATTAATGCCACTCATGGCCGATCGGCTAACCCAGAGCACCTTAGCTCATCTCCACCAGACAAGGAATCCCGTCTTCTAGACCAGTACAGGAAGAAGGTGTATGCTTTTTCCACACTGGGAATCAGGGCCCTGAATTAGGTTGCACATATGGGGGATTACCAGAAGACTATCCTGAGTCAGGTGGAATCCAAATTGGACACCCTTCCTGAATCTCAAACCACACAGGAAGTGGCTGCTTTCGTCCGTTCTGCTCATTCAGCCAGTAGACACATGCTGTGTGCCACGTATGATGCAGGGGACACTGCTGGTAGGAGCTCGGCTTTTGCCATGGGTCTTCAGTGTCATGCCTGGCTCTAGGTGTCAGGGATTGGTCCCTGAAGTGCAATCCGCTATTCAGGATGTGCCATTCAGGGAGTCGGTGCTGTTCGGTGGTGATGTCAAGGATATCATCACCGACCTGCAAGAGAAGGGCACTGCACTTAAGTCTGTTGATGCTTTGTACAAGCCCCCTCAGGGACAGCATTGCCCCTTTCATAGACATTCTTGACCTAAAGCAAAACCTCAGGGCAAGCAGGCCAACAAACATCAGGCCCCTACGGCAGCCAAAACTCCACCGCCCAAAAAAGCTGCAGGAGTCGCGGCCGCTACACTGCCTCACACCTCCTGACTCCTCTCCTCTCCCACAGCATCTGGATTCTCCAGAGGAACCAGTAGGAGGGAGGTTCTCCTTCCATCTACCGGGTTGGGAGAGGATCACATCAGATGCTTGGGTGCTCTAGCTGGTAGCGGAAGGGCACTCAATCAAGTTTCTTCAAAAATCACCCAGACGACCACCCCCCCATGTCATCTTACTCCTCAGAACATCTTACTCTGGTTCAGGAAGAAATTTCCTCCCTTCTCTTGAAGGTGGCGATAGAGCCAGTCCCCACCCACCTTTGGGGGACCGGTTACTACTCCCATTTCTTCCTGGTTCCAAAGAAAATGGGAGATGTGAGGCCTATTTTAGACCTCAGCTCCCTGAACATGTTCGTGGAGTACAAGCATTTCAGAATGCTCTCCCTGCAGAGCCTTCTACTGCTTCTTCGGCTGGGACAGTGGCTATGCGCTTTTGGATATGCAAGATGCCTACCTGCACATCCTCATCCACCCTTGCCACCACAAATTCCTCCAGTTTTCTTTTCTGGAGGGCCACTACCAGTTCAAAGCCCTCCCATTTGGTCTTTCCTTGGCCCCCCGAGTGCTCACCAAATGTCTTTCCATGGTAGCTGCCCACCTACGTATCCAGGGGGTACTGGTTTTCCCGTACCTGGACAATTGGCTCCTTGCAGCCTCATCCAGGGAGGAACTCCAGCACTCCTTTTCCCTTACCCAGCAGGTTTTCACCAGCCTGGGTATCACCATCAACCAGGCCAAGTCCCATCTGGTGCCTTGTCAAAGACTTCAGTTCATTGGGGTGACCCTGGACCCGACCATCGGCAAAGTCTTTCTGCTGCCAGACTGGGTGGACACCCTTCAGGCGCAGGCTCGTTTATTATCCAGCTGGAGAAGGGTCGGCACACAGTCAGTCTTTCACCTCCTTGGGCTTATGGCGGCTGCAATTCCAACAGTCCCTCATGCTCGGCTCCATATGAGAATCTCTCAATGGATGCTTCGGTCTCAATGTGACCAGACTTTGGACGACCTAGACCAGGAGGTTCTGGTCTCCGACCCTATGATTCGGGACTTGCTTTGATGGTCAGTGCAGGAGAATCTTTGCTGGTGGTTCTGTTTTGTCTGGAACCTCCCTCCCAAACGTTGACAACAGATGCCTCAGGCGAAGGCTGGGGAGCCCACCTGGGACATCACATGACTCAAGACTCTTGGTCCAGTCTCGAGCACACTCTACACATCAATGTGCTTGAGCTCAGAGCCGGTCTGTATTCCCTTCAAGCTCTCCAATCTTGTATTCTTCCCGGTCATCTAGCCATCCAGGCGGACAACGTGTGTGTAGTCTGGCACATCAACGAGCAGGGAGGAACTCATTCCTACCCTCTGTGCAAACAATGAGAAACAATGAGAGTTTGGGGTTGGGCAGCTCGGTGCAACCTTCACCTGATGGCAGTTCACGTTCTGGGAGTAGACAATAGGCTGGCACACTATGTCAGTTGGTCATCGGCCGATGCCCACGAGTGGGATCTGGATCAAGAGGTGCTAGACGAAGTCTTCCTGTATTGGGGAACTCCTCAGTTAGACCTGTTCGCGTCTCCTCAAAATGCAAAACATCCCGCCTTCTGCTCGCTTGCTCCAGGGTGAGACATTTTCTGGCGGGATGCTCTGTCTCTCGATTGGAGGGACAGATTTGTCTATTCCTTCCCTCCGATTCCCTTAATCTCAAGGGTCTTACACAAATTACAGTCAGAAGGGGCTCAGATGATATTCATCGCTCCATTCTGGCCCAGGCAAGTCTGGTTCTCTCTTCTGCAACAGTTTTCAGAGGAATCTCCACTTCCTCTTCTTCTGTCACAGTACTTGCTGACCCAGGACCAGGGGACCCTGGTCCATCCAGGTTTCAGATCCCTTCAGTTGCATGCGAGACTCCTGCAGTCATGGTCCAAACCCGCTTAGGGGCTTCTTCTCTTGTCGCAGACATCTTGGTGGAGGCCAGAAAGCCTTCCACTAGATCCACCTACGCAATGAAGTGGAAGCGTTTCTCGATATGGGCCATTTCGAAGGACTTGGAGCCCTTCTCTTGTCCTGTTGAGAGAGTCCTGGACTGTATGCGTCACCTCTTTGACCTGGATCTCAGCCATTCCTCTTTGAAGGTCCATATGGTGGCCATTTCGGCCTACCATGTCCCTTTTGGTAACAGGACTTTTGAGCAGTTGGAGGTCTCGAAGACATTCCTCAGAGGGGCTCTTCATTTAAGACCCCCCATCCGTGTTCCTGCGCTGCCTTGGGATTTGAACTTTGTTTTCAAAAAGCTCACTCTGCCTGCCTTTGAGCCAGCAGCTTCAGCAGATTTGAAGTTCCTCTCTTGGAAGACTCTCTTTCTAGTGGCCATTACTTCAGCTCGATGAATTTCCGAGCTTCAGGCCATCATGTGCAAAATCCCTTATTTGATTTTCCACAAGGAATGTGTGGCTCTGCGTGCCAACCCTAAGTTTCTTGCTAAGGTGGTAGCGGAATCAACGCTGAACCAATCCATGGAGCTACCGGCTTTCTTTACGCAACACTCCAATCAAGGGAAATACCTCTTGCATATTTTGGATGTTCATAGGATTCTGAGATACTATACCACTAGGACTAAGGATCTCAGGAAGTCGGATCAGCTTTTTGTCTCTTTAGCTCACAAAAGAGAAGGCAATGCAGTTGCCAAGCAATGCCTATCCAGATGGTTGGCTCACTGTATCACTTTCTGTTATGACAAGTGTAACAAGACCCTACCAGGTCACGTCAAGGTCACTCCACCAGAGGAGTAGTAGCTTCTGCGGCTTGTTTCAAAAGTGTGTCAGTGGCAGACATCTGCGCAGCTGCTACTTGGACTTCTGTCCATACCTTCATGAAACACTACAGTTTGGACATTGCCTCTCGCTGTATTGGAGGCTTCAGGTTGGCTGTTCTGCAAGGTCTCCTTTCTCGAGACCCTTACAGCTGGAGGTTCTATTAGTGTGTAGTTTCTCCTCCCAAGTGCTTTTCCTTGTTCCAGACTGCTTGGGACTCAGTCCTATATGTAATTACCTACTGCAAGGACCCTCTCGAAGTAAGATAGTACATTTATGTAGGAACTTACTGTAACAGTAGATCTTCGAGAGAGGCTCTTGCAATAGGTAATGCATTCCTGCCCTCCATCCCCCTTAGCTTTTTCAGCTCATTTTCCAGGAAGGGAAATATCCACTTCACTCTCGTCTTGCCTTTTTGGCCCTTGGTGGGAAAGAACTGGAAGGGCATGGGGGACCGGCCCTTTATACTGATGTCACATGACGTCGTCACCTGATTGGGGGAAGTCCCCCCCTCCCGAGACTGCTAGCTAGAAATTTTTCCGTGGGATCCTGACACCTGCCAGCTTCAGTCCTATATATAGATACCTACTGAAAGATCCTCTCTCAAAGATCTACTATTACGGTAAGTTCTTAAGTAACTGTACTTTACATAAGCACTACTATCCCCATACTCTATTCCCCCAAACATTGAATGGGAGGGCTATAGCCCAAGGTTCAATGTGGGTGAATAACTCCTCCCACATCACCTACAAAGGCCAGCTTCACTTGTCAATTGTCTGCTTAGCGTGTTGTGAATCGCACCCACCATCCACCCCTGCCTCCTCCTTCTCCTCCAGCACTCTACTCACCCTTGGTGCTGGGCTTTCTAGTCCCTACTCACTACTCACTACCCAGCTTACCTACCAAGAGCGGGAACAGAGAAAAGCCAAAAGTAAACTACAGTTACATAAGCACTACTAACCCCATACTCTTTTCCCCAAAACATTGAATTATCTATAAGAAACAATGACACTACCGAAAATGAAGGGAAATTTATAAGAATTGACTGCCCTGTGGTCGCAACCATTTATATTTTACCAAATCTGCACAAAGACGCTGTGAATCCACCTGGCAGGCCAATCCTGTCAAGTAATGGTTGCTTAACTGAGAAATTATCAATCTGGATCATCATCACCTACAACTACAGTAAGAGTACAGTTATTACCGTCATATTTGAAGGAGGGTCCCAATGTAATCAAATGTTTTAAAGACTTTCAATGGACACAGAACATTTGTTGGATCACTGTAGATGTAACCTCATTGTACACATTGGGCTCAAGCTTCAAAAGGTTGATGCAGGGCTTTAGTCAAAACCTGCGTCATCCTCATTCTTTAGCGCAGCTGCGTCAAACCCCTTTGGTGCAACTTTGCCCGATTTTAGTACATTGGGCGCAGTTGCAACACTTTTCTACACTTTATGGTGGATTGCGCCAAATATATGGTGCACGTCCCATAAAAATGTTCCACAGCATAAGGCAAGTTAGACCGGGGGAGCTGGTCTAACTTGTGGTATTTGGCGCACGGGAGTGAAAATCCTGAATGGTGCCAGGAGAATGCTGCAAGCCCTGTACGCCATAAGATCTTTGCACCAACCACTTGCAGCATTGTCTGGCTTTTGAAAATCAAGCCCATCAATTTCACATGCTCACAGGATTCAGGCAGTACAAAATCTATTAACTGATGAGACGTGTAAAATGTCTATGGAATGTCTTTTTGGAAGCATTACACCTAGTACTTATCTTTGAATTATTTCATTTTCAATGAAGAATTTTATTTACAGGTTTGAGGGACTGCTATGGGTACGGTGATGCCCCCCTCCTACGTCAACCTCTTTATGGGTTGGTGGGAGGAGGGGACCATCTACGACTCAGTGGGCAACCCATTTTTGTCTCAGTTGGCCTTTTGGGAGCACTACATAGACGATGTGTTGGTTGTCTGGTGCAGCCCTCCAGAAAAAAATTCAGCATTTCATCAAATTTATCGACACCAGTTATTTAATTTTAACATTTACTCATTTCACAGATCCAGTGCAGATTGATTCTCTTGACCTCTGATTGAGAATCACAGATGATGGTAAGGTGAGCACATCTACCTTTAGGAAGCCAACAGCGGGTAATACCCTACCCCCTATGGGCAGTACATTAGATTGAGAATGAATTGTACTGAACTGTCCTCTTTTGACAGTAAAACTGCAGAACTCACTGCAAGATTTCTTGAATGAGGATAATCTGAGACACTGCTCCAATAAGCCTATCAAAAAGCTAGAATCACCCCAAAAGCAGTTCTCCTCACACAGAAAGCAAAACTCGATCCTAATGATTCTGACATCTTTTTAGCTACTGAATATAATACTATAGCTCTAAAAGTGGCAGGGATTGTTTCTGATACAGTATTGGGGTACTATCAATCAATCAATCAATCAAGACTTTATTTCTTGAGCGCTGTTCCAATGATCATAGTGCTGCACACTATCAAAGGAATAAAATCCATAAAAACAGCAGATATAAAAATTTAAAACAATCATCTGGTAAGATACAGTAAGACAGTAGGCTAACCAATATACTACAAGGAAACATGGACCTGAGAGACAAAATAAGCACAAGTACCAACCACTTACACAACAAATGAGTTATTTTCACAAGCTCCTTCAACACCTCCCTCTCCCCTCAACTCACCCCCTCCTACCTGCAACTTTTCCCTTCATCTTGACCCACCCCCTCTTGAAACTGTCCACCATTTGTAGGGATACCACTTCCTTTGGCAGCTCATTCCACTTGACCACCACCCTCTCGGTGAAAAAGTGCCTCCTCATCTCACTCCTGAACCTTCTCCCCCACCAGCTTTAGGCTGTGCCCCTTAGTGGTCTTGTTCCACTAAAACTGAAGAGGCCCTCAGTGCTCACCCCCTTAATACCTTTAAGGTATTTGAAAGTCTCAGTCATGTTTTGCCTCTCCCTTCTTTCCTCAAGGGAGTACATGTTGAGCCCCCTGAGTCTCTCCTCAATAGGTTGCCCTCCTGGCCCTGGATCATCTTGGTTGCCCTTCTCTGGACTTTCTCCAGCAAGTTGATATCCTTCTTGTGATATGGGCACCTGAACTGCACATGGAACTCCAGATGTAGTCTTAACCAGTGACCTGTATAGTGGCAGAATGACTTCCACCTTCCTGGTGATAATTCCCCTGGCTATGCATCCCAGCATCCAATTTGCTTTGGCTGCTACTCTCCTGCAGTGTGCAGAGTGTTTCAGGTCACCTGTAATTACTAACAGTTTTTTTTACTCCTCTGATCTGGTTACCTTGATACAACCCGACCACTGTTTGGTCTCTGGATTCTTCACCCCAAGTGCATAACTACACTTTTTAGGAATAAACCCCAGCTGTCAAGTACCAGACCACGTTTCTAGCCCAGCCAGCTCCTCCCTGAGTTCCTGTCTTACCTACTCTATGTCCATCTGCCCACAGAGTTCAGTGCCATCTGAGAAAAGGCAGATTGTACTGTTGATCTCATCTGTGATGTCACTTATGAAGATATTATGAAGATATTGAACAACACTGGACTGAGCACCAAGCCCTGTTGGACCCCACTATTCATAGGCCTCACTTCTGAGAATTCTCCCCTGACTACCACCTTTTGGCTTCTGTCCCGCTACCAGCTTCTGACCCATCCCATGAACTTAGCCCCCACCTCCCAACCAGTGTCCTATAAGGCACTGAGTTGAAGCCCTTGCTGAAATCCAGATACTGGTCATCAAGCAACTGGCCCTTGTCCACTGTCCTAGTGACCCAATTGAAGAAGTCAATTAGGTAAGTCTGGCAGGACCTCCCTGATACAAACCCATGCAGCCTCATGTTCTGGAACCTGTTTTCCTCCAGAAAGCTGATCAGACTCTTTCAGGATGGTTACTATTGAGGTCAGGCGGACTGGCCTGTAGTTCCTGGGTTCGTCCCTCAGACCACTATAATGGAGAGGCATATGTGCACCATTCTGCAGTCCTAGGGCATGCTTCCAGACTCCAGAGAGGTGTTAAACAGGTCTGCCAGGAGACCCACCAGAACTTCCGCCAGTTCCCTTAGGGCCCTCAGGTGTATGCCATCTGGCCCTGGTGATTTGTCCACCTTTAGGGCACATAGGCCCTTGAGTACCATCTCAGCTAGGCATGCACTATCAGTGATTTCCTCCCTCGCAGTCCCCACCCCCTGCTTCCTTGTGACACTGGTCTATCCTTCTCTATAGTGAACACTGAACAGAAGTACTTGTTAAGCACCTCCGCTTTTCTTCACTGTTTTATGCTCAACCCCCCTCCTTTTTTAACCTGGCAGTATTGTCCTTTATGTTTCTTTTCTCCCTTATATGCCTGAAAAAAGGCCTGCTCACCTGCTTTTACCCCCTGTGCTACCTGTGCCTTTCTTACCACCCTGCTCGCCTCCCTTGATTTAGCAGCATAGTGCACCTTATCCTCTTCCTTCTGAGTGTGCATGTATTTTCTGAAGGCTGCCGTCTTGTGCCCTACCACTTTTGCTACCTCCTTGCTGAACCAGCTGCACTTTTTGGCCTTAACTTTCTTACTTTTGACTTTTGCACACTCACTAGTGACCTTCATCAATCCCTTCTTTAATATGGCCCATTTTTATTCCACATCCTCCCCACTCTGATCCCAGCAAGGTGTCCCTTCTGAACTTCTCCCATCCTACCAAACACAGCTCTCTGAAAGTCTAAGACCCTCGTTTTAGTCCTGACTTACCCTCTGCCCATGTTCAGGTTGAATCACACTGTATGGTGGTCACTTCCTGCTAGTGATGCATCCACCTTCACTTCCTGAACATGTGCACAGTTGGACAGGACCAGATCCAGGACGGCCCTCTTCTAAGTGGGCTCCATGATGCCTTGAGTCAGGAAAGCACTCTAGAAAGCATCCAGTGGTATTTGTTCACTAGTGCATGAGGTAGCAGGGATCTTCCTGTCCATCCCAGGTAGATTGAAATCTCCCACTATTATTTTCCCCTTGGTGGACCGATACATGATCTGGGACCCCAATACCCTGTCCAGTTCCTCATCCTGGGAAGGTGGTCTGTAGACCACCACCATCCTTAGTTTGCTTCCTTTAGCAGATTGTACCTGTGCCCACAAATCTTCAGTCTTACCCTCTGTCTCTTCCTTTCTTGTACAAGCTATCTTGTCCTTCATGTACCGCACCACCCCCTCCTGCCCCCCCATCATATAGAGAAACATAGACAATGCTGGCAGAAAAAGACCACTGGTCCATCCAGTCTGCCCATAAACCCTAACAAACCCAGGACCTATTATCCATACAAGGTTCTAACCCACATGATCCACCCCCATGCTCCCCGCCCTACAGCTATCACCCTGAGCAACCAGTAAGCCCTTCACTCTGTCCCAATCATGTTTGAAACCATTGATAGTTTTGGTTATCACCACATCAGCTGGCAGATTGTTCCAAGGTTTTACCCCTCTTTCTGTAAAATAAAACTGTGTCACTTCCCTCTTGACTCTATCCCCCAACCCCTTTTACACTTGTGCCCCCATGCTTTGATCTGCTACTTTTGCTATATAGTTCCATACAGTTTACTTTGTTCATTTGTTTCAGGAACTTGAAGGCCTCTGTCATATATACCCATTTTCATCTGGCCTCCGGTGAGTACATGTTCAGTGCATACAAGGGAAAACACAGAGCTGCACCAATGGTATGTGGTGCCAGCTATAACAGTGACATCAGTGAAAATGAGAAAATTGCTGCACACATGCTGACACCTGAAGATAGGCATGAACCACCAAAACACAATCCACTGAATATGCTGGGTTCTTTATTAGATAAAAAGACAAGCAAACACATGCAGCAAGCAAGCCACCAACCCAGCAGAATAGTCCTCAATGTTTTGCACACGTGCGCTTTGTCAAGAGGATCGTGTTTTGGTGTTTTATACCTATCTTCAGGTTGCAGTGTGAATGTGTGCAGCAGTTTTCTAGCTTTCACGTTCATGTTCAGTGCCTTGAGCCAATACTCAAAAGATCTGCCCTGCTGGCTCTGAATCATTTTGGTCATCCTTTGCCACATTGTCTCCAGTCTGTCCTTATCTTTCCTTAGGTGGGGACTCTAAAACTGGGCAAAGTACTCCAGGTGGGCCTCACCAGTGGTCTATAGAGGGGTAGCAATACCTCCTTCCTTCTGTTGTCAGTATCCCTTCCTTTATACCCCAGCATCCTGTTTGCCTTACTGTAGGCCTTCATTGAGGATGTCTGCTGGGTTGCCTTCCTTAGAGGTCAAACCCAGCTTTACCTCACCTCCATCCAGTACTCTGTCCTTGGGTTCTTGTTTCATATGTATATCACCTTGCACTTTTTGACATTGAATTTCATCTGCCAAATCTTTGACCATCTTTCTAACTTTTGCACATCTCTCTGCATCTCCCTAAGCCCTCCGTCACTGTCTGCCCTGCCACAGAGCTTAGTGTCATCTGCAAAGAGATGCATCTTGCCCTGTATTCCTTCTGCCACATCTCTAATGAACATATTGAAGAGAACTGGACCTAGGACCGATCCTTGTGGCACCCCACTTGTGACCTCCCTCTCTTCTGATTTGACTCCATTAACCACAACTCTCTGCTGTCTCCCTTCCAACCTGTTTCTCACCCATCTAATTGTGTCTTCCACTGTACTTAGATTTTCTAGCTTCTTCAGCAACCTTCTATAAGGCATCGAGTTGAAAATCTTGCTGAAATTGAAGTGGAGTAAATCCACAGCATGGCCCTTATCCCCTACCCTCATTGCCACTCAAAGAATACTATCAGCTAATCTGAGAAGACCTTCCTGCCACAAACCTGTGCTGTTTGCTTTCCTGGAGTTCATTGCTCTTCAGATAGTTTATGAGGTCCTCTTTGACTAGTGTCTCCAACAGTTTACCCAGAATAGGGGTAAGACTGACAGGTCTGTAGTTACCTGGTTGCTCCTTGTCTCCCCCCTCCACATGGAGCAGGACTATGTCTACAACCCTCCAGTCTATTGGAATTGCCCTTGTCTGAACTAAGCTATTGAATAGTCCTGCCAGGGGCTAAGTTAGTTCTGTTGTTAATTCCTTGAGCCTCCTCAGATGCATCCCATACGACCCTGTGGCCTTACCTATCTTAAGGGCTGCTAGATCTCTCCAAACCCTTTCTGTGGTAAATACTTGCTGCCTCATTTCAGGGATTCCCCCTTACAGTTGCCTTAATGCCACTGTCTGGTAGAGTCCGTCTGTCTTTTCTTCTGAATACAAAGCAAAAGTAGGCATTAAGAATGGCTGCTTTCTGCGCGTCCCCCTCAATTACCCTACCTCCCTCTGTTAGCCTAACAACTCCTCCTCCACTTCTTTCTTTTTCCCCTAATATTTCTAAAGAACTGTTTTGGCGCACACTTGACCCCCTCTGCAATATACAGCTCTGTGACTGCCTTTGCTTTTCTGACCACCCTTTTGTTTTCCCTTGTGCGGGCTTTTGTTTATGCTGCTCCTACCCTGTGGAATTCTCCACCTCATCAGATACGAGAGTGTCAGACAGTGGAGAGCTTCAAAACTGCTCTGAAAACCCATCTGTATTGGTGTGTTTTTCCTGATTTCTGACTTGGATATTAATTGATTCTGTATATTGTATTAATATTTTAGTAAGTTTTTATATTTTCTATTTTCTACATAAATATTTTAGAATTAGATGTGTTTATACAGCGTTTTGATACATGTGAATTGCACTTAACAAATAAAGTTATTATTATTATTATTGTTCTCATTTGGGACTCTTCCCATTCTTCCTTCCCTTGTTTTCCTTGTACCTGATGAAGGCCTTCTTTTTGGCTCTCACTGCTTCCCTTACCTTTTCGGAGAACCATATTGGAACACTTGTATTTTTTTGCTTTGATTACCATTTGTATGCGAGACTTTGTTGCCTTGGGAATGGTCCCTTGATTGCCCCTCATCTTTCTTCAATTTCCTTAATGCTGTCCACTCCAACTAACTTGTTCCAGATCAGCTCTCTCACCTGGTTGAAGTCTGCCCTTCTGAAATCTGGGACTTCAGCCTTTGATGAGGGCTTAATTGTCCCAAAGGCCAGGTTGAACCATATAGAGTTATGACTGCTGGACCCTAGTGGCTCTCCTACCCTCACACCTCCTACCACTTCCAAGCTAGTGAGCACCACATCGAGAATAGAAGCCTGCTTAGTGGGTTACTTAATTAGCTGCACCAGCAGGCACTCCTGCAGTGAATCCAGTAGGTCCTGACTTCTGGAGCTTCTGGCCGCTGGAATGACCCAATCAATATCTGGCAGGTTTAGATCTCCCACCACCACTACCTCCCCCTTTGCCAACCCCCCTTTTCTAGTTCTACGCCTAGCTCCTTATCTCTCTCCCTCGCTCTTCCCCCTGTAGATTACCCCCATTCATAGTTTCTTGCTTGAGGATGCCATGAGCTAAACCCACAGTGATTCTGTTTTCCCATTACCTCCCCTGATGTTTCCATCCTACACTGATTCTATGTCCTCTCTGACATATAGGGCTACATCTCCTCCTTTACCTTTTCCTCTAATCCATCTACACATGGTGTAGCCTGGGATTTTCAGGTCTCAAATGTTATTCTGTGTTGCCCAAGTTTCTGTGATGGCTACTAGATCCACTTCTGTGTCTGCCACCATTGCCTGGTGTTCACTAATTGTATTTCCCAGACTCCAGGCATTATGGCATACCCCTTTCCATGCATTTTATACCCTAGAACTATTAGATCCCAGTTGTGGTTTTGAGTAGCCTAAGTCTCTGTGATGGCCACTATATTCACCTCACCCTCAGTCGACAATGATTGCAGTTACACCATTTTGTTCCTCAGACTTTGGGCGCTTAGAGACATCACCCTCCACCATGACTCTGGACCCCCTTACTCCTGACCTGCACCCTTCTGCCCCTCTTCCCATGCTCCCTCCCCTCTTCCCCCAACCCTCCCATCTCTCCTCCTCATGCTGTTCTGATTGGTGGGGAGGCCAATCAGCCTCCTTCACCAGGTGACTAAGAATGCTGTGCACTCTTCTGTTCCCCCCTTGTCAGTTTAAATTTAAATTTTTAATCAAGAAGTCCTCAACCTTACTTTTCAGGACCCTTGTGCCCTTCCTACTTAGGTGTAACTTATCCGGAGCATACAGGTCTTTCTTTTCCCTTGTCCCCCCGAAACACCAATGAACTGTACCCTTCTCCTTCACACCACCTTCAAAGCCATTCACTAAATCTCGTAATCCTTACCTTCCTTGCTGTACTAGCCCTCAGGGATGGAAGCACTTCTGATAAGGCTACCGACTTCCCTCCCACCCTGCATTTTCTCCCCACCTCCTTGAACGTGTCTTCACTACCCCCACCTCACATCCTGCAAGGACATTTGTTCCCAGGTGCACTATAATGTGAGGTTTCCCTCCTCACTGTCCCAAGGACTATGCCACTAGAGGTCCCACCCTCCATGCCGTCTTCCTTAGCATGCATTCCACCCACCTACAGTTTGCCCCAGACCCTTCCCCCCATCTCATTCCCTTTATTATTGAATTGCCCAAGATTGCCACCCTTATCCTCACATCCTGGACCCTCCCTTCCTTCTGTTCATCCTGCTGTGCACTCCAACCTGCCTCATCCTTTCCCTCCCGTCCTCTTGTACTCCTTCCTGACCCTCCACACCCGCTGTTCCTGTCCCCTCTTCCTGAACCTTTCTCCACTCTGGTAAGCTCCCAATTTTCCCTTCTCGCCCCCCCCCGGCCTGCCTCTAGCCCTTCTCATCTGTCCCCCTGCCTAACCCCTTATTCTCCCTTGCCCATCAGCTCCATTCCTATTCCAACTGCCTTCCCCATCTGGGCTATACTAACTTCCTCCTGCCTTTTCTCCCTACTTTCCCCTGACGTCCTCACCACTATCACCTCTTACCCTCCCCTTCTTGCTGCCCCTTTTCTTATCAGCACTTCCCCCTCCTCACCCAGTCCAGTGTTTTATTTTTATTTATTTGGTTTTTGTTTACCGAGTAGGTCGCACTAGCCATAGAAATGACTATTTTCAGGCACGACCCGGGAGGTTACAACAGTGATTGTACAATACAGAAAAAATACAAAATGAGGTAGAAGATAAATTACATGTGATGGCAGTGACAAAATAAACAATAATAGGAAATGCTAACAATTGACATGCTTTTACGTTGTAGTTCCCAGGACAGAATACAATCACATAAAGCATCAGAGAGTAGCATATTGTGGTTAATTATAAGGTAGGGACATATAGATTGCAATTAGGCACAGGGGAGGACATAAAGGGAGGATTTCCAGCTAAGCAACAGTATAATGGTAAGTGCACGCACAAAGGAGTATTAAGGAAATGGGTGGGGGAATACAGAATATAACAAATAAAAGGGCAAACCAATCAAATGAAGAGACATACAGTGGAGTAGAAGGAACTTGTTCCACAAGGGCAATCCTGGAGATGCACCCACAGGATCCTCTCCCCTTCCTGACTTACCTTTCCCCCTTACTGTTATCTACTCACCCTCCCTGGGCCTCCTCTCCTGCTGAGGGAGGGGGACACAGGAGACTGCCTAAACTCCTGTTCCCTATCTACTCACTTGGTCCCCTCCCCACCTTGACTCCACAACTACCCACTCCCCCTTACCTGCATCCAAGCCCTGTGGCCCCGCTGCCCTCCTATTATTACCCTATGAATTCCCCACCAGTGCACCTATCTCTTGCCTCCCTGCTATACCTCCACCTTCAGCTGCTTAACATTTCAACAAACCAGACATCCCCCACCTCTCAGAGTTTCCAGAAACACTGCCACCCCACCCCCTGCACCCCACCAAACTACCTGCATCACCCTGCCCTCACTGCATGCCCCCCTCCACATATTCACATTTTAGCCCATCTCTATTATTGTATTTAGCTAATGCCCTAACCTTTGTGAAGCTTTTACTAGGGCTTCCTATTAGTTGAGCTGTGGCTTTCATTTTCTTCAAGTTTGCTTAATCATACAGAAACAAGCATTTGTCAATGCTGAGTGTTGTTTTGCTGGTTTTGGCATTGGTAGTGCAGGAGTTAGAGAGACACATAATAGTAGTAGCAGTGAAGTATAGAACCAAAATCAACCCCACCCCACCCTGCAGAGAGTGACAGGCATTGGGGTGTGCATTTGAGTCGATGGCCATAACGCTCATGCTATTTCACCTCACCCTACCTTGCAGAGTCTGACAAGGCCGTGCCTTGGGGTCATCTGGCCTTATGCTCACCCCATTTCTGAAGGAAATACATTGAGATGGATGCAGTATAGGAGAATGGGGTGAACTTTGGGGCTGAAGAGCCCAAGGCACACCTTGATGCCTGTCAGTGGCTGCAGGGTGGAGGTGGAGGACCAATGGCTTGAGCAGTACAGCAGACAATCCAAAGACACACCTCTGATGCCTGTTAGTCTGTACAGGGTGAGATGTAATGGTTAGAAACCCTAACGCCTTGGGTGTGTGTTGGTATTTGCACTCCAAATTTTAAAACATGGCCTTTTTGTGACCCCACCTCGTGAAAGCATTTGGGACCTCTGTTCATGAAGAGTGCCCCTGTGATTTTGTTAATCTGTCTCAAACGCTGATTTCCCACAGTGACCGTGCCATTCTGCACCACATGAAAATGTCAGTTGCACCATTAATAAGGAGGTATGAAAAGATGGCAATGTGGGAAATCTGGAGTGAAAATATTAAACATTCTTGAAGTTACGAGCATGTGTGAAAACTGCACAACGCACGCTCGTAACACAGTCATTTAGTGGAATTATTTCATCAAATTTTTAACATAACCATTTTGGGATCTCTGCTCATGAACAGTGGCACTATGATTATCTTAATCTACCCGAACGTTGATTTCCCACAGCGACCGTGTGATTGTGCGCCAGATGTGCAAAACTACATTTCAGGCAGGATGTGACAAATGACAGCTGAACTGTTCATAAGAAGGTGTGCAAAAATGACAATGTTGAAAATCTGGAGTGAAAATATTACAAATTCTCGAACTTACGATTATGCACGGACACGCAGTAAAGCACACTTGTAACATAGTCATTTTATGGAATTTGTTCACCAAATTTCAACATAGGCATTTTGGGACCTCTGCTTATGAACAGTGTTACTGTGATTTTCTTACTCTGTTCTGAACATTGTTTTTCTACAGCGACTGCGTACTGGATGTGCAAAAACACAATTCAGGTAGGATGTGGGAAATGAAAGCTGTACTGTTCATAAGGAGGTGTGAAAAAATGGCACTGGTGAAAATCTGGAGTACAAATATTAAAAATTATCGAAGTTACTAGTGTGCATGGAAACTGCACAATGTACGCTTGTAAAACAGTCATTTTATGGACGTTTGTCACCTAATTTTCCACATAGGCATTTTAGGACCTCTGCTCATGAACAGAGTCACTGTGTTTTTCCTAATCTACCCCAAACAGTGATTTCCCACAGTGACCATGCTATTCTGTGCCCGAAGTGCGAAAACACATTTCGGCCAGGATGTGAAAAATGACGAGGGTGCGTGAACACTGCACAACGCACACTCACAGCATAGTCATTTAATGGACTTTTGTCACCAAATTTTTAACATAGGCATTTTAGGACCTCTGCTCATGAATGGTATCACTGTAATTTTCTTACTCTATCCCGAACACTGATTTCCCACAGCGACCACGCTATTCTGCATCGGAATTGCGAAAACACATTTCAGCCAGGATGTGAAAAATGACAGCTGTACTGTTCATAAGGAGGTGTGGAAAAATGGCAATGTTGAAAATCTGGAGTGAAAATATGACAGATTTGTGAAGTTACGAGCGTGTGTGGCAACTGCGCAATGCACACTCATAAAATAGTAATTTAATGGACTTTCAGCACCAGATTTTCAACATAGGCATTTTAGGACCTCTGCTCATGAAAAGTGTCACTGTGATTTTCTTACTTTATCCCGAACACTGATTTCCCACAGCGACCATGCTACTCTGCACTGGAATTGCGAAAACACATTTCGGCAAGGATGTCAAAAATGACAGCTGTACTGTTCATGATTAGGTGTGGAAAATGCCAATGTTGAAAATCTGGAGTGAAAATATTACAGATTTGTGAAGTTACAAGCATGCGTGGAAACTGGCAATGCACACTCATAAAACAGTCATTTTTTTGATTTTTTCACCAAATCTGCAACATAGGCTTTTTGAGAGGCCACCTCGTGAACAGTGGCACTGTCATTTTGTTAATCAGTCCCGAAGGGTGATTCTGCGTAGTGACCGCAAAATCACCTTTCAGGACCGAATAATGCCATGACAGTAACTGAATTCATGAGGTGGGGTCTCAATAACCCCATGCTGAAAATTTGGTGGCAAAATTCCCCAAAATGCCCAAGAGATGCATCAAGTTGAAAAAACACTATTTATGCCATTATACAGCTTACCGGCATTTCTTCAGTTCACAGTCGGCTTTGAAGAGTGCAGATGTGTTCCTGGTCCACAGAAGATCATCATGCCAGGCTCCAGAGGTAAGTATGGGGCGGGGGTATGTGGGGAGGTGGGGCACACAGTGCATGGGCGCGGTTGGGGAGGGGCTGCAGACTGCGAGGGATTGTTTTCTACTTTACAGGGGGAAAAAAACATCACAGGAAGGTTTTTGTTTTTACAGGTACATTTGACACACTGGGGTGGGCTCCCAGTGTGTCACCTGCATGTTTTTTTTTTTGGGGGGCGGGGATTGGAGCCGATGGGGATTGGGCATCCTGTCAGCAAATCAAAAAGAGTGTCAGGGGGATGATGCCGATGGGGATTGGGTTCTCCCATTGGCAGATGAACTGGGGAGGGAGGCATGATGATGCCAACAGGGGGATTGGGCACCCCCCTAAATCGGCTTTTTTGGGGACTATGCGAGGTAGACGGCACAGCCACTGCCATGTCGCACTGAAACTTATACCGGGAAAGGCACACCCTGCAATAGGTGGAGCTCCCTCATTGCAGCGGCAAAAACCTTTCAAGGTGGTGGACACACTTTTGCACTGCTGTCATAGATAGTGTGCAATCTGATTCATGCCACGGAGCCCAGCCCCAGAAAGCAGTGGTGCCACAGGCCACAACAGGACCACGCCTTCAAAACCTGCTATTCCGAGGTTGCCGCAACATGTTTCTTGTATAGGCGCAAGACAACATAAAAATTTATTGAACTCTTTCCTTATAGGCTTCTACGGGTATGCCCCTGTGCTCTCCCTGCTCAGACGTCACAAAACATCTCAGCTCGGGGGAGAGGCAGGCAAATCTGGAAGTGGAAGGAATGGTCTGGCCTTGGGTTCAGTGCCAGTTATGATCCTGTCCCTCCCACATAGTATCTCATAATAAATGCTACTTTGGGCTGTAAAAAAGACTCACACAGACTTAAGGTAATGGGCTGTGACACCCAAAAAGAAAAAAACAAAATCTAAGGAATTTACTTTAACTTGGCTCACTTAAAAGATGAACCTTTCTTATCTTCTTTAGAGAAGCTAATTTCTCAGACAGTGAGTGACAATGTCACCCGTGATATAGACCCTGGTATTTTATGGGAGATGATGAAATCGGTGCTCAGATGCCACCTTATTGAATGTGCCTCACAGCAGTGTAAGGCCAAGGAGGAGAAATTGCTGCACCTTCAGGAAGTCTTGCATACCCTACAATTATTTCATATGCAGGGGGATACCTCCGTAGAGCCCCAGATACAACTACTACGTAGGGAGATACAAAATTTAATAGACTCCAAAATAGAACAAGCTATGTATTACTTGCAACATAAATCTTATGAGGGCATGCTGGGGTTCTAGAGGGGCATACACTTTGACCAGAAGATTGCGAGTACACAGGTCGCAGGCATGTGTCACCAGTATGAAAGACCCAGTAATGAGCCTTCTGAAAAATGCAACTCCTGGCATCCAGGCTAATGTGCTCATACTACCAAATCCTCTACCAAGTCACTACCCCCTTCCCCACACCTTCCAATGAGATTCCTGAATATTTGAGCAAGCTGCAGCTCCCCAGTTTGTTGGACGCCCATCTGGAATCACTGCACGTGACTGTGACTATGGTAGAGACAGAAGCATTTTTTAAAAATTCAAATACCAGGAAATGCCCAGGCCTGGATAGGTATCTGGCACAATTATACAAAAAATGTGCAAATCATTGGCTTCTGTATCTTCTGCAGGCTTATAGATTGGTGCAGCAGGGGGCTCACAACCCCCTTGTGGAAATGCCTCTCATTTCCACAGTTCCCAAGCCTGGTGAGGACCCTAGTCTCCCACAATCTTACTGCCCAGTTTCTATTCTGAATTTTGATTATAAAGCCTTTAAAGCCATTTGGGTGACAGGGATAGATGCTCTTCTCTCATCTCTGCTGGACCAGGATCAAGCAGATTTCATGCGATGTAGACAGGCTTATAATAATGTTAGGTGAACTCTGCTACTAGTACAGCATGTTGCCTCTTGCTCAGTTCCCCTGGTCCTGGCCTGCCTTGACATGGATAAAGGTTTTCACAGCTCAATATGGACAGCTAAGGGCAGGGAGGCAGTGATAAAGTGTGAGCATGTTCATGTGTGGGGGCAGTGGCACAACTGGTAATGGAAGGGACAGCGACATCTCTAATAAGGGAGAGCAGTAAAAGCTGGTAATAGGGTGCAACAATATACAGTAGCTGGTGGGGGGGCAGTGAGACAGCTGGTAACTGGGGTAAGCAGTGATACAGGTGATAATGAGGAGCAGTTACACAGCTGGCAATGAGATGAGGCAGTGACACTGCTGGTAATGGACCAATGACATGTCTGGTAAGGGGGGGCAGTAACAGTAACAGCTGGTAATAGGGGCAATAATATGGCTAAGGGGACATAAGATAGCTGATAACTGGGGAAGCAGTGATACAGCTGATAATTAGAGGGAGGCTGTAACACAGCTGACTACGAGGTTGGGCAATGAGAGAGCTGGTAACTAGGGGTAGTGACACAGCTGGCAACAAGGGGCAGTAGTAGAGCTGGCAGTGAGGAAGATAGTGGCACAGCTGGCAATGGGGGGCATTACCCCAGCTGCTAAAGGAGCCCTTGACAGCCGACAATGATGGTATAGGCAGTGACACAGCTGGCAATGAGTGGGGACAGTGATCACTGGCAATTGGGGGGGGTGACACAGCTGGAGACGGGGGAAGTTACAGAGCTGACAAGGAGGGGGCAATGACACTGCTTGCAACAGGGGCCATAAGTGACTTGGAGCTACCCCCACCCTCACTGGACTGGTCACTATATCATGTTTACAGAATGCAGGACCAACCGTCAATGGCACCAGCCAGCTCTAGTTTTCTTTGAGTCTCTTTTTGCAATATATCTTCAGTTTCTCTACAGATAATAAGGTTTGAAAGAACACATCAATGTAGCACCAGGACTCTGATGCAGCTTGGAAGTGTCCAAGTGAAATGTTAGCCCATTTCTGGCATAGCCTTTGACTGCACTGTGGTGATTTTTCTGTGCACTTAGTTGGTTGAGCTATTTTTACACTGTACTTTTTTGTTATAAATAAACGGAACAGTTTTTTGCCATATTTCGTTGTCAGTTGTCAAGTATATTCTCTTGGTGCTTATTTCCTTGTCTGCCAGATAGTAAGTTTAAAAAAATCCTGAGGAGAATACTAGTTTTTCAGTTCTGACAGTTTACAAAACCTTGGAAGTGCATAATAGGAAGAATAATGAACACCCACATGTTTGTAATAAGGCTATAATAACATTGAGGGCATCTGGTGAGATTTATAAACAAACAAGTAGTTTATACTGTATTTGTCAGAACCCTGAAATGACATTACAGACTTATTTCTTTTTTCAAGTGCTGTCTATCTGTGCCTCCTCCAGTGCTGGTTTATTTTCACTTCTGGATCCTGAGGCTGCAGTGGCATCACAACTTTGCGACATAGGAACTCTGAGAATAAGACTACAAGTGCCTGGAGTTTATACAGAAATTAACGTAAACAAAAATATATATAAAGTATTAATACACAAAAGAACTAAAAGTTCTGCGAGTTATGACCACTGAACTGTCATTTTTTCCTTCAGGAATCGAAAGTAGAAGATTGATCATCACAACATGTACATTAACAGAGAGACATATCAGACATGTAATTACACTAGTGGGTTTAATCATCCAGAAGGACAAGTATGGGCCCTGCCTCTGCCCCATGGCCTGTTACGCTTCTCTTGCCTGCTTACTATAATCACATCAGAATCGAGAATATTGTATGAGAACGTTATGCATGCCAGTAGCCCTTAATGTTTGCCAAAGGGCCATTATTCATTCATAAATTCATCTGAACTAATGAAGTTTAACTAAAAGATAATTAAGGAGACAAGTTGTATGCTTTTAACTTTGAAAAGAAATCCTCAGTCTTAAAAGAATACATCATGGAACCATGATACAACAGATGTCAGAAAACCCCCCAGATATGCTCATTTATAAATTTGATTCTTTTCATAGAGCACTCTTGCATACTAGGACTGAGATTTAAATCTTATCATCCTTTATAAATGTAGCAGTACTTTTTAATTTAAATCCCAAATTATGAAAGAACCCCTTATAACTGAATTTAAATTAAATTCAAAGGCTACGCCTGCAGTTCAAGGGGTGGGAGCAACCAGCCATGCCCCCCTGCCTGAGCTATATAAGCCAGCTTCCTCCAGCCTCACTCAGAAGCACTGTTTCTTTATCGCACCATCCTTCCCTCCTCTAGCAGTTTGCCTCTCTCCTTGGGGCTCCTTCCTAAGGTATCTTTAGTCTAAAGGAATTATTTTCCCACAGCATCTCTATGGGTGGAGCCTCCTCAAGAGGGTTCTATCGCCTTCACAGTACCAGGACAGGGTGATAGTTCCCCATGGGACAGAGAATGTGAACAAAGTATCCATGTATGACAATTGACAGCACATACATTCATATACCTTTAGACTATCAACAAAGTTGCACAAGCATAACTCCTCACTAATTTGTGTATGCTCATTGAATTAATAGTGTTACCCCATGAGCTTGGCATGTGTGCTATTTTATTTTTCCCCTTCTGTTTCAGTGCAAAATAGGGTACAGCTGTAGTCATCAAGTTGTCTAGCTGTTTCCAGATATTTCACAATATTTCTAAGTGAACTCTACCTGGTATACCTATAGTGGTACTGAAGGTAGGCAGGAAATTTATCTGGGGATATTAAAAAAAAATTGAAGAAATATCTGGATACATTATTGGCTGCAACTATAAACCTAGCATGCCAATTATCTTTAAATCTAATGGATGGAATTTTTAAGCATCCATAAAAGACCGTGAGTTGCAGCTTAATCCAACTGTATGTCCAATGTTTACACCCAAAAGGCCCAAATGGCACATCACTTATGAAGTGGTCTAACTTCTGGGCACAGTTGCCATGATTTATGGCACTTAAAATGATGCACCATCAAATATGTGAAGCACACATTATTTATTTGATGCAGGCTGCTGCATAACATGGCAACAGTTACAAATGTACAGTCACATGGAAAATATACAGCACAATGTTTCCATTTTTTGGATGTCAAAACTGGGACTTTGAAACTCCAGCTCAGTGCTGCATGGTAAACCAAGGCAGTTATTGACAAACTAGATGGAACCCAGGCAGTTCAGTAGAACCACGAAACTGGTTGCTCAACACTCTTCCATTCTATTCCACGATGTACTTGGAAACAATAATTAAATTTTTTCATGTACTATTTCTTGTTGAAATATTTATATAAATAATTTTAAATAAAAAAAAAAACCTGGTAAAAGAAAACACATTCACTGGGACTAAGTACTGTAGACACACAGAGAATAGCATTTTTATTCCTTAACATGTGTGAAGAGAATCTACACACAAAATATCTTAAAAGCATTTTTTGTTGACGTTATGAACAAGAAGACACAGTAGCTGGGTCCATGAATCCAGTAACTACATAAACAATAGGAATGTGATAATGCTGGAAACTGCCTAGGCCATAAATTATAATCCCCATACCTGTCGACTGACTCTGATTTTGAACCCAACATTGTCTCCTTGAACTGTAGGGCCCCCTTAGTTTGGAGGAAAAATTGGGAATCATAACCCAATGTCAAAGAGTTTAGTTACGAATATACGAACATACGAAAACTGGCAGCAGAAAAAGACCTTAGTGGTCTATCAAGTCTGCTAGATTGTGCAGCTCTCAGTCTATTTTCCTGGAGCTGCCCCACCCTCCTCTTGCCTCCAAGAGCAATCCTCCCCATCCCCCTCTTCCCTCCCATTGCCACTCTCATTTTTACCCTGTCCCACCCCCTTAAAACGCCCACTGTTTCCAAAGATACCAGCTCCTCAGGCAGTTCATTCCATTTTGACACCACCCTTTCTGTGAAAAGTGCCTCCTCATTTCTATTTTAAATCTACCCCCCCACAAGTTTCAGACTGTGGCCCCTAGTGGTCTCCTCCCTTTTTAAATTGAAAATGCCCTCCACTCCAATCCTGTTTATGCTCTTTAGATACTTGAAGGTTTCTATCACATCCCCCCTTTCCCTTATGTCCTCCAAGAATTACATATTAAGCTCCTTTAACTTCTCACCATATGGTTTGTCTCTCATGCCCTGGATCATCTTAGTCACCCTACGCTCGACCCCGTCAAGTAGCTTTATGTCCTTCAAATAAGGGCACCAGAACTGCACACAGTACTCCAATTGCAGTCTAACCAATGACCTGTACAAGGGCAGAATGACTTCCTTTCTCCAGGAGGTGATTCTCCTGGAGATGCATCCTAGCATTTTATTTGATTTGGCTGTCAAGTTACAACACTGTGCAGAGTGTTTCATGTCACCCCTGACTATCACTCCTAGATCCTTTACCTCCTTTGAGCTGGACACCTGCACCCACCTCCTCAGCCAGTAGCTGACCACTGGTTCCTAGCTCCCAGGTGCATGACCTTGCACTTCTTGGCATTAACCTCCAACTGCCAAATTCCAGACCATTTCTCAAGTCTGGCCAGATCCTCCCTGAGTTCCTGTTTCCCCTCCTCTATGTACAGCCTTTCACAGATTTTAGTATCATCTGTGAAAAGACAGACCTTACTTTTGACAACTACTGCTATGTCACTAGTAAAGATGTTGAATAATACTGGACCAAGCACTGATCCCTGTGTTCTAGTTCTAGTGAAACAGCATGAAATAGCGCTATAAGTGTTCCTGTTTACAAACTGATAACCAGCAAAGAAGTAAGGAATAACACTCACTGGGGTGTCCAGTTCTGCTGAGATGTATGGATATTTCTGGTGCATTGTGAAGCATGAGGCACAGTCAAGAGCTTTCAACCATCAGACGTGCCCAAATGTCTAGCACAATGTGACACTCTGAAGAGTGCTATTCCTTTGAAGAGTGCTATTCCTTTTATGAAAAAAAGAAAGGTAAAAACAACTTATTTAATGAAAATCCCACCATGAAATCTTAAGGTGTCTGGTTATGCTGTGACAACTTGACAATCACATGATGCTCTTGGTCAAACAGCTCACTATGGTTGCTTCACATATTGTATAATGCATTTCATTCCTCTGTTGCTTTGTCTCTGATGCTTAATGGGTCTCTAGTAATGCTTTTACACAGGACATCTCTTATCTGATGCAATTGTTCTTGTTTTCTTGACTGCAATCCCTTATTACCACATTTCATCAAACAGAAGCCATAGCTTATATTAGCATTTTGTGTTTTGGCCTGTAGCCTGTATCTGAGGATGACTTGTATTTGAGGGTGACTCGAACTACAAAGTCAAAATTTTATGTACTAAAAATAAAACATAATACATCTTGGATTTAAGCAACTATATTGCTAATGTTATAATTTATAGCAACATAAGCAGAACAAAAATCAACTCATCATAAGTCTATTATGAAATACAATAATGTCCATTTTTACAGTGATGAAAATCAGTGAGCGATCATATAACTAAACAACAGCTAGTAAGAAACTTTGTTGTCACTGTGCATGTGTTTCACCCACAGTGCTTGATCTGATATGACATCAATTCTTCATCAGAAGCTGCGGCTTATATGTGAGGGCAGTTTTTATTTAAATGTTTCAATATAGCCTGTGCTGTGGTTTGTATGTGGTGGCTGCTAATATCTGAAGGCATGTGGTATTCCTGTAAGAGGTATGACTGATATGAGGTCCAATTCTTAAAACCTCCCTGAATGGTGCAAGGGACTTGTGCCATAAGGAATGGTGCAAAGTGTGGCTCACGCCAAAAGATGCACCAGGAGCAATTCTCAAGAGCAGGCTGCATCAGACACAGGCTGCGTGTGCCAGAGGGGGCTTGTGGCACAAAATAGGCTATGGTATGGCACTAGAGGGCTTGCAGCAGATGCAGGCTGCCAAATCCCCTAATTCAGGATTCTCTAAACCCTCCCAGATGGTAAATTTTTAAATACTGTTAGACCAGCTTGGGCTGGTGTAAGGGTACTTAGAAGTGTGTCCTCTGGGAGAGTTTAGATCCTTGCACCACCCACAGAGCCCTCCCTGGATGGGAGGGAACATGTGCTGCAGAACCCCTCCCTATGCCCCACCTCCACCATAATGAAACATATACCCGTCCCTGGTGGTCAAATGGACTCCCCCATCCCTGATCTCCCATTAAATATACATATATTGTCCCCTGATGGTCTAGTGGACTCCCTCACTTTCCCTGATATCCCCAATTAAATATGCATATATAATTTCCTGGTGGTTTAATGGAGCCCCCTCCCTATTCCCGGTCTCACCCAATAAATATACATACATCATTTCCTGGTGGTCTAGCGGACCCTCCTACCTATCCCTGACCTGCCCATATAATGTAACACATAACTTTGACTAGTGGTCTAATGGCTTAACCCCCACCCCAGCAGGGGTGCCCCCACCATCCCTCCCCGTCCCTTGATGGGCCAGCACCGGCACAGCCCTCCGCTTCCATGACAGCCAGCTGCCGAATGAGCTGTCAATGAGCACATACTGTAACAGTTGATTGTACAGTGCATGCTCATTGACAGCTCAGTCAGTGGCTGGCTGTGGTGGAGAGCAGAGGGATGTGCCAGATGCCAGCCCATAGAAGGGATGGGGGGGAGTCGGTTAGTGGGGCACTGTCTGCCGGGGTGGAGTGTCCAGTACAACACCAGTGAAAATTATGTGTTACATTATACTGGCAGATCAGGGATAGGTGAGGGGGGGTGTGCTAGACCACCAGCAAACGATATATGTATATTTAATTGGGGAGATCAGGGATGGGGTTTACTTAGACCACCAGGGAATGATATATGTATATTTAATGGTGGAGATCAGGGATGGGGGGGTCCGCTAGACCACCAGGGAATGATATATGTATATTTAATGGTGGAGATCGTGATAGGGAGGGGGGTCCACTAGACCACCAGGGAAAGACACATATGTCTTTGAGGGGGAGCTCAGAGATAGGGAGGAGGTCTGTTAGACCACCAAGGATGTGCTTACTTGTAATAAAAAAGGGACCAGGGCTGGGGGGGCCTGCTAGCCACCAGGGACTGCTTTATATTTTACAATAGATGACACCTGACCATGCCAGCAGCTTGTGGCAAACATCTCAGTTGCACTGTCTCTTTGGTGCGTGGCCACCTTTGCTGCAAGCTGCAGGACTTTGCTGCCGAGGCTCTACCCGATAAAGAATCAGGCACAAGATCCCTGGCACACTGGCAATTAGCACAAGCTGCCATTGGCGCAACTTGCACTACTCTTTGAGAATCTAGCCCATGGTGTTCCTCTTCAGGTTATAATGAGGCTGCAATGCAACTGGAAGTTCTGGAACCTGGTATTCTCATTCTGATGCGATACCCAGCACTTCTTTTTTTTTTTCAATTGTTTAACCAGGAGTAGCACACTAAGCTGAAAGCTTGTTTACAGGTGCGACCTGGGAGCACAGGGAAGTTACGTGACTTGCTCAGGATCACACAGTATGCAAGTGAGGGCTCTGGGATTCAAACCCAGGTCTCCAGATTTGCAGCTCAGAGCCTAAACCACTGCACTATACTGCCTCCCAGTTTCTTGCAGTGCCAACACAGCCTCTGAGATTATACTTAAAGTAAAGAGGTCAGCACTTATCCAGCCTCATTCATGGGACTTCTTGCAACATTGAACCATAGTGCACTAAAGCATTTCTCTTGGTCTCTGCTTCTTCTTTTTTTTTTCATTTAATGTGCTTTATTATTTTCACACAGGCAATATCCATTACAGTCATCTTGGTGGGACAAAATGAAAGATTAGACAAAACAGACTTGATGTATAAAAACATACAAGAAAATGAATTACAGCATAGAGAAGCTCTGATTGATTAGAGATGCCTGTAGTCCCGTCCCCCATCCTCTGTCCCTCCCAACCTTCCCCAGTCTGCCACTAAATATGATTCAGATTGGTTGGAACACATAAATAGTTAGGGTTAGAAATTTGAAATAAGGGTATGAAGTGATTCCCACTTTTGTTTATAGTTACCCATTCTATTAGAGATTCTTGCAATAGTGAACTCTGCTTGTAAACAAACATGATTTCTTTAAACCATTCTATCTGGTGGGGGGTAATCGGGTCTAACCAATGTCTCAATATTACTTTCTTAGCGCAGGCTGATATTAAGGCCATGTGGGCTTTCTGTCTATTCCCTTGTAGTGATGTGTAGTCCCTCAGGATACAGATTTTGGGATTGAAACTGTCTGATAGTGAGAGCAATGGGTCTAGTCTATTTTGAATACTCTGCCAGAAGGGCATGATTTTCTCGCATGACCATAGCATATGCAGTAGATCAGCAGGGGCTAGTTGACATTTAGGGCACTGAGTAGAGGGTGAAATACCCATTTGGTGTAGTTTAGACGGGGAATAATATAGATTATGATTAATATAGAATTGCATATATCTATATCTGTCCCATTTAATGTAGTTATATAGATGGCTCCAAATAGTGGTCCAGTCTCTGGAATTAGTAGTAGATGGTAGGATATTATCCAACCAATGAAATCTCTGGCCTTCCAAGGTAGTTGCTGTTGATAAAAGAAATGTATATGAGTAGGATGTCAAGTGAGAGGTGGGAATAGATTTAAGGAATATCAGCAACATGGACATAAAGGAGCTAGCCCATGTCCCTGATCCAAAGTGTTGTATTAACATATGAGATATCTGAAGATATTTAAAAGCAGAGGTAGTGGACCAGTTGTAAAGGGAACAGCCATCTTGAAAAGAAAGCAGTTTTTGTTCCTGAACTAGTTGGCCCACTCATTCTATGCCTATCTCTGGCCAAAAGAGATGGAAGTTAATTATCTTACCTGAGATTCGGAGATCGGGGTTTTGGAAAAAGGGTTGGGCTATATCTCTGTAAACATCTGTTTTGAGGAGGGAATTTAACTGATGCTGTGTTTGAATCAAAGAACTTAAGGTGGTATCCTGTAGAGATTTAGGAAGATTCTTTTTAATAATAAAGGGAAGTGCCTGGGGATCCATATCATGTGCCGCACAGAGGTCACATTCGATTCTGGTCCAAGGAGGGCGGTAAACAGAGTCTGGAGTGCAATTTAAAGGTTGTAGCCAGTGTCCTATTCTGGTCAAATGAATTGCTAAGTAGTATATGTAGAGGTTTGGAGCTTGGAGGCCACCGTCAATTTTCTGTCTAGTGAGCTTAAGATGATTCTGTCTAGTTTTTTCCCTTGCCATAGAAATTTACTGATAATACTGTGTACTTGTGAGAACCACGACAATGGGAGGGCCCAGTTAAACATCTGTAAGGGGTATAGTATACAAGGTAAAATGTTCATTTTGATTATGCTCATACGTCCCAACAGGGTTAAGGGTAGCTTTGACCAGCATTTAAAGTCATCTGATAAAGTGTTTGTAAGGGCTGATCTCTGCTTCAACTGTGTGCAAATTGCAAACAGGGCAACATACTCAAACTTCTCTGACTTCATACAGGAGCAGTGCAGGAACTCTGGCCTGAGGGAAGCCTCTGATGAAGCTCTGGGGAGCGGAGTGAAATGTTAGGTGGGTAGTGACGGCAAGCTGCCAGCTAGACAGAGCTTCTGAAATGCTGTATGAAGTCTGAGTGCTTTGCCCTGCTTGCAATTTGTACACAATAAAAGAAGCAGAGACCAGGAGATGTTTTAGTGCACTTTGTTTCAACATTGCCAGAAGTCCCACAAATGAGGCTGGATGAGTGCTGACCTCTTTACGTTGACTATGTTGTCCACATTGGGGCTGGGCACCAACATACCTGGTGCACATCTATCAGCTGGTGCTTATACCATCTGAGATTATTCTTAAACTTTGCTGCACTATCTGACCTGCAGCCTGTCTCATGATTGAGACAACTTAATGGTTTTATGTGATCAATACATTTCTTGTTTTTATTGGACTATATTCATGTTATATATTGTGTAAAAGCACTTTATCTATTTGAATGGTCTATTATTAAAGCAGCATTTTCTCACAAGTTAGTTTCAATTACAGTTAATGAATATTTTGTCACACTGGTCAAATCTATTTTTCTAGGTGCCTCCTATGCTACAAAAACATAGAAACATAGAATATGACAGCAGATAAGGACTGCTTAGCCTACCCAGTCTGCTCAGTTGTCCTAGCTACATTCTCACTGCAGACCCTACTTGATCTATAGCTCTTTCTCCCTCCCTCCCTTTCCACTGTGATTCCCTTGTGCCTGTCCCATGCATTCTTGAACCCCAGTACCATTTTTTCCCCCACCACCTCCATTGGAAGCTTGTTCCAGGCATCCATCACTCTTTCTGTGAAGCATTTCCTCATGCCTCTCCTGAATCTACCCCTTCCAGCTTCACAGTATGTCTCCTTGTTCTTGAGCACCATTTTTTATGAAATATACTTCCCTTCTGTATCATATTTACCCTCGTGAGGTATCTCTATCATAACCCCCCTCTCTCCCTCCTGTTTTCCAGAGTGCACATATTAAGGTCCTTTAGTCTCTTATCATAGGGTTTTTGATGCAGACCCTGCACTATTTTAATTGCTATCATCCAGACTGCCTCCACTCTGTCCATGTCCTTCTGGAGATGTGGTCTCCAGAACTGGACAGAGTACTCAAGGTGGGGTCTTATCAGCGATCTATACAGGGGCGACTCCACCTCTCTCTTTCTGCTGGTGATACCCCTTCCTATGCACCTCAGCATCCCACTAGCCCTCCATACTGCCTTGTAGCACTGCCTGGCAACGTTTACTGTATTTCATATGATATGATTACTCCTAGAGCTCTTTCCTGCTTGGTTGTTGTCAGTACCACTCCACCTCATTTTGTACTCTGCCCTTGGGTTTCTGTGCCCTAAGTGCATTATTTTGCACTTTTTCACATTGAAACCCAGCTACCATACCCTTGATACCCTTGTCCACTCCTTGAGTTTTCCCAGACCTCTGCTCATCCTTTCTTTCCCCCCTGTAGTGTCCACCTTGTTATTGATCTTGGTTTCATCTGCAAAGAGACCGACCTTCCCTTCCAGCTCCTCTGCAATGTCACTTATAAAGACATTAAAGAGGACTGGTCCATGCACTGATTCCTGAGGTACAGTGCTGGTCACCCTTCATTCCTACAGACCATGAGTTTAATTTTATTTTCTCGATCCTAACACTTATATAGTCTACAATGATAATTCTGAGCTAAATGTGGCAGCCATCTTTTTTTCTTGAGAAACAATAAATTAAAAAAAGGTATAAAATGCTCAGATTGAGGTATAACTGGAAACAGTTACCAGTCAATATAATTGTAAGGTGCATGAAATATTTAATAGTGAAAAGATAGGGTTACATTTTTTACCCAATTTCATTGTACTGCTGCTTTAATTTGTTTATTTGTGTAACACATTTCATTACTATCAAATCACTAAACAGTACAAGCAAAATACATATCCAATATTAGCATACAATATATTGTGTGTTGTGATGTCAGATGAAGACAGGCAGCCTGAGCTGATGAAGTCTAGGAGCCAGTAATCTTGTTTTCATGTTAAGGTGCAGAATTAGAAAGACAGAGGAAGTAAAATACAAATATATATTAAATATAACTGATTTGTCTGAAAAAGTTATATTTTCTCAAAGCCTCCACTGAGACATAAAGGGTTCTTTAAGGCACTTAGTTGGTTGGAAGGGAGCTGCACCAGGGAGCGATCGAGCAAAGGTACAAAAGTCAAAGTTGCAGAGAAGCAGGAACTGGCACTTGTCTAACTACTTCTTCCTGTGACTCGATAATAAGGAAAAAATGCATTCTCCAAATCATTTCACTAGTCTCAGTCCTTTATTATGAACAAGGTGCAGAAGCAATAAGCTTACATAAACAGCATGTCACTTCAAGTAGCATTTGATCAGCTGCCTCTGCTCCTGATGGGTTTCCTACACACTCTCTATGTGCTTCCTCCAAGGAACGCATAAGGACTAGTGGCAGATATCCCAATGCTACTTGGAGCTGCATGTTGTTATTGTATGTACATTACTTCTGCACCTTAATAATGGACTTGCACCAGTTAACTGATTTGGTGAGCCCATTTTTTCCTTATTACTGAGGCATGGGAAAGAGCAGTTGGATGAGTGCCGGTTCCTTGCTTCTTTAATGCACAAGCAGGATTTGGGTTTTGCAGGAGTTAATCTAAACTTGCATGGAACATGAGGCCCATGGCATGAGCAAAGTTAAGACAGTAGTGATGTCTGAAGCTAAGGTGTTAAAGAGATGTGCTGTGCATTAGTGAAATCCCCATGGCTGATTCCGCTACTACATCAGCCCTGGGTGTTAATGGGAAGGAATTTGGATCATCATGGTGGGTGGTGGGGGGCTGGACCACCAATGTGTGGTATAAAAATGTGAGGAGTAAATAAAATGTGTTGGACTTTGTGATTTTACACTTGGCAACCAGCACCACACAGTCATTTGTCAATTTAATGTAGTTTCCTTCATGGAACAAGACCCTTGACACAGTACCATGTTGGGAAAGTTAACTCTTACTGTTTTCTTTTTATAGGACCTGTACCTGCCCCTCTCTCTGGATGACTCTGACTCACTGGGAGACTCCATGTGAAGGTTATACTCTACACTGCTAGACAAGTACATTTCTGATATTTCTGCCAAAAGAAGCAGAGGTGCCCTCGGTGCTTTTCATTTCCAAAAGATCCACGCCACCACAACAAAACCAGCTTTTCCTGATTTATCCTATGAGCTACACATTTACTTCTCACCTGGCTATAATCTGGGATTGATCAATACCACATTTTGTTTTGTAAGATATATAACAGGGCTACAAAATTAGCACTACAGCACCAAAATATGACCACGGCACAAGAGATGTTATCAGGGACCTTTTATAGCGTTACCATTTTATTTTGTAATATATTTTTATTTTTCCCCTTGCAGCTGCATTTTTTAGCAACAAAGAAGCTGATAAATTGCAGACGAAAGCTCCAAAGGGAGCAATCCCTCTTTCCCTCCCATTCATTTTTTTTTTTAAATGGAAGTTGCGGCCTACCATTTGCAGTCAGCTCCCTATCAGTTGTGGAATGAAGATGCATAGCTAGTCTATGAAAGTTAGGGGACCTGTGGTTCTAATTTTGCAGCCCTGGTTTCATTGCCAGTATTTATCTCTACCATCATATTTGACTTTAAACAAAACAAACAACATGCCACATTGTCTGCTAGCAGTTGTGAAGGACCAACACTAAGGACTGTTGGAAGTTTCAAGACAGAAAAGCAGTTGGAAGATGGTGAAACAGTTCAGTACATGCGCCCAGCCTTACTTTTGGTAGAAATAGATTAACCAAAAGTGTAAAGCCTACGTTATTCTTCAAATGGTTAAGTTGTATGAATACAGTATGTGGTCTCAGCAAGGCAGGATGTTACGCAAATACCAGCTGCTGGTTTTTGCCATGTAAGGGATTCCTGTATCTTCATCTAAAAGCAACACTGCCTGCTAACAGCAAACACAGCAACACTGTGACAGTTCTTTTCACGTTGGACCCCTCTGGGTCATTTCAGTTTTTTATGGTAAGCAACCAGTACACTGTTGAATTTTTTGTTTGTACTTTAAAATGGAAGTGATTCAGAAGTAAATCTGTCTCGTTTTGCTGATTGATATTTTTTCCTCAATAAAACATCTGAAATAAATGCTTTTTTAAACATTTGCAGGTTCAAATATTAAGTTTAGGGACAGTGAACACAAGCAGGACTTAGAAAAAAGGTAGTTGTTTAATTACTTAACACTTTTCTAAAACTATTCAATTTTGTAGCATTTTTTATTTGTTTTTTTACACTTTGCTAAGTGTTTCAAGTTTTGTCAGAATGTTTGGTGAAATCACAGTTATAATCTAAACTTTATAATAATGCTTTAAATGGAATTTTTTCTATTTGCCATGACACAGCATAGTAGTGGTAGTCATAAAGAGATGAAAACAGATATGTTCAGCAGTCATAAAAGATTGGAAAGGCTGTACATTTTTAAAAAGAAAAATATATCATGTGAAATGGGTGAGATGTACTTAAATATTGTTAATCCGGATCATTTTGATGGATAAATATCTTTCCATTTGGTTGGAAGCTTTGAAAGTAATCCTGCCTGTTTTGAAAGATCTGTAAAGCCAAAATGTCATTATGCACTTCCGAACACATGAATTTAGGAAAGATAGAAGACCACTGACCAATCACATTCTCTCCCTATCCACTCAGTGGGAATACCTTATCAACCCCTCCCCTGTTTTTTTTTTCAATTTGCTTATTTAAAGGTCCTAGTAGTAGATACAGTGTCCACTGACACCAATTGTTCTCTAAGTCTATTTGAATACTTATCATGTTACCCCTGAGTCTCCTTTTGTCCATACAGAACAGTCTCAGAACTCCCAGTAAGTCCTTATAGCCTATGTTTTCCAAGCCTTCAACCACCTTGGTTGCCCTCTTCTGCACCATCTCAGTCCTGATAAGATCTTTTTGTTATGTAAGTGGCTCTTCTTTAGGCACTGTGCAAGCCATGTGGTATACCAGTTAATGCTAAAATGTATAAACCAGGCGATCCTAAATTTAAATCATGAACTCACAGTGACACCTTGAGCAAGTAACTTGACTTTCATGTGTTTCATTACACCCTCTCCCCCTTCCCAACTCAGCAACTGGGCATACCCAGGACACCATGGGAAACAAGATGCAATATCTCAGATGAACTATCCAAGATAAACTACATCAGTCCCTCCCCCTCCCCCCAAAAAATACATGGACATGTCAGATGTTATAATACCCTTCAACATATCAGTAGAATTAGTTGAACTGGGCCATAAATCTAAGCCAAGATTCAAAAAGAAAGGTCAGGCACACTGATAGAGTGGTGCCGTCAATTAAACCATTTCTCAGCTATAAACACATAAATACATCACCGCACACAAATGGAATGAGATACGTAAAGGGTCACTGTCAACCCTTTTTGCATCATATTGTTTCTATGTTGGGAACCCACATTTTATGATTGCTTACCTTCTCTAAAATTCACTGAAGCTATTGGTTGTTTCATCTGCTTCCTTTCTTAGTAAAACTGGAATGCATGGGAATGGTTCAATTATACCTAACCTTGTTTTGCTTCAAATCCTTGATCTACTCATATTGCATACATCCTGAACACTGGGAACACCCTCAAATAGTGCAACCACTTATGATACAATCGTCTCCTCTTCTCCCATGGCATCGTAAGTGGCTAGATCATGTTAGGGGTGTTCCCAAGTGCAGGTAAGATGCAGTGGAAGTTGATCAAAGAATGTAAACAAACATGTTTTTTTTTTTGTGTGGTAACATCAGTATGGTGGACGATTGTTTTTCACTTTTAATTATAAAGCACTACAAGATTGTTGACCAGTCTGGAGGCCAAAATTCAGTGCCTCTTATTCTGTGCAGAGATGGTGCCTCGTGTACACTGCTTAACTGATTCCCCACACACTCATGGCTCTCACTCACTGACACTTCCATTATCCTGCCATTCTGCCACTAACCTCAGTGTCTAGCTCAGCCTTCACCAGCTGTTACAAAAATAATTTAAAAAATTATCTAAAAAAAAAAAAAAGGTTAACAATACAACATCTTCCAATACAAAATTGATACTGCTACCATAACCCGTCTTCAGAGTATATGTTGGCTACCTAAAGAGGACTGTACCATTGCTTTTCAAATTAAAAGGGGGTAACAAAAGCATAAAAAAATTAAAATTTATTTTAAACATTCACTATGCTACAACTTATGTTTTTTATATGCAAAAATCTAGTAGTGCTTTATAATATATTAATATGTGTAGTTGAGGTGTTTCATACAGCATGAGAACATTATCTTGTGCAGGCTGTTTGACACAATATACCGTTCTCATGCTGTAAGAAACACCCCAAGTATATACATGGTATATTAACGAATATGAGAAAACAGGAATCAGAATCTAGCTACCAGCTACAACAACAACCTCTACAGAACAGGAACAATCATAACATGTGTTTTTTAATTTAGGAACAATTTGAAACCTAAGAAGCTTGACAGTGTCCCTTTAAGTGTACTTTATTTTAGGGAGAGAAATCACCATCCACTAGCCTCACAGCTACATTGACAGACTCCCCTATGTTTCACCTATCACTCAAGCTTCTTCAGTGGGTTCACCCCTGTTGAAGCCCTTTCAACGATACATAGGGGTGCTTGCCCCTGAAAGCATTGTTTTGTATGCACTATGGCATGCTGCTAAGGGGAACTAATAAATCATTTCCCTACTACCAGTTTGGTGTGTGCACTATTATATTTTGTTTTCTTCTTTAGTGAGTGCCCCTGAATAATTATAAGTAGTGGATTATGCCCCCTGGCTGTGAGGCTGGGAAACAGTGCATTCTCTGCATAAAATAAAATTTTTTTAAACATGTCACACCACATGTTTTTTTCCACGTTTTTTTCACTTTTACATGAATTTAGGCCACTTGTGGTATATCTGAAGCCATTTTCTAAAAGTTTGTCTCTGCATTATGGTGATCTTTTATATATATATATATATATATATATATATATATACATGAACACATGCCTTGCGTGACATGGGTTAACCACTTCGTGACCATGGTGCCAGCGCTGACAGCAGGCACAGTGAAAGGAGTACTATTTGTTTGACCTTATGGAATGGATCACAGCAGGTGCCTGAGCGAGAACTCACTAAATAAAATCAGTTGAAGAGCAGATTTTCAGGCGAACACAGGTTGTTTTAGCAGTATTTGTTGAGCTGCTCAAGAAAATACTCTGAACCTCTTGAAACTTGGCTTCCAGCCAAATGCCCTTTGGGGTAACCCTGCCTCAGTGTTTGCGCACAGAGGTCCTTTGTCTTTTAAATATTTTTTATTTTAATGGGTTCACTGTAATATATCCAAGGCACACTGCCTATAGGGTAGCTGGTCCATTCCACTGGGGTGTCAAACAGATGAGGTATACTGATGAGTCCTGGTAGGATGAAACACGTGTTCTATGTCTTCTGTTAGCACCCTTGCAACTGTGTGAGAGGGCCTTCGCACCATGCAATTCTGCTTAAAGTTGGACCAGCATAACATTCTGTGGTATTTGTATATGCAGCCCATGATGCTTTGCATTGTGGGGCATGTGGATTTTGTATTTTCTTGAAACTTGGCTTCCCAGCCAAATGCCCTTTGGGGTAACCCCTGCCTCAGTGTTTGCGCACAGAGGTCCTTTGTCTTTTAAATAGTTTTTTATTTTAATGGGTTCACCACAATATATCCAAGGCACACTGCCTATAGGGTAGCTGGTCCATTCCACTGGGGTGTCAAACAGATGAGGCATACTGATGAGTCCTGGTAGGATGAAACACGTGTCTATGTCTTCTGTTAGCACCCTTTGCAAACTGTGTGAGAGGCCTTTTGGCACCATGCAATTCTGCTTAAAGTTGGACCAGCATAACATTCTGTGGTGATTTGCATATGCAGCCCATGATGCTTTGCATTGTGGGGGCATGTGTGATTTTGTATTTTCTTGAAACTTGGCTTCCCAGCAAATGCCCTTTGGGTAACCCCTGCCTCAGTGTTTATCACAGAGGTCCTTTTACATATATATATATATATATATATATATATATATATATATATATATATATATGTATTTTTAAATTTTTTTACATTTTTGTTTTAAATCTACTAGCAACAGTGTGTGGAAAGGTTTTCTTTTCACTAACTTGCCAACTCTGTCCTTCAAGTGCCCTATCCCAACCAATACAATTTATTGCAGAAAAATCTAGGGGATACCCGAAAGGATGAAAGGAACAGGAAGTCAACAACTTACTCAATGTCTAGCGACACTAAAGCATCCCTGTTTGCTGTTTTTTAATATTCATGATGCGTAACCATGCTATTTTGTCCGCTAGATGCCACCTACACCGGACTAACACAGGAGACAGAATCTTAAAATGACCTGTCACTCACCTGACATGAACAACCAGTGGCAGAAAGCTGACTGCTATTTGTTATTCTGTGCTAAGAGAAAACTAAAATTATACCAACAAGTAGATCACATTTGGGTAGAATCCTACAGGAGCACAAGAAACGGGCAGTAAAGTGTGACCAATGTGCTCACTGGATTCTTTCATTTAACTTTATGCTAGTTCCTGCTTTTTACATCCTTCATCCTAAAATAAAAAAAAAAAGATAACATGTTGGTTAAGATTATGCTACATTGTAACACAGATCAATGAGTTTATTTTAAATTTCAGTATAAGAAATCATTTAGTTCTCAAAAACTGTACCAAGCCTCAATTTTATAGAACATCTATGTCTGCATGCTGGGTTTTCCCACTGGCAATCATATTTGCTAGCAGGTTTGCTACATGGCACTGGGAGTCCCACAGTTGGAGTACAAATGTCTGTCTAATAGGAAAAAGAAAGCTATGGTCAAAACACTCATGTTTAATATTTAATTTTAGAATTTATTTACATGGGATAGCCTAAGTAATATCCAACCTCTCCTTTGCACTGGAGCCCTGCTTCTATCCATTGAGGTGCAGCTCTATACCATGGCACACCAGGGCATGTTCCCTGGTTAAAAAAAAATAATATTGCTCTTCAGTTGGTGCCCCATGTATTTCAAAGCTATCTCTACAGCAACAATATATGGATACCCTGGCTACTAGCTGTTGTGCCCCACTCATGCCCTGGTAACCAATAGAGCTACCACTAATGCATTTCCACAGTTGGGTGAACTGGAACATTGGAAAGTTAAGTGACTTGTTCAAGGCCACACAGTGAATATTTGATTCTAGTGGGGCTTAAAACTGTGATTTTCCTCATTCCCATGCCAGCACCCTAACCACTAGACTACTCTGCCACATCCTACTGTTAACTTCCTGAATTAAATTTATTGCTCAGGCAAATGTCCTTTGTGGATTTTTATGTGGGCTCTAAATGATTTTAGGGGGGTTATGCTTTAGTCTTATAGATCTCAGTAAGACCTTTGTTTTGATATATACATTGTCCCTTATGTGCAAATATCGAGGGAGTTATGACTTGTTGAAGTTCAAATGTGGGAAAAAGAGTAAGTCCAAATTCTTTTTTCATATGAGGTCATTCTGTCTTCATATGAATGAAAAAGGCCATACAAAAAAGAATGCCTTCATACAAAAAAAGATTGGGGAAAAAACTAAGTCTAAATTCTTTTTTGTATGAGGGCATTCTGTTTTTGTGTAAATGAAAAAAAGTATATGAAAAAGGATTCCTTCATACGAAAAATAATGGGTAAAAACTAAGACCAAATTCTTTTTTCATATAAGGGGATTATTTTCCATATGAACAAACACAAATGATTATACGTAAAAGGGTGCCTTCAAATGAAAAAGAATTTGACTTAGTTTTTCCCCATTTGTTTTTGTATGAAGACATCCTTTTCAAATGCTTTTTCATTCATAAAAAAGAATCCTCTTAATACAAAAAAAAAAAAAAAAAAAAAAAGAATTGACAAAAGCCTATTTTTTCATATGAAGCTATCCTTTTCATATTGACCCATTTTTTTCTTATATGCCCATCAGAAAAAAGAAAACTGACTCATGAAAAATAATTTTGAAATGTTTAAAAAATAAATTTATGGGTAATTTTTCCAGAAATTAAGTGCAGAATCCACCTAATGGGGTCCCAGTTAGCATGATACATCTGTTGGTGTATGTGCAAGATATGATTTTTGTGGGTTTTGAAATAAAAAAATGGAAAAAAAGATGGTAGTCATACAAAACAATATTTTTTCCTCATGAAAATGATTATCCCCATATGAAAAAGATCATTTTTCATATGGACCAAATTATTTTTTCGTTCCAAGCAGGTATCCAAAAGACTCTACTGAGCATGCTCAGAAGTGAAATTTCAAAATTTAATAACTTTGGAACAGATTAATATTTTTCACCGAACCAGTGAAATGCACATCTGTGGGCCAAGCCCTTTCTAGCCTGAAAATTTCAGACTAAAATACCACACCATCTGAGCACCAGGTGATGCCAAATAAAAACAGCAAAAAGCAGTTATTTTTTAAAACTTTTTTTGCTGTCCGCATCTTGGAATCCACACATATGACCAGAATGAAACTTGGCAGGTCAAGAGATCTACCCCCAAAGGCCATGCATGCAAACATTTGTACAAATCCGTTGAAGAGGTGCAAAGATTTTAAATTGCAAAGTTTGAGGTTTAACATAGAAACACCTGCTCAACCCTAACTACGGTGGCACTACCGCACCACTGTAATACACTATATATATATATATATATATATATATATAGTGAACAATAGACACAGTAAGGTGTACATTGAACATATCTGATCAATGCACACCATGGAGTGTCTTATTGCACTTATACAATGGGTTTCCATTTTTAAAATATTTTTTCTGCCTTTAAATAAGCTTGTTTACATAGGTAAAAATAGATATAATTAGCTTAATGCATGGTAAAATAGTCCTCCCGCCTGCTAAAAAAATTATACATTTTTTTGCTTTAGGAGTTTTGTCCTTTTAAAAAATCTGTAGTTGTAATTCATGAGTCAGTGAGCAGCTGCCCTGACCCCAACTATTGCTGCTGTCATGCACAGTACTTTATGGGATTGATTTTCACCACTGTATTTACAGACATCCCCTGTATTATGCATCAGTAAACTGGTACCAGAATTTTGTAATGGATGGCACTGGGATGGATGGATGAGTGGCAATTTTGGGCATGAGTGCAATCAAGTAAAACCAGAAGAAATTTGTCCCAATGATTTGATTTTTAGAAACAGCTCAAAAGCAGGTATTGTCATTGTTTCACAGGCTTTGTTTATTTGCTTGGCTTGAAGCAGCTTGAGTCAGAGAGTGGCGGGCAGAAAGATTTGAAGTGCTTGACATTTACAATAAGCGAGCAAGTGGAGGGTAGTGGTGGGTGGGAGGAGTTCAGTTCATACGAGGAGCAATGCGATGTAAGGAAAAATATTTTTTGGGCTAAATGTATACAAAGGCATAATTTGCAGGGCTTAATTTACTTTATGTACTAGAAATTGATGTGGTGGGCTCATTCATTTTTGATAGTTTAAAGATAGTTTTCTTCACTCCCTAACAGAAAAAAAGGTGTCATTCATTTGAAAAAATGAATGATCTGGCTCATTGATTTATGTTACACTGCGTCCTGATTTCTGGGTACTTGTTATTACCTGTGCATCGGATGGATCTGATGCACAGGCAACAAGCAAAAAGGGCACAGGATTTCCCCTTCCTAGTTTATATAGCTATTCATGAAATAGGCTTAATATTTCTAGCCCTATGATTGGTCGATAGATGTACACCTGAAAGTGTCTATCACATGGCTAAAATCAAGTGTTGGCAGCCTGGATGCAGTACCAAAAGAAAGAAAGAAATGCTCATTTAGAATGTTTTAGAACAGTTAGAGCATTAATGGCAGCCATCTTTTTTTTACATTACCAAATGAAAACACCCAGCAGTACTAACACACTGCCCTTGAAATAAATTCCCAGCTTAAAACAGTAGAGCCTGCAGATCAATAGGTTTTTTTAATCATCTTTGTACAAGTGATTACTACACTTTCCAGTTTACATCTTAACTGCAGCATGGCAGCCTTCTGGCTGCCCACATGGCCACTCACTCACTTGCTCCCTGTGTTCCTCACTTATTCTCCCCTGGCTGCAAAATAGTTATGAATCTCCTAACCCCTGCCTCACAGTCATTAAAAAGAAAATACAGCTAAAGAATACCGGCATCCAGACTTCACATTCTTCTTCTTTGTTTGTAGATACCAATGTTGCACAGGCATGCTCATGCCTTGCCAGTTGGTGCCATTCTGCCCTGCACCCTTACTCAATCATTGACTACCTACTGCAATTTAAAAGAAAAAAGGAAATAAAAAGAAATGGGAATTTGAAATCAAATAATATAAATATCTGTTTATGTGTGAAGGGGGGAACAATGACAACCACTTCAATAGACAACTACAACTACAGTGGCTACAGCAGGACAAAAGTCCTTTCCTCAAAAAAAAAAACACCAAAGTTATGCAGGCAGAGGAACTATTTTATTTAAAATAAAGACAGAGATATAACTTCTTTTTACTCAGTCCTATTAATTAGCATTTTGACATGCATGTACAATTCACATGCCCATTTCATAAAGGCAATGCAAACACTCCAGAGGTGTGTGCTAGACACTTTTACCATATGGTAAGGGACTGAAGGCACTCAGCTTGTGGCCTCGTGCCTCACTTTACCCCTGGCTATGAGCTAGAAGTATCTAGCACATATCCCATTGAGTCTGATTGCATCTATATATATATATATATATATATATAGAGAGAGAGAGAGACCATTTGCATATGCTTCCCATGATGCTTTGCTTTATTGGGTATGTGCAATTTGTGTTTTCTATATATATGTTATACACACACACACACACACACACACACAAATATAAAACAACTTTCAAACCCAGCAGTTTCTCATTGAATTAAACAGTGTTACGTTTTAGACATGTGAACAACAGCACTTATAGAGTGGGCCCATGACTAGGTTAAACCTCTTGTTTTGAAGCATCTGCTATTGGTGCTTGTATGGGAGTACTAAAATGAGATTGTTTTGAGAGGGTTCTTATCAAAGAATAGGGCATTACAGTCTGCTGTGGGTACTAGGTGGCGGGACTAGGATCTTCAAAGCTCATGGAGCTTGTGACATAGGTACTGCAAGTCTCAGGAGAAGTGGAGTAAGGTCTAAAATAATACAATAAAAATACATGTGTCTTCATTTTTTCAGTTGTAGAGGTTTTGGCTACTTGTTGGCACAAATATTTTATGGTGCATTCGGTCCAAACCACAGTAAAATGAGGGCAATCACATTTTTTTATTTGAAAAATTATGTAACTTAAAAAAAAATAGGGATAATATTTTACAATGTATGTATGTGGGATCATGGAAGTTGTTAGACAGGCTTGACATATGTCTTCCATCTACAGCTCCAAGTTCTATGTTTTTCTTGTTTCTTTTTTTTTTTTTGCACGCTAAAAATGTATTTTGCTTTTGTTTCTACAGTAAGATTATCTCATTTAGGTGTGGTGTCTTGTTTTAAAGAGGGACAGTGTGGGAAGCATTGTTTCGACCAGTAGATCTTCTTCAAGAAAAATCTATAAAGAAAAAAGTGAAAGTCAGTAAGAGACTACTTCATACGTACTGCAGTACTCCAACCAAACTAAATATAAGGAAAAATGTTGGCACGCTACCCCTCAACAGGGAAAAAAATGCACACCAGTTATATACAAACATATATATATATGTTACAGCCTCCACTATTGTGAACATAGCCACTCTTTTTAAAGCTCATGCCTGAAGAAGATCTACAGTATTGTATTGTTCTAAATATTAATAATAAACTTTTTTTTTATTTTCAGCATGCATTTAATGCAATGCTTTTTTTATTTGCAATTCTCTTGTTGTTGCAGCACTATGGTGTTTTTTTTTTTTGGTGTCAGTCTTGCCTTTGAAAAACAAACTGGCCATCATTAGAGCTTGTGGGGAAAAATAAATCAAGCAAGCATCACTTCCATGTCAAAACTTTTCAACCAGCATGAGGCAGCATGTAACTGTGAAAAATATTTTGTCGCGATTTCCACCCAGGGCTGGGCTGGCCTCTTTCAAATTTCCAGCCCCAGTTAAAAATATTGTAAATGAATTAGAGAAGGATGATGAAAGCTGAATGAAAGAGCCTGGCAGGAGTACTAACAAAGTGGAAAAGATGTCGCATGAGCAACATGTGTAGTATAAAAAGAATAGCACTGAGCTTGAGATCCACCGGGTTGCTGTGGCTGTGGGGCCATTACTGTTCTTGTACGTGCTGTGTCTGCACCCTTGTCACAAAATATAACCTATCATGGTGCATCTCTTGTCCTTTCATGATCATCAAACTTGCTAAAAGTGATTGGGGTGAGAGTGTCAGTTTTGTGATAACAGTCTCATGGCAGTCAGTATATTGGCTTGTCAGGCTATAGAAAAGTAGTAGATAATATCTTTGAATTAAAAAGATCCTTAACCTTGACTTACTGTATCAGGGATTTCACTGCTTTCATGCAGAGGGTGAAATGAAAGGGCCATGTCAAAAAACCTGGTTTCTGGTGCTTGCCCTTATATGGCCTATACTAAAGGTGTTGCAGTATGTAGCAGAGTATTTCCATTGTCATGGGCAAGAGTTGGATTTGGCAAAGTGTTTCATGTATACTGTAGGTTGTAAAGACACATGCAAGTGAACAGAGGCCAACCTAAAGAATAAAAAGGTATTACTGGCAACGTGTGCCATTATGGTAGTTCTGAAAACCCAGGAGTGCCACACATAGCCAACAGTAAGCTCACTCCACCTTATCAGGCACATTATAATACACATGCACATATACACACACACACCCCTTTCATTTCTAGTACCTGTGCATAAAGACTGATTAACCGTTTGATATAACTCCTAGCTATGGTGGAATGAAATGGGGCATGAAAAGTGGACTGTAACTATTACCTCTGTCTAAGAAAATGCAGTGAGTTTCTTTAACCAAACCAAACTTGGAGATAGGAGACAGCATATAGCTTTCAAGTCATTTCATTTTTTCAAAATGAAGTGAGTCCTAGTTTGGGGTCATAAGGCAGATAGGAAAATTCAAATAAAAGGTAATGGGAATGAATATTAATAAATTATAAGGTATTGTATATCTACAGAAAATGTTGGGAAAGATAGTTACCTTCTATTTTCTTGAATAGTAACCCCCCCCTCCTTAAAATGGCTGCCAATGATCACTCTTGGACTGAGAGAGTGCATACATCTTTTATTGAAAAACATTTATCAGTATAGGCAGATATTCTAGTCACAAGGAAAAGTGCAGAGTGGATGCTCAGATCTTTTGTTTCCCAACTTGCACAGACTTTCGTGAGGTACCTGGATTGCTGTTCATTCAGTGTGTGAGCACACTGCCATGCAACCTGTTTCTATGGAAACTGCAGCATTTTTATTAAAAAAGCCTACCAAATTCTCCTCGAATAAAGAATGTCTAGGAAATTAATTGCACTGCAAGTTAATTGGTAGCTGTTGGCATATGAAGCAGCTGTGTTGAATGTAAAAAAAATAGTGTCTCATGGATAAGGACACAGAGAAGTCTGATATAATAATTATTGTTAGACTGGATGCATTTTAAATGACATATAACCTGCAAGGGGCACTGCTAGCACAGCCATGGCTATCATATGGTAGCATGGCATTCAGAGACCAGTTACAGTGGAAGCTGCCTTAAAGATGACATTTAAATATGGAGACACTTTATTTCAAGTGTTAGTTTCAGTGTAACTTTAAACAGTCACAGACAGACCCCTGGGAGACCACTTTTTCCTGATCCCCACTTTGCAACATTTATTTTAAAGTAGTCTAAAACTGCTTCTCCATAAACAGTTTTATGGTCATTAAGTTAGTCTTTATAAACTGTTCCCACTCTACAGTGTGTATTAATTATTGGTAGCAGCTGCCGTCTCCTTTATAGGAAAGTACATTGAAAGTAACAGCAAGCTAAATTAACGAGGCTGGCTCTTACTTTTAATGCTCTTGTAAACTATGTCACGTACAGTAGATTAACTGCAGTTCTGGTATTCGCCGGGAATTATAATACTGATATTAATTTGTATACCTTTTTTAAAAAACATATGCAGTAGCTCTAACAATGGAAAACAAATTGTTACACTTTTTTATATGGATTTTATACCTATACTGCTTGCTTCAATGTAGCTGCAATATGTCATGCAAGGATGCCACACAATTCTCTGCTTTTTAATTTGCATTGGTAAAGTTTATCAAAATGTAGAGCTGGAGACTGGTTTGGTGATGGTTTTGAATTTAGTTTTGTCATAGCTTTTTCCATTAATCAGGAGTTTAGTTCTTTTTTTGTCACTTGCACGCCCTTTCCCTGGACCTGACTTTCACAGTGTGTAGGTCTGTGCCCTCCTTTCCTATCACAAATACAGTAGCACACATTTAAACAAATAGACATGACAGGCTATGCATTAATATAACGATATTAGTATAGTGGTTGGGGTTTATGAGGTGCTAACTGTATCTGGGACTATGTAAAGTACAAGGCCCCAGGCTGAGGTGTTTATAAAGTCATGTGGTTATCGCCATGTTTAACCCTCACCACTGCAACTATTATAATAGAAAATAAAATGTCATTAGAAAATGTTTCATTAGAAGAAATGCTCAGAGAAGCTAAACTAAGCTTCTTACTACCTGCACAAGTAAGTGACAGAATGTGGACAACAAAGAGCAAAGTGTGTATGTTAGTCAGAATGCAGGCATTAGCATATTATCCTGTTATTGAGTCTACTGTCCCATTATGGCCGAATAACAGAACAGCACTTCTGCTTTCTGAGCGGAGGGTGAACTTTTCCAGTATAACATAGCCACAGTAGTATGGTGGTGGGGTTTTATGAGTTAATAACCATATCTGGGACTAATAAACTCTGAGTCCACAGGTTGAGGTGTTTGTGAAGTTCCAGCTACAGTTATTATCGAGTTTAACTTCTACAGCTATAGCTGTCATAGCTACTATTTTGATAAATGCATTTTTACTAGAAAACAATAATTGAAAAAACTATTAAGAGAAATTAAATGAGCTATCTGGTGCCATTTTTACTGTACAGCTTAGGGGCAGATGTTTATTATTTATTTCAAACGTTTTGCCTGAAAAGATATACTGAGCTAGTAACAGCTCATTCCCAGATGGGTCCTGGGCAGAGGGGGAAGGGGAGGGTATTACAAATACAAACTAAAAAAAAGTACAAAAACAGAAATGCAATAAAATGTAAGATACACCAGCAAAATGAACAAATGTGCAGACAATGCTACCCTGAAATAAATACACAATGCAGTAAAGTGCAGAAGAACAATATGAAGTGGACAACAATGCAGTACTGAGTATAGCATGGGGAAATGGATTGAAATTAAGGAATGGGTGAAGGGGCTGCATTAGTGTAAGTGCATGGTGAAGGGGGTGCAGTGGTAGCCCTGAGTCCAGTGTCAGGGCAACTGCAGGAGTGAGTAGAGAAGATGCAGAGGAGTAATTTCAGTGAGTGAAGGAAAGAGAAAGAATGAAATGAAGGGATGTTTGTGGGTGTTAGCCAAACAAAATGCAGGGATTAGCATGCAGTCCTATTACTGAGTCTACTGTACGGTTATGGCAGAATACTGAGACAGTAGTTCTGCATTGTGAACTGAAGAGGGGAAACATTTTCAGTATAATGTATGATAACTACACATGTCAGGGACATTGAATGCCTTTATGTACCTGTAGAAATGCAATCATCCCACAGTCATGCACAGCCAGGTGTGCCTTTCATAATTATAGGATGTCTTGTCTAATTAAGATTTTTAAAACTGAATAATGAGTTTGAGAAATTAAGTAGGTCTGATGTAAGCTGCTATGCTCAAATAATGCCTGGCCATGTGATCATATTTGGCCAATCAAATTTCTTAGTTTCTCTTGCCGATTTTATGAGGCACAGTCTTTCCAAAGGTGGGTTGTAGTTTCAAACTAAAATAGTGTAACTTTCAAATATTTGGGGGCCACAGCATTTGCATTCTGGCTGGGAATTTTCAAAACCTATGCCTTAATAAATGGTCCGCTTATAGCTGCAGTTTATAGAGGTGGCATTGCCACTTCAAACATTTTATTTTTCCATGAATACCTTCAGTTTCACTCCTCCCCTTCCTTAGAGAACATGAAGCAGCTCATAGGAATTTGAGTATTTTTATTAAGAAAAATCAAGTTTTTTTAAATTTTACAACAGCAAGGCATGCATATTGGAGGGCTTAGAAGTTTATGGCAGGTAAGGTAGGGGCAGTATTGTCTAGTGGTTAGAGCACCAAGCTGTTAACCTGGAGACAGAGCAGACCTGGGTTTGAAGCTCACAGTCACTACTTGTATACTGTGTGATACTAAGCAAGTCACTTAAACTCTCAATTCTCCCAGCATGCACCTGGAAACAAGCTTTGACGTAGTGTGCTTTTCCCAAGTCAAACAATTCTAAAATAATCTGCAGATGGTGGTGTTTTGCTGCCAGATGCAAATATCTGTGACAGCTACAGCCAACTCTGGAAATAGACAGCAAAGTTGTCCCAAGGTACTGTGCATTATCTGTGAAGAAACAGCCCACATTTTTGAGGCAGTTTCCAGAAACTGGGTAATCTGGATCAAGTACACTCATAGTGGCTCAGGAGCAGAGAGGACAGCATTGACATTACATTTTTTAAGCAACAGGGCATGACCAGGAGTTTAGTTACTATCCGTTATAACATTTTTGACCATATTACACGTTACAAGTGAAATAATCCACCCTGGGTATAAATAAATGCTGTAATAACATAACTTAATGGGTGATTGAAGGCCCTTGGCTGCTTCTCGGGCCTCATAATCCACCCAGGTCATTCAGTTATTACAATATTGCCACATACCCAACTGTGGATTATTCCTTACTTAATCAAACCCTAGCAGGATCATGAGACATGAGGTGTATCCGACTGACTTATGCCCTATGGTTAGATTAACAAAGGTAACCCCAACACTTACAGTGCCTTAATTTTAGTTTTTCAAGCTGAGTGTTTTAATAGTTAAAATTATAATGCTTTTATTGTACACAAAGGTTTCCAGTCATTAATATAACCTTCTCAGAATGCTGTCAGCCAATCAAATTGCTCCTTTTCCAGCCACTGTTCTATAAATTACATTTACTGGCTTGAGGTGCCTTATGTCTTTTCCCTCTGCCAGGGCTGATGGAACTACAGCCCTTGCTGGGAATCAAACTTGGAATCCAGAGTCCTGAAGACAGAAACCCTAATCATTGCTAATCCCATCACAGGTTTTGTGATACCTCCTGTCTGTAGAACTGTTATTGCCAGGTGACAGGGGCCTCAAACACCTGTGACAGGTTCAGTGATGGCTAGTGGAGGCAGAATATTTTTTGGAATGAGGTGTGTATATAGCCCATGCTGGTGAATTTGGCTAGGGAAGGATGGGTCCAGTGAATGCTAGGGAGTGACTAGAGTCAGAGTTAGGGCCACTGAATGACCAGGATGAGACTAGAAGGCTTTTGAAAAATTGGTGTTGGTGTTGACTCTGAAACACACTTAAAAATAAGAGTTTGGGTGGGATAGGGGATGTGTACAGCACTAGCACTGTGTCTCTTGAGCTCTGAGTGTGGCATAGTGCCGTACAACTGGTATTATACATTCCCAGAGTTCCTTGGGTGCTGCAAGCCAGCACGTTAGCAGGTGCAAAGCCCATCTACTACACCCACTAACATTGGGCCAAGTGATTTACAGGTGACTTAGTCACTGTGGAGAGCCCTCCTCCCTGGCAACTAAGCCAAGACTCTGTGTGTAGCAGATTTTGATGGCAGTGCAATGACTAATCTGTTTGCTCTCCACCTTTGTGCTGCCACCAGTTATGACTGTATGCCGAACCCCACTGTTTATTTACAGAAATGTATTTCCACTAGTGTGGTGTAATTGTACACTTTAGATTGTTAGTATTTGTTTCCAAAAGACAGGTATTAGGTATTTGTGTAAATACACCATCACTGAATTTTCTTTCCAGCAGATCTACTTTCTTGTGATCTGTTAGGCATATTACACTTAAGGTTTTTACATTTTTTTGATCATTTTAACTTAGTCAACCAATGGAAGTAGAAAATACTGGCACCCACCCATATCGGATTCTTGACATGCAAAGATCTGGGTAATATCCAAAAAAGCTATCATTCTCCATGAACTGAAATTGCATGCTTGAGTATAAAAAGCACTATGCCAGCTTTTAGAAGTGGCATCCTTTTATGATATATTGCGGCTCTCAGCGAATACCATCTTGCTCGGCTGTATACATGCATGTTTTAACTCATTCTGCTTTCAGTTGTGGTGACTCCTTTGTTCACATTTTTTTATTGACTGTTGTGCCATTTGACTTGTACAGGAAGCATCTGATAATGATTGAATTTTAAAAGGTTTTGGTAAATATATGTAGTTAGTACTTAAAAACGTAGGTTAGCGAAGATGTAAATTTGTGGGTCGTAGACTTAGAAATGTATGCGTGTGAGGGAGAAAAAAACAAGGTTTTGACAGTAACTGCATGGTACATAACTGTATGTTCTGTGGTGCAAAGAACTGGGTTTTCTCTTTCTCATGGCTTTCCATGGTCTTCAAGTAAATTTTCTTTTCCACCTTCTAGGTAGGGAATGGCATGCCATGATCTCAAGTTTTTAGTATCACAATATTTGTGTAAATTGCTGTCACACTACATTGATTCTCACAATAATTTAAAGCATTTAAAATTTTAGGGAAAAGAGAAAATCTGATGGGGGAAGGGGTCTGGAATCTTGGTTGTACCCAGAGAGCAACACACTCTGAGAGTAGTGGGGGTAAGAATGTCAAGAAGATTTATCACTGTTTATTGCGGTATGCTGTGTGCTGCATTATAATAGAGGTATTGGTTTCTTGTAATAAATTATCATCTACAGGAAATATTGTGATGTATCATCATACTGAGTTTGACATCCCTACTGTATGTCTAGATGACACATACTCCTGTTATTCATAAGAACTGGATTTAGAGCAAACAGATGACTCAGTTTTGATCATTACATAATTCCGTATTTGAAAGATGATGCTATCAAGGATGACTCTGGTAGCTAATTGGCCCAGTAGCTCTGCTGGTGGCATCCCAGGGATTGGGGCTTTCCAGTGCCTGAATTCAGTTTGTAGTTAGAGCTTTGCATTCTTTCACTCAGATTCAAATTTTGATAATGAATGGTAAGCTGTCATTACACTGAGAGCAACAAACTTCAGATTTGAAGGCTGCAAGACACAGATTTAGTTTGCACTGCAGCTCTAATGTAAAAAAGTCCCATGATGTGAAACTGATCACAACTTAAACTGGGTTTTGTAGTTCTGTTATTGTCTAAAATGCCTTGCACTAGTTTCCCAGCAACACTAAGCGCAGATCACAGCAAAAGTAGACATGCCGTATAAAAAGCTTTTATTATAAAAAAAAACTTGCACGCATGTTAATAAGATGCAAAATAGCTGAAAGGCAGTTGGAACTCCCAGCAGAGATGGGTATGGTGCTTGTATCTCTACTGAGAGTTCTGTTCACCTCCTCGCTATTTTGCACCTTATTAACCTGTATGAACGTTTTTTAATATTAAAACTTTGTTATATGGCATATCTGTTTTTGCTGTGATCTGTACTTAGTGGTACTGGGTAGCTACTGTAGTGCAAAGTTTTTTTTAGATTGGCTTGAGATTTTTTAAACTTTGAGAACAGCCTTATCCAGGGCAATTCCTGTTTGGTTTTTGTACTTTATATAGAAGCCACCCTAGCAAAAGTCAGTAAGCCCTTAGGAGGGAGAACATTGGCCATCTTTCATCCATGCAACCCTATTGGGCAATCAAGGTGGCATATATATTAAATGTGAAGCCAGTCACTGATCTGCCCTCCAAGCTGGAATACAAAGTGTAACAGTGGCAACACTCTTGATACCAAGATGGAGATGGAGAAAATGGGTCTTTTGCCATCAAAAAAGGGATACAGTGTCCATTTCTTTCTTGGACTTCAAGATGTATCTGTGATCTGATAGTTCTTGTTGCGAACCAAGCTCCATTTTGTAACGTGCATTTGGATTTTAAGTTCTGATTCTTATGATCAAATGACTAGTAAGTAGAGAGTGGAAACCTAAATTGCTGTAACTGTTGTGCATAACCCTTTGCATATTTCAAAGTGCATAATACAATGTTAATTTCATGTGCTAGTTTGTCTCTCAAGGTACCACATTCATGGTTTGCTGTACAATAAATGTGTATAATTGTCAGTGCCAAGGGGGATTTAATTGAAAAAAGATGGCTGCCCCTTATTTCTCAATGGCTATAGTAGACCATGCCTCCTTGAGATGTTACTGGACTGATTCTGTCAATTCTCTTCTGTACATACAGCCATGTAGCAGAGAAACTGTTCATTTTGCAACCTCACTCTGAACATTTGTACTTCAGACTTTTTCCTCATTTTAAACTGAACATTGGAAGATGTGTGTACTGCCAATTTTTCAGAAATAAATTTGGCTGAAGAGCTTCGTGGTCTATACCTGTTCTCGTTTCTTTTCATGAAAGCAGTTGGTGAAAATGCCAAGCATTAGTGACATGTTGTTTGGTTCATACTGCATGATCTGTGAGTTAGGCACTTCTGCAGATCTGTGCGGGTTCTGGCCAAGAGTAATATATATCATTTTCAGTGGGGAATAGTTCAGGGCTTACGCTTAGAATATTTTATTGTGGGGAAGCCAGAGATTGAAGCAGATTTTAAAAGAGGATTTGGTCACCAGCAATAGTCACAGCTAGTATCAGTAGAACTCAGCTACACAACATCCCCCTTCACATTTTTATTCTTACTTATTAGTGACATCTACTGTACATGAAAACTGGATCGTTGTCTATCACAGTTTACAGTATATTTCCTATTAAAGTGTCATGCCAATGAGTTGGTTTAGCATTGTTTTTGGAAACTAACAGTGCATTGGCAACTCATATTTCATTATATTTCAGCTCTTAACCAGCTCAAAAGAAACTGTTATTAAATATGTTGGCAATTAAAGTGGCATATACCAGCAGCTATGTCACAGTGCATTGCAAGACTGAGTTGCAGCTCTTAAGGTACAGTTTTTGTAAGGCTTTATGCTGGATCCAGCAACACTTACACAACTCACTGGGAAATCCAAAAGCAACTCATTGGCATGACAGTTTAATGAGAATTGCACTATACTTACAGCTGAGGCTCATTCAGAGGCTAAAGTCACAATCCCCTACGTATGACATAATAGTCTGTGCAGGAACTGTTTTCATGGAAATACCTTTGATAACGAAGACTGGAATGGACTGAAATTCATGTTTTAGAACGTAGTGCAATGAACATAGAAACTTACTATAGAATAATAAGGACAGAACAAAACACAGAGTCATCATATCTGTCCTGGGACCCTATATTGTATTATTTAAGCAATAATACATAGCAGAGTGTTGTATATCATGATATGTTATCATGTCATGGGTGCGTTGTGACACGAGTCAATAGTACGTGCCTTCAATGACCCAAGAACTAATGATATTAAAGGAATAATGCCTGACAGGGTGGGTGTTATGCTGGGATAACATCCCACCTCGGGTGGTTGGGCCCGAGGCCACCGGCCGAGGGCATCCAACACCCAAGAAGGGATGTTATCTCAGCATAACACCCACCCACCCTGGAGGGTATTATTCCTATTACACAATGGCTTATTGTTTTATAGTTAAAAACATAATTTTAAAGAATGTTTTTGTTAGTGTGTAAAAATATTTTTGTTTCATAACAGAAAAAAAGTGCTCAGCGAGATGCTCCATATCCTACAAACAATCAGCAGGGATGTTATGCCAGGATAACATCCCTGCTGTGACAGCCAACTGACCAATCAGAAGCCAGGGTTCTTTCTTGCCATTGTATAATCCATAATATGCCATACCCTGGAGTGCATTATGGTGAGTGTAAAATGTCCCCAAAGTGTTAGGAAATGGCTTATCTTGGTAATTTGCTCTAAACCAGGATGAGATACTGCAGTATCATAATGGGTCAAAGACTGCTTCAGCCAGTCAGCTTACAGGATTTCTTCAGTCTATTTTATAATTCCTAATATGCCCCTTAACAGCGCCTCATTGTGTTTTGAACCCAGCTAAAGGCTCAGCATTGATCACATTTTTGACAAGCTATTCATTCAATCACTTTCTACTGATACCAAGTGTGATTTATTTATTTGTTTGCTAGGGCCGATGCACTCCATTATATATCTCACAATGACAGTGCAATGTTTAGTAAGTGTGCCAAGCTACTAACATAAAATTTTTGGACCTTTTAGACTGTGGAGTCAGCGTGAACACTTATGTATGCATGCTCCCCCCAAATGGACCAACCCCTTCGGAGATGGTCTGGTACCGCCCTTTAAGTGGGAGTTACCCCAGATGGTCTATCAGCGGTGCTGGACCTATCGGGATTGCTGGGTGAAAGCACAAGTCCAGGGCACCTCGTACTAGCCTATAAAAAGGCAGTGGGAGACACCCTGGAATTGATTGCTCCTGTTTGTGTTCGACCACTCACTCTTCGCCCAAGGTCCCTTTGGTATGATGGGTCCTTGAAGAAGTTGAAGCAGATTGGTCGAAGGCTGGAGAGAGCATGGTGGAAGTCCAGCCTGGATGCTGACAGGATTAGATTGATGAAACATTATAAGGGCTATCAATCAGAAATCACCTATAAGAAGGCAGAGTTCTTGTCCAGGGAGATTTCTGCTGCGCAGAACCGACTGGCTCAGCTCTTTCAAACTGTTGACAGATTGTGCAATCCAATCTGTTTCCAGTCTGGAAGAGCTTTTTCACAAATTAAGTGTGATGAGCTAGCTCGATTTTTCGTGGATAAGATTGCCAGCATCAGGTCCGGAATCGGCCCGGTTCTCTCCATGAGGGGTTGTGGAGGTTGATGGGAGGTAGTGAGCACCCGGTCAGTCTGGACAGACTTCAGCTGACCGGAATTCATGGATATTGTGAAGATTGTCCAGACTTTGTGCCCAACCTGTTGTAGTTTGGACCCAGGCCCTACCTCCCTTCTGGTGGGATGTGTAGACATTATCTGTCTGATCCTAGCTGAAATTGAATGGAGATCCTTAGAGAAGAGAAGAAAATCTTTCTGGATCCCTTAAAGGAGGCATTCATTTGACCAATCTTTAAAAAACGCTCCTTGGATCCTGATGATCCAGCTAACTACTGACCTGTCTCTAACCTTCCCATTGTGGGGACGGTTATTGAGTAGGTGGTTGCATTGAACTGGACAATCACTTGGTAACTCACAATGTCTATGAAGCCCTCCAGTCTGGTTTCAGAAAAAGGCATAGCATGGAGACTGCCCTTGTTTGAGTATTAAATGACATCCTAATAGCTAGAGATCAAAAGGCTCATACCATCTTGGTCCTTCTTGATCTCTCAGCAGCCTTTGACGCTATAGACCATGAGGTGCTTTTGGAAACCCTGCAGTTCCTTTGTGAAATGTTGTGTACAGTCCTTGATTGGTTTCAATCCTTCCTTGTAGGCAGGTCTCTGAGGGCGGTCACTGGAATTTATTCCTCTGACGCCATCCCCTGTGATATGGGGTGCCACAGGGCTCCATATTGGCACCCATGTTGTTCGCAGTGGATATGCTGCCATTGGGAAATATCATTAGATGATATGGCTTGAGTTTTCACTGCTATGCAGATTATATTTAGCTGTATATGTCCTTTGTGCCCGGGCAGGTTGATGCGATCTCTATGCTAACTAGTTGCCTCTCTGAGATCAAAGACTGGATGAGCTCGAGTTGGTTGAGACTGAATCCAGATAAGACTGAGGTGTTGGTTGTGGATCTGGGCCACCCGAGGGTGGGTTTTAGTGCTGGGCACATGTTGGGCCTTTGGCTTGGTGGTGTCCAGCTCATTACCTCAGATCAGATGTGTAACCTGGGCATTATTTGTGATGATGGCCTGACCCTGAAGTCTCAGGTGTCAGCTGTGGTAAAATCCTCATTTTACCACCTGAGGAACATTGCCCGAGTGAAACACCCGATTCCCCCGGGTGACCTTCCAACATTGGTCCACACCTTCATTACTACCCATCTTGACTACTGCAATGCCCTCTGCCTAGGGCTGTCTGGGGTTGATATCCACTGCTTGCAGCTGGAGCAGAATGCTGTGGCCAGGCTGTTGACTGGTACCTCTAGGACCAGTCACATTATGCCTGTGCTGCGCGAACTGCACTGGCTGCCAGTTCAGTGGTGGATCACCTATAAGGCAGGCTTGCTTACCTTTAAAGCCCTACATGAACAGGGACCCTGACTACCTTAAAGATCTCCTGACTCCCTACTCCCCCAATCACCCTCTCCGACCCACCAATGAGGGATTGCTAGAGATTCCCAGGGTTTGCTTAAAACATCTGGAGATCGTGCTTTTTCATTTGCAGCACCGACCCTATGGAATTCTCTACCTCATCGGTTAAGAGAATGCCTGACCATCAGCAGTTTTAAATCTATGCTGAAAACATATTTATTTTCTTTGGCCTTCCCAGATTAATGAACTGATTTTAAATAATTATTATATTGTTTGTTTTTGTATTGCAATTTTATAATTTGTACAGTGCCTTGATTTTGAAAGGTGCTATAAAAATAAAGATTGATTGCTTAGAAATATAGAAAACATCGTACAACAAAAGTTGTACACTCTGGCTGGCCCACCGATGAGTGGTAGTGTTACTGCTTGTGGTGCCAATGACTTGGGTTCTGGAACAAGCCTAGGGCATTGGCGGGTCAGCCAGGGGGAGGAGGACTGAGTGTCCATTGGACATCTCTCATCTTCTGAGGGTGGGAAGGTATGGTGCTCTGGCAATAGTCTGACCCCTAGCAGTGGCTGAGGTTCAGTGTTCTGCGAGATCATTTCAGCCACAGGATTGGCAGCATGGCAGACATCAGCACGCCCATTGCAGGAGTGCAATGGACATTGATTGAACACCATTGCATGTCCACACCACTTGGGGAAACTAAAAGAGAAAAGAAAACCCTGGACCGTACACAATGATGCTGGTCTCTCTGACTGCTCCTGATGACCACAGACCCTGCCGTGGATTAGCCTTGTTTTGCTTCCCCCTGGGAGGCCTGCTCAATGGGTTGCTCCAGTCTCCCAGAATGCAGGTAAGTTGAGGGGTTGTGTGACGGGGTCAGGGTGGACCTATTGGGCAGACTTATGGGTATATTCCCATCAGCTCAAGGGAGTCATAAATACAGTTGATAAAAAAAGACCTACTATCCATCTAGTCTGCCCAAGGGAAACCTTACTTAGTCCCTATTTGCCTATTGCCAGATACTGAATTTACACTGAGTTTTGATCCCCTCCTTCCCCTGCCACAGCCCCATCACTCTTTTCCTGCCACCAGCCATTTGGGACTTCCAGCCCACTGAATCTGTCCCAGCTTTCCTTTAACCCTGTTATAGGCCCGACTCCACCATCTCCTTTAACAACCTATTCCAATGTTTCACTACCTCAGTAAAGAAGAATTTTGTAACATCCCTTTTAATTCTCCTCTGATCAACCATCCCGGTTTACTGTTTTTTTGAATGAGGCACCAAGGCAATCGACAAAGGACAAGCGATAGATTTGCATGACTTTGACTTCAGTAAGGCCTTTGATTTAGTACCACAAAGGAGACTGCTGAAGAAGCTGAAGTAGAGTGGGGTTTAGTTAACTGGGTAGGAAGTTAGCTGGGGGGTAGGCAAGAGAGGCTAGTGGTGAACAGGACCATATCAGAAGGGAAGTCATAAGTGGAGTGCCACAGGGATCAGTCCTGGGATCTGTTCTATTTCTTATGTTCATAAGTGACATAGAGGTTGGTATCCAGGGAAAGTTGTGTCTCTTTGCTGATGACACAAATCTATGTGGAAGGGTAGATCATAAGGAAAGGGAGTGGGAGCTCTAGAAGGACCTAGAGAAACTAGAAAGACGGTCTAAGGTCTGGTAGTTGAGATTCAATGAAAAGAAGTTCAAGGCAATGCAATTAGCAAGACCAAATCCACTCATGGAATACTGGATGAGGGTGACTGGACTGGCCACTTCAATAGAGGAGAGGGATCTGGGGTCATAATTAGTGACTTCCTCAAGCAAACCAGTCAATGCAACAAAGCATACGGCAAGACATTGAGGATGCTGGTGTGTATAGGGAGGGGTTTTGACAGTAGTAGAAGTGGGTTGATTTTGCCACTGTACAGATCCCTGGTGAGGCCTCACCTGGAGTACTGTGCCAGTACTGGAGTCCTCACCTAAAGCAAAACATTGACAGACTAGAAACAGTAGCGTGAACTGTCAACAAGATGCTCCAGAGCCAGCAAGGCTGATACTATAATGATTGGCTGGAGGCCCTAAATATGTACTTGCTGGAGGCCAGGTGGGAGCTGGGGGACATGACTGAATCATATACAGTATGTTTCTTAGGGGTATAAACAAGGTGAAGAGCAAGGACCTATTTGTTAGAAATAGGAATACAGTCACTAGGGGGCAGGACGGGATGTCAGTAGAGGGCAAGGTCAAGAGAAATGTGAGGAAGTTCTGCTTTGCTGAGAGGGTAGTGGAACCATGGAGCAGATTGCCAATGGGAGTGCATAAGCAGATACAATTAATAGGTTTAAACATGGTTAGGAAAGGTTAAAGGGACCCATTGTCTCTAAGGGGTGGGTAAGATTGGTTTGAGGGGTGGGGAGAAGGTTAACAGCCCATCAGTACAGTCAGTCAGTGGAGTGAGGTAATATATCAAGGGCAGACTCAGTGGACCTTTGGCCTCCCTCTTCCATCAAATTCCATGTTTTATGTTTCTTTGAGCACTCATCACTGTACTATCATTCCTGGTGAATAAACTGTAAATCACGTTTATCCCTTCAGCAATTTGTAGATCTTGATCATATCCCTCTCCCCCTCCAGGCCTTCAGAGTGCACATGTTCAGGTCTGTCAGCCTCTCATTGTAGGATCTGTCCTGCTGCTCCTTGATCATTTTGGTGACCTTGAACTGCAAAGCCTCCCTAGAGTCTGACTCTGTCCTTTAATAGAGTTGGACTCTAGAACCGAGCACAATTCTTCTAGTGGGGCCTGACCAGGGACTTGTACAAAGGTAGTATAAGCTCTCTACAACTATTGAATCCTCCTGTATGTGCCCCAGCATCTTTGTTGCCTTACTGCATGCTTTCTTGCACTGACTTGAGGTTTTGAGACTGTTACTGATAATATCCCCAAGGTTTCTGCCTCAGTCATTGTAGTTACCACAAGTGGAAGTCCAGTGCATTGAAGGGATCACTAAATGGAGGAGTCACCTTCATTTCATTTTAACAATCCCTTGAGTGCACTGGATTTCTGCTTGTGATTTCAGTTTGCTCTTGGGAGCAGCTTACCCCTCTTGGTTGCACTGTGAATTATTTCCAGGCCCTTCACTTTGTTCTGATTCAGTTGTGGTTAACTGGACCCCTCGAAGCTACAGAGAGAGAGAGAGAGAGAGAGAGAGAGACGACTGTACGCTGCTCTGCTGTGGAGAAACAGAGATAGCAGGTGTCTGAAAAAAGCCATTTACTGTTTTACATAAGGTATACCAATGTTGCCACATTTGTTTTTTAATTCTCAACACTTTTCAGACCATCTTGTGTTGTCAGATTTCAGCATTTGTTGCTTTTGTTCCTCATTCCCTGTAGGGAGGCCAGGAGTCCCGGAGGTGGAGGAGCCCCCCCTCCCCCCTAGATAAGAGGTGAGTGCTGCGGAGCACTGAGGATACTTTCGGCAGAAACAATGAGGCGCTTTGATTGTTTTTACAGAACTAGAAACTAGAACTAGAAAAGTATCAGAAGAAAAAAAATTAGAAGAAACACTGGAAACATTGGAAAACATTGGAAAGCACAACCTGGATCTGGGGAGATGATTCAGAGTCCGACCTGTGCAGCCATTGAAATATTTTGGCTTTTACACTCAGTTTTTCTGGGCTCTTAGTGTTTCAGAAGTGTTTCCGTAGTGTTTTAGAAGTGTCTCAAGGGGTGTTTCAGGGGTGTTTTTGAAGTGTTGTGTTTTGTTGTAGCACTAATTGCTTCTTTTTTTTTTTGCACCCCTGAAAATTGCCTATTGTCACCTATTTTCTCTTTTCCCCCATTTTTTAGCTCTTTTTTAGCCCTCTTATTACGCTCTCTATAGTCTTTTTAGTCACCTTCAGTCTCTATAGCCCTTTTATTACCCTCTTATAGTCTTTTTATAGTGTTTATAAAGTACAGTAACCATACAAAGCAATATACACTATCCATCTGCTAAACATTTTGTAAGATTCGAGATACATGAGATATGAATCACGAGTTAAGAGCTATGGGCTACAAGTCCTGATCTCTGGCAAGAGAGTCAGTTTTGGTGAGAGAGTTTTTTTTAGTATTTTCTACTGGCTGTATGCGTGGGAGTAAGGGTTAGCTGTTTGGATTACTGTATTTAGCACATTCCCTCTCCCTTTATTTTAGACTGCCTTATTTTTCGAAAGCGTTTAAAGTGTCTACAATGTTTAAAGTATTTAAAGTATATAATGTTTTAATTTTTATTCTTTCAAGTATCATTTTATTAAGTTCAAGTATAGTTAGTACAAACTGAAAAGGTATAAAAGGCATTGTTAAAGGCATTGTTAAATTATTCATACTTGTGAATGCTGGCACCAGCACAGGTTTTTTTCTGAGATTGTAATTTAGTGGTCTTTGATTGATCGATAAGTGGTTGGGGTTTTTACATAAACCTTTTACACACTGGGCCACAAAGAAGATTTTTAAATTGAGTTGTAATAATATTTGATTCCTTTTTGATTCCGCTCAGCTGTATTCAGTTTACTAACTCAGGTTTGTTGGTTGAAAACTAAAGCCTCCCCGTGTTTTGCCCGCTGATTGACTTCTAAACTGATTAGCTGATTAGATGGCTAGTTAATTGGCTTGATCAGCTTCATTAACTTTATCACACGAGGAACACGAGGAAGCGTTTTGAGCCATTATATAGATAATTCACTTAGTGTTTTGAGATTAGAGCTACAGACTTGGTCCTTGCTTACTCGTTCTCTAAGGTCTGTAAGTACTTCCCAATACTCCACACACTGTTGCGGCTTTTTCCCTTTTCCTTTCTTCTCTCTCTCTGGAGATATTTTGATTGGCTCTTACATTAATATGCTTAGTATACTCCGATTTTTTCCATTTTCTTTCAGCAAAAAGAAGGTAAAAGCTGAAGGAGTAAAAGAAGTTGGAGAAGCGTAGTTGTTTGCAATTTGTCTCTCCACTTAACATCATTATATCTATCCAGTGTTTTCAATATCAAGAAGTAGGATGGTAAGAAGTTTTAAAGAATTACCAAGATTTAATTAGACTTAGATTGATCAAGAATTATTAACTATTGAAATACAATTCCCATTAGCTTCACTGTTTAATATTTTCTTCTTCTTTCTGTAATTGTCCTAATAACTCTCCTAGCAGTGCCCCCCCCTGCAATATTTGTGAAGTAGCTTATGATTTTTTTCTGTTTCAGGAACTCATTAGGTTAAACCAAGTGTAAGATCATGTGTCGGTGCTGGTTCTCTAGTCCCTTGCTGAGGGAAAAAATGTCAAACCTCCAACTGTTGTGGGTCATATGCAATTAGACTGAGTGTAAGTTTTCTGCCCTTTTTCCTTCCTTTTTTGTGAAGGGAATAGCAGTTTGATTGCAGTTACAATTTATTTTACATAATATTTTGTGTTGGTGCCAATATTTGTTAGTATTTGCTAATGTTGAAATTGTTGTAAGCCTCACTTTCTTCTTTTTTTATATATACCATGGTGGCTTAAATTTGGCTCAAACGACACCTTAGAAGATTGAACTGAGGTAAAGGTTTTAGAGACGGCAGCCTTGAAGTTCTCCTGCTGGTGGCAACTGGATCTGAATTTTAGGAATCTGAATATTGAACACTAAGTACTAGAAGACTGGATTTTGATATACTTTTTTGATACAAACAGACTGTATAATTCATATTTGCGCATTAAGGCTGTATGAAATATCTTTTTTCTCTTTTAATTTTTTTCTTTTTTCTTTTTTTTTCTTTACTTCTTCATGAATACAAGAAGTGGGAAAATCTTATCAGCTGATATGGCAAAGGGTAAAAAAGAGCTTAACAAAAAGTCTAGTAAGTTTGGAAAGTCTAGTAAATTAAATGAAAATATGGACTTGCATAATGGTTGTGTTTATCAAGGAGATTTTAATTTGGCTACTTCAACGCCTACGCAGACTATTCAGATTTCACAGACTAAACCCTCATATACAGAGATAGTGAGTAAAGAAAATAGTACCCTGAACCCTCACATGCAGAGATAGTGAGTAAAGAAAATAGTACTCTGAAACCCTCTAATAGGCAATGTAGTGAGGTGGACCCCATATTCATAGTTTATAAAAAGGGGTAAAACTCTGCTGAAACATCAATAATAGTAACAGAAAATGTGAGTAAAGTATATGAAATGCCAGAATGTGAGAATGAAGATCTTGAAATTCTATTTGGTAGACAAACGAATGAGTCTGTAAATGACTCACAAAATGTATATAAAACTTCACCACATATAAAAAGGTTAAGGTACTTGCTGACTTTTTTCCCTTAGCATCTGTGGTGTAGGCTCAGATTAATCATGGCATATCTGCTGATGAAAACATGTCCACTATTAGCAATAAAAAAACCAAAAACTCCACAATTGATAGTTTCCCTGTCTGAAGACATGGGGCAAATAGGTGAAACCACATTCCACCATACTCCTTGTCTATCTTATCAGGCAACAAACATTACCAATTTTGAATTGTTTAGTCCATTAGATTTTTCACAGAATTCTGATATCTTGCTAGATAGTGATGTGTCTAAAAAGTTAGGAGAGGCACAGAAGTAAATAAATAGTGCAATGTCACCAAAAGAGATTTTTGAAAGATTGGATAGTGAAGTTAATGCCATTGAAATAGAATCCTCATTAATTAAGCAGTACTCAGGGAACATCTCAACATATACACTAAAAGCTTTGTCACACCCAATAATGTCTAACATTGTTTTGCTTGATTCATTAAATGAGATTATAAATAAAATAGATTCATTTCAAACAATGGTTACGGCTAAAATAGAAAGGATCAAAAAAAGAATTGAAAAGATTACAGTTAATCAAAGGCCTCCATTTTCACCAATAATTATTCCAAATGCTTCACCTTGAGGAAAAAAGAAGGGAAGGAAGAAGAATAAAAAAAAAGTTAAAAAAGGGCAATGCAATTTACCACAGTCAATGGATGTAAAAGAAGTAGTAACAGACCTGGTAAATTGACACTCTGATGGGGTATTGACAAATCAGAGTACAGATACTCAAAAGATTGCTCCATATATTTCAGAAAATGAGTCAGTTATAAAGGAAAGAGATTTCTGCTCTAAGAATCTCAATTTGGATAATGGAAAGGATATTGAACTCATTAAGGTCATAAGCAGCATTCAGGAGAATAAAACTCAAGACACTAATAGTAAGAGCACTGGAACAGTTCCAGAAGAGTATATAAACAACTCACAACTAGTCTTAAATATGAAGGGTGATGAGACCATACTGAGATTTGAAGGGTTGTATCTGAAGGAGAATGAGAGCACTGAATCCTTAAAGGACTTACTGATTTACTTACTGCAGGCAGAATTAGGAATCACAAAAGCTAATTCAAATATTGTAACAGTTTTTAGAGATAAATCTTTCTTTTCTCCCCCAGTCTACTGTATAGTCACAAGTACAGGCTATGCCAAACAAGTTACTTCTCATCAAAAGAGATTAGAATACCTTGGCCTATACCTGTATTCTCCAATTATTTGGCATAGTATAGCAAAACAGATTTTGGGAGACGATGCTGCAAATTTTACTATAAAAAATTAGGATCGCATGACAGTGCTTCAATTTTTAAGCTGGAATCTGCCTCTATTGAATCAATTGCAAGGGATGTTTAGAAATATCTTGTCAATTTTTGGAGTAGAGTAAATAAGGAATGAAAACACTAAGATAATAAGAGACATGATGGCAACATTATTATCATCATTATTAGACATTACTATTAGCAGTGCTGACTTTCTCAATGTAATTAGAGTTCACAAAATAGGGGATAGAAGTCAAATTAATATCACTTTTGGTTCTAATGATCTATTTTAGTTGACTAAGAAAAAGGAAGAAAATATAACACAAAGTAATATATTGATAATAGATTTTACAGAGAGACTTTTTTTCAAAATGGTAAAGATAATTTACACTGACTAAACCAGGCCCAGGACCTAAATTTACCAGAGGAAGCGAACATAGATAATATTTCTGAATTTAGATTACTCTAGTGGAACATGGCAGGAATAAAACAGTAGTTAGGAGATGTAGAATGGATGGAATATATTACCCCTTTTCCAGTAATATTATTGCAGGAAACCTGGTCTCAAGACCCACTGGTAATAAATGGTTTTGAAGTATTACATTCCCCAGCTATAAAAACAAATCATTATGGCAGAGGCATGGGTGGGCTGATAATTTATCTTAAAGTCTCCAGATTTATAAAAATTCTACAAATTTATAAACCTTGCTCTAATTATATAATAGTGGTAATTAAATGGAGCACACATTTATTTATCATAGTTAATGTATATATTTTTCCTAGGGCAAACAATTATGAGTATTTTAGATGAATTGGCTAAAGATGTTGACAATGTTAGTTCTGCTTTTGTACAAGGTAATTTAATTATCTGTGGAGACTTTGATGCACGTATAGCTTTATTAGATGATCAGCCTGACATGCCTCTGTCAAAAGAGACTATGGATTTACCACTCAGAGATTCATTAGATATGGTAATCAATGAAAGTGGAAAATGTTTTGTCACTTTTGTTAAAGACAACTCTCAGTTTTGAATGGTAGAACTAAAGGGGATGAAAAGGAAAGGTGACTTTTTTCATCTCTAATGGGCAAAGTTTGCTTGTGATGTTCTTAGTGAAGGGTGTGCAATATTATACTGGTGCTATATTAAGTATATTCAGCACAGTTTCTTTCTTTTCTTTGTAATTTTTTATATGTTATTGTTTAAAGGTCTGTGTGATTTTAAAGTATAGGAATTTTTTATTGTTTTGATAAATTGAGAACTAACAAAACCTTGTTCATGTTAAATAGATGAATGTACTGTTTCTTTAAGGAACACATTTAAATGAATTGAGTTTGTCCTTGTACATCAGCCTTTGAGAAAGCTACATGCAAAATACGTCAGGTGACATCACGAGGGAGTGGCCCTCAGCCCTTGAGGCAGAAACTTTCTAGCCAGCCGTTTCTCTTACAGCTTGTTGTTTTTATGGACTATCTATGGAATACCTATGGACCATTTACAGACTTAACATACAGCATTCTCATTGGCGTGGAATAAGTTGTGAGTTTTATTGCATTTTTGAGCTGTTTTGCACATAAATAAAAGCTTTTTTCACCATAGAGGTATTTAGCTGGATTGTTTGACTCTCTAGTGGAACCAGCACATAGTGCTTCTTTTCAAGCAGGTACCGCTTTCTTTGCACTATATACAGATACCTGCACTAAAGTATGATATGATAAATATGGGAGTGCAACACAATCTTTTCCCTCATTGAGGAGGGTAAAACAAGTTTGTTTACTATCTCCAGCATTATTTAATCTTTACACTAATGAGTTGTTGAAATTTGAAGGTAATATTAGCTTTGATCATCCTAAAATTAATAATTTAGATTCTCATGCTTTAGCATATGTGGATGACCTTTTGTTATTGTCTTCATCACAAAAAGGTCTTCAAAATAACATTGAGGTAATTAAAGAAAAATGTCAGAAACTTCAACTTAAGATAAATTTATCCAAAACCAAAGTTTTAATTTTTGGTAAAAAGAAAACCAGTGCACAATTTCTTTTTGATGGCCAGAGTCTTGATAATGTAATGTCATATGTATATTTCAGAGTAAGTGTAGCAGCAAATACTTCTTGGTCAATTCATCATAAGTCTCAAATAAATAAATCAAAAACATGTGCAAAGGAACTCTTAAAGTTTCAGTCACAACTTGGAGGCCTCAATATAAGATTAGCTTTAATAACAGCAGAGGCAAAAATAAATCTGTTGTTGTCATATGGGCTAGAAGTTATCCCTTGTGATTACAGAAATAATCTCGAGCACCCCTTATTGTACTTTTACAAATCAATCCTAATGGTTCCCTTCTCTATGCCTTCTGCTATGGTAAGAGCAGAACTTGGAAGAATTTCAATATATGTTATTAATCAATATAGATTTGTCTCTTATTAGCTGAAAATCTTAAATAATGAGCACAACCCTTTGCCTAGGTTATGCTTAAAGGAAAAGATAAAAATGGTCCCAAATGGGATTAAAATCAAAATGGCTGTTAAACTTATTTCAAATCCTTGATTTGATTAATCTTGTTCATTTATGGAATGATTCAATGAATAATATTCAAATCTTATTACAATGCAAAAAATGTGTTAAGACGTGATTGTTTGGTAAATCACAGGTTACAGATATGGAAATAATTAGGGCCCAAAAATGCATACCTTGGTTTAGAACAAATAAAATCAATCACGGTTTGGAAAATAATGTTTTTGCTCCCTTTAGAACCATTCAAAAGAAAAGCTTTAACATGGGTGAGGTTTGGTTTGATAAATTCCAAGCACTCTTGCTTGAACTGATGTTCGTGGACAAAAGTGTTTACTACTAAAGTTTTGATGTGTAGATGTGATCAAAATGTGCCTGAATCCCTACTGCATTTAGTTACTGTATGTCCCTTATATCTGGATTTACAAGAACATTTTTTAAAAGATATATTAGAATGTTACAGTAATACAAATTATGACATTTTAGTAATTCTTCTCCACCTGTTTAATACAAAGGATGCTGAATTAATAATAACATTTTTTTGCTGGCCTATTGGCGCAGCAGTTGGATTTCTGCTTGTGACACCAGCGACCCAGGTTCAGGAATGGAGGGCCAGCCGAGGAGAGAGGGCTCTAGCATTGGCTGATGACTTGCCTTCTCTCGGGGGGAGGGTGGGGACGCGAACCAGCACTTGCTGACCCCTAGCAGAGGCTGGGGGCACGGCAATGCATGGGGTCCCATTCACTAAGGAGGTGTGGTGAATGTTGGCATCAGTCTTACATTGTGGCACACCATGCCCCCCAAGGAGTACATGGGAAAAGAGCCCTGTAGCTGACTGGATGACTGTCACCAGCTCCCGTTGCTGTGAGTCCAAGGACAGTGCATGCACCATCCCCAGTAGCACCCCGGAGCAGGTTTGGTGCTGGTCACCCCCACCGGTGCTGTCCCCCTCAGAGGGGGGGGACCCACCCGGCAAAGGGTTATGTCTGGAGGTCACCCGGGGGGGCTGCTATATGGGGGTGAAGAGGTGGCTGATCTAAGGCAGTGTGGCTTGGAGGGCATAAGTGGCCTGAAGGAGAGGCTGGCCTGGAGCTGGGAGGGAGCAAAAAAAAAAATAGCATTTTTTGTATCATTGATAAAAAGGAAAATGTTACTACTGAAGAAAAAAATGTATACTTATAAATTAAACTGGATGTATACATATGTGTGTACTCATATATGTATTATGTAATGATGTTATTTATTTGTCTGTTTCTATAGTATAGGTCTTTTGTATGAGAAGTGGAGTATTAATGTACACCTGTATTTTAAACAAAATGTCTTTTTGCAATAACCTTGATGTCTTGTTACGTCTTGGTTGAAAAATAAAGAATTTAATTGAATTAAATTGGACCCCTCCCATCCAGCAGTTTTTGACTAGGTTTTACTTGCCAATGCGCATCACCTTGCAGGTTTTAATGTTGACATTCATATACCAGACCTTGGACCACCTTTCCAAAGTCTCCAGGTTTTTCTTTCTTCAGGTCCCAGACCCTAATCTTATTATTTGCCCTGCAGTTGCGTTTAATGTCATCTGCAAAGGAACACATCTTGCCCTGGATACTTTCCATGTTGTTGTTAAAGAACATATTGAATAGGATGGGACCCAGAATTGACCCTAGTGAAACCCCACTTATAACTTCCCTGTCTATAGATTTGATTCCATTTACCACAGCCCTCTGCTTACTTCTGCCTAACTAGCTCCCAGTCCACTAGATGAGCCCTTCATCTACCCCTAGATCTCTCTACTTTTTGTAGCCTTATTTGTGGAACCAAATCAAAGTAGTTGCTGAGGTCCACAGAGAGCATGCAGACTGCTAGCTCTTTATCCACTGCCCTCGTTACCCAAAGAATACCAGCAGGTTGGTCTGGCATGACCCTCCTGCCATGAACCCATATTGTTTATGGTTTTACAACCTGTTGGTCTCCTGCTTGTGCTTATTTTTTTCTTTTTTTTATAATTTAGTTTATTTTATTGACACTCTTGACAAGGCACAGATTGTACAATGTTATGCAGGTATACATTTGCAAGTTAAATGTGCCATTAACATATTTACATACTTGCTGGGCCCATGTTAATAATGTCTATAAAACTAACAAAGACTATAACAAGTTAACCAGCATAATAATTTCCCCCCCACCCCACCCACCACCCATACCTTCAGCAGCATCCACACACTAATTGAGGTAATCTTAGGATTCTCCATAATAGGGGAGTCACAGAACAACAGTACATCTAGTAAAGGGGCAGTATCTGTGACTAGGTAATCTTATCTTGCCAAGTAGACAAGACGGCTCCCAATGGTCCCCATATGGAGTCATATAGTTGAGCTCTGTTGCTTATCTTGGCAATGTGTAACTCCAACTGTAAAGCAAGCATCATCTCTCTGTACCATTCTATAATTGGTGGGGAAGTCAAGTCCTTCCAGTGTCTCAGGAGGACAGCCTTTGCTGTGGCCGATATGATGCCCATATATAATTTATTTTGTTTGGTCGTGCCAATGTGAAAACTATTCAGCAAACAGATTTCTGGTGTAAAAAGGTCCGCTATACCTGTAATTTGTGATAATGAGGCACTAATTGTTTTCCAGAATGATTGAATCTTAAGACACTCCCATAATACATGGTATAAGTCTCCTTCCTTGGTTCCACATCTAATACATGAGGGTGACAACAATTTGCCCATTCTGTAAAGTTTAGCAGGAGTGTAGTACATATTATGCATAATATTAAATTGCTGAAGTTTATATCTATCTTGTCTAATGTTTTTGTGGTTATTAGCCCATATCAGTTCCCATATTCCCCTGTCTTCTACCATCCCTAATCTTTGCGTCCAGTAGTAACAGACACAAGAAGGGAGATTTCCATCTATATTTTGCAATAAATTATAAACTCTAGAAGTGGAATGGGGTTGGTCGGCTGCTTTGAGTAGTGATGACAACTCTACCCTGTTTTGTACCCATGTTTCCCTGTTATAAAAGTGGGTCTTTATAGACATCGCAAATTTGTCGAAACTTGAAGTTATGTCCCTTTAATTCTGTGAATTTGGTACAGGCGTGCACATACGACATTAGCTTCCCCTGGGGAGCCAGGTCCCCTAGTTTTAGCCCCTCTAATGGACCCCAGAATCTAGGTGGGATTGGAGCCTGTTGTATTAAAAAGTGTATATTCTGTGTCACAGTTTGTTCTGGTGAATTCCGCCAATCAACTTTAAGGAGCTTCTGAACCTGCTGCAGAGCTTTAAGCGACCACCCGATAGGAGTGTCCTTTAGCGGTTTAGGAAGGAGTTTAATAGTAGTGTAGACAATCGTGCTTAAAGAAATTGAGTATTTAAAAGCTAAATCTCTCTCAATGTAGAGCCAAGAAGGCACATAGGAGTTTACATAGATACATAGACAGTGTCGGCAGATAAGGGCCTATGGCCCACCTAGTCTGCCCATTTGAGCTTGTAAGTTCAGTTTGTTTTCCTAGAAGTCTATTTCCCCTTACCCCTGACCTCTAGAATTCCTTTATGTCTATCCCATGCATTCTTAAATCCTGTGATTGTTTCAGCCCCCACCACTTCCTCTGGCAGGGTGTTCCACTTGTCCACCACCCGTTCTGTGAAGAAATTCTTTCTCATGTTTCCTCTGAATCATCCTCCCTCCAACTTCATCCCATGCCCTCTAGTCCTGAAACATCTTTTTCGCTTAAAAATAGTGTTTTCCTGCACCCTGTTCCTCCCTGTAAGATACTTGTATGTCTCTATCATATCCCCTCTCTCCCTCCTCTCCTCCAGGGAGTACATGTTCAGTTCCTTCAACCTGTCTTCATAGGATTTGTGATGCAACCCATGCACCATCTTTGTTGCCCTCCTCTGAACCTTCTCTACCCTGTCTATGTCCTTACGTAGGTATGGTCTCCAGAACTGTACACTGTACTCCAGGTGGGGCCTCACTAGTGTCTTGTATAGCGGAATTATGACCTCCCTTTTCCTGCTGGTGATGCCCCTGCCTATACATCCCAGCATCCTATTTGCTTTACCTGATGCCTTGTCACACTGTTTCTCACCTTGAGGTCATCAGAGATGACAACCCCAAGATCCCTTTCCTGCTTGGTGCATGCTATATCCTCACCCCCAACTGATATATTGTGCCAGGTTTTGTGCCCCATATGCATTATCTTGCACTTCTTTGCATTGAATTTCAACTGCCAAACCCTTGACCATTCTTCAAGTTTCTGCAGGTCCTTCTCATTCTGTCTACACCCTCTGGTGTGTCTACTCTATTACAGAGCTTTGTGTCATCAGCTAACAGTGAAATTCTGCCTTCTATATCCTGTGCAATGTCACTGATGAAGATGTTGAATAGGACCGGTCCCAGCACTGATCCCTGTGGTACCCCACTGGTCACTCTTCCCTCTGTGGAGTGACAGCCATTTACCACCACCCTCTGTGTCCTGCCACCCAGCCAGTTACCTACCCACCACACTACTGTCCTGCCCACACCCATATTCCCCAGTTTGTGTAATAGTCTTCTATGTGGCACAGTGTCAAAGGTCTTGCTGAAGTCCAGATAGGCCATGTCCACTGCCCTCCCCTGATCCACCTCCCTAGTCACCCAGTCAAAAAATTCAATGAGGTTGGTCTGACATGACCTCCCCCTGGTGAAACCATGCTGCCTTGGGTCCTGTAGTCCATTGACAACCAGATGTTCCACCAATCTCTCCTTCAGTAGTGCTTCCATGATCTTTCCCACTACCGAGGTGAGGCTGACTGGTCTGTAGTTCCCTGCTTCCTCTTTGTTCCCACTTTTGTATAAGGGGACTACATCTGTTGTCCTCCAGTCTTTGGGTACCTCCCCTGTTTCCAGTGATTGGCTGAACAGGATAGCCAGAGGTTCAGCCACCACCTCTCTTAGTTCTTTAAGGACCCTGGGGTGCACCCCATCTGGTCCCATTGCTTTACCAGCTCTTATTACTTCCAGTTCCTTCAGGACCCTTTCTCGTGTAAAGGGACTTGTGTCCATTTCTGCACCATTCTCACCCCTTGTACTCCCTTCAGACCCATTACCCTCCTCTTCCTTAGTAAAGACTGAGCAGAAATACCTGTTCAATATGTCAGCTTTACTGTTGTCATCCTCCACGCGTCCCCCATCCTCCCCCTTCAGTCTCACTATCCCTCCCTTTGTCCTTCTTTTTTCACTTATGTACCTGTAAAAGGTTTTGTCCCCTTTAACCACTGATTTTGCAATGTGTTCTTCTGTCTGAGCTTTGGCTTCCCTTACTGACTTCCCTGCCTCCCTTTGTTTCTCCTGGTACTTCTCCCTATCCCCTTCTGCCTGTGTCTTTTTGTATTGCCTGAATGCAATCTTTTTGGCTTTCATTCTTTGCTACCTCTTTGGAAAACCATAATGGTCTCCTCTTCTTTTCCTCTTGCTAACCTGCTTAATGCATAATTCTGTTGTTCTTATAATCCCCATTTTAAATACTGCCCACTGTTCCTCAATCCCTGATTCCTGTCCCATTCCCCTTAATGCCTCTTTCAAGCATCTCCCCATTTTCCCAAAGTCTGCCCCCCTAAAATCCAGGATACGTGTTTTTGTGTGGTTTGGTTCTGCTCTTCCTGTGATTTCAAACCACAATGACTGGTGGTCACTGTTACCCAGGTGCTCCCCCACTGTTACCCCCATCACACTGTCCCTGTTTGTGAGCACAAGGTCCAGTATTGCCTTCTGCCGAGTTGGTTCCATGACCAGTTGCTTGAGGAAGGCACCCTGAAGGAGTCCAGGATAAATCTGCTCTAGTTGATGCTGCTGCTGGGATGCTCCAGTCCACGTCTGGTATATTGAAGTCTCCAACCAGTACTACCTCACTCCTTGTCTGCCATCCTTTGGATGGCTAGCATCAGCTCCCTATCTGTTTCTTCCTCCTGGGCTGGTGGTCTATAAACCACACCTGTGCAGATGGCTGGCCCCATTTTCCTTTCCAGCTTAACCCACAGTATCTCTCCCGTTTTGTTCCTCCTGGATCTGTGTGGCCCTTATGTCATTTTTCACATACAGTGCCACCCTCCCTTCCTGCCTGCTCTGTCTCTTCTGAATATGTTGTAGCCAGGTATGGCCATCTCCCAGTCATGGTTATCATTACACCAGGTTTCAGTGATGGCCACAATGTCCAGGTCTGACTGTACCATGACAGCCTCCAGATCTTCCATCTTGTTGCTAAGGCTCCTGGCATTTGCATACATGGCTTTCCATGATTTGACCTCCTAGACTGCTTCACTGTTCTACTCAGCCCTTCCTTGGCTGTCATTTATCCCTGGTTCACCTTGCTGTCTGCCCTTCTGCTGAATTTTGCCCCTTTTCTGCTTATCCACCCTTTGGACACTAATCTCCATCTTTTGCACACTGCTTTGCAGAGATAGCCACTCCTCTGGTTCACTGGTTCCATTACTAGCTGTGGGGGGTGAGCAAGTAGGTACCATCCTATATTTCCTTGAGGTTGGCGGTGTACTCAGCTTGTGCCATTGTACTATTTTACTGATATGCGAGGCAATATAATATTTAAAAAAGGAGGGGAGCGCAAGGCCTCCCGACCTCTTTGGGCCTGTGAGTTTCAAGTATGATCGCCTGACCATTTTCCCCTTCCATAAAAATACTTTAAGTGCTTTTTGTAAGTTCTCAAACCAGGCTTTAGGTAGGTAACATCCCAGCATGTTTAAGGGGTAAAAGATTCTGGGTAATATATTCATTTTGACCGTTTCTATTCTGGCCCATAATGACAGAGGCATTAGGTTCCATCTAGCTAGGTCCTGTTTAATGACTTTGACAAGATTATGGAGATTCTACCTAATCATTGAGCTTATTCCTCTAGTAATCTTGACACCAAGATATGTCAACATTTTTGGTTCCCAAGACAAACCATATTCCCTTGCTATGCTGGAGTAACATCTAATATTCAGCAGGAAAAGCTTTGTCTTGGAAACATTGATTTTATAATTGGAAACTCTAGAAAATTTTGTAATTTCCTTTAATATTACCGGTATGCCGTTTTCCGGGTCTTCCAAGTGTATCAGCAGATCGTCCGCATAGGCTGAGATTAGGTATCGTTTATTACCCAATTTGATTCCCTTGAGCTCATGTGATGCTATTAGCCTATGAATCAGGGGTTCAAGGTATAAATTGAACAAGAGCAGGGATAGTAGGCATCCCTGTCTTGTGCCACAAGCTGACAGTGTACCATTGCACCATATCCGCGCTGATGGACCCAATTTAGGAATTCTTTGGGTAAACCAAAATTGGTGAGTACTGTGAATAGAAAGTCCCAGGACACTCGGTCAAATGCCTTCTTGGCATCCAGTGCGAGTAGCGCCGCAGGAGAGTGCAAGCCTTGAGTATGTGCAATTATATGGTGGAGCTTGCACAAGTGATCACTTGACATTCTACCACTCATGAATCCCACTTGCACATCGCTGACTAAGCTATTCATTAGCGGGCCAAGTCGATTAGCTAAAATTTTAGACAGTATTTTGATATCAACATTCAAAAGTGATATAGGACGATAATTGGGAGGTAGAACAGGATCACGTCCTGGTTTAGGAATAAGAGTAATGAGAGCCTCTAAAAAAGAAGGTTCCGAGAGCCCCTCTTTAAACCAAAAATTATATACCTTGGTTATAATTGGGCTGATTATATCCACGTATGCCTTATAGAAGTTAGTAGTTAGACCATCAGGCCCAGGGGATTTGTCCCCAGCAAGTTGGGAGATCGCTAATTTCACCTCGGTCTCTTGTATTGGGGATCCTAACTTCTTTGCTTCAGGGCACCACAATCTTACTCAGGGGTACCGGGCCTAAAAATTCCTGAATTTCTGCAGGGGTTACTCCTTCTTTTGACCCAGTAGAGTAAACCCGCTGGAAGTACTCTCTGAATGTAGCAGCAACTTCCTTTGGGTCCCTTACTACAGCATCTCCACTGACCCTTTGTATTGCAGCTGTGTATCGGTTAGACTCTAACTGCTTTAATCTAAGAGCGAGTAATTTACCTGCCCTTTCTCCAGACTCCAAATACTTTATTTTAGTTCTACGAAGGGCTAATTCTGCTTTCTGCATCATAATTGCCGAATATTGAGTTTGAAGTTGTTGCAGTTTGATCCAGTCTGCCTCAGTTGAATGCCGTGTAATATTATTTTCAAGGACCTTGATAGCATTCGTAATTTCGTTTAGCTGCATCCTGGCTTTCTTGGCCCTAATGGAAGATATTCTAAGGCACTCACCCCTAAGCGCACATTTTAGAGCTGCCCAAATAATATCTACCTTAGGAACTGAATTAAGATTAGTGGTGAGAAAATGAGATATAAAGTTCCTCAAGTGTCCTTGAGTGAAGGACTCCTGAAGCAACTGGTTATTAAATCTCCACATAAAATCACTTTTTATACTGTGACTTGGTTCAAACAGGATGGAGACTGGAGAGTGGTCAGATATGACCCTGGAGTTAATACTGGCATCTGAAATCGAGGGAAGCGCACTAATGCTAACTAGAAAATAGTCAATTCTAGAGTAAGATTTGCATGGGGTAGAAAAAAAGGTATACTGCCTCGCTTTCCCATTGGTCAGTCTCCAAACATCTATGAGTCCCAAACACTCCATCACCTCCCTCAGGGCTCTCTGAGCGGGGGAGAGTCTTACACGTTTATTATCAGTTCTGTCAAGGTACAGATGTGGCGTTATATTCCAGTACCCTCCTATTAACAATTTCAAGGATACATAATTATTTAAGATATCTAGTAATTGTATAAAGAATTGCGGGGAGTCTATATTGGGGCCATAGACTGATCCAATAACCACTTGTTCAGAAGCTAAGGTGCCAACTAGGAAGATATACCGGCCTTGCATATCCCAAATTTCCTTTTCAAGCAAGAAGGGGGTCTTTTTATGAAGTAAGATGGCTACTCCACCTTTATTCAAAGAAATGCCTGCCCCAAATGCTTGACCCACCCAGTGTCTAGCGAATAACCGGGTGTCCTCTCTGTGTAGATGTGTTTCTTGTAAACATACTACGTCATAGTTGAGGGTCGATAAATGTTTCAATACAACTTTCCTTTTGCATCTATCCCAAGCTCCCTTGATATTCCAACTCACAAGATTGATACCCCCTTCATCATCCTCCAAATATTGATGGTAACATCCCTTTACGTTTTCTCCCCAGTACGTACCTTTCAGTTAGGATCAGTATCCATGTCCTCCCAATATATAGCGTGTGGATGCCGTGCCCCACAAACCCCCTTATCCCCATATGAACCCGACCCCCCTAATTTCCACTAACACCCCCAGTTCTAACAACTGCATTATCACCTCACGACTCCGTGTGATGAAACTATCAGCCCAGGTGCATAACAGCCCATCCTCTAGCCCAGTTCCCAATTTTATTAACAATATTAATCCTATTATTCTAAACCCTCACTAGTTTCGTTAAGTGAAAGACACTTAAACAAGGTGCATAAAAGTCGCCCTTAAATGCATAGAAACAGCTACCTCTCATTACTATATCAATATCATCTGAAGCATACTAGTAAAGTTCTATTAAATAATAAACGAACCTATTCCCTAGTCAATATCTCCCTCTAGTGGGGAAATGGGCAAGCTACATATAACAATATCCTGCAGGAGAAAGAGTCTTTAACATCAACGATTAAACTAAACAACAAGTAATAATCAAGCCTCATATATTGTAATCGGCTTATACATTAACAAAATCACTATGACATAATTTTCTCCCAGTCATTAAAGATTTAAGAACGAGAGATATGCGTGGAGTAGTTTCACGTTGTCACAACTTTCCCTCTTCTCTTGGCAAAGAGACTTGTCTGAGCACTCCAGGGTATCAGCGCTTTTCTGAAAGCGGCCAGTCATAGCGATCTCCGTGAGTGACAACTGGTCCTGGGAGAATTGATATGGTCTTCCTGAGTGATGAAGCTTGTCACTGTCCTCTCGGGATTTTGGTATCAGCTGTGAGCACCGCTACTGCTCAACCTCCGGTGCACTGGTGATCAAGCTTGAACTGGGACAGGGGCATAGATACTCGGGGACCTGAAAGTGTTGGCCAAATTAGGACAGCTGCACTGACCATTAACTGCATTCTCTGCTCTCTAACATGGTAGCCGACAGCTTCAGGTAATATAATTTTATCAGACACTCTGGGGAGTTAGATTTCCATATCTTTAAGACTTCATTCATGTAACACATTCCGTTTCCGCAAAAAGCAGGAATGCATAGAAATCATTTCACAGAAAGCTGAGGCTAGTTTGGGAATCTTCTCAGACGAAAAGATCAGCGTCTCTGTTGCCTATATTGTCCTTGGTATCATACTCTTCCACCAGACTACAAAGTGCTTTAACATAGCTTGGCTGTACAACCCGCACTTCTCTTAACCAATTCTGGCAGGCTCTTCTGAATTAAGTTTTATGCAATCTCCCATAACAATAGTCAAGTTGAAACATCGCTGCACTGGCCATTAACTGCTTTCCCGCTCGCTGGATAGTTAGCCGACAACCAGAGGTAATGTGAGTTTTGAAGCAGATTTCTGTATCTTTAGAGTTTCAGTTGTCTTTAGTGTTTCAGTTATCAGGCTCAGTCCGGTTTTATAAAATGCAAGGGCACATTAGTGAACGTACTACAGGGTACTGAATAAAGATCTATTCAATATTAGAAAATCAATGTCTCTTTTAAGCGTAGTGATCATTGTGAAGACTCACCGGTTAGACTGCAAGATGCCCTGAATAACTTAACTGTACACTCAGTACTTTACTTAAACAACTCTGGCAGGGCTCTTTTAAGTTCAGTTTGTGCGGTCTCTACTGACTCATATGAGTGCCATTGTTCTTTTATTTTAACTTGGAGCGAAGCTGGGTACCTAACCCTGAATTGAAAGCCCGCGGCTATCAGTTTGGAGACGACGGGATGCAGGTCTTGACGTTTGAGCCGCACGGAGTGAGGCAGATCGTGAGTTATTCTGATCTTTTTGCCTTCCCAAGAAATTTCTTGTAATGCTTTGACTTTGCTCAGTATATGATGTTTATCCAGGTAGTTTAAAAGCTTACAAATGATCGGTCTCGGCGGAGCACCTGGGAGGGGAAGGGGGCGAAGCGACCTATGTGCCCTTTCCACCATGTAGCTACCATTTGGGGGTGGACCCGCGACCTTTTCAAAAAGCTTCTGAACAAATTGTATAGCCGCTGTACCTTCCTCTTTTTCGGGGATTCTGATTATAACTAAATTATTTCTTCTGCTCCGCCCCTCCAAGTCCTCGAGCTTGTCCTCTATTTTCTTAATTCTCTTATTAAGGGAGGCCCATTCCAGGTCATGTTTGTCTACTCTTGTTTCCACAGATTTTATTTTAATCTCATTGTCTCCTACCCTTGTGCTCAGGGTTTCCAATGCTGATTTAAAACACTGGATCTCAGATGAAATCTCCTCTATCGATGATTGCAGCAGAGCGAAAATCTCTAAAAACCTTTCCTCCATTAATGCTGAAGGCCCCCAGGTTGATTTGCTGGATCCCTGGCGAGGGTGCTTTGCGGCCTGCTCTTTCTCGGGGGAAGGAGGCAGCGTATGTTTTGCCGGTTGTTTTTTAACAAAGGCTTCCATTTCAATAATATTTACTGTTGGAGACTGCGACTCCAGCACTTCACAAATAGCTACAGTTCAAAAAAGCAAAATTTTTTTAAATTGAGGGCTGTTAATCCAGGTTGAGAACGGAGCTGATTAAATGAGATGCTCTTCCTAGGCTGCCATCACGTGACCCCAGTGCTTATTTTTTCTAACGTAGAAGTCAGATGTCAGTTTTCAAAACAAGAGCTCTGCTGTTGGTCAGATTGAAGTGTCTCATTCGGGGCAAGAAATCCAAGCCAGTTATACTTGGTCTGTACTTTATTATGTTATGTCCAAACCAACATGGTATGCAGGACCTTGGAAGAAATAAGTTTCAAAACATGGCAACAACTGAGTGCCTTGATTTCAATAGGCTTGAACACCATGCGACACAGAAACATAGACAATGATGGCAAAAACAAACATGGTCCATCAAGTCTGCCCAATTTTCCTATGTAGTCCTGGGACCTACTGTCTCTCCAGGGTCCTAGCCCTCCTAACCCCACCCCAAAAAAAATTCTTAAGTCCTTGCTCGGATTTGAACCACTGGTCGTTTGCCTGCTAAGAAGGCACACATTCAGTATGCCGCTGAACTGCTAAAAAAACTTCCCTTAGATTAGGTCATAATGAAGAGAAACATGATTCAGAACTTTAGACTGATTTTTTTGAAACATTTATCAAAGTGATGAACGTGTCAGTCTATTGGTAAAATTCCATTTCAAAGATGGTCACTTTGACCCAGCAGAGCTCACTACTGCAGGGGGTGCCATTGAAACATTTAGCTCACCTGTACAGTTGAGGCACGTATAAGCAGCTAAATAAGGATTTTCTTTCTCCTGACACTTTGTGTTTGTCTTACTACACAAAGAACAGAAAAGCATAAGGTAAAGCTTCTGTAAGAACTATACTACTGAAAGTACCATCTGCCATCCTTTCTATGTTCACAGACACAACAATAGTGAGGGAAATCTGCACCCCATACACAGTTGCAATTTTGAGCCACAAAGTAGTCATTCCAATTCACTCCTCATTGCATCATACACAACGTGGTTGCAAGCCTTTCAATGCATAGTCGCACAAAGCATTGCATTGCACAGGGTAAGGGGTGGGGGCCAACATGCAAATAATGCACCGAGCAATGCTCTGACAACTAATGGTCCCTCCACACCTGGCTGTATGTTACTGCACCACTGCAACCCATAGAAGTGTGAGCAATAATTCTACAGCGGTGGCACAGACATGAGGCAGGCATCCAAAGAGCCAACATGGGAAAGATATTATGGGATGGACTGTGTGAAATACAGCCAGGGAAGGAGAAATAGGCTAGGGAGGGTGATCCACTAAACACCAGGGATTGTTGGAGAACCAAAGGAAATTAATGTTTTGTCAGCCCAGAAGAAAACCTATAGGTACAGGTTGGGTAGGTGGAGGAAAGCCTATGGTGGTGACACAGTGCATTGCTCAGCACCAAGTGGCTGACACTGTCCTATGCACTGTCCTCCATGGGGCAGCTGTTCAGCCCCTTTTAGGCCACTAACATCTGGTGAGCATCCTTTGGATTAGAACTTACAGTAGTTGTTAGGGGACTCCTCCCTCCAGTGACAAGATGATTCCACCCCCAGTGACAATGTTTTCCTTTTGTGTATGGCATCTTTGGGTGGTGGCACATTGGAAGTCTGTTGCTCCCTCAAATTGTACCATCAGCTTTAATTGTGTATCAGGTCCCAAGTGCGTTAGAAAAAACATCATGGAAAAATAACTAGTTTATCTGAAATATTAAGGAGCACTGAACCATAAAATCTGTCAGCAGAAAAGGATTGCTTGGCCCACCCAGTCCACCCAGATGTTCCCTATCGATTCTGTCTTCATAGACCCTATCTGGTGTTTGATGATCCTCCCTCCTCCCTGCCTATTCACTGATATACCCCATGTCTGTCCCACTTATGCTTGAAGCCCCCCACTGTTTTTGCCTCCATCACTTCTTCTGGCAGACTGTTCCAGGATCTACCACCCTTTTAGTGAAATAGCATTTCTTCGCATCCCTCTTAAGCGCGCCACTCAGCTTCATTGCATGCCCCCAGTCCTCATGCTATTTCTCAGTTATAATAGACTTCCCTTGCACCATATTTATCACTGAGAGGTACTTGTAGGTCTCTACCACTCTATCATATCACCTATTGCTCTCCTCTCTTCCAGGGTGTACATGTTGATATCCCTCATCTCTCCAGGTAGGGCATCACGTGTAACCACTGCACCATTTTAGCTACCTCCTCTGAACAGCCTCCACCTTTTATATGTCCTTTCTGAGGTGTGGTCTCTGAACTGAATGTAGTACTCCATATGGGGTCTCACCAATGAGTGACACAGTGGCAACACCACCTCCCTCCTCTTGCTGGAGATACCCCTCCCTATGCACCCCGGCATCTCACTAGCCTGACCCACTACTTTGTCACACTGCCCTACCACTTTGAGGCAATCAGTTATGATAACTTCAAGGTCAACATGAGAGGGCAGCAAGGAGGGCTGGGGGGATACTGGGATGCATTGGGAGAGGCATCACCAGTAGAAAACAGGAAGTTATTATCCCTCTGTACAGATAGCTGGTGAGACCCCATCTGGAGTACTGCATGCAGTTCTGGAGACCCATTCTCCCCAAAGACATAGACAGAATGGAAGCTGTCCAGAGGAGGGCAACTAAAATGGTGCAGGGCCTGCACCGGAAGACATATGAAGAGAGACTTAAGGAGCTCAATATGTATAGCCTCGAGGAAAGGAGGAGAGGGGGACATGATAAAACTTTCAAGTACCTCAAGGAATCAACAAAGTCCAGAGGGTAGCATCTTTCAAAAAGAGGTGTGCAAGAACAAGGGGGCACAATTTGAAGATGGGGTGGCGGCTCAGAAGTAATTTAAAAGTATTTTTTCACAGAGAGGGTTGTGGATGCTTGGAACGGCCTTCCGGAGGAGGTCGTGGAGTCAAAAACAGTGGTGGAATTCAAGCATACATGGGACAGTCATAAGGCTATTCTAGGGGGTGCAGGTAGGAAGAAGTAGGCTGCTGGTTAACTAGGATGTGCAGCTTATCCACTAGGTAAGGAAATGGGCAGACTGGGTGGGCCAAGCGGTCCTTATCTGCCGTCAAATTCTATGTTTCTATGTTTCTTTCCTGCTTAGTGGCTGTCTGTACCTCCCTCTCCATCCTTTACTCAACTTCTGGGTTCCTGTGCCCTAGGTGCAAGATTTTGCACTTTTTGGCATTGAATCCCAACTGCCATGCTCTTGACCACTCCTCAAATTTTCTAAGATTCCTGCGCAATCTCTCCATGCCCTCCTAAGTGTCTATCCTGTTGCAACTTTTGGTATCATCTGCAAAAAGGCATACCTTCCCTTCCAGTTCTTCTGTATTTACTTGTAAAGACACTGAAGAGGACTGGTCCCAATGGCATACTGTTGATCACTCTCCCATCATTAGAGTGAAGGCTCTTAATCACCACCCTCTGTCACCTATCTGTTAACCAGTCCCTGACCCAGTTCACCACTTTGGATATCATCCCATGGCTGCTCAATTTTTTTATCAGTCGCTTGTGTGGTACAGTGTCGAAGACTTTGCTAAAGTGCAGAAAGGCCACATCCAGTGCCCTACCCTGATCTATTTCCCTGGTTACCCAGTCAAATAAATCAATCAAATTTGTCTACATTGACCTCTCCCCCCAATGAATCCATGCTACCTATGGCCTTGAAGCCCATTGGAATCACAATACTCTACTAATCTTTCCTTCAGTAGGGTTTCCATTAATTCCCCCAACACTGAAGTAAGACTGATTAGCCTATAGTTGCTAGCCACCCCCTTGCTGCTGTTATGTAGAGGGACCACATCAGTTCTACTCTAGTCCTCAGCAACCATGCCTGTTTCCAGTGAACTGCTGAATAAGGCTGTCATTGGGACTGCTAGCCTCTCCCTGAGATCCTTTAATACCTCTGGGTGTATTCCATTGAACCCATAGCCTTGTCTATCTTTACAGTCTCCAGTTCCTTCAGGACTCTTGCCTCTGAAAATTGACTTATGTCCATTCCCCACTCTGTACCTCCATCCTCCCCTCCACTGTGAAGACTGAGCAAAAGTACCTGCTCAGGATCACAGCTTTTTCTTGGTCCTCTTCTGAACAGGCTTCCCCTTCCACCCTTCTAATCCTCACTATCCCTCCATTTACTTTCTTCTTTTCACTTATGCATCTGAAGACAGTCTTACCCCTTTAGTGACCCCTTTGGCTATCCTATCCTATCCTCTGTCTGTGCCTTTGCTCCCCTCACCACCTTTCCTGCTTCCCTCTGTTTAACTTTGTATATCTCTGTATAAGCCCCCCAACCCTGCCTTTTGCAAATGACAGGCAGTATGCTGTTTGAATCTGACAGCATTACCAGGTGGGGACTGGATTTGGGGAGGAATAGGTCACTCAGCACAAGGGCTAGGTTTGGCTACTCTGCACAGGGGCATCAAGTAACGCCAAATACAGGAAGCAATAACTGTAATGTCCAATGCCAGAAATGGGATTCTAAAGTGTGGCTTTTTATTCACATCCAAACATAACAAACAAAGCATAGATGGACCCCCACGGGGCTACACTTCTGGAAATGCAGATTAAAAGAAACAAGAACACTTTTTAAACACTTCAGCCCTCAGATTCTGAACCCACTGGGTACACAGCCTGAACTTGTACACTGTTCTGGGTTTTCCCTGGCTTGGCTCCCCTGCCGGCCACTCGGACACCTTCCATTTGTCATGGAAACATTTCTGGTGGCTCCCTAAACCACCTAAGAGCACCTCAGCTGTATTCTCCTTTTAATCCCACATCTGGGTACTTTCCTCAGGCACTGGCCAAGTACCTGAGAGAAAGTAAAGGTGCCACAGAGCAAATACATAGAGGTGAATTTGGTTACTACTGATGGGGGGGGGGGTCTCCCACCTCTCGTTCACACAGTTTATACCCAGCCATTTCTCTGGACAGTAAACATCTCATTCTGTAAAGCTTGGCAATGTAGATTAAGGCTAAATGTCTGCCACATTTTCTCTACTTGTCTTGCTTTCCCATTGTGCTGGACTTGAACATGCTTTTACTTGGCTTAGCTCATTGCTCTAGGACCCCCACTGATTAAGCAGTCCAGTCCCCACTTTACTTCATTCTTTGTGCTGGACTTGAACCTACTTGAATTAGCCAGCATTGTCTATTACACTAGACCTCCTACAGCTTAAGTAGTCCAATCCCCATGTTCCAACAGTTCAGGTGAAAAACATTGCCCTCTATCAGAGTGAACTCACCCTTTGGTTGCAGGTGCCCCACAGGCAATTCCTCACAGGAATTCCTCTCCCACAGCTTCTGGTGCCACAGCACAACATTGAAATAGGCAGCTTCTCCCTTAGCCAGAACCAGGAGGGTTGCCCCTGGAAAACAGGAAAACCTTTCCCCCCATCCCCTCAGGGATGGGGCACTTGGACCAGTAACAGCGGTCTCCACCACTTCAACAATCAGCTTCTGTGTTCCTCTTATGGTGGAAACACACACCCCTCCCTTACAGTAGCTCTAAAACAGAGCTTAAGGCTCTGAGAGCCTGCACACAGATTGCTGTGCTACTTCCTCTCTCCAAGACTACACACAGAATCTGTTCAAATTCCCCCAACATTCTATCCTAACTTCCAACCACAGCATTCCAATGTGGCTCATGCAGCTGCGAGAGTTCTATGGTGATGTCATCCCTCAGTCTCAGATGAGACTGAGAACAGAGTGAGACAGTGTGAACTCCATTTAACTGGAGTTTTACAAGCTGCCTTCCCTGCCTACCACTAGGTCTTACTGGGATTCTAGTAACCCCGGGTAATGGGGGGTTTCATCTGTGCACCTCCCTGTGTGTTTCCTTATACCACCTGAATGCCGCCAATTTTTTCTTCACTCACACACTCAACTGTCCCCAATTTTCAGGGTCATCCTTGATTTTGCCTCAAAATTTGACTCTGTCCCTCCTAAAATTTGTGTTTCTGTGACTAAACAATGGGAGTTTTAAGCACAAAATAATGTCAAACATTAAAGTTACAGACTTGTTCTTCCTTAGAAAATGCATTTCACTCTAAGCCTTTTATTCTACCAGCTTCCTGAGTGAATATCACCAATTTTGAAGAAATGTCCCTGATTTTGGTCCTATGTCCCTGATTTTTTTTAAGTCTTGTCCCTGATTTATGAGGCAGGACGTTGAGAAGTATGCGGGCTTCACTACCTTGGCAACTTCCCTGGACAACCATGATGGTCTTTTTTTCTGCTGTTACCTACTTTCTTTACACAGAGGCTGGTTGCCTTAATTATGCCCTCCCTTATTTGTCCCCACTGTGCCTCCACCCCTCCCTGGCAATCCCACTTATGAGGCAGTTTCTGAGGCAGTCTCCCATTGTTTCACAGTCTGCCCTCCCAAATTTCAGGACCCTCATCCTCATGTGGTTTACCTCTGCTCCTGTCCTTATGCTAAACCACACTGTATGGTGATCACTGGTACCCAGGGGTACTGCCCACTGTGCCATATGCAATGTTGTTCTTGTTTGTAAGCACCAGGTCCAGCACCGCCCTGTTTCTAGTGTTGTTTTTTGACTAGCTGCTTAAGAAAATCCTCTTGTAGGTAGTCAAGGATGACCTTGTTCCTTGCTGAAGCTGGAAGGCTACACTCCAAGTAGACTGGCAGACTGGAAGTCACCAATTAGCAGCACTTCCCACTTACTTGCCACTCAGCTAATGTCTTCCCTAAGTGCCTTTTCCAACTCCTCCCCTCTGTGATGGAAGTCTGTACACTGTCCCAATATGGATAGTGGCCCAAGAGCATGTCTCCAGGATGACTCAAAGCACCTCCAGCCCTTCCTTTTCCTCCAGGTACCCCTTTACCTCCATGGTCTTAATTCCCTTCTTCACATATAGTACAACCCCTCCTCATGGCCCTGTCTCTTCTGAACAGGCAGTAGCCTAGCATGGCCATGTCCAACTCATGGTGCTTGTGAGCAAGTGCAAAGTTTTAAACCTAAGTAGGAAGAACAAGTGCAGGAAATCCACCCTGAATGTTACAGCTTTGGGGGCAAATTCAGAGCAGGAGAAAGATCTAATAGTTCTTACAGATACAGTAGGCAATAGAACCTGGGTGTCCAAGGTTCAGTAGCATCTAGGAAAACAAACAGGAGTCTAGGATGCAGTGGATGATAAGTTTAGTACAAAAGATAGGAAGTTACTGTGACATTGGTCAATGGACTTGGTAAGGTAGTTTGGAATGCAGTATTCTGGGCATCGCACCTAAATTAGAATATCCTCCAGGTTATAAACATGGTGAAATGTAAGGAAACCCAACTGACCATGAGAAGTGACAACCTTAGGTACAGTGTGAGGCTAAAGCAAGTAGAGTTAGAACATGAGTTGGGGAACTATTTCTTTCTGATTGGCTGTTGGCATTCTAATGCCATACATTTATGCCCTTCTGGTAAAAATGCCATGGCACCAGCCTTGTCCTTACTGCTGTTGCTTTAGAAATCTTCAGTTTTCAAGTTAGCCATTCATTGGTTGGAAGCATTCCATATAGTCAATTATTAAGAGTGAAGCACAACTGCAGCTTAAAAAGAAACTCTCAAGAGAAATGAAAAGAACTACTGGAAAAGTTCAAAGAAAGAGGATTCCATTGTGACAAGTTGCAAATGTCTAAGAACAGAGCTAATGCAGTGGAAACAGAAACACTACTAACATCAAAAAGAATGCACTAAAGACCACAGAGGGTAACATTCAATTCTAAATATTCAAATCAGTTTGGAAAAATAAAGACTGTTATTATGAAATAATGAAAAATACTTTAAGTACACTCATGGGAAAGAACATGTTTTAAAACAAACCATGGTTAACATACAAAAGAATATCACGTTTGAGGGATAAACTGACTATACAAACTAAAACTCCATTAAGAGAATCAAAACCTGCAGCAACGTGGCTGGAAACCCAACCACCACCACCACCACCAGGGAATTTTCCCTGGGGAACATGTAAACTACTCAACCACTGCAAAACTGAAACTGTCTCAATATTAAAGGGCAACTCTACACTTCAGCATATACTTTCATAAATAAGATGTTTTAGCTATTACAATTTACTAGAGAATATATTTTTTCACTTTAATGTTCCTTTCCAAGGTTTACAGCATATGTTGGTAGACAGTTCAAGATGTAGGTTCATGACCACCTCCAGCAACAAGCACTGCCAGGTTAAAAGTTATTTCAAGGGTTGCAGTTAGGAACCAGCACCTGCTTAAAGGGACACAAATGTGTTGCTCCCCCGGAAAGCTCATGGGCCAACAGGATTCCTTTAACGTGCAAAGCTGTATTTTAATAGTGCAAATAATGAATCAGCAGAATCCAAAGGAACTCAATGCACCACAGTACTCAACTTATGAAGCAGGTTCACAGTCCACAGTGCAAAAGTCCATGAAGCTTTTAAAACCACACAAGCTATGGAAACAGCTGGTTCACAAACTTCTGCAGCAAGAAGGTTGAGGGACACTCCCTCTGACATTGCCTGATGCATTTCACAATAGGTGCTATCTCAAATGTGCCAGTTCCTAATTGTAGTCCTTGACATATCTTGGTAGACTAGCTAAAAAGTATGTTTGTAAAATGGCAGAGTAAAATCCTGTAATCTGATTGGCTCTTATTTATGAGCAAAAGATGGTTTACACATGGTTAAAAAAAGGACTGCTGAGCAGTGAAGAGTCTGGAACCCGGATCAATGGGCATTTGGAACACAGGCATTTCAGTTAGCCCCCTACAGCCAGAACTGATCTTCCACCACAAACATGGCTGCTACCTTTACACTGTAAAAAACCTTCAGATGGGCCCTAAAAATACATAGATACATAGATACATAGACAGTGTCGGCAGATAAGGGCCTATGGCCCACCTAGTCTGCCCATTTGAGCTTGTAAGTTCAGTTTGTTTTCCTAGAAGTCTATTTCCCTTACCCCTGACCTCTAGAATTCCTTTATGTCTATCCCATGCATTCTTAAATCCTGTGATTGTTTCAGCTCCCACCACTTCCTCCGCAGGGTGTTCCACTTGTCCACCACCCGTTCTGTGAAGAAATTCTTTCTCATGTTTCCTCTGAATCGCCCTCCTCCAACTTCATCCCATGCCCTCTAGTCCTGAAACATCTTTTCGCTTAAAAATAGTGTTTTCCTGCACCCTGTTCCTCCCTGTAAGATACTTGTATGTCTCTATCATATCCCTCTCTCCTCCTCTCCTCCAGGGAGTACATGTTCAGTTCCTTCAACCTGTCTTCATAGGACTTGTGATGCAACCCATGCACAATCTTTGTTGCCCTCCTCTGAACCTTCTCTATCCTGTCTATGTCCTTACGTAAATACGTAAATAAAACTACATTAAATAAAAAAATAAAACAAATTTAATTAAATGTTGTTTCCCTGATTATTACATTCTTCTTACAAACATAAACAAATTAGAAACAATAAGTATTGATTATAGTTTTCACTACAACTATTTCTTTGCTGACAGTGAAAAATTCCCCTTCTATCTTTATCTGCTCATCAGGGAACTCTCTTCTTCTTGCCCTGACAGTGAGATAACGGAGACTCTGGCTGCAACAAAGGCCTTTGTTGTCTGTGTATTCAGTGTGTTAGGAGAGAAACATTCTGCCAGTGGAACTGAGCAGAATTTTGAATCCATGTATTCTATGGGAAACATTCCATGATAAACATTCCATATCTTGAATGTGGAGAAAAACAGAGAAAAAAACAGGGAGAAGAAAGGCAATAATACAATGACATCAATAACATCACTTGCTGTGGGCAGAAGAACTATTATCACAAATGCACACAAGTAAATCTATTGTTTCTACATATAAATATGCTTTTCCCAACAGTAAAAAGTAAAAAAGGAACCAATTTTATAAGCGCAATAAGGCACTCAGGGATGTGTGTAAAACATATTTTACAGCACTGCCAGTGGCTGATGTCACTCAGCCTTCGGCCTTGTGCCTTACTATGCCTCTGGCCATGCTGTAAAATATGTTTTACACACACACCTTCATGCCTTATTCTTATATAAAAAACATTTGCCTCTCCCCACTAACTTCACAGTGCCTTTGTTTATGACAACACAGTGCTCACCATGATAACAGTCTGTGATGTCAAAAACAGCAATTGTGAGGCAAGCAGGGAAAAGCTACACACATTTTGAAAGACTTAGTAAATAAGTACTGCTTTGTATGCCATGTTCTGTAGATCAACAACTGGGAAAAGTAAAAAAAAAATAAATAACTAGAAAACATTAAAGTTAAATCATAACTGGTATAAATCTTGTAACTCTAAGCTTTTTCTTATGGTAGAGAGTCGCTCTTTAAGTAAAGGCATAATTACTGAACTGAAATACATTATGACATGTACCAGTGATCATATTGTACTGTGTATGGAATAAAATCTCCATGTGCGCTTATGTACATTGGTAAGACAAAAAGGCAACTCAAGATACGGATATCAGAACATAAAAGTGACATCCGGAAGGAAGGCCAAAACTCTCCTGTGCTATAGCAAAATGCTTTATGTTGAAATCCCATAACATTGCATTTCATTATTTCTTTGTAAAAGAAAACATTAAAATGTCAACAAAAAAGATGATTAGGAGTGAAATCTATTAAAAAGCCAAATCAAATAGAACTATGGTCTGAATTAAGATATTGCTTGGACAGCAGTAATATAATATATAGTATACCAAGACTTGGTGTATCCATGAGTTGTTATTGTGTATGGTTCAGTGTTGTAGAGTATGGAAATCCATACACTGCCTGATACTGTTCTGTCACAGTAGCGATTGCTGTTGTTCCACACTAGTTTATATCACTACTGTGGTACAACAACATAGAATCCTATGTCTTACACTGCAGATTCCTCATAAAGAAGATATTAGCAAGACTAAATTAGCAAGACTGAAAACACCCTAGGTAAACTGTTTTGTTTAAAGATGAACTACTAGAAATGTTGCCAGCTCTTGGTAGATAGTACTTAAATCATGTTTAATGCTTTTTTAATCTTATCCTGTTGTTTGTCGTCTGCCTTGTTGTGTATGTTTGCCCATACATTATTCTGTATGTGTTATGTAGCTGCTAAATGATAGATCAGACATTGACAGTGTCTCACTATGGTGGGACGGCTGCAGGGTGTTTTTTGGATGCCTTTCCACTGTCTGAAGCTTACCAACCTATAATAAAGGGAGACAATAAGATTATTCCCACTTAATCATAGAGGAGTACAAAATTTAAATCTTTTTGAGTCAGAAATCCAGAATTAATTTCAGAAACAAATTTTTTGGGTAGCAGAGCTTGATTGTAATATTTTAACTTATCTAGCTTCAAAGACAAGTGCAGAAAAAAAACTTTCTCACAGACCTTTTCAATAAGTTTTAAATTAAGAATGCTGTCAACCTTATTTTCAGACTAGTAACATGATGACATAATAAAATCAGTTCATGGGCTTTAGAGAAGCATGTATATATATATATATATATATATATATATATATATTTATATATTTTAATAGCACTCATTAGCATGAGTGAAGCTGGCTAAGTGCTACGTTTGTTTCTAGAAGATGAGCATAAATAAAAAGCAGAGTCTCAGCGTAAACATAAAGACGATGAAGGAACAGATCTAGATCCTCGTACAGAAAAACAGCTTTAAGCCCTTGTAACTTTGCAGCTGGGAAAGCAGGCTTTTACTCTCAAGTGATTAATTATTTGCAGAGAAGAGTGATGCTGAAAAAGAAAAGTGATTTTGAGTGCAAATGCTTTCTCAATTGGGAAGGTTGGCTGAAAATTAAAAACATCTGCTAAAGTTGTGCAAAAAGGTTGAAAATGCTGGATATACAAATGACCACATGCTATGCTAAAAGCTAACTAGCAAAGAACAGCACTGTAGACTGATGAGTGAAGGTTGAAAAGCAGCACCAAACCTTCGTCCTGTTAGCATCTGATCCCAATAATGTTTGCAGAATTCGGAAAGTGTCTCAAAAAATGTATGCGTTTGGAAGGGAACACAGCCCCCATATTCAACAGGTTAGTGCAGCATTAACTGGGTTAGTACTGTGCTAACCTGGATTAGTGTCAGTGCTCCAGGTGAGGCCATATTCATAGGCTCCAGGGGCACCGCTCAAACCTGGTAGCAAAATATACTGCTGTGCCCATGCAAATAAGGGATCCCTCAAGTATAATGGTGCAGCAGCATATTCAAATGGTTCAGCAATGCTTAACAGCAGCCAGTGTGGCAATGTTTACTACCACCATAATGTGGCTTTTACTGTGTGCTGAGGCTGTGCCCCCCCCCACCCACTGAATGCAGAGCGGGTGTACTGCATGTGTACCTCTGGTGTCCAGTGGACCCCTCCCCCAGTTGCTCATGTTCCATTATACCTACATTCTCTGGTAGTCTAGGGAACTTCCCTCCCCCCAGTTACCCATGTTTCATCATACCATACACTCCCTGGTAGCCTAGTGGACACCGTTCCCCAATCACCCATGTTCCATCATAAAATACAGTAACAAATGTAACACCCAATAATTTTTTTTTTATCTTACTAATGATGTTGCCTGTAAAACATTTTAGTCGCAGGATGTATGAGGAGAGGATGGGTGGGGACAGCAACAGTTCCTGTCCTCTACAGGCTGTTGCTTGGTTAAATGTCAAAGGTCTGAGTCCCTTTCATAAAAAGACATGTTTTGAATGTAAATAGGGCCATTGCAGAGTGAGACTGTTTCCTGCATTGTAGCAAGCCAGGATAAAAAAAAAGACAATCCAGAAAACCAGTTTGCACCCATTCTAGAAAACAGTTGTCCCTGAGATCAAATCAATAGTCCAGGCTGTGAAGTTAGAGAGGCATAGAGGCATGTATGATGATGTGGGTGTAGTGGGCTGGCCAGCTGAAGGCATTTCTGTTGGTATGTTTACAACAAGAACGTTAGTTATATTTGAGATTTTGAACTAGCAGCATTATGGGTTCAAGTCTGCTGTAATGCAACAGATCCCACTTGGATACGTTTTTTTCCACTTAAAATCTTGATAGCTTTGAGTTGGTTTTTCTTTTTTCTGTGTGATCACTGTTATTTCAAAAGTGTTTACTTTTATCTCTGTAGAAATACTGTATTCACTATAACCAGACTGGAGAGGCTTATACATGTCAAAGACAATGAGGTGTGCCGCTAGCTACAGAGCTACCAACTTTTTAGTAACATTACCCAAAAAAGGCAGGATGAAGTCGGTTCTATAGTTCACTAAGACATCTGGTTCCAATGATGTTTTTTGCAGAATGGGCCTCATCAGTGCATTTTCAATACAGCCAAGAACACCCCCTCTGAAAGAGAGTACCACATAATCTCAGGGAATGCCAGAGCTAGCTGACCCACACAACTCACTAGTAGCCACGTCGACCTTGGGTCCAGCTCACATAAGTCAGCCACAGCACCAAGATCACCTCACTAATCTCCTCCACCATCACTGGTTTAAACTCATCCCATGACAACTGAATCCAACTGCAAAACATAGAACTGATACTGCTGGACTGTGATTGCCTACTTACAGAGATCCCACACCAAATAGAGAACACCCTGTCAGAGAAGAGCCAAGCAAACTCCTCATATTTCATGGGTGAAAAGGCTCAAACAGGATTCGGACAGTTTGGATGAAGAAGCCTGTACACAATCCAAAGAGTTGAGCTAGTCGATTCCTTCCAGCAGCAATCTCTCTGAACAGATAACCTGCCTTCTTATAGATGATTGCTCTTTGATAATCACTGTGGTGAGCAATCAAAGTCAGTTTGTCCTCCTGGGACCAGGATCTCCTCTAACAATGCTTCACCCTTCACTCCATTGCCTTCAACTCCCTTAGCTCCACATCAAGCCACAGTGAACCAAGGTTTGAAGCCAATGGGAGTACACAAAAATGGTGCCAAGTGATTGAAGGCCACCCCGACTACCCAAATATAGATAGCCACAGCTTCCTGTATCCCACAGTGCATGCTGCCAGCACATCTGAAGTATTCAGTACCACCAAAAGTCCCTCTGGCTGAAGCCCACACAAAGGGTGATAAAGGATCAACTCCACAGGGGTTGGACTACAAGAGGGGGCCTGAAAAAGGACCTGATGGTGCTATGATCTGACCAACTAACCAGATCAATCTCAAGATCACTCACCTTAAGCTCCAGAGTAAATACTTGATTCAAGGCATGGTCATGTTGATAGGTTGCGGCAGTAATGACTTGTGCAAGGCCCAGAGACTCCATACTCCAAAGGAAATCCTGACATATTGCAAGAGTCTGTCATTGATCCAAGCATTAAAGTTACCCAGAATAAGCCATCTGGGCAATTCCAACACTTGGTCAGCGACAAAATCAGTGATTTCCTGCAGAAAATCACCTTCATAACCCTGAGGCTGGTACATGAATAGGATTTTGCAATCTGCACCTGGAACCCCATATTCAGCCATGTATTCAGATGATGATGCATTTTCCCACTGGGTGCACCACCAAGTTCAATTCAGTTCTACAACAGATAACCACCACCCACGATCCTTCCTCAGGCAGTGCACAATGGAGAACCCTGCTGGGATGGCTGACTGCAATATCAGCCAGTATTCGTCACCAAGCCAGGTCTCTGTAATGCACATTAGACTGACCATGGTACAAGAAATAAAGTCCGCTACATGAGAGATCTTGTTCCTCATTGAGCTGGCATTGCATAGTGCTTCCTGAAGAGGATGAGTTGCAGTGGCAGGCCCCTCAGCTACGTGCCCACTCGGTTCAGTGGGAACCCTGGATATGGGAGCTAAAAACATGCTGGGCTTTTCTCAAGTTTCCATTTTGCCCCAGGGCATCTCTTGGTCCACAGAATCCCAATAGTGCCCCCATTAGCTCCCTCCAAACCTGGGTCCCTCTCCACACCCTCTCCTAATCTCCCATTTCCTGCACTGATGATAAGCTGCTGTCTGAAGATGGGGGATCATAGAAGGGCCACAGATCATGGAGCAAGGCAAAACAGTAGCTGAGCCTATGGTACTGTTGCTTCTTTACACATCACAGCTACCCCAAGCTAGCACTACTACTACTACACTCTAAAAAAACCAAAAAACTACCCTCTCTAATACCCCACAATAACCATCCACATAAACAACACACATGCATACATCACTCATCCTATACACACACACACACACACACACACACACACACATGTCGATGTCAACCAGCAGAGCTCTCTGCTCTTCTCCTTGGCTGGCCACTCTCTGACATTCACTCAATGTGATCACGAGTACAGTAGAAACAGTTACATTTCTATGGTACTTGGCAATCATGCTGAGTGAATGTCAGATGGTGGCTGGCTGTTGAGGTGAGCACTGGCTATGCCAATCACCATCAGTGACCAAATGACCAGACAATCACTGTGAGGGAGGATGTGGTGCAGGGGGGCTTCTCAATGGGTGGGGGGAAGGGGATGACACACGGACAGGGGGGGCAGTGTAATAAACTGAATCAAAAGAACTGACCACCATGCACAGCCCCCTATTCAGACAGTTAGTGCACTCTGTTAGGGCATGTTAAGTGTAATAGTATTTATTTATTTATTTAGCAACATTCGGAATTACAAGCCTTTGAGTCATAGACTCCTTTAAAAAGGCTCCACATCAAACAACAATAGGACTTACATATAGTATTAAGCAGTACAGTGTTCAGGTAAGTGAAACAAGAGAGAAAACAAGGAATGGAATTATACATGGAATATTATACAATATTATAAATACAGTAATCAGAAAAGAAAGACAATATACAAAACCGCAAAGACGGGGAATACAGAACAATAGTCTTTGGGAGAGGAGAACCCAGCGTTATACATAACATCCATAATATTTAGGTAATACATGGATACACATTTTTTTCCCGAACATAGCATACCATTTATGAGGCAGAGTTATACTACAGAGCCCCGACAAGTGGGGGGAGGAGGACAAAGAGAGGGTTACGGACAGTCACAGGCTGAAGATTCTAGCAGATGAGCTTTGAGATTAGTCTTGAAGGGACCAATCCTGGGCTGCAGGGAGATGGAGGGGGGAGGCTGTTGAGCCAATGGGGGGCTCTGTATAAAAAGGCTCTTTGACCAAAGGAAGTTTGACATTGGGGGACTAGTAGGGAGGTCCCAGTAGAACTATGGGAGGTTCTGACCAATGGGGCAGGTTGCATGAGGCTACGTAGACAAGGCAGGGCTCGACCAAGGTGGATTTTCTTGGCCAGGAGGCAAGTATGTTACTGGAGATGGGCATCAAATGGCAACCATTCAGCAGACTTGTAGAGATCAAAGGAGTGTGTCCATCCATCACGACTGATGACCAGTCTGCATGCTTTGTTGAAGGTGACTTTGATGTGTCGCAATGCAGTGGTGTCAGCAGTGCCGTAGATGACTATGCCGTAATCTACCAGGGAGAGGACAGAAGAGGTACCTGCCAGATGGATAGCCATCGAGGGAAGGCAGTGTTTATGACAGTACAGAAGCCTGAGTGTGGAGTTGACTGCGGAGGACAGTTGTTGGATATGTGCACGGTAGGTAAGGGATGTTTCAAGAGTGACACCTAGATATTTAAACAACTCAACCAGCTCAAGTGGGGATTCTAGTGAGTTGATGATGGTCAGTGGGAAATCATGATGAGGACTCTGATGGTGGGCAAATATCATTGATTTCGTTTTTTTGTAGTTTAGAACCAAGCAGTGGGAACTGAACCATGTCTTGACTTCAGTGAAAAAACCCTGTAGGGCACACTGGACAGAATCACGGCTGGGGTGGCTCCAGAAGATTACTGCATCATCCGCATAGAGCAGAATTTTTCCAGGGCATGAGCTAGGGAAGGAGTTTAGGAAGAGACTGAAGATGAGGGGTCCCAGGATGGAGCCTTGGGGTACTCCTGAATGACCATGAAAGCTGTTTGATAGAGTGGAGTTGATTTTCACCTGCTAGGATCTGTCTGAGAGGTAACCTTTGAACCAGGTTATTGTTTTGACTGAGAGCCCCAGGGAGGGCATGAAGGCTAGAAGCATAGCATGGCTAACGGTATTGAACACCTTTGTGAGGTTGATGTACACCAACCCCACAAGGTGACCATGTTTGAGGGCACCATGGATGTAGGAGTAGTATTCTTGGAGGGCAGTGGTGGTGCTGTGACCCTGGCAGAAACTATGCTGTTCAGGGCACAGTAGGTTATGTTTAGACAGATGGTCCATCAGCTGATCAGCCACTATTTTTTTGAGGGCCTTGGAGAGGGGAAGGAGAAGGGAGATGGGATGATAGTTACTGCTTCAAAAAGGGCTGGGACAGGACAAGGGAGGGTCAATGGAGAGGAAGGGTGGGAGGGAGGGAGGGGCAGCTGCAGAATAAGGGGTGCTAGCTGCACATTGGAGCAGACTTGATAGACTTCTAGACCTTTATCTGTTGGCAAATCTTGTATGTTTGTATGGGGGACAGGCGGTCACTACTTTTGAAAATAAGGGTGATGATAGCTCATTTCCAGAAGGTGGGGAATTGTCCTAGGCAGAGGGAAAGGTTCAATAGTTTGGTGAGGAGTTATAGGAACTCCTTGAGAGCTAGATGGAGGAGCTTCAGGTCAATGGAGTCACCACTGACGTGGGACTTGGCAAGGGCTTTAGAGAGGTATCTTCTTGCCTCCCACATTAAGATGATTCGGAGGCAACATGGGGGATGTTTGAGGGTGGGCTGCAACTGGGGATGGGATCTAGTGGGGCGAAGAAGTTGGGGGGGTAGGACACAACTGAGATCAGAGAATGTTGAGCTTAGGGTGTTTGAAATGGACTCGGTGTCCTGTGTTAGGTTACCGTTAACCAAGAGCTGAGCAGGTGGGGGGGATGGCAGATTTCCCATTTAATTCCTTTATGTTCTTCCAGAAATGTCTTCCTGAGCCCCAGGTGGAGGAGAGTGCCTGTTGATAATGGGTCAACTTGGCTTGGCGAATAGCCCACGTACATATGTTTCTGGCCTCACAAGATCATTGTCTATTCAGTGGGAGTTGTGAGTCTAAGGCCTTATGCCAGAGATTATCACAGTATTGCATTTGGTCAAGCAACTGTTCAGATTTCCAAGGGGTGTTTTGGTTTTTAGTGATTTGTTTTGAGAAAGGGGCAAAGGTCTCACAGGTAGTGTTGAAGGTATTTATAAAGTGGGAGAGGGCAGTATCAATTGATTGGGTGCTATACATGGGGGACCAGTCAGGGTTAGTTAAGTAGGTTTTGAAGTATTGAAGCTTACCCTTTTTTAGGAGTCTATGGTAGGAGACAGTGGGGGGAGGAGTAGGTGTTTTATTGGACCATAAGCAGGTTACTGGGCAATGGTCACTAAGGGCGTCTGGGAGTACTGAGACTTTGTGATGCTGGGGCAATTGGTGAGAATAAGGTCCAACAACGAGGAGATGCCTGATTTGTTATTTGGCCTGGTAGGAGATAGTATAACCTGAGTGAGGTCAAGCGCAGCGGCCAAGTCCTTATGGGGAACAGAGGAAGGGGACAGCCAGTTGACATTAAAGTTCCTCATGGTGATAACTTCTCTGCTGGAGGGGAGATGAGAGATACAGAACATGATTGAAGGGAAAGCAAGTCTCTGATTACATGACGGGATGTAGACAGCCATGACATATAGGGTGGGATATTCAGATTGCGCCAGGCTGTGGCACAAGCCTTGGCGCAGTGCAACTGGGATGTGCCAGGGTGCTGACAGGGTGATATTCAACCGTGCTGTGCCATGGCCCAGCACCATTGAATATCGCTTTGTGGCCACCCGCATAGCACATGGCACAGTGGCACTGCACCAGTGCAAGTGGCCAGAGAGGGACAGGGGGATGCGCTAGCAGAAGTGCCGTTATGCTAGATGCATCAACCGCGATATTAAGTGGTGGACATGCAAATGGAGCCATAATGCATGCAAGGCGCAAATGGGTCCATTTGCATGTCATTATGGCTCCATTTGCATGGAGGTGCGCCGATCCCCGTCGACTTGCACCTGGTGCCCTGCTAGGCTGCAGCCGTCGGGGACCGACGCCCCCTGCACAAGCAGCAAAGTGCCCCAATGCCCAAACGTGGGCATATGTATGAATATTAAAATCCAATATCCCTGGTGGTCCAGTGGACTGCTTCCAGCCCGATCGCGGGCATAAGTATTGAAAAATTAAAGTCCAACATCCCTGGTGGTCCAGTGGACCACTTCCAGCCTGATCGCGGGCATAAGTATTGAAATATAATATTCCAAACCATCCCTGGTGGTCCAGCGGTACCCCCTCCCCACTCACCCACTGAGCCCCACCAACCCACTCCCCCCGGTCAGCAGCGGACGGCAGCTCCTCACTCGCAAGCTGCCCAGCCACCTGCCAACTGACTGTGTACAGTATAGCTGTAAGCCCATTGGTCCACAGCGTGGGTCAATGGGCGATCAGACCATACCGTACTACACAGTCCAGATATGTGAAGGAATTCATTCACATATCTGGACTGTAGTATGGTACAATGTCTGCATGCCCATTGGCCCACACTGTGGACCAATGGGTGTACAGCTGCATCGTATGCAGTCAGTCATGGCTTACTGGGTGGCTTGTGGGTGGGGAACTGCCACCTGCCGCTGACTGGGGTGAGCGAGTTGGTGGGGCTCAGTGGGTGGGTGGGTGGTGGCAGGTACCGCTGGACCACCAGGGATGGTTTGGAATATTATAGTTTAATACTTATGCCCGCGATTAGGCTGGAAGCAGTCCACTGGACCACCAGGGATATTGGACGTTTATTGTTTAATACCTATGCCCATGATCAGGCATGGGGGGTGCTACTATGATGGATAGTGCCACCGGAGCTCGGGTGACCATCCACAGCTGGCAGCTGCTGTGTTGTGTCCTGCAATACGGCAGCTCACCTGTGGGTAGCCAGCTGTTGCTCCTTTTTCTTTGGCTCAGCTGTGTGCAGTGCAGGTAGGAGTTGCACCTGAATCTGCTCAGCACATCCCAGGCTGAATATCGGGATGTGCGGAGTATGCATGGGCATGCCCTCCCTACTTGCGCGCCATACAGACATTGATGCGCCCGGCAAGATCGAGATTTGTGCCACGCACTTTCCCTTTGACTATCACACCAGGGTGCATCAGTGGTTGCGCATGGTGCAAATGTGTTGCGCCATGTGCAACCCTTCTGAATATCCCACCCATAGTGTTTTGCCAGGGTTGCCAAGGAGTATCTTGGCTGTGAGTGTTTGGTTGCCATGCTCGTGGGGGGGGAGAGGTGAACTGGCAGCGATTGGAAGGTGTTTCTAATGTAGAGGGCACAGACACTGCCTCGTCTACACAATCTGTTAGCATGGAAAAGGGAGTAGCCAGGTAGGGTCACGGGCGATTCCGGGGTGCCATGGGAGAGCCATGTCTCGGATAGGGCCAGTATGTCTGGAGAATGCTGGGCTACCCACTCTTGGAGTAAGGTGAACTTTTTTTGCAGGCTATAATAATATAGATTAGAGATGACCGTGTGATATTTTCAGCACAGTACTACAGGCTGCTCAACACCATCAGCTGGCTCTGAATGTGGGGCCCATGTATTTACGGGAGTACTACAGTCAAAATTTACAAACACTATGTTGTGCACAGAGTTTTGATCTGTGTGTGTAGTCATATTGCACCCTTTCCTTTGTTTGCTTTTAGGATTTTTTTCTGAATTTGCTTACCTGTTTTATGGTATCTGAGATCGCCAAGCTTGCTTCATATCAATCAATCAATCAATCACTTTATTTAACCAGGCATAAACACCATTGAGCAAGCTAATTTTCAAGGTGGTCCTGAGCATTAATATAATACAGTACACTTCATAAGATTACAATTACGGTGGACAGTGGTGCACATCTTGCCTTTCATTTTTCTGCAGTGCCTCTCATACCTTGTGGCAGTGAGGCATCAGAGATCACTGATTCAGTGAGTGCTGACCTACTGTCCTGCCTGCAACACTAGAACTGGGTCGTTAAGTGTCTATTGTTTTGGACCCCAAATAAATAAGTCTAATACAATCTTTTTTGCTTTCTAGGTGCATGCCTGGGTCTAGCCAGCAGGAATTAATTTTTGTTAATAAAGCTTTTCCTCTTCATACTATGGACAGCCAAAAGAAGCACACAAATCACACAGGTAATCAATGCTTAAGCAGTATGGTATGACCAGGAGTTGCATTAACCATCTATTAACCACACCTCAGGGGCATAATGTAGTACAATGTGACCCCTGGGAGTACCTTATTGCTTTTATAGCAATGGGAAATAACCTTTTTTAAACATGCTGTTTAATTTCTTTACTTTTTTTTCAAAATACCTGCTTTTAAGCAGAATAGTCCATCCACCATCTGATCTGTTCTGCAGCTAGTATTCTGTTTCCATGTCTTCCATTCAGAAGTCTGTCACACTGCAGGTCATAAGCATATGCTAAAGAGCACTGAGATTGGCTCTTTCAATTCAGTTTGTGTTTATGATTTTTTTAGTGACAGTCTTAGTAACATGAAGGCATTTTTTTAAATGGTTTCACAATTGTGTAATACTTGATTGAAACTGCTTTGCTTCAGGACAGTTTTTGAGTGCATGTGGTTAAGTCAATCATGCTGTCACCATGCCAACCTGTGGGCAACCACCACGTTTATTAGGTTTACTCAGTGCATGACAGCAACACTATTACATGGTTGCTCTAGCAGTTGTCATGGCAGCGGCCGAGTTTGATAAGGCAAAAGCTGTCTTTTTATGACAACAATACTGAGCCAAGAGGATAATAACCTAGAGGATACTAGGTATTTTTTGTAAGTTTTACATGGGCTAAGACCCTGTCCCATTTGTTGTGTACAGAATTAAAAGCAAAGATCTATTTTTCTGTCTTCTCCTATTCCATCAGTTGTCTATCTCCTGTCTGTCTGTCTGATTGTGCAATCAAATGTTCCTTGTGGAACCTCGGAACTGGCCACTCTGATGGTCCCACAATTTCCCCCTGTTATCTCCTTTCCTTTTCTTACTGTTTCTTTTCTTTTGTTCTCTCTCCTATTACTTCTCTGTGGTTAGAAAAGTATAAGTGAATCTTTGTGTGAAACTGTTTGTGTGAAACTGGGTTCCCTAGGTTTGTAAATATATGTAATTACATTACTAAAATGTTTGCAGAAAGCTATTTGGATTTAACTGGAACATGGGGAGTGCAGTTTCACCTCTACAAGCTCATTTGAAGAGTTGTCAATAGGAGATCAGATCTGGGATACAACATTCTATTTTGTTGCACCTGCAGGAAAGGAACTGAAAAAAGTTCTGATACATTTTGTGAGAAACAGGAAATGTATCTTAACAAGCTCAGGATGCAGACATTAGTTGCCAGGAAAACAGATTATGGGCCTGATTTTCAAATGGGGATGCAGGGCTTGCAACCAAGCCCTGCATCCTCACAAAGTTTGCCGCACCTGCATCCAAGGATTTGCTGCAACTTGTGCCAAATTTTATAACCATAGATGCAAGTTGCGACAGTGCCCTCATTTTACGGCAGTTTGCACCAAAGCTGTGGCACAAGCCCCATAACATGGGTCCCCCTCGGATGCAAAGTTTGGGCAGGGGGAGTGGATACAAGGGACTTGCATTGGGGATTTGCAGCAATGGCAATTCTAAAATTGTAAATTCCTCCCGGTTTGACTCAAGTTGGCACTTGCGGCATACTGTCTGCCACAAGTCCCTGGCATCCATCTAATTGTGGTTGAAAATTGGGCCCTATATGTAAAGTGTGCAGTCTTTTGTTAGAGGGAGAGAGTGATTGAAATTTAGATTTAGAGATACCCTTAGATGAAGGACTTTGTTTTGTTTAGAACTGCCCATATAAGAGCTATCCTGAACAATTTTTTAAAATTATAATAATAAAATGCTCCTTGCGAATTTTATGACTGCTCCTGATTTGGCTATGCTTCCTCACCTATGCCCTGACCACAAAATGCTTGCGAGGAAGATTTTTTTTTTCACTGACTTTAACGATTGCAACCAACTGTGTTACCGATTGCAACACCATGGTCATCGGGTGCACGTAAACGTGGACAGGGCAATGGCAGCTGCAAAAATCTGTCACAGAATGCTGGAGAACACTTAAAACTAACATTCCAGCATTCCATAACTGGACTAGATGTGGGGGGATTATGCTGCATGTAAGGAGGCTGAACAGGTCTATTATTCAAAGATTAATGTAAGCTTCATGGCATGGTTTCAACCAACTAAATAACAGGAATTGATGGTATGGTGGTGCCAGCCAGGATGCAACACAGTAATGCTGCAGAATGTTATAAAATGCTGCAGTATGCTGCAGGGAACAGTGTAAGTCAATGGCAATTTTTTACTGCAGTATTTGTGACATGTCATTAATGCAAGTTACTTTGTTGCATAATTGCTGGCTCTGCTGTACATTGCTGTGCTGTTAACCACCTGCCATTTTGTCCCCAAATAACTTTCTAATCCAGTCTTTTTGTTTTCTAGGTGCATGTCTATGTCTAGCTAGCAGGTGTGAATTTTTGTTTGTAAATCTTCTTCATCAAACTATACACAGCCATAAAAAGGACAGAAATCACCAGAGGTAATCAATACTACTGTATAATTAGTGAAGACTCTGGGCTAGATTCACAAAGAGAGCAAAAAAATCTGCATGTGCAGAAAAAAGGCTTGCCAAACTGTGGAAATGCAAGTGTGGCATATTCACAAGTCAAAATTTCCGCAGGTGCGGAAAATCGCAAAACAGGCAAGTTGCCGAATTCTGCAAGTGCTGAAAATCTGCAACATGTTTTCCACAGCTGCAGAAATAATATAAAAGGCCCAGCAGACAGAACAACAGCAGATGATCTATATTAAGTGGAGCAGGAGACTTTGACAGTCTTGCAAATGTTGCAGCAGAAACAGCACTCCCAATGAAGCAAGCATTCAGTCCCACAATTGGGACCATGGTAGCACCACCTGTAACAGCAGGACCTTGCATCCAATGTCAGTTGATTGTGTTTTTGAGGTGTTTCTTTCTCCAGCATCTGTAGCACACACTTCTGGCTGTTACCACCTCTGTCTCTATTGCCTTTGGGACTCCTTTATGGGCTGCACAGGGTCATGTGGTTCTGTGTTGTTGCCTTTCAATAAAAATGTTTGCTAGGTTTGGTCTAGCAACTGACACTGCTATACAGCCTGCAAGTTTGCTGTTGTTTGGTGCCTGAACCCCCACTATGATTGTTTCCCAAGTGTTAGCACACTGCCTTTTGCTCAGGGTGAGTTACGCCTCACTCTCCTTGGTGCAGCATGTGTGCAACAATTTTTCCGCAACTGCATAAAAGCAGTGGCTGAGAATAGCCTTTAAGAGGATATGCCATACTTTACAATGGCAATTTTTGTGCAGGAATTTTCCACAGCTGCGTATTTTCCACAGTCTGCAGTGTATTTTTCCACAGCTGCAGGCTTTTTGTGTATATGACGCAGTGCAACTACCCCTTTTTTTCCACAACTGCACAAATTTTGGGGACTTGCTTATTTTTTCCTCTTCAAAGTGTTTTGTGAATCCTGCCCTCTGTTTCCTTAAAAAATAGCCCACTCAAGTATCCTTCAGGTGTTTGCAACACTGTGATTGTAGCCTTTATTTGTGCTCATCAGAAAAGGAGAAACACTCACCAGCACAATTCTATTGTTACAGGCAGGACAGTAGGCTAGCATTCACTGAATCAATGGTCTCCAATGCCTCACTGCCACATGGGAGAAGAGGTATTGTAAAAAAAGAAAAGGCAATAAAGGGGCCATACAGAATAGGCACATTTAGAAAAAAAATCCTAACAGTAAACAAAGGAAAGAACATATTAGGACTACACACACTCACAGATCAAAACACCCTGTATAGCATATTTTTCTGTACATTTCAACTGTAGTTGTCCTTCAATACTTGATTAACAAGTTGTATAAATAAATGTAACTAATGTGAAATTTCAATTGAAATAGATGAAATAAAGAGGAAAGGTAACCTTACGATAATTAGAGAACACAAATGGGGAGTGATAATTTACTCAGTATTTGAATACAGTTTTTTACAGATACCAAGACATTTAATATTTAATTACATGTCCCCCTAGATGCTTTAATCAAAAAGGAAATTAAGATTAGAGGACATGAAATGTGAAAGTGACCTTATGCAGTTTCTGGATTTTTTAAAATATTATTGATTATTTTACAGCTTGATCCTCGGTGTAAAGAAATTGAATTTGATTACTTTATTTTCATATTATTTATACACAGTAAACAACTTAGCACCCATTGTGAATAAGTGGTGGAGCAATGGAAAGTGATAGTGTAAAGTTAAAAAGTCAAGTCTAAATAAATGATAAAATAAACTAAATATTTATTGGGTGAGTTGAGTTTAATTTCTTGTAAGTTGTGATTAGTTTATGCATTAGACACCACCATTATCTGCACATCTGTTAAAAAAGAAATTGTGAAACTGTACCTTGTTTGCTGCCAGCCGCACATGCACCCTACCAGCCAGCCTGCCTCCATCGCTCCTGGCCTGTAAACTCCACATTAGGGCCAGAGAACATCAATCCATTTCTTCTGATTTGCTGCCAGACAGCTGAACAGTATGCATGGTACCAACTGCATCCATTTAGAAAAGGGGCAGTCATGCACTCCCCTCACCCCTGAACCTCTCACTCAAGTGCTCACCACAAGCAAAACTGACATGCAGGAGACCCTGAGCATGCAATATAGTCCCAAATACTCAGATGTGAAAGACTCCAATCTCACTAATTCCAATCATCAAAAGGTGAACACAAAACAAACATGCACAGCACAATCAGTGACCACACCAACCCACTCCTACTACAACACCCCTCCAATGATACCCTTCTACTGAAGGTCTACTATATAAAGATTTGTGAAGATTCAAAACTTGTTAAAACTTCTTTCGAAAATGTATCAATGTTTTTGTTTTGTTGGTAGCCCGACCCATTTTCTAAATGCAATAAGACACTTCAGGGTGTGTGGTCTTGTGGGTTATCCACACTTTCGGGGCTGCTCACTACACAGTTCCAAACTGAGACCACAAACTTCTTGGTGCAGGGCCAGTGCTGAGTATTAGGGTGGCCAGCACAAACAAAGTCAAACAAATCCAAACGGAGCCCACACTCTATAGCACCAATGCAATCACACCAGACCAAATGTCCAAAAGATGCTTTTAATGCACAAAATAATAAAGATGTGATACAAATTCAAATCACACCAGCAACTTGCCCCAGCACTTCAGGATAAACCCTTCATTAGGGGTGTGGTAATGGGAGAAACAGCACCCAATAAATAGTAGTACATGCTTAATATTCATTATACCTTATCCAATGAGATATAGTAAACAGAAACTTAATTATAAACATCTGCAACCTCTTAGTACAGCATCAAAATGCAATAATTTTTTACTTAATGTTATTAGCTAGCATTGTGCTTAAATACAGGATTGCAGTGTTATGTACTTAGATAAACAGTTAAATACTGTATCTATTTAAACCGAAAAATATAATAAACAAATTCAAATTAGGCTGCTAAGTTAAACTCTAGAAGATAGAAAAATGTCAGAGATCCAGAGGATGCTGTGATCAACATTCTGCCATCAGTGATGATCTGAAAGCTTCCAACCTCTATTTCACAAAGAGTAAAGATAGACAATACCTAAAATGCCAAAAAATAGTAACAAAAGAATTAATAAAATAAAAAATTAATCTTTATCAACACTTTCAACTTTATTAGAATAACTCATCACAAGCTTGAGCAATATTAATAATGGTAAAGTTCTGCTGTAACATTATGGGTAACCATCAGGAGGCATTTTGTATCCCAAAGGGGTCATAGCACTTAAACCTGGAATCTAATCTCTCAAATATGGTTTCAAATCCCATGAATTATTTAAACCACCTAGTTTAACATCCTTCAAGGAAAATATCCCAACGCTTTCCCTTTTTAAAAGTTGATTTGTTCTACCACCACCCTTTCTAGGAGATATAATATGTTCAATACCCATAAACTTTAAAACATCCAGGTTACCATTATGGGATTCACAAAAATGAATCCCTACTGGTGTATCCTGTCTCCTATTTAAAGTGTGTTAAGTCGGATGGTCTAAATCAGGGGTTCTCAAATGGTGAGGCCAGCCTCCCTGGGGAGGCCCCAACCTGTTCCACGGGAGGCTCAAGCAAGTCTGAAAAAGTACTGTATTTGAATTTTGAGTTTTATATATTTTGTTTGAAAGGATGAAGCAAATTGAAAGAGGATAATAGTAGGTGAAATTTATGTATTTATTTATAAATCATTGACAAGAGAGGGTGAAGGAGTCAAGGCTTATTTCAGGTGTACCCGGAGAAGGGTAGGGAGTGAATACAATTCAAAAGGTAATTGCAAAGCAGTCAAGCAATACAAAATGAACAATGGTGCAAACAAATATGAAGAATAAATTAATAATGAGTGGTGATAATTGATCAATTTGTAGAGTGATGGCAGAACAGCCCAAATACAAGGGTTAAGCATAGAAGTGCTAAGAGCAATAGTAGAAAGGAGCAAAGTAATCCCTAAGAAGTTGCATAAGAGCAGGGAAGGGGGGGTGAGGGATGTAGGAAGGTTATTCCAGATAGAGAGGAAACAGAGAAAGTAGTCTGACCCCATGAAGGTACTGCAACAAGGGATAACAATGGTTCAAGAATCAAAATAGTGGAGCAAGTAGGCTGGCCTGTGTGTGTGTGTTGGGTGGGGGGGGGGTTGCAGTAAGCTGAATAACATTTATTTTGTTTTACTTGTTAGTTAGATAACACCTTTGAGCACAGGTGCTTTTTTTCAAAGGTTCCACATCAGTGAAAGACAAAGAACTGAATGAGAGCCAAGTATTCCCTTCATTTCATGAGTCCCAGAATATTATTCCAAGCATTCCATGAGTCACAGAATATTATTCCATGTATTGCATGATTCACAGAATATTATTCCATGCATTGAATGAGTCACAGAATATTATTCCATGTATTGCATGATTCACAGAATATTATTCCATGGTTTGCACAGAAATGCTTTCATTGTGCAAAATTAAAAAAAGTATTCCAAAAAGTCTTTTGGAAGCAGAATTGCCATTTCTGCCAGAATTCTGCATTCTGCACAGTTTTACTACACACCCTAGAATGTCTTATTGCTTACATGTTTTCATTGGAGAAGAGGAGACTGGGAGTGAATATGATTGCAGCACGTAGATTGCAACCTATGCAGCTCACCCTACCTAGCAGCTTTTACATAATATGTTCAGATAATGTTAAGGTTGACACACATTCAAGAAATTCAAAGTCTAGTGAACATGTTCTGGTTGAAGGGGATGGTTCAGTAGTATAAGCTCCACACCCCACATGTATGGCTGTTTCTTGTTAAGCACAGGAAAAAAAAAAAAGGAAAAGCACCCACACAGTATACATTTCATATTATTTAACTTCATCCTGCCTGGGACCCTCAGACCTAACACCAAATGTCCATGTTTTTGAAAGATAATTTGAAATGATATGAAAGTAAACATTTTATGTCTTTCATCACATGCAAGTGCAGGTCATATTGCACAGTGTTGTAGATTTTGTACTAGTAGAAAGAGTTGTACAAATAGACAATTTATTGAGACATAGTGTCCTTTTGAATGTGGGTAAAAATGGCCTGAGGTTCCCAAGTAATATTCGATGAAGTTAAATAATATGAAATGTAAGGGCAAGTAATAAATGATAATGAAAGATGTTTTTACACTTTTTTCTAAGGGGTAATGAGATGGTTAAATACCTTAAAATGGTGATTGGTTTGTTTGAATCACATGCTTTGCCTTGAGATGTATTTATTGAGCACCTGTTATCATCAATATTTTACTCTGATAAAGCCTGGCAGTGTACCAGATGAAACATTAGTTCTTGTTTGCTAGCCACTTCAGTGTGACTGTTTGCACGTCTGTATTTAGATAAAGAACCTTTTTAACAGTTGGCATTCTGGTCATTCCTTATACTGTGTAGGTGCTGTTTCTTTTTTTTTTCTGTGCTTGACTGACATTTGAATACAGCAACACACGTTTCCTGGTGCTCCTACTGCTTGTGACTTTATTGTTTCTTGTTGGCATATTGAGCTACCAGTGTTGTTTTTTTTTTTTTTTGTTACAGTGGTTTGTGAAATCCTTGAATATACTGTATCTGGTTGATCGTGCCATCACTCCTTTATGACATCACCTATAGCCCTATCGTAAAGTTATCTTAACATATGATATGAAATCCATTAAGTATGATGTGCAAATGTTTGTGATCTGATACTTTTCACTACATAACTGTAGCTGCAGACCATTTATTCTGGTTAACCAGCTGTCAGAGAGATGGATGTTGAAGGCAGATACTCATACCTCCATAAACACAATCATTTTCTCCACAGACTGGGCTACAGGCTGTTAAAGGAGAAGCAGGCCCATTGTCAAATAACTTCTCACAGTCAGCCGTCAGTGGGAAAAAAATTGCCAATGATACTAGATATCCCAAATGGTTCAAGTAAGAATTATATAGGAGGGTACATTAGATCATTAGAGACATAGGTCTTACCAGATGAAGAGCTGTATTGTAATGCAAGACTATAAGACAGAAGCAGCAACCTGGGCTCCCTCTGAGGGAGGAAATTCCAGATGTTTGAGACACATAGGTCACACACCTAAACTAGGCCTAGAAAACAGGCAGCAGTGGACATGTGAATTTTTTTTAAGCGACGCACATAATTCTGTCACTAAAAGAAAGCATTTGTATATTATGGATTATATTTTATGGAGTATATTAGGGAGACAGTATAGTGCAGTGGTTTAAGGTCTGAGCTGCAAATCCGGAGACCTGGGTTTGAATCCCACAGCTCCACTTGCCTACTGTGTGACCCTGAGCAAGTCACTTAACTTCCCTGTGCTCCCAGGTCACACCTGTAAACAAGCTTTCAGCTTAGTGTGCCACTCCTGGTTAAAACAATTGGAAACAAATTATCTTCTGAGTGAACATACTGGGCCAGATTCTAGAAGGGTGGCACAAGTTGCTGCCGAACACATCTTGTGCCACCCGCGACTGCAACATTGCACCTGTGCCCTATTCTAGAAGGGGCAGGGTCATCGCAGCTAAGTCCTGTGACTTATGACATGCAGCCAGGTACGCCGAACTGCAGGGGTACCTGGTGAGCATGTCGCAAACTGCAACAGCGGGGTGGCGAGGTCAACTCCCCACCTGTGCCCGACCCAATGTCACCAGCCACATAGGCGGCATATACCCCGGTAGTCTAGTGTCCCCCCGACCTGCATAAAAGTAATCCCAATCCCTATTCTAGCGACCCCCACCCAGCCATGCCAGCCACCCAGACCCCCCATCCATCCCCAGCAGCTGACTGGCACAACCTCACCTCTCACCACATGGTTAGTCACGACTGAGTCCAGTATTAGTGCGCATTGAAAGATGCACTCAGATATTAATATCTGAGCGTGTTTTTACAGTATGCACTGATGCTGAACTCAGTCAGCAGCTTGGCTGTGGTGGTGAGAGGTGGCTGCAAACAGTCACCGCTGGGGACAGATGGGGTTTGCTGTGGGCTACACGGCTGGGTGGGAGCCACTAGACTACCAGGGATAGAGATCGAGTAGGTTTATACAGTTCAGGGGAACTAGACTAACACAGATACCGGATCAGTATTAATTATATGCAGTTTGGGGGCACTAGACTACCATGGATACCAGATCGGGAATATTTTTATACAGTTGGGGGGGGCACTAGACTACCAGGGATATGGGCTCGACATAATCATTATACAGTTGGGGGGCCACTAGACCACCAGGGATACAGGGGTTTTAATATATGTGTACACAGTTCAGGGGGCCATTAGACCACCAGGGCAGGCTTTCTGCTGCATATGCGGCCGGCGACTCGTGGTTTGGGGCACGGGTGGGGGCATGGCAGCGCTGCCCTGCAGGGCTTCTGCCAATGGGTGTTTTGGGGGCTGGGGGTATGGGTAGCCTGTGGGGCCCACTGGTGTGTGTGCTGCATGGGGAGGGAACCATGCACTGTCCGCTGGACAGTCGACGGGTCTACAGGACCCCCGGGGGCGTCCGTAAGTTATATCAGTTAAATGCTGGTATAACTTACTTTGTTGGATCTCCTCCAGGGGTTCTTGTAGAATCCCGATGTGGGCACTTTGTGGCTGCCCCTTCTAGAATGGGGCACAACTGCTGCCATAAACCCCCTAGTGCCATGTCGCAGGGGGTTTATGCACTGTAACAGCTGTTTGGTGCAAGTGTAGAATCGTGCATGTCGCAACTGCTGGTGTGAGTTGCTACATGCGCCAGGACTTTACCGATTCCTACTGAGGGTGGAAAAAGTTTCTGGCTTGAAGCATGAATATCTTTCTAGGGAGTTGGGTTCCAATGGCTCGGGGGAAGGGGAGTAACAGGAATCCTATCCTTAACACAAGTTCAAAGGTGGCTGAAGGTCTGGATAGCTTGAGGTAACATTCTGTAGCCTCCATTACATTTTCCATTGATTCTATGCAGCATCCCATGTTTCTGCACTTTGTTTTGCACCTTGTCTAGTGACATCCCTGAAGCATTTTGACACTTTTGAATGGCAGACGCTACAATATTGTACATGAAATGAAAACATATTGTAATGTCAGTTCTACCACAGCTACTGACTTGCTCCATGACTATGAGTGAGTCACTTGACCTCCCTGTGCTGCAGTCCTATCAGCTGAAAAATTGGGTAGATGCAGGACCCCACTAAAAATGAGAGGCGATAGATGAATTGGGCTTGCCAGGATGAAAGTATTGCCTTCAATTGATATTGTTTTTCATAAAACTGCATCAGTGACTGTAAAAACATTTTTTTCTTGAAGAAGGGGGAGGCTGTCTTTTATTTTATTTTATTGGGATAAGGGAAAAGTCAAATAGTGAAAGTAAACATAACTATGAATGTTGAATGCCTCAAATAATTTCAAAGCCAATAAATTTTCCTTTGTTTTTATTCCAAGTATAGGAATCCACACATTTGTTATGTGGAAGTAAATGTTACCAGTCTCACAGCTGTTTAGTTCTGATTTACAGGCATTTCTTCCACCAACTGTGCCTGAACAGACTAGTGTTGTCATCTGCTTATTTAAGTGTCTGGGGCAGTGCTATTAACACTCTTGGAAGAAATGTATGGGCATCAGAAGTACTTATAAATAATTATCCTCAAGCTCAGCTGTGAAAGTGATGGCCACGAATGGCATGTCCAAAGGCAAACTGTTCAAAGTAGAGCAAGTTATTGCTGATCTGGAAAAGCCCAAAAGCTTTCATAAAGAGGATTGCCAGTCCTAGTATCAGTGATGTGAATATAAATTTATAGAATTACAATTTACTATTATTTCTAAAACAGCTGCCCAAGTGGAATGGAAGCACTGCAGCTGTTTTGTTTACAATTATTTTTTTATCCAAGATAGCACAGCTGACATGCAATATCTCTTTTTGGGTGAGTGCCTACTGTTTTCCCATTTGTATAGCTGAGTGAGCTAACACTGGGAGGTTAAATATCTTGCTCAGGGTCACACAGTGTGTAAGTGGTCCAAGTGGGTTTTGAACCTGTGATCTCCCAGATCCCAGGCTGGTGATCTAATCACTAGTACACATGCTGCCTTTTTGATCTCTGACACTTCTGATGTCCCGTTCATAACCTTTCCCCCCTGTCCTTTTTAGAATAGTGAATATTTTTGGAAATTTGTGATCCTGTGGTTGCAGAACGGGCCTCAAAATATATACACATATGCAAAATATGAGGAGTAACTTAAAGCTGGTGAGGTTAGAGGTGAAAAAACGTTGACAAAACCACCATAGGAGAACTGAGGCTGCTAGTGGGAAAATCTCAGAAAAGCTAGGATGATCAGTGCAAACATGTAGGCCATAGCTGTGCAATTAAAAACAGTTCTGACTGAATGGTACAGAGGGTGAATGCACAGATCTGTAAGTCAACAGATTGCAGTTTCGGTCTCCCTCTGGGCCACAAGCTACTGCACCTGTGTAAATTTAAGGTTAGAAATGCCCAGAACTTCAGGGAACATTTGACTTGATAAAGAATAGATTTTCGAAGTTTTCAGTGCTCTCCATGAGAGTGTAAGACTGAGACAAACTACTGTGGTAGGGGCACCTGGATTTCCTCAGAAAAGGTTAGATCAATTGGAATTTCAGTCTAGTCTCTAGGTCCCTTTACATGGAACCCTACTCAGTAGCACTGCAGTTTCCAACTGCTTGCTCCACTCCATCTGTGCTGCTGCTGTTTCCTTATACACACAGCAGCCCTGCAGTGGTCTTGTGGCTCTTCTGGTGTTTTGCAGGCTTTCTGGCCAGCCCAAAGCCCGAGACTTGACTGTTTGGCTGCAATGATGTGAGCACTGCTCTCGGATAACACAGCAGCACTAGGCGGCATAAAATGGGAAAACACAATAGTGAACCCAGGAAAGCAGGGTATGCCAGGCCAGTGAATGCTCCCCTTGGGTGCAATGCAGCTCTCCTTTACACAGCAAAAAAGGTGACATTGAAATTGCTGTGCACCACTCACAGTGGTACAGAGCAGGTCATGCAAAAGGGCCTTTTGCTGAGCTTTGGCAGTAGGGGAACTTCAACACCTTGGTCAACAATGAACTCTCGCATTTTGGAAATAACTTCCTCCAGATGATGACATCACTGGGCCTCACACAAGCTGTTGCTTCTGTGACCCACTGCCATGGGCATGCCTTGGACCTAGTACTCTCACTTGGGCTTGAGATCATTGATCTCAAGATTGATCCGGTCTCTTGGTCGGATCACTGCACAGTAGAATTCTTGTTCGGGCCCTCCCGTTAGTCCCTCTGCTGTCGAGATGGTCTATTACTGTCCTTTGAGGGGATTGTCCCCTGAGGGGCTGCTGGTTGTAGCAAATGTTTCTGGTGTGAGTGCTGCATGTGCGGCGGGTTTGGGCGAGGTGGTGGCAGCATACGACAATGCTGTCACCAAGGTGCTCAACGCTGTCACACCAATTCATATACAACCCAAGTATTCTCACTTGAGATCCCCGTGGTTTGATGGGGCTCTCAAGGAGATGAAGACCAGGGGTCAGATGTTGGAGTGCTGCTGGAGGAGGACCCGGTCCCTGGATGACAAACTGGCTTTGAGAATTCACTACAGTGAATATTAAAGGACAATCAACCATAAGAAGGCAGAGTTCCTGTTCAAAGAGATTGCTGCAGGAAGGAACAGACTGGCTATGCTCTTTCAGACTGGCTATGCTCTTGAGGGCTATTCCATCCAGCCTGTTTGCAGCCAAAAAGAGCAGCTTCAGTCATACAGTGTGAGGAGTTCACTCAGTTCTTTTCTGATTGGGTGTCCTCCATTCAGACAGGGATCTCTCTCCAGTAGGGCAAGATCAGTCTCACAGTATAGAGACTGGTATGTACAGAAGCACTCTGGCTGTCTGGGATGAGTTTAGGCCAGTGGGGGTGGCTGAGGGCATTGAGGTTATCTCAAAGTTGCAACCCTGTTTTTGTTAACTGGACCCGGGCCTGACGTATCTCTTAATGGGATGTGTTGGGTCCATTGGTCCAGTGTTCGCTGAGATTGTCTGGTGTTTGATCTTGGAGGGGCTTTTCCCCAGTGCCTTGAAGGAGGCATTGGTGAGGCCCTTGCTGAAGAAACCATCTCTCAATCCTGACATCTTAATGAAGTATTGGCCTGTCTCCAATCTTCCATTCTTGTGGAAGGTAGTGGAGAGAGTAGTGGTTTCACAGTTTGAGGCTCTCCTGATGGTCTTTGGCATCTATGAGTCACACCAGTTCAGATTTAGGAGAAGGCATAGCACTAAAACAGCATTAGTTAGGGTGTAAAATGATCTCCTCAGGGTGACAGACAGAGAAGAACAGTCAGGTCTCGTTCTCCTGGATCTCTCTTTAACATTTGACACCATAGACCAGATAATGCTGCTTGATCACCTTAGAAAGCTTTGTGAAATCATCAGCAAGGTCATCAGCTGGTTTGAATCCTTCTTGACAGGCAGGATGCAACGGGTGGTGATGGGGAGTTTCTCCTCCTGCCCGAAGCTCCTGACCTGTGGAGTTGCTCAGGGCTCGATCTTGTCGCCTGTGTTGTTTGTGGTGTACCTGCTGTCCCTGGGTAACATCAATAGACATTATGGTCTGGGTTTTCACTGCTATGCAGATGGTACCCAGCTGTTTATGTCCTTTGCCCTGGGACATTGGGTGCTGTGGAGGTGCTAAATAAATGCTTATCTGAGATCCAGGACTGTATGTCCTCTAACTGAAGCTTAATCTAGACAAGACGGAGGTACTGGTGATTGAGTCTGGTCATCGGCAGGATGCAGTTACTACTGGAGCAGGAACAGGGTTGTTCCTGGGAGCCACCTCAGTTATGGTGGCTACCAAGGTGAGACATATGGGCATTATCCTTGATGACAGTTTGACACTTGATGCTCAGGTGTCTTCCATAGTCCAGACTGGTTTTTACCACTTAAGGAATGTTGCCTGGATTAAACCCTTAATCCCGCCTGATGACCTGCCCTCATTGGTGTATGCTTTTGTTACATCTAGGCTTGATTACTGCAATGCTTTATACTTCAGGGTCAGTAGAGGTAACCTCTGTCAGCTGCAGCTGGTGCAGAACATGGTGGACAGGTTGTTGATGGGCCTTACAAGGTCTGCTCATATAACACAGGTCTTGCGCGAACTGCACTGGCTGCCCATCAGGCGGAGGGTTGCCTTTAAGGTGGGTTTACTCACCTATAAGGCCCTATATGGCTGTCTGACTGATCTCCTGACACCTGTCTGCCCTGTACATTCACTCCGTTCCTCAATTGAGGGCCTCCTGATGATTCCAAGGGCGCAACTTAAGGCATCTGGAGACCGTGCCTTTGAGGTTGTGGGGCCAGTCCTTTGGAACTCTTTACCACGGTCATTAAGGGAGGCCTCTTCTGTACAGATTTTCAAGTGAGGCCTTAAGAAACACCTATTTAAACAGACATTTGATGTCCACTGAACTTTTAGTTTTTTTTTATAGTTTATTATTTATTATTTACATTAAGTTAACTGACTCTGATTTTAATTGTTGTAAATTGTTGTAATTGTTGCACCTTTTTGTGAATCACCCAGAACCCCCGGGATTGAGTGCTCAAGAAATAAACATTTACTTACTTACTTAGCTTGCTAAAATGTTTACTGCAGCTCAGATTCTCTTAGACAGGATTGCCCGTGGCCCTGAGGAGAAATGAACCTGCACTCCATTGACTTACAGATTTGCACTTTTACCCTCTATACATTCAGCCCAAATTGTTATTAACTGCATGGCTATGATGAACATGCTTGCACTGCTCATCCCAGCTTTTCTGACATCCCGACAGCCTCAGTTTTTCTGGGGTTGCTTTGCTTAAGTTTTTTTTGCCTCTAACATCATCAGCTTGAAGTCGCTCCTCTTATACATTTAAACAAAAGCTACAACACAAATTTAAATGGGCAGTCCTATTAATGTGAGGTTAAAGAAAGAGGTTGACAAAGTTAAAAGAAAATTTAGTTCATTATCTGATGCACAGCAAGATGAATGTCAAGCAGTCATTACATAGGACAAAACCACAACCTCTCTTAAAAATATGCAACATATGGTTCAAAGACCTATCGTCAACTGAGTCCTGAAACTGAAACTGCTTGCGTCTGTAATATCCTACCAAGCTTGTGGTGATGATCTTCTGCAATCGGAATAATGGGCAGGTGTCAGACCCAGGCATTAAATCTTGCCTGGTCTCAGAAGCAGCAGCTCTAACCCTTAAGCTCATAAAAGCAACACATAATTAGATATTAGACTTAGATATTCTTTAATCAATCAATCAATCAAAATCTTTATTTTACCAGGTGAAACACCTTTGAGAATACTCATTTTCAAGGTGGACCTGGACAAGTACACATGAACAATACACAGAATAATAACACATCGAGTAAATACAAAATGAATGGGTGCAAAATGAAGTTCTGTAACAATATGCAAACAATAAAATGGTATATATCTATTTACAATATACACAAGGAGCTTGCAGGGAGTCCTGAGGGAGTAACCTTAAACCAGACACGTAAGTAAATAAACAGGTTAGACATGGAGAACACAGGAGAGAAAGGGGGTGGAAAGAAGAGGATATGAAGTGTTGGAATAAGCTGGGGGACACCAGTGTGTGGGGCCTCTTGATGGCTACAAGATATTTGGCAACAATCAAGAGAAACAATTACAGGATTCCTTAACAGAACGTGCATATAGCATTTTGAATGCAGACAATGTAATAGGGTGGGCCACCCTCAAAGTTTTTTGCAAATTATTCCATAGTTGGGGTAGTGATTGACTTATTGAGGACCTACCAAAACACGATTTGACCTTACGTATAAGTAGGGAAATGTATGAGGAACTTCTCAGGGCATATTTAAGGGCATATTTACCTATCATACTTTGAGGTAGACAATCAGAAATGTAGTGAGGCAGCTTTTTAGAGATTGCTCTGTAAATTCACAGTGCAGCGTTTCTTTGTCTTCTAACATGTAGGGATGACAGCCTACTATGGAAGACAGGGAGCACTGATGAGTTGAGTATGGTGCTCCAGAGATAAATCTTAAGGCTCTGTGGTAGAGTGTATCGAATCTGGCTAGTGCAGAAGCAGGGCCTTGGCCGTAAATGAAGTCAGTGTAATCCAGAATTGATAAAAAAGTGGTTTGGATCAGCCTCTTTTTTGCATCCTGGGTAAGAAGGTGTTTGATTCTGTAAAAGAGTCCAAGTCTCTGCTTTAGCTTTTTTATTAGTTCCTCGATATGATCAAGAAAGGAAAGTTTGTGATTAATCCATACCCCCAAGTATTTGAATTTGATTGCAAAGTCTAAGGGTTCACCTAGGAGTGTGATGATCTGTAGTACAGATCCTAGGGCAGCAGGATTTGTAGCATTGATTAAGGGTGAGAAAAGCATTGCCTTTGTTTTTTAGCATTCAAAAGAAGCTTCTGATTTAGTAGGTTTAATTGCAGCTGATTAAATTCCAGTTGTAGGTCTTCTCAGGCCGCTTCAGGGGTAGGTCTATCTATGTATAGGATTATATCATCAGCAAAAAGATTAATGTTGGCGGATTTAATTCCCGAGCCAATACTATTAATGCAAAGTGCAAAAAGCAGTGGTCCCAATATAGAACCCTGCAGCACGCCCCTAAGCAAAGATTTCAGCGGCGAAAATTCTTGATATTAAAGTAAATTTTAGAACAATCAGAAGACAGACAGATACAATCAGAAATGTATAAGAACCAATTAAATGTTATAGAAAATATTTTATTTAAACCAAACTCTACATTTTACCTCTCATTGTGTATACATTATATAAATCTCGTTCCATTCTTGTAGTCATTTTTCTTTTAGCACTTTATACTAAATTACTCATGAACTCGTGAAGTATAAATAATTGTCCAAACTTTCTCAGCTAATCCCACCCTCCAATTGTTTCATACTAAAAGTTTCCCAGCATAATTTTTGTTCTTAGACATTCACGCTTCAGAAAAGTTGGAAGTCCAAGAATGTATATGCCCTGAAAATGTCTAAGCTTTTTTTGACACTGAAACCTCTGATGGTTCTATGAAATCCTCAGGCTCCTGCAGAGTTCTAACCGTTTTATCAAAAGCTGGGTGTAACAATCTGCGTGGGGATCTTGTTTGAGGAAATGTGAGCTGCAGTAATCTTTTTTTTTTTAGAAGCTATTGCCAAAGCTCACAAAGCTTTGATTGAGACTTACAAATGATCTAACTTTTTCTGAAAATTGCAAGTGCCAATACCATCATATTTTATGTAAGCGTTTCCCTCTCTTAGTGACCAAAAGCCACGTTTGCACTGCTACCTTCACAGTGCATCAACCCATGCACACGGTTTGATGCGCTGCAAAGTCAGCAATTCGGACACTCACCAGAGCATGTTAAGAGTGCTTCAGATCCATTTTCTGCACTGGTGCAGGAGTGGGTACATTTATTGGAGCAAGCATATTATGTGGCAGTGTAAATGCATTGTGACACTTGCTCTGATAAAAGCAGCCGCTCACAGACTCCGCCACTGCTCCCAACCTGGCCCCATAGCCCCTCTCCGGTGCAACCTGCATCAGCATGAGGGTGGGCTGTGTAAAGGCAGAACTGAGCCGCAACAGTGATCGCATCAGAAATGGAGCTGCACAAAGGTCAGAGCACTACCACTGTGTAAACATGGCTAAAGAAAATATAGAAAGTTAATCCTTCTCCTAGGCAACATTTTTTTTTTTGGTTTAAAATCTTTTGTTCAGGTAAAAATGATGCGTAAATTAAAATTACAGACAATAGGCAGCTCCTTTTCCATCTTCCAAGGAAGCCGCCCCATCATTCTATTACATTCTTAGTACAAATTGAACATCGTCTTCTTCTTTCCTGCTTATATAACAACCACATTTTATTCTAAAATCCCCACAAACTATTTACAACCCGTATTTCATTACAGTAATACCTATATAGCACCCACTATAAAACTTTTCTATGTTACATTGTTGCTGTGTGTTTGAGACATTTCCCAGAGGACTTCCCTCTGTCCTCCTACCCTCCAGATGTCACTTACAGTTGGTTGATGTATCACGCTTCCACCGGGGTAATTTTTAACCTCAAATCCCATGGTATACCTTGTAGCACTTCACCAGATATCTCTGCAGATACATCCCCTTCTCTGCTTTACTTTATGTATCACTTACCTGTGAGCCTTCTCAGAGATTTCATATCTGCCTCTAGTCCTCTCCTCAGCTCACAGGTATCAATTCAGCCCTTCTCTGCAGATCCAGGGTATTATTCCTCTTGTCTCTTGTTCCTAGGAAAGAATATAGCCGCCGGGCATTCAGGTTATTCTTTGTCAGTGCTTCCCCCACAGGCAGTGAATTAATATATGTCCCTCATTTATTCAAGAATGACTCATCCCTACCATATCTTTGATATGTCAGCCTTTCCAATGCCAGGTTATTTATCACCAAGTTTTTCCATTGTCCCAGTTATGGCCTGACATGTGAGATCCATGTGTTTTGGATACATTGTCTCACTATAGTTAATAGAACCCTTATTGTTCTGGGGTATGCCTCCCATTCCTCTTCCCCTGAGACCTCCATCCAAAACATGAAGGAGGCTACAGTGTCTGCCACTGGCACCTGCATGGCTCCTGACACTGCTTGAGCTATCGCCATCCAAAAGGGCCGCAACTCCCCACACTCCCAAAAGTAATGGATGTATGTGCTCCTTGCTGCATTGCATCTACCACACATTGGTAAAACCTTATGGTGGAACTTGTTGACCACCACTGGTGGGCAGTACAACCTGTGCAGGAATTTGAACTGTGATTCCTTGAACTTGTTGCACATCAATAGTCCCATATGAGACTGGAGGACCAGAGTCCAATTTTCCTCTGTGATCTGGATTCCCAAATCCCTTTCCCATAGTCCCTTAACCTTTAGGGATCTATCCAGAAATAGATCCCTGTCCTGCCTTACTGCATGTGCAATGAGGCCTTCGGGATTAATCTGCGCAGTCCATACCAGTTCCTCCAGTGGCTCCAACATGGAGGTCTGTTCTTCCAGCCTACTTCTAGCTGTACAAAAAGTCCTCATCTGAAAATACTGGTACCTGTGTGTGGCTGGAATACCATACCTCTCCCTCAGCTCCTCAAAGGTTCATAACCCTCTTCCCCCCCATAAATCTCGGAGGCAGTGTATTCCTCCCTGTTCCCATAGCTCAACTCCTCCACCTTCTAATCCTGGCAAGAAAGCTGGGTTCCCTACCACTGGAACTAGTCCCGTGACTGCTCTCTCTGCTCTCCTTCTCTTCCTGGCCTGTTCCCATGCCTCTAGTGTCCATTCAACTAGGGGGTTCTGTTCTGCAGCCTATGGTATGCCCTTTTACCTCCTGGATCTAGGTATGCTGTCAAGCAGATTTGCGTACCTTCGCCCTCGAAGTCCACCCAACCCACTTCTATCCCTCAATGTACCCAATCCTAGATATAGCTATTCTGTGTAGCTAATGCGTACCCTGTTAGATCTGGGAAATTAAGACCTCCCCCTTTCTGTCTTGCCCTTTAACCTTAATAAACTCATCCTGGGCCTCTTATTCTACCAGAAGAACCCACCAAATTCCTTCTCTATATCCTTATAATCCCTGTTAGTCAATCACATTGGTAGCATCTGCATTAGATATAGAATTCTGCGAAGTACATTCATTTTAAGGAGATTGATACATATCAGCCATGAGACTGGAAGTGCCCTCCACCTCTCCATATCTGCTTTAAGCATTTGTAACAAGGGTCCATAATTAATCCCATATGACCCCACCAGGCCTCTACCTACCTTGATCCCCAGGTAGATGAAGTTATTCTTCACAACCTTGAGCCCCTATGTATTGATACCACTTCTACTCCCCGATCCTGCTATCCTAAACATTTCTGACTTGGATAGGTTGAGATTGTATCCTGAGAATCCTGCGAACTCCTGCACTACCTCTAATAAGGCTGGACTGGTAGAGTCTTGATGCGTGGTGAACAACAGAAGATCATCTGCATAGAATGTCAGTTTGTGATGCATTTCTGACTCATCCAGCACCCCCTGAATTCTAGCATCTTCCCGAATACAGATGGATAGTGGTTCAGTGGTCAAGTAGAAGAGTAGGGGGAACAAGGGGCACCCCTGTCATGTTCCCCTATGCAATTCAAACATTTCAGGGCAGCTCCCATTAACCAAAACCTGGGCCTTAGGTCTCCTGTATAGCATTTTGACCATGTCTATGTAGCTGTCCCCAGTCCTAAGTTTTTAACACCTCAAAAAGATAGGGCCATTCTATGTGGTTGAATGCTTTTTCGGCATCCATGGACAGCATCACCACTTGCCCTGGTCGCTGGTTACCCCATTGGATTACATTGAGAAGTCTTCTCATATTATGACAAGACAGATGGCCCTGCATGAACCTGGTTTGGTTGGCATGGACCAGTTGGGGTAGGATCACCTCTAGTCTACGAGCCAATACCTTCGCGAAGATTTTGATGTCACAGTTCAGGAGTGATATGGGGCGGTATGACCCACACTCCTCAGGGTCCTTATCAGGCTTAGGAAGCATGCAAATCATTGCCTGTAGGCAAGTTGCTGGCAGCCCATCCTCCTCCCCTGCCTCCTCCAACATACCAGCCATAGCTGCTACCAGTTCACCCCTCAGTTCCTTATAGTATTCCATAACAAACCCATCCGGTCCTACCGCTTTCCCATTCTTCATTGATGCCAATGCCCTCCCTATCTCCCCCGCTGTTACCTATTCTCCTAGCTTCTCCTGTTGCTCTTCCAGGAGCTCTGGGAGTCTACAGTAATTCCTTCCAAGAACTGTGCCATCTTGGGTTCTGTACACCTACATTCTGTTTTATACAGATTTTCATAAAAAGCTGCAAAGGCCCCTTGTATTGTCTCACTCTGGGTGTGCAACTGCCCTCTCCTGTCTCTCTCTCCAGTTACTACCGGCATTCCCCTTCTGCCCCATACCAGACTCCCCAGTATAGCCCCTGGTTTATTCCCCCACTCATACAGCCACTGTCTGGCATAAAATAGGGATGTACTAGCCTCTCCTGTTAGCACTAAATTAAGGGTCTCTCTAAGTGCCAGCATTTCAACCCTGAGCTGCTTTGTAGACTGAGCAATCATTCTCCTTTCGGTATCTTTCAATTGTTGTTCCAAATTCTGTCTTCTCAGCTTCCTGTGCTTCTTATACCTATTCACATAGCCTATAATTAACCCTCCCACACACACATGTATGCCTTCCCTGCCTCCCAGTACACCACTTTTGTAGCAGCAGTGGCCTCATTCACCTCCTTATATTGATCCCAGTATTGTTTCAAGAATTCCCTAAATTTCTCTGATGTCATATGGTATGTGGGGAAATGCCAGCCTGGGCATGGCCATGCCCCCTCCCCAAGGAGCCTCCACATCACTACCATAGCATGATCTGATATGTGGATGGCCCATGAACAACATCCCACACACACCCCATATCCCTCTCTCATGACTAATATGTAGTCCAGCCTGGACCATGTACCATGTAGGTTGGAGTAAAATGTGTAGTCCCTAGCTCCAGGGTTGGCTTCCATCCATACATCAACCATATCCAAATCTACCACCTCTTGTTTCCACTGGCTAATTGCCCTTTCATGTCTACCCATTCCCTCTGAATGGTCCAGGCTGGGCTCCATCGCACAATTCAGGTCTCCTCCTAAACACAGGTTGGGGAACTGCTCACAGACCATCACAATCAATAACATTTTATAGATTTCAGCATCAAACACTAAGGGGGCATATATGCTGGCATATGTTATCGACTCCTGTCCCATCTTACCTTGTACAAAGATATATCGGCCACCATCTGGATCCACCACCACCCTTTCCACTATTATTGGGTCAGTTTTGTTGAATAACACAGCTACCCACTGTTTATGGGAATTGTATGCCGAGCATGGCATGTCCCAACCCATCCTCCCACCAGTTTCTTGTGCTCTTCCACACTGAGGTGGGTCTCTTGTAGCACTGCTACCTGAACCTGGTGGTTCTTCAAGGCCTGAAGTACTTTTTTCCTTTTTTTTCCATTTTATGGGGTTATGGAAGCCACGGATGTTCCATGATACAATCACAGTTTCATTATCCATTACTATACCTGTAGCTTTCCCTGACACTCCACCCGGTCCATACCATTCTTCCTCCCTCATACATCACAACAAGTCTATACCAGTGCATTATCACATTTATTTCCCTGTACATTTTTATCCCCCCCCATACCAAACAGCCCCTGCAACAGGCAGGATTTCAACCCACACATTGTAACAAACATTAACTTAACTTTGAACTCTATTTTCATTACATGTTGTTAATACACATCCTTTTACCCTTTCTGTCTTGTTCTGCATTATCTTCCTATATCCCATGTCCCTTTCTTGGGCTTGGAGGATAGAATACTATGTCCTTCCCCCCTCCCCTCAGCATTCCCATCAATTTAAGCAGATTCAAGTACAGGTTCCGTCTACTCTCCCCTCCCCGTCCCCACTGTACATCACATCTTTAGCATATAAGTGGTTCATTCCCCATTACCCTCCACTGGCTGCAAGTGAAGTGTCTCTGATCACCCTTTTACCGCCCCTGTTCCCTTTAGACCATTTACACCTATCTGCCCCTATTGCCCCTTTAAATCCCCAGGCCCCTCTGGTGGAGCCCCTACTTACCCCCAAACCAATTATGAGCACCTCCTCCTCCATGAGCATCCATCATGGCTGTCCATCCATGCTCATAGCTCCAGGACTGTAGCCTGTAAGGAAAAGTTATACAGCCATTTACAGATTTAAACTGTCTTCTCCATCATCGCTCATTACCACTCCCATCATTTCCTATGAAACCCAGGGTCATCCATGACCCATCTAGATGACCCTCACTGCATGTCAAAGTCAAAGTCAAATTTATTTAAAAAGATGCCCAATCCCACAGGCTCTGGGCGCCGCACAGAAACTGTACAGTATGTCATACCATATACATTATACATAAAAATATAATACACATAAAAATTTTAATCCCCAAAAGCTTGCACAAATAAGAAGGTCTTTAGATGACTCTTAAAGGCCTTTATAGTGGGGGCCTCTCTCACTTCAGATGGCAACGAGTTCCAGAAAGCGGGAGCAGCAACTCCGAAAGCTCAGTCCCCTGCAGATTTTAATCTTGCTCTCGGAACTTTAAGGAGGCCACCACTAGAGGAGCAGAGATTTCGGACAGAGGTGGACAGTACCAGAAGATCAGACAGGTAACAGGGCCCTGCCGTGTAGGGTCTTATAGGTGAGAAACCCACCTTGAACAGTACTCTCCACCTGACAGGCAACCAGTGCAATTGTGCAATACTGGAGTGATATGACAAAATTTACTTTGTCCGGACAAAAGCCGGGCAGCAGCATTTTGCACTAGCTGCAGTCTGCGAAGAGAACTTCCAGAGACCCCGAGATAGAGGGCATTACAGTAGTCGAACCTAGAAGTGACTAAGGCATGTATCAGAGTAGGGAGGTCCAGAGCCGGAACAAGGGGCTTAATCCTGGCAATATTTCTAAGATGGAAAACACAAGAATGAACCACAGAGGATATTTGAGCCTCCATGGACAGGTTCCTGTGAAAGATCACACCAAGATTTTGCACTCATGGGGAGGCCATCAATGACACAGCTCCTAGCACAAGGCCAGTCGCAGAATCAGAGGCCATCCCATCACGAGCTCTGTTCGACTTCACTACCAGTGCCTCAGTCTTGTCAGGGTTCAGTCGCAGCCAGTTGGAGGACATCCAGTCATTAATCTCAGCCAGACAGATATTCAGCACATCCAATGCATTTGATGTTCCTGGGGCAAAGGATAGGTATAGTTGAGTATCATCAGCATAGCAATGAAAACTCAAACCATACCTCCTAATGATCCCCCCCAAGGGCAGCATATATACTGCAAACAACACTGGGGCCAATATCGAACCCTGAGGGACTCCACACGAAAGGAGGCAGGGTGCAGATGAGAAATTACCCATCACAACCTGTTGCCTCCTGTTAGTAAGAAATGACTCAAACCACTTGATGACAATACCAGTGAGTCCGCATAACTCTCTCAGGCGGAAAAGCAACACACAATGGTCCACAGTATCAAATGCTGAGGAGAGATCAAGGAGAACAAGAATTGTCTTGTCCCCCCAATCTCTAGCCCTGAGGAGGTCATTTTGCACCCGAACTAACGCAGTTTCAGTGCTATGTCTGGCCCGAAAAGCTGACTGGAAGGGATCATACAACTTGTGAGTCATGTGATGTCCCCCAACTGAAGTGATACCACCTTCTCAACAACCTTTCCCAAAAATGGAAGATTGGAGATAGGACGGTAATTTGGCCTAATCTCCGGGTCCAGAGAAGCTTTCTTTAAAAGGGGTCTCACCAGAGCCTCCTTCAAGGCATCTGGAAAGACACCCTGACTCAAGGAACACCGGACAATCAGGGCAAACACCGGGCCAACAGTGTCAATGCACCTCATTAAGAAGCGCGTTGGCACGGGATCCAGTTCACAAAAGGTATACTTCAAGTTGGCCGCTACCTCAATAACCTCACAAACCTCCACTGGCCTAAACTCTCCCCAACCAGAAAGAGTGCTCTTAGAACACAACTGACGACCACTGACAGCAATGATATTACTGGCTGAGGAGACCTCCCGCCGGATCACAGACACCCTGTCCGAGAAAAACCGAGCAAATTCCTCACAATCCTCATTTGAGGAAACTCTTCTGGGCTGAAGACAGGATGGATGAAGAAGTCTGTCAACAGTCTGGAAGAGTGAAGCTGGTCGGCTTCTCCGAGCAGCAATCTCCCGAGACAGAAATACCGCCTTCTTTTGGTTGATTGCCTCCTGATATGCACAGTAATGCGCACACAGGACCAGTTTGTCAGCTTCCAGATGGGATTTCCTCCAGCGACGCTCTAATCTCTGACCCAGCTTCTTCATTTCCCTGAGATCACCGTCATACCAAGGCAACCTCAGGTATGAAGTTCTGGGTCGTACATGGATAGGTGCAAGGGAGTTGATGGCGCCAGACAGCACCTTATTATATGTCCCCTTCTTCTTTCATCTACTGCCTTCATCAGCATCGTTGCTCCTCCCTCCCCCAGGACCCTCGACTTTGAGTCCCCCCCCCCCGATTTCTTATTGGAAGCGGTATCATATCTTTTTCCTTTACCCCCCTGGCCTTCATTAGAAATTCCCCCCTGCCGTTTATGACCTCTGATCCCCCATTGAGGGCTCTCCCGGCCCCTCCCTTTTCCCAGTTTACAAGTAGAGCTAGGGTGGGGGTCAGTTTGTCAACCGTCTTGTGCACTCCATCATGTCCCTCATGGTCACACTGGCAAGGATTCATTAAGTGGCTACCCTTCCTGAGAGTGCGGCACCTTCAACCTCCCTTTCAAGCACATTCTCTACCCAACCCAGTCTTCAACTCAAAAGCCGCACACCCTTCCATTGCCCGAGCCCTGCATTCATAATACAAACAGTACTTGTGTCAGCTGTAAATCCCAGGCCTCAACTCAGCCTGCAGTGATTGTCCTGAGTAGTGCAGGGGGTCCTGGGTATGAGCTCATACCTTGCGCTTCATAGAACCCTTACCACAGTCTCTTCCTTAATGGCTCAAATGCCACGCAATGACCACAAGGTTGACCCCCATCATGGAGAGCTGCTCCAGTACACTATTTTGAGGTAATCCAAAAGAGTATTATGATTCAGCACAGATGTTAATACTGTCTCCCTCCTTCCACCTGCAACTCATCTATTAAGCAGATGTGAAGGCAGTTCATCCATATGGCTGTACCCCCCAACCCCTGTAACTTTCCCCAGCATCCAAAAACCATTAAATAAATCCAATCAGAGGTGTAGTTAGTTGTTGATTCCTCATTTCCAGTCTTGGTAGTCTATTAAATCCTGACAACCCGTGCGCACATTCTACCTTGGTCCAGCATGAGGCAGACCCCTGTGCGCAGCACCTCCGGTCCCCAAACAAAATTCCCTTTGTACATTGCTTTATTTGATAATATTTCACTTATCTGAGCTTGTGAAAGTCCCTGGTGTTGGTCCATATCTTTGGGTACCTTCCAGATCTCTCAGAAATTGCTGCACCTTCTCCACCTCATGGAACGTGAAGGTTGCTCCCTCGCTACGCACTTTCACCGTGGCTGGATAAAGAAATTGAAAGTCCACCTTGTTGGCTCTGAGGGCATCCAGGACTGGGTTGGACATTCTCCTTTTCCTTTGTAACAGCTGGGAAAAGTCCTGATGGAGAAACAAGCGGGCTCCTTGGTAGATTACTTCCTTCTGCTTTTTAAAGGCAAACCAAATGGCTTGCCGATCCCCGAAATTGTGTATGCAGAAAATGATTTGTGGTGGCAGTTACCCCGCCGTGGTTTCAGCACCAAGGCCCTGTGTGCCCGTTCAGTTTTAAATTTGCCTCACTTCGGTTCCAGCCCCAGCAATCGCAGAAGCACTGTGCCATAGAACTCCTCTGGAGAGTTCCCCTTCTTACCCTCTGGAAGCCCACGGAATCGGAGGTTGTTCCAATGTTGGTAGTTTTCCTGGTAGTCCATTTCAATCAATCAATCAATCTTTATTTTACCAGGTGGAACACCGTTGAGCAAGCTCATTTCCAAGGTGGACCTGGGCAAACATACAGAATTGGCAAGAACATGGATAATACACTTATGGGTATAGCATAAATACACATAATGCAAAGTGACACCAAAATAGCAAAAAAGAGATATATACAATGCAATATCATATAAGGATAAACAAGCAGAATGTACAATATTCTCACGTGATGCCAGTAATAACAACAATATTTCTATACCTTGGCATATAGAAAAGCAGTAGGGTCAGCAGAGGGGGTCTAAGGAGGGGGGCAGATAAAAGGAGATATGGAACAGGTAGTTAGGAGAGGGAGAAGGTGAGGTGGAATAGGTTGAACAAGAAGGCAAAATCAGACAGAGCACCTCAGGAGGAGCACTTACAATGCTCAGTGAAGGATCTTGCATAAAGGCTTTTAAATTCAGGGATTTTTATAGGATTTGCAAGTTTCAGAGTTTTTTGAAGCTTGGTCCATAGATGGGGTAGGGCAAAGCTAAAAGACAATCGGCCAAAATGGGTTTTCACCTTGGGTATCAATAAGGAGATGTAAGAATGGCTTCTCAGGCCATAGTTACCTGAGGCACATCAGGGCAAGCAGTCCGAAATATATTGGGGCAGCATCTTGGTAATTGCTCTGTACATCCAAAGGGCAGTGTTCCTTGGCCTCCTGAATGTCAGGGATGGCCAGCCCACTACTGAATACAAGGCACAGTGGTGTGTAGAATAGGCTGCACCAGAAATGAAGCGTAAGACCCTGTGGTAAAGAACATCAAGCTTAGCTAAGGCTGTCCCTGGAACATGTTTGTAAATGAATTCAGTGTAGTCCAATAGTGATAGAAAAGTAGCTTGAACCAGCCTCCTCTTAGCATCTTGAGTAAGGAGGTGCTTGATTCTATAGAATAAGCCAAGCTTCTGTTTCAGCTTTTTTGCGAGTTCCTTTATATGATTAATAAAGGACAGACGACAGTCAATCCACATCCCAAGGTACTTGAATTTATCTATGTAGTCCAGAGATTCACCAAGCAACGTGGAAATGGGTAGCAAAATACTTGACATAGGCAACAAGGAAGCAGAGCTATTCGGGGTCAGAATCATGGCCTTTGCTTTTTGGTGTTTAATAGCAATTTTTGGTTAAGCAGGTTGTGTTGTAGAGTATTGAAATCATTCTGCAAGTCTGTGCAGGCATGCTCAGGAGTAGGCCTAGACGTGTATAGGACAGTATCATCCACGAAAAGATGGATGTCAGAAGACGTAATCCCAAGGTCGATGTTGTTGATATAGAGTGCAAAAAGCAAGGGCCCCAGAATTGATCCCTGAGGTATGCCTCTATTGATAGGTTTCAGTAGGGGAAACGTCACCCACAGCTCTTACCTTCTGAGTGTGCCCAGAAAGGTAGGAAGAGAACCAGTTCAGCAATACCTTGTCCAAGCCAATATTGCGTAGGGTAGCCAGCAATATGTCATGATCAACAGTGTCGAAGGCCTTACTTAAGTCAAGGAAGACAGCGAATACCGAGAGTTTGTCATCAAGAGTTTTCTGCCAGTCGTTTGTTACCTTAGCAAGGGCGGTGATTGTACTATGATGGGGCCTAAAGCCTGACTGGGCCGGCTTAAGCAGGTTAGAGGAGTCCAGGTAGTTTCTAAGTTGCGAGTTTACTACTTTTTCAATAAGTTTGGAGAAGATAAGGAGAAGTGAGATAGGCCTATAATTATTGGGATCAGTAGGGTCACCAGATCTGAGCAAGGGTATAACTCGGGCTATATTCCAAACTGTGGGAAGTACACCCAGTGGAAGGGATAAATTGAAGAGGTGTGTGATTGGTACCGCTAAGACACGGTAGCTGATCTTTAAGAAACACGGCTCAATTCAGTCAGCACCATCACTTTTCCTGGTGTCCAGGTGCAAAAGCAGGTCCTCTACTTCCTTAAGGGAGATGGAGTGAAAGGAGAATGTAGAGGTGGAGGGAGTAAGATAGAGGTTAGATGTGCCATTTGTTCTCGGAGCTTAAGATCCTGCCCCATTTCAGGGAGTTGCTCAATCCTGTCCTCCAGGCTGGAAATGCGGGCTTCTGCTTCTGATATTTTCGCCACCTAACCAGTGAGTTGCTCCAATAGGTCAGAAATCTTAGTTGTGATTACATCAAGTTTTGGAGATATGGCTGCAGGTACATGGGCTGTTAGAGTCCACCCTACCACTTCTATCTCTGGTGCAGAGAGTGTGATGATATTTGGACCCTCTGCCACACTGGAAGCCGTGTCTTTTTTCATTAATTTGGATGAATTGCGTGAAGGTTTCCCCACACTTGAAATGAGATATTCATCCATTGTAGCTTCCTCCACCTACTGACGTCAAGTGAATTGATAAGTTTCTTATTTTAAACCACTTTTTTCATCCTTAAATGTCCCGTGGAGATGGAGCTGGTGAAAGAAGTTGCTGATCCTTAGCTGCTCATTAGCGCCCCATTGTCAACATTTTTATACTGGAGGTCTACTGCTGTTCCACTCTTTTGCTTATCAGTGTTATGAGAACTTAATGTGCGTGACATCACAACTGGTCAAGAGTGGCCCCTTGTCTTTCTCTCTGCTTACTTGTGAATGCACAGACACTGAAGTCACAATACTCATGGTGTAATTAATGATGGAACTAGAAAACAAATATGTCAGCATCCAACCGAAGCACTTTCTTTCAGCTTTTAATACCTTGTACTGTTGGTCAGAAAATTTTGTAGCTTACAAAGGTATCAAAGACAAACAAATTTCTGAAATAAGCAGAGAGACAGTAACAGTGTTGTATTTCTAGAATGCTATTTTAGTATGTACTAGCTCATTAGGATGAGATGAAGGAGATTATTTGGAAATAACAGAGACTTCTTCATGTTGTCAAGATATAACAGCTGTGGGAGCTATTACCAGAATAGTAAACGCGAGAGAAAAACATCATTTTCAAGTTGGATTTGAATTAAAGGAGTAAGGCGTAGGAGGAAGGAGTGGCAGCCAGAGTGTCCGAGAGTAGGAGGAAGGCAGGGGTCGGGAGAGTAGAGTTAAGATAACAGGGATGGGATCCAAACTAGAATTTGGAGATGAGTGGAGTACAGTGAGAGGGGATCCTACCCTCCAGTGAGGAAAGAGATTGGCTATTATATAAGGAGCAAATGTGGACATGAGGTAGACAAAGGGTAAGTGACAGTGGGGAAGATAGGGGTCTCATCTGACTAGGGTGGATTAAGAGGCCACACTATGAACTTCATCACAAAGTTTATGCTAGAAGGATCATTTTGATCACAATCTCTAAACTGGTGAGGCATTACGAGGTTTGTTCATACATAACACATCAAACCTGAGGAAGAGCTTCATATGGAGGACATCATTGTGAGTGGAGAACCTGAGGTGAAGATCAAATTAGACACCCAAGTATTTTTGAATAGGAGATTTCCTAAAGCTTGGTTCATCCAGGGTTGGGAAGATTGGGGTGGAATGATGTTTGACCAGCTGCTGCCTGTCACAAATGCACTCAGCAGGTTAGGCCCTCTGCTCCCACAGTGCCAACCTCTGAGCGCAGCAATGTGAACAGGTAACAGACAGGGTAACCCTCCTTTCTGCTTTTGGGTCCAAATCACCTTTAGTCTCAAGTTCTGGGGGGATTCAAACTGTGAACCTTATGCTAGCATACCCAATGTAGAGGCTCAGATACTCACCCTCTTTGGGGATTGCGGTACAATCTTTCACCAGGGGCATCAAGCCAGGCTTCCAAAAATGAACCCTTCAAACTCTATAAAAGACCTTGGGTATATTCTTACCTTTTCCCCAGTTTAGTAACACCATCAAGCTTTTGAACAGTTTTCAAATGTAACCACTTATATATCACATGCAAAAAGAACTTGAAAGACATACCCAGGCAGTATCTTTCAAATAAAGATTTTACTAAAGATGATAAAAATAAGAAAAATGTAAACACAGAACAATATGTCAAAGAGCATACAATCACTTAAAAGAACAAGGGCAAAGTACAAAACAAAAACTCCTACCACAATACAATTAGACTTTCTCTATCTAATGTATTACCTCTGTAGTGCTTATAATTAGATCAGAGAGCTGTGTGTCTCTCTCTAGAGTCCCAAAATGATATGTCATATTCCCCCATTACAAGGATACAGTTCAACTCCATCTCCCCACCCCCTGATGAGTCATCTAGCTCCTCCTTTTAGAATATAAAAAAATGCAAACATGATGTCCTATCAGGAGGTATATTAAATAAGGTGACATGAGCAAAAATTCTACTTCCTAAATATGACTCCTTAAACATTTTTCTTTTTGATCTTGTGTGGGTCCTGTTTCTAAGGCATATCAAAGGGTTTTACAACTTTTAGCACCATGTTGGTATCAGATGTTCTTCCTATAGGAATCATAAAACTTTACGAGCCCTATATCCTGGCAGCTGGATCAGTTCTAATTAAGACAGAAAATCAGGAGACCCATAATTAAGTCTCTCTGATCTTTTAATTACCTCCTGGGTTCAGGTCACTGTAGCTTCACTGAAACCTGGGGGGGGGCACCCATAAGCACAGGCTGTCTTATGCGATACAATCACCTACTATACTTTTATAATACAGATATCATACAACAATCATAACCAGCTGGCCAAGTGTCACAATTCTCCCCTCCTAGACTGAACCTGAGGTCTATATCCTCTGCAGGAAAACAGGAGGCCCTTTATTAAGTCTCTCTAGTCTTTTAATTACCTCCTGGTTTCAGGTCACTTGGCACTTCACTGACCTGGGGGGGTGGGCACCCATAGCACAGGATGTCTCATGTGAGACACTCACATACCACATTCTATATTACAAATATCATAGAACAATCATAACCAGCTGGCCAAACGTCACCATCCTCCCGGCCTAGACTGAATTTGGGAGCTCTATCCCCTGCATGGGATGAGCTTCCCAAGTCAATTCACTCCTCATACAGACGCAAAAGGCCATCAGCATTTTGATTGGTCACTTCAGCCCTATGTAAGATTGTCATGTCATACCCTTGCAAGGCAAGACTCCATCTTAATAGTCTACCATTAGTTTTTCCCATTTGGGTCAGCCAAACCAGGGGGTTGTGGTCAGTTTGTACCTCAAAATGCTGCCCATATAAGTATGGCTCTAACTTCTCTAGGGCCCACACTATGGCAAGACACTCTTTTTCCACAGTAGAGTAAGCCTGCTCCTTGGGAAGTAACTTTTTACTCAGGTACACTACAGGGTGATTTTTCCCTTGGTTGGATGTCTGACTCAGTACTGCCCCAATACCCATGTCTGAGGTGTTAGTCTGGACTATAAAGGGTTTGATATAGTCAGGACTTGTCAATACAGAAGCACTGTACAGTGCCTCCTTCAGTCTGGTAAAGGCTTTCTCACAGGCTGGTTCCCAGGTAATTTTCTTAGGCATCTTTTTCTTTACCAGGTCAGACAGGGGAGCAGCAAGGGCACTATAATTGGGTACAAATTTCCTATAGTACCCTGCTGTCCCTAGAAAACTCCTGACTGGCTTCTGCATTTCTGGTCTGGGTCATGCCTTGATCATCTCTATTTTTATTTGGTTAGGACAGGGCTGTCCCCAGCCTACAACATGCCCAAGCTATGCCGCTTCAGCCATGGCCACCTGGCACTTCTCAGCTTTGACAGTGAGCCCGGCCCTCTGTATCCTGCCCAGCACTTCCCTAAGGTGGGACAGGTGTTCCTCCCAGCTGGCACTAAAGATGGCAATGCCATCCAGTTATACCATGGCGTACTCCTCAGCACCATTTAACACCTGATTAACCAACCTTTGGAAAGTGGCTGGGGCATTCTTCATTCCGAAAGGCATTATTTTAAATTCAAATAAGCCTATTGGGGTGATGAAGGCCGACCTCTCCCTAGTTGTGTCAGTTAACTCTACCTGCAAATACCCCTTTGTCAGGTCAATAGTCGTAAGGTATGTCACCCCTCCCAACTTGTCCAGGAGTTTGTCCGTCTGGGACATCAGGTGGGTGTCTGACTTCGTGACTGCATTCAGTCCATGATAGTCCACACAGAAATGAGTAGAGCCATCTGGCTTGGGCACAAGGACAACGGGAGAGGCCCAGGGGCTGTGGGACCTCTGGATTACCCCTAAATCCAGCATTTCCTCCACCTCCCTCCTAATGTCCTTTTGGACAGCCTCTGACACCCGATATGCTGTCTGCTGTATGGGCGTCTGTGTTCCAGTCTCTACATCATGTGTTGCTAAGGGGGTTACTCCAGGCTTGGTGCTAAACAGTGGGGCAAAGTCTACTAGAGCCTCCATTACTTCCTAGATCTTGTCCAGGGCCAGTAGGAGTGACAATTTAACTGCCTCCACAGAGGACTCCCACTTGCTTTCTTCCAAGTCCAGAAGGGTGTTTCCTTCCTCCATCCCCTCCTCCTCAGGACCACATACTGCAAACACCATGTCAGCCCTATTAGCATATGGCTTCATCATGTTGATATGGTACATTTTTTCTATCTGTCTTCTGTCGGGTAACTCTATGATATAGTTCACGTCATTTACCTTTCTAACTACTTTGTATGGTCCTGCCCACTCGGCCTGCAGCTTGTCTTTCCGGACCGGAATAAGGACCATAACTTCCTGACCCACCGTGTATGAGTGAGCTCTGGCTCTGCAGTCGTACCCCATATTTTGTTTCTGTTGGGCAGCTGTCAGGTTGCTCTGGACTGTCCCCATAAGCTCCTTCAGCCTTTCCCTAAACCTAGGGACATAATCCACTATGGGAGTGCTCTGGGTGGCATGCTTGCCTTCCCAGTCCACCCAGATCAAGTCTAGGGGCCCATGTACCTGGCGTCCATATAAGAGCTTGAAGGGGGAAAATCCTATCGACTCTTGAGCACCTCCCTGTATGCTAACAACAGGTGGGGAAGGTATTTCTCCCAGTCCCTCAGTTACTGTTCGGCAAAAGCTTGGAGCATTGACTTCAGGGTACTGTTAAATCTTTCCACAAGCCCATTGGCTTGTGGTGATAAGGTGTCATGTGCCTCTGCACCACCCCACACTTCTCCCATAAACATTTCATCAGGTCGGACATGAATGAACCCCCTTAATCGGTGATAACCTCCTGCAGAAACCCAACATGGGAGAAAATCCCAAGTAAGGCATCTGTCACTTTGTCTGTCCTCACTGAGGATAGGGCGATTGCCTCTGGATACCAGGTGGCATAATCCACCACAGTCAGGATGAACCTCTTCCTGGAGGAGCTAGGGGTATTTAAAGGCCCCACAATATCCATTCTCACCTTTTGGAATGGCTCCTCCCCTATGGGCAAGGGAATTAGGAAGACTTGGGTTTTCTTACCTGCCTTCCCTATTTCTTGGCATTGGTGACAAGACCTGCAATACTCCTTCACCTGCTGGGTGAAGTTGGGCCAATAGAAATTCTGGGCCAACCACTGCATAGTGCGTGCAATTCCTAGATGGCCAGACAAGGGAACAGCATGTGAAGTCTTGAGCAACTGCTCACGATACCCCTGGGGAATGACAAGCTGCCTGCCTATCACCCCTCCCTCTGTCTTCACATTCTGAGTATACATCAGTCCATTTTCCCAATAAACTTGATGTTTACCGTAACCTCCCTGTGCTCCATTAGAGTCTGCCCAAGCCCTCAGCTTCTCTAGACTAGGGTCACTTTTCTGAGCAGCTGCAAACTCCTTACACATTCCCAAGGCATGGGACAGGTCCCCTTCAGTCTCTAAACTAGGGTCCCTAGCACTAGCATCAGGGCACTCAGGATCACTAGCATCCCATACCCTCTGACAATGGGTCACCCCTCCTTCTTCAGAGTAACCCTCCGTAGCTGTGTGGTTAACTGCTACTGTGGAAATTTCTACCCCCTTTTCATTAGTCTCTATATCAGGAGACACAGGCTGGGGAACCAGCCTCCCAGTGGTTTCCACAATGGCTTCTGTGGGGTCCAGAGAACTACAATTTTCCCTTGCTGCTTGGCTACGGGTAACTGCATACATCCTCCCCTGTTTGAAATTGTTGCCAAGGATGACATCAACTGCTAAAGTTTTGGCTACAGCCACCTGTTGCACAGTGCCCCCTGTTTCACTCCAGTCTAGGAGAACACTAGCGAGTGGCAATGTGGTCTCCTCACCTGTGAACCCTTGCACAGTTACAAATTCATTGGGTATAAGCTGACCAGGCTCTACCAGATCCCCTTTTACCAGCATCAAAGATGCTTCTGTGTCCCTTAACCCTTATGTATGTACACCATTCACCATGACTGGGTGCATGTGTTCCCTCATGTTCACAGGCATGCTTTCAAGGACACACAAACAACCCACTTCTTTTCTGGCCCCATTTTGCGTATTACTCATCCTTTTGGGACACTGTCTGGCAATATTCCAGTTTCTTTACAAACCCTACATTTGTTTCTTTTCTCAAAGAAATCTTTTCTTTGAAACCTTGGGCTTTACTGGTTTCGGTGGAGGCAGTGAGGGTTTTAGCTGCCCTGAAGGTGCGCTTTTCCCTTTCTGCACTGCCATGCCCACCCCATTCACTCTCAGAGCAGGTCTGCTCTTAGCATAGCAGTCCAAGAGTTCAGCAGCCTCTTGCACTGTCTTGGGATATCGGTCCTCCAGCCAGGTTTTCAGCTCTGTTGGGCATGCCCAAAACAACTGTTCTAACAATATAGCATTTTTAATTTTTATCAACAGAGTTTGGTTCAATTCCTTCCCATCAACGTTTTAAACATTGACGTTGATTCATGGCTAGATCCTCATAGCTCATGTCAGGGCTTCTCCTGAGTTTACGGAATTTAGCTCTGTATGCTTCTGCAGTTAAATCAAACTTTTTTAAAAGTGCAGCTTTAAGTTCCCTGTAATCATTACTGTCCTCATTGTCCATTTGACCCAATGCATCCCAAGCTTTCCCAGTAAGTAGATGGGATAGCTGCAAGCTCCAGGACCATCTAGGAATATTTGCCTGAATACAAACTTTTCAAAGGAATTTCAAATGGCATCCATATCATCCCCCTCTTTAAATTCAGCTATCAATTTGGAATTTAATTTGTAACCCAGTCCTGTAGTTCCAGCTAAACCCAAGCCACTTGCCTGCTCTGGTGCTGGTGGTTGGAATCGTAGTTCGCCAGTTCATGTCACCTCTGGCACTCATGCTCTTCACAGTCAGCCTCCCGCTGTTCCCAGTCAGCCTCTCACTGTTCTCACTCCTTCTTCTCCTCTGTGGCTCATTTCTCTCGCTCTGTGTCTCTCTGGAACTCCTGCTCCATTCTGTGCAACTCAATCTGTAGCCTGAATGCTCCTGGCTCCAGAATGCTGATGACCTTCCCCATCTGCTGTGGTCCTTGGCTTGTACTGGCCCTGCTGCCCTTCTCACCAGATCTGGACACTGCACCGGCCACTGGCTCCTCCACACCCAAGGTTTGGTCCTTTACAGTCACAGTCTGTGACTCGATGCTCTGGGCATCTGCTGCATCAGGGCATCCACGAGGTTCTGCTTGGTGGATCTGAACTCATGCAGGACTCTGCTGTCCTGGCACAAGTGCCTCAGGTAGCCTGCAGTGTACCCACTGTAGCTGGAAGCCATCTTCTTCCCTAACTACGGCTACTCTAACTTGCACTTTAGAAAAAAAATAAAACAGGTAGGAACTTGACTGTAAGCAAAATTATACAGTTCTGTTTCCTTTTTAAAAATAAATCACTGCCTTATTTTGCAAGTGAGCTGTACAGTATTAAGCTGACACACTGAACAGTTAAAGCTCATGTTACCAATTTTTTCGCACCACTGCCAACCAAATCTGTCACAAACGCACTCAGCAGGTCAGGCCCTCTATTCCTACAGTGCCAACCTCTGAGCGCAGTAATGTAGACAGGTAACAGACAGGGTAACCCTCCTGTCTGCTTTTGGGTCCAAATCACCTTTGGTTTCAAGTTCTGGGGGGATTCAAACTGTGAACCTTATGCTAGTATACCCAATGTACAGGCTCAGATACTTACCCTCTTTGGAGACTGTAGTACAGTCTTTCACCAGGGGCACCAAACCAGGCTTCCAAAAATGAACCCTTAAAACTCTATAAAAGACCTTTGGTATATTCTTACCTTTTCCCCAGTTTAGTAACACCATCAAGCTTTTGAACAGTTTTCAAATGTAACCACGTATACATCACATGCAAAAAGAACTTGGAGGTAACACCTAGGCAGTATCTTTCAAACAAAGATTTTACTAAAGATGATAAAAATAAGAAAAATGTAAACACAGAACAATATATCAAAGAGCATACAATTACTAAAAAGAACAAGGGCAAAGTGCAAAACAAAAACTCCTACCACAATACATTTAGACTTTTTCTAGCTAATGTATTATGTCTGTAGTGCTTATAGTTAGATCAGAGAGCTGTGTCTCTCTGTAGAGTCCCAAAATGATATGTCATATTCCCCCGTTATAAGGATACATTTCAACTCCATCTCCCCACCCCTTTGGTGAGTCATCTAGCTCCTACTTTTAGAACATAAAAAAATACAAACATGATGTCCTATCAGGAGGTATATTAAATAAGGTGACATCAGCAGAGTCAATGAAGGAGGAGAGTTGGAAGAGCACAGGTTGTTCTTGAACATTAGCCAGTGCTGGAGTAAGGGAGATAGGGTAGTAATAATTACTGGAAGAGGAGGGGTCACCTCCTTTGCACCTTTGTTACGGGAAGTACCTTAGCCCTCTTCCATGGACTGGAAACCTTTCTGATGAGGTTAATGAGTATGAGAATTTGGTAAGCAATTGTAGGAGCAGAAGGTTGAGGAGCTTGGGTCAAGGTCAGCAAGACTGTTAAATTTGGAGGGGGTTGAAAGACAACAGAAGGCAGGGGTAGCATGCATGCATCAACAGAAATAGGTGAGAATGAGAAAGACCAGGGGACGGGGTGAAGGGAAAGGAAAAAATACTATGGAAATCATTTTTTGAAACCACTATCAAGTGCCTTGCCTTCCATAACAGAAGCATTCAGAAGCATTCACAGCTTGTGAAACAGTGTGGCCTAGTCCCATTTCTTGTGATCTGTAGTCTCCAGTGTCCAAACTGAGCGATTATTGCAATCTGGAATGGATCATGATGTTGTGGTTTGTGTTTTTAAATCAAATAGTGAAAATAAATGCATTTTTTATTAATGGTAGTTGCCAGGGCTGGAAGAGTCCCTTTAGGATGGGGAATGACAGTGGCATGTATTCAGAGAAGTCAGGGACAAAATAAAGGGAGAAAGAGAGGTATAGAAGGGAGGTGATTGGGAGATTAATAGCAGGAGAAGAGAGATGTAGGAGTTTGGGGTTGGCCCATCATGGTTGCTTCCTCTGAGAGGATTGAGCACCAGGACAGCCTTGAGGGAAGTTGAGGGAGAGACAGGAGAGAAGAAAACGTGGTAAGTTGGAGTGGTAGGAAGGAGGGGCTGATGGAGGGGAAGGGGCAGTGAGGAAAGAAGTGTAGCCCAGGCACTGTGTGCAATGGGCTACTACCCCTGCCTGTTGGCCCTCATACAGGCTAAGGGGCCTGGGTCCTACTATGGTGGCAATTGGGGGTTCTTTCCCAAAGTTATGAATAATAGTGTGGTGCCTCCACCCAGAGCAAATTGTAAGTGGGTCAGGTGTCTGGTTGATACAGCCCCCTGGGATACAGCATCTACCCACCTCCCCAACCAGCCACCCTGCACACTTGATCCCCAGCAACCTTTTCCCACCAAATATCATAAATCTACGAGAAGGCAGAATGCAATGAAATTTCTCTGGACACAACAATTTCAACAACCAAATCACAGCTTTATTAGGGGCAGGGCTAGGAAAGGGATACCTGGAGGAGGTATAACTTTGAAATAAGAGGAAGGTTAGTAGCAGAAAATAGCAAACAATAACATAAGGGCCCATAGGCCAGTCCACTCCCCCTGACCGCCCACCCCCACTGGTACCAGTGTTACACCCTGAGAAATCCCTGGGGTACCCACCAGTTGCAGGCTTGAATGTTGCTGCGGGTTGGCTAGCAGTTGGGGCCCTGAAAACTTGAAAAAATATTTGAATAAGATTCACACTCCCCTGTTTCAAATCCAGGAACCAGGTCCAGGGCACTCACAGTTTCAAGGACTTAGGAACCTCTGGCGATGTGGCGCTCCACTCGATTAGTGCAGCAAGGGGCAGAAAGTAGGATGGGTCAGTTTCCTTGGCAGGTGGAATCTTGTTTGAAGTTCTTGAAGCTTGTCCCCTTGATGGAAGATCTGTCCGCTTATCACCTTCAGCCACTTCTGGTCAGTTGCAGAGCTCAATGGCAGGTCCTTGCCAGACCCAGAAGGCCCAGACCTGGAAGTGGCTCCACAGCCTGGCTCCTCTCCAGGGTTCTAGATGCCCTAGCACCCCAGCAAGCACCGGTGAGCTCCTGAAAACATGGGTCCCACTTGGATGGAGTTAGCTAGTTCCCTCTCTGGCTCTGGGTGAAGACTCCCAAACAGTGGAAACACTCTGCAGTCCCCGCACTAAATCTGTGAGACACTGGTAGACAGGCAGTTCCTTCAGATAAAACAACAGTGATGATTTGCCACGGGTGCTAGCCTTTAACCAACAGCTTCAGTTTGCAATTAGACATTAGCAATTTGTTGGGGATTCAGAGCTAAGCAAGCCCCTGCTCAGTTTCAATGCTTCCAAGTTCAAAATTGTCCAAACGCAGTTTCCCCGTGGGACACAGCTCTCAGCTACTCCGTTCAGTCCACAAAGCAAATTTCACACAACCTGGCCAGCACCCTGCTCCAGAGACGCTTTGCTTCTTCAGCTTATTCTCAAAGTCCCAATCTGTAGATCAGTTTCTCTGCAGCAACTGATTAGCTTCCAAACAGACAGCACAGTTCCATCAGCTCAATTCTATGCCCAGTGCAGGGTTCCTGCAGCAACTATTCTTTCCAATTTAGGCAACACAGTTCACAGTACCTGGAGAGTTTCACAGTCAGTCCTCTCTCTTTTGCATCTTAAATGCCTTTTCCTCAGTGGCAATCTCCAAACTGAGACCTGAGCAAGGCCTCTGGCAGTCCGATTCCACACACACAGAATCCTCCTGACTCGAGAAGATCCTGAGAACAGACTGACTGCAGCCCAGAAAATACTTGGGTTTTCACTTGAGAATCCAGGCTCCTGATTGGCTGTTCAAACTTATCAATCAGCAATAATCATAGTGATCAATACTCCCCAAACTCTCATTGGGGCAGGAGTTAAGTGCCTGAATTAGTTAACTCCTTCCCCCAGAAGTTCTTGGTCATAGTTTTGGGCACCTAGAAAGGGGATTGGCTGTTAGGAGGGGTCAAAGTATCAAGGAAACAGCTGCTGGTGCACTTTAGAATGCAGTCCCGTGGAGTTCTACAGCAGCCCCTATGTTGTTCTTCATTTAAAAGTTATGGTGTAGCCAAGGAAAATACTTTTTTATATACAGTGACCCCACAGTCTGGTAGCTGTCTTTGTGCCCTTTTCGAATGAGCCCCATCTTGCATAGTTGCACTCAATAGATTAGCCGTCACTTCTGCCGAAACATAGTCCCCCCCAGGTGGCAGGCAGCAGATCATTAACATTCATTGGGTGCCCATTAATATGCATGAGCCCTGGTTTATGCCCATTCTCAAACTCTTAATTTATCCCCGAGGCTTCCCATCTACCTCCTTCTGGTCTCCAGTCCCCTTTTAGCTAATGAGGGGCAGTGGGACTATCAACACACCTTCTGCTGTACTGCAAACAGCAGTCAGTAAAATCAAAGCACTTTGTAGCACATACGCGAGTGCCGGCGGTATTGAGAAGATGCTGGCAGCTCGTGATTCGGTTTTCAAGCCCAAACAGGGCTGGAAGCAACACAGGGCTTTCAGGGACTTTCTGGCTATGCAGTGGACCATTTGGGTGATGCCAGGCAGAAACGGGAGATGGAAGAAAATGGGGACAATACAGGTAAGCCCTCAAAGGGGGGTTACAAAAGAGAGGAAGCTCAGGATGTGAAAAAGGAGTTGAACTCTGAGGCAAAAGAATGGGGATTGGAAATAAGGGTGTCACCCAACTTGAGGACATGGGAGGAGGACTGGGTTGGGGGAGGAGAAGGTGTGGATGATCATCCAGAACTTGGAGGGGTGACTAACTTTTTTCTGGAAGGGGAGGAAAAGTACTTAGCTATGGCAATCCTAATGGCCCTGGTACAAGCATTCTGAAGGGTTCAATAACTAGTAAGGTCATGTAGGCAGGCCAATAATTCAGTTGAGATCCAGGAGAGGTGAGAACTGCGGACTCTGGTTTTCCTAATAGGAGCATGATCGTCCCAGATTGACCTGAATTTGGCCTGGAGGTAATTGAGGGCAGAGTTGATGTTACTGGCAGAGGAGATAAGGGACCAGTCAGTAGCTACCAGGTTGGCATGGAGCGAGGACAGATCCAGTGACTGGACGGACTGGATCAGAAGAATTTGGGAGGGGCCCTTGGGGTGATGAATTTTATGCACACAGTAGACCATATTGTGATCACTCTATTTTGTGTTAAATAAGTAACAGATAAACCATAAGCATGGTGGCACAATGGAACAGTGCTGTTGGCCAACAGACCAAATCCCAACTTTGCTGAGATCACTATGCAGAGCAACGTTCCCGCCTAAACTGTAATGGCAAGAAGATGGATCTCAATAGTGCAGGTAGAGGGTGCTCTTCCAATGATGAGAAGGTTGACTCAGCCTGTGGGGGAAAGGGAACAAACAAGAGATGGGAGGACTGGCTCTTTGTCAGATTAGAACTTTCACCACCCAGGCTGACCTGGATTGATTCATCTATGGAAATCAAGTAATTAGTGATTTAATTGTTATTTGACCCAGCCCAGTCTATTGACCAGGTTCTGATCTGCCAGTGACTTGGGTTTGACTTGGCAAGGATAAAGTAAATGATTTGGGAGTGAAATTCCTGTTAAAAATAATGCGAGGGACCAGGATGGATGGGCTTGTTACCACACTCAGCAACCCTGCAACAGTAAGGACTCCAGAGGCTTCTGAGGGAAGGAGGAACCCCAGATTCTGGTGCCTTTCCACTGAGTGACAGCCCCAGGTAATGATGAAAGGGTATTGTTACCAGGGCCTATAAAGGAAGGGGTGTACTGGAGGCAGACAGATTTGGTGGAGATCTTGGTGTGAAGAGACCTGCTGTGCTAGGAGTGGGTGCAAGCCGATGCTGCATCCAGAGAATCAGCTAGGAAGAGAGCTGCTGAGTTCCTGTAGAGAAGAGGACTGCAACCATGTGTAAACTGGCATGATTATGATGCTAAAAGTCCAGCACAGAGCATAAGACTGAAACCAAGGGCTGCTGATGCAGGTCCCACAGCAGACTTGACAGCTGAGTGTGGGGTTGCCATCAGCCTAAGGGCTTGGAAGCCAAGATGTGTGTAGCTCAGTTTGGGGCCTTAGCAATCTAGAGGAAGAAAGGAGGATGGAAGAGCCAGCAGCCAATCCTGAAAGAGGCCTTTCAATGTGGAGTGGAGAGAGGTAGTCTGCCTGTATTGTAGAAACATGGAACAGCAGAAATCCAGTGGCCTACTGCATCAGTAGGAGCCATCTGTGTCCAGGAACTGTGAGTACCCTGCAGTGTGGTCCTGTTTCAACAAAACATCATCATCTTTTGGTCATTGTATTTGCAAGTTGGCCATAGGGTCAGATTATAAATACTTCAGTCAGCAGGGTTTGTGTTATTATAAATAATCTTGGAACCAGGGTAGAACTGACCCACTTGAAAGCGCAATTAACTGAAACATTCCAAACGTTTATGGTTGCGCTAACCCGTTTTCTTCCAGGCTCTCATTTGTTATTGAAACTGTGTTTTGCTGTTAAATGTAGGCTGGTTATTGACTCCTAGTGAGGTAGAAACCTAGAATTTGTCATCAGAAATGGTCTGCTTGGCCTGCCTAATCTGACCAGATGTTCCAGTTGGGGTGTTCCCATGACTCAGTTGGTAGCACATCCACCTCTGGACCACGTGTTTGTGGGTTCTGGTCTCATTCTGGGATTGGGCTCATACCATAAATGCTGACACTCGAGTGCAGTACGATGGGGGGGGGGGATGCTGTACTGTTGGGGTATGCCATCTTTTGGATATGATATTAAACCAAGGTCCATTCTACCCATCTCTGGTGCTGTCCTGGTGCGTATCAACGTGAAAGTAAAAGAAACTGACGGTACTTTTTGCAAGAGATGAGGATTTTTTTGTTGTGTCCTGCCAACATTCCACTTCCCATACAGTTCATGCAATTGTCCAAGGCTGTGTGGAGGTGTTGATGCGTAAAATGGCTGCCACTGCTTATTCAGTCACTTCACTACCAGTCCTTCACTGCTTGTAAAGCACTTTGGAATACGTTGTGTAGGAAAAGCGCTATATAAAGGCTGATTCTTCTTCTTCCCAGTCTAATCTGTATCTGCAAACCCTAGGCAATCATCCCTCCTCCCTGTCTATTTACTACTATACCCCTACGTCTATCCTATATATGCTTAAAGCCCTCCACTGTTTTCACCTTCACCACTTGCACTGGCAGTCTGTTCCAGGTGTCTACCATCCTTTTAGTGAAGTAATATTTCCTCACATCCCTCTTAACCCCCCCCCCAGCTCTATCCCATGCCCCTTGATCCTGGTGGAAACAATGGTTTCCTAACCGAGCCCATCAAGTGCCAAGGCCCTTGCGGCTCTGTCAGTTAGAGTGTCCCCTGCACTCATGCCCGAATCCAGTTATACCAGACTACCCTGGCTGATCAGAAGTGGTGGCGGTGTAACGTGCATGGTTTGGGCATGCCGTGCCATGGGATCTGTCACAACAACAATTTGAAACATATAATGTCATATAGAAAAGGCTTATTATTGGGGAGTAGGGGAAGCCTGATCTGCCTCTGACCCAGTTCTGATCTGAAAATGTTACCTGTATTGGCAATCCACAGTCAATCAGTACCTTTTGGAAAAAGTTCAGTCAGGTTCAGAACCTGGTCACAGTTGACACTCTCATCCTTAATAAAAGACAGTATCTTTCTAATTCTGTGAAAAAATGTGACTGAAGACAACATAGTAAACAATTTTATAAAACAAGTTCTGACTTGTTTCGTTTTGAAATGCCTCTCTTGCTTTTCCTTTTTGTTCCTGTATGTACTGCAAGGATAAGACTAAAAATGTATATTTTATCTGGTTTCATGCCATATTGTGCCATCCTAATTTACCACAGCGGTAACACATATGGACTCTGCTGTAATCCATCCCCTTCCCCAACAACTCAGAAAATATTTGTAATCAGTCTCAGCATTACCACTGGATTGGTAAAAGTGCCAAGGTCTGCTCTTTTTACGAGGTCTGGATTGCACCGTGGAATTACTGAATGGAAGTGGAGACACTAATCACCACGTGCCCATTAGAGCTACAGACCCAGCTCCTGCTGTGCTTCTGACACCAACCAAACATTCCTCAGATCACAGAACAGTTGCTGCAGACTTCCCAGCTCATGCTAATAATGGTGTGACTTGCTCATTTTCACCTCCTAGTCTGGCAGTTTACATGTCTAGCACCAGTGGTTCCTGCTCATAGCTTATAGCAGCAGTGTCCCCTTTCTATCATCCGCCCTCCTTACATTCTACATGTTATTGTGGCTCAGTCGGTAATAGTACAGTACCCCCTCCCCATGGTGCAGAAGATCTTGGCTATGAGTCTCACAAAGTCGCTTAGCAGTGCTGTACTAGAGAGCTGTACCACCACATTGGAGGTGCTGATATTAAACTACGGAAGAGATGGTAAACTAGAGCTGTGTGTGGTCTTCTCAAAGTTTAAAACTTGAACATCAAACCTGGAAAAGTTTTACACATTTGTTAAGATTCTAATAGGTTTGACCCCCCTACACACACACACACACACACACACACACACACACACACACGTTATCCTTTCGAGCTGAGGCACAAGTTACGCACCAAACCTGCATCTCTCCACCCCTTCCTGGTCCCAACTCTATCTGCCTCACAATTGCATCCCCCACCAGAAGCTGCTTCTTTCTCTGCTGGGTCCTCTACCTTCCACCTGGGAACCTCTCTTTCAGAGGACCCCCCGTAACCTCCCCTTGACACCACTTTAGGTGCCTCCTCTGAGCAGTCCCATGCCACCAGAATCACAAAAGAATTCTATTGTGGCACAGGCTGAGAATGTGCTCCAAACTACCATTCCTACTCTCCCAGAGCTCACCAAGGTCCAGCCTTCCCTCTTCTGCCTAGGCAACCTCTGAGGCAATGGTGGCAGACTTGGTGGCCCCGGATGGGGCAAGAGGTCCTATGGATCCAAACCAGCTTGGCACTGAGACCTCCGCCCTCAACCCAGAGAGGTATACAGACCTCCAGTACAGGGAAAGGAGCTGGTTAAGGCACTTGGGAAAGCCATCATCAGGACAGCAAGTAAAGGGGAGGTGCTGCTAGTTGGTAACTTCAGTCTGCCAGATGCGGATTTGAGCCTTCCAACTGCAGCTTCAGCGAGGAGCAGGGCCATCCTTGACTCCCTACAAGGGGCTTTTCTCAAGCTGCTTAGCCTCTAGTGGGTTACTAGATACAGGGCAGTACTGGATCCCGTACTCTCAAACAGGGACAGCATTGCAGACATCACAGTGGGCAGTCCCCTCAGTACCAGTGGTCAATGTGCAGTGTGGTTTAATATTAAGATGGCAACAGACGCAAACTACACGAGGATTAGGGTCCTAGACTTTAGGAGAATGGATTTTAAAGAAATGGGAGAGTGCCTGAGAAACTGCCTCATGGTGGGGGGGGGGGGGTTGCCAGGGAAGGATAGAGGTACAGTGGGAATGAATAAGAAAGGGCATTATTATGGCAATCAGCCTCTTCATGAAGGAAGTGAGTAAAAGTGGAAGGAAAAAGAGATTGTTATGGTTCTTTAAGGAAGTGGCCAAGATGGTGAATGGAAAAAGGGTGAAATTCAGGTGGTATAAGGAAACACAGAGGGAGGAAGACAGAGAGGTGTACAAAGTAAAACAAAGTGTAGCAGGAAAAGGCAGTGAGGGGAGGAAAGGCACATACAGAGTAACGGATGGCCAAGAGGGTAGCTAATGGGGATAAACAAGGGGAGGGATGGTGAGGATAAGGAGGGTGGCTTCTCTGCACAGAAGAGGACCAAGAAAAAGCAGACATCCTGAGCAGGTACTTCGGCTCAGTCTTCACAGTGGAGGGAGGTGGGACAGACCACCACAGAGTAGCAGGAACAAGAGGGCTAGGCAGACTCAAGTCCATTTTCAGATGAAATAGTCCTAAAGGGACTTACAGCTCTGAAAGTGGACATGGCTATGAGACCGGATGGGATACACCCAAGGGTACTAAAGGAACTCAGAGAGGTGCTAGCTGGCCCACTGATGGCCTTATTCAAGATTTTCTCTGGAAACAGGCATGGTTCTGGAGAACTGGATGAGAACAAATGTGGTCTCACTACTTAAGAGTGACAGCAGGATGATGCTAGCAACTGTAGGCCAGTTAGTCTCACCTCAGTGGTAGGGATATTAATGGATACACTATTAAAATAAAGGTTGGTAGAGAATCTTGAATCAATAGGCTGCAAGACCACATGCAGCATGAATTCACAGGGGGTGCCAGCTAAATCTGATTGATTTCTTCAATTGGGTGACCAGGGAACTACATCGGGGAGGGCAGTGAACATGGCCTGTCTTGTCTGTAGCAAGGCCTTTGACACTGTACCACACAGGAGACTGATAAAGAAATCGAGCAGCCTAGGGGTGGGACCCAAAGTGGTGAACTGGGTTAGAGGCTGGTTAATGGATAGGGGACAGAGGGAGGTGGTTAACGGCACTCATATGATGGGAGAGGGAGCAGCGGGGTACCACAGGGCTCAGTACCAGTCCTCTTCAATGTCTTCATACTCGACCTTGCAGATGAACTTGAAAGGAATGCTATGCATTTTTACAGATGACACCAAAATCTGCAATAGGGTAGACACTTAGGAGGGGGCAAAGAAAATGCATAGGGATCTTGGAAAACTCAAGGAGTGGTCAGGAGCATGGCAGTCGGGGTTCAATGCCAAAAAGTGCAAAATCATGCACCTAGTATTTCTTTATCAGTCTCCTATATGGCACAGTGTCAAAGGCCTTGTTACAGACCAGATAGGCCACGTTCACTGCCATCCCCTGATGTAGCTCCCTGGTCACCCAGGTGGAACACCCTTCCCTGTGAAGTGACGCTCCCTCACTGACCATTTTTTAAATCACAACTGAAAACGTATTTGTTTAGTGCACGTTTCTGACTGGCCTCATAAACTATTTCATGCTAATTTTAATCCATTGTTCTTAATTGTTTTATCCATTTGCTGTAAAGCACTCAGAGCCATTTGGAATGAGCGCCATATAAGTGAAATTTACTTGACTTGATTTGACAAGGGCATAGGAACCTAGGAGTTGAGTACAGGATGGGGTGTGGTATTGACAGTCACTAAGCAGGAAAGAAATCTTGGGGTTATCGTATCTGATGACCTTAAAGTGACAGCGCAGTGTGGCAGCAGTCCAGAGGAGGGCAACTATAATGGTGCAGGGATTGCACTAAAGGCCCTATGAGGAGAGATGGAGGAGCTCAACAGGTACACCCTGGAATAGATGAGACTGAGAGGGGACATAACAGAGACCTAAAGAACCTCACGTGGGTAAACAGGGTGCAGGAGGGGAGTTTCTTACAAATGACAAAAAGCACCAGGACGAGAAGGCAGGTGATGAAGCTAGAGGGGGGAGTTTAAGAGGGATGTGAGGAAGTACTAATTCACTGAAAGAGTTGTACTGTAGATACCTGGAGCAGAGTGCCAGTAGAAGTGGTGGAGGCAAAAACAGTAGAGGGTTTCAAGCATGCATGGGATAGACAGGGTAATATTTAAGCAGTTAGGCATGATGGGGTGTGCTGGGATAACGGCATGCCTTGGCTGGGCTGAAGCATGAAGTGAAGCCGAGTGCTTCAACTACCCAAGAAGTGCCATTATTCCAGCACAACACACACCCTGGAGTGCCTTATTGTGATTATGAAATGAGTTGAAAAATATGTGCTAAGATATTTGTATATAAAAATATGATTTTTTAGGATTTAAATGAATATACAGAAAATAAATAAAACAAATGTTACAAAAAATAGTACCCTTTGGTTTGTTTTGAGCTGTCTTCTTGGCCAGTAGGTGGCACCCCTGCTACATATAAGCAGCTCAGTTCATACTAAGGGCAAGCCTGGAAGCATTGGTTTCAACTGTCTACAGTGTGAATGTTTTGGGTTCAACTGTTTGTTTTATTTCTACTGTTTGTCTGCAGGCATTTAACCAAAAAATGTTGCTAGCAATGTATTTAGAAAGATGGCTCTTGATGGTTTGGAGCTGAAAGATGTGACAGTCGGTAGTTGTTGGTATCAGAGAAAAAAATGAGCAGGGATGCAGTCGACAGCATAAGGATCTCTGGTTGGCAGCACCAGGGGAAGGGAGAGTGATGGCATTGGCAGTGTTGTGAGCAGCCACAGCCGGCAGCACTGGTGGGAAAGACTGTGAAAAGTGACACCATTTGTTGCTAGGTTGCTTGTTGTATGGGCTGCCAGGAATCAGAACAATCAAGGCAGTCTGAAGAGCCATGGAGTTTCTGAACGGGAACGAGTGGGCATGCAGTGGGCATGCAGTGGCAGTGGGGATGTTTTAAAACAGCTGTTGTCATGATGGAGGCTGTTAGCAGAGTTAGTTCAACATGGCAGCAAGCAGGCAATCAGTGGTACCAGGGATGCAAGAAGTGATAACCCTGAGGGTGGACAGGGTAAACAGGGCTCGGGATTCTCAGGACTTCTTCCCATGCTATTGTGCTGGGGTATCAGCACGGGGTTCTGAGGTCCTCTGCCAGTCAGGTCACTAGATTTTCTCAAGATATTTCATAATAAAGGAATAATGCACAACAGGGTGTGTGTCATGCTGGGATAATGTCACGCCTTGGGTGGTTGGTAACAAGGATGAAGGCTGAGTGCTTCCAACAACCAAGACATGATGTTGTCTCAGCACGACACACACCCTGGAGTGCATTACTCCTATTATACAATGGCTTGTTTGTAAAAAAAGAAAGAAAAAGGAAAAAGCCATTTTAAATTATTTTGTTAATACTTTTTTCAATGTGTAGGAATACTGGGAAGAAAAGTAGTTCTGCTTATCTTGGCCACTAGGTGGAGCTCCTACCATGATTGTGGCTCTCGCCCTCCAAACAGACTGTGGCTCTCCAACTTAAACCTTCTATCCATTATGTGCAGACTTGTTCTCTGTCCCAGTAGCCCCTGTGCTCCCCTCTATATATTTCTCAGCGTGTTTCTGTATCTCTTTCCCTGTTTCTGCCTTTGCTTGTTCTGTTCACTTGAATCCAGGAGGCTGCATATGTCCCTGTTTCATGAAGGCCTTTGCCCCCCTCCCTGCAGTTGGAACATGGTAGTGGTACTTCAGGTATGCATGTTGTCCTCCTGGTACAACTGCTTTGCCTTTCGTACTGGGAGAAGAAAGAGAAAGTGTTTGAACTGAAGAGAAAACAATGTGTGGTAAGGAAGAGAAGTGTGCGGTGATCTCAGTCAGTTTAGAGTGAGTGGTGAGAGGTGAAAAGTGAAGGTGATCGTTGAAGTGCACAGTCACCTCAGTCAGCTTGGGGGTGGGTGGTGAGAACTGGAAAGTGAAGCCAATGGCAGTGATGACGTTATAGGAATGTCCGGTTTCATTCAGATTTCTTTCTTTCTTTTTTTTCTAAGTGAAAGGTGCTGTAAAATGAAAGCCATATCTGTTAATGTCATGAGCAGGATACTGTTATGCTCTGCCAATCGGGATCAGTGAAGTGAGTCACTGATAGGGAATTAAACCGATTGTGCTGATGGCGTGACACTCACTTTTTTTCAGTTATGAGCATATGAGGAGAATGTGTTGGAACTGTTCGGTGAGCAGGTAAGACAAATGTGTTTCATTTGTCTCACTGGTTGGGGAGGAAGATTTATTTTCTTCTTTTAAATTGGAAGTATTGGAAACTGTGTAACAGGCAGATGTGGGAAAGTTGTACGTGGCTAGGGGAGCGATTCTTGTAACATCTGATGCGGTCATGTTTGTGCTGGGACTAGATCCGTGATGATATACTGGGATAACATCACTGGTCCAGCCCCAGACTGACCAATCAAGAGCCAGCATTATTTCTTGCCATTGTATAATAGTAAATAGGCAGGGAGGAGTGAGGGTAACTGGAGACCAATTAGGGTCTGCAGAGACAGACTAGGCAGGGACCATCTGGGCAGACTCCGTGGGCCAAGCAGTCCTTTTCTGCCTACAAAATATATGTTTCTATTTCTTTTTATATTATTTTTGGAGTTCCCTGAGCATGTAGCTATGTTCAATAAATAAACATGTAAAAAGTCAGCAAAAGTAATATAAACATGAAAAGTAGGATGAGTTACAGTTGCAGCTACTTATTATTTTTATGATGGAGTGATAAATAACTGTACCTGTTCACATTTATTTGACAGTAACTAGTAACTATAACTTATTACTTTTTAAAAGTAACTTACACAGCACTGTGGGGGGATGTGTATTTCTCCTGCTCTAATGTATGATGTATGTAATGCCTGATATGCTCTCTCATCATGAATCAGTTTGTATAAGTTCAATCTTTAAAAACTAATAACATGTAAATAATTAAAAAAAAAGGGTACCACATGTCCCGATTGTCAGCATCCCTCCCTGTGGGCACATGGGCAGTCTTACTCAAACATTGGTAATGCTTTTTTTTCATTTTTTATTTATGTTTTTCAAGTTTAGAAATTACAACCCTTTGAGTCAGGGACTCATTTACGAAGGCTCCGAGTCATACATTGAGGAGACAAAATACAGAGTAACAAATATAAGGTACAGAGACAAAGTACAGTGGCAGAATGAGTACTATACATAATACATAGGCAGATAACTACATCACAATGCATAAATTAAGAAGTTTAGTAAGTTCCTGCTGAATTCATAACATCAAGTATGAATCCTGCTTCATATCAAATTACGTATTCATATTAATTTACATATTTATATTAGCTCATATTAAATTGCATATCAAATTACCTGGGGACCGCAATCCCGTAGTCAAGCTCTTAGGCTTGACACCCTCGATGTTTGGGAGCTAGTCACAGTTTCTGTATCCACCAAGCACGTCAGTTACCTGATCACAAAACAGTAAGACTCTTGTCCTAGCCAGGGAAAGACCTTAACATTTGTGGCCACTTGTATGGTGCACAAATGAGGTGGTTGCCTCGGAATTGTAGCTTCCAGCTGCAAAGCCCAATGACACTGCCAGTGACAGCCAAGTGGGACAACTCCCTCTTCTTGGGGCAGTGGTTCCCTTCTGCTCCCTGTTTTCCACTTTCTCTTTTGAGTTTGAACTCCTTGCCACCTTCTAAAAGGATAGACACAAAAGAAATCCCTGGAATTTTCTCCTTCCTCCTATGTTCTGTACTGGCAATTCAATGCCATCCATTGAAGGTGGATGAACAGGAAGCCCTGAGACCTGGTACTCCAGGTCTTTTTTACTGTGTGCCCCAAACACTGTGTCAGGAGATGAACTGGCCAGTAACCAAGCCTTTATGTAGTTCCACAACTAAAGGTGGGTTGCATATCCATCAATAGTATCTGTCTTTCTGTCTGTTTACCTCACCAGCCATCTACAGTATCTGTCTGTCTGTTTACCTATACAGCTGTCTACTGTATCTGTCTGTCTGTTTACCTATTCATCCGTCTCCAGTATCTGTCTGTCTGTCTGTTTACCTGACCAGCCATCTACAGTATCTGTCTGTTTACAAATACAGCTGTCTACTGTATCTGTCTGTCTGTCTGTTTACCACTCCATCCATCTGCAGTATCAGTCTGTTTACCTGCCCATCCATCTACAGTATCTGTATATTTACCTATCCACCCATGTATAGTATCTGTCTAACTATACAGCCATCTATAGTATGTGTCTGTCTGTCTGTTTACCTGTCTATCTGTCTATAGTGTCTGTCTGTCTGTCTGTTTACCTTTACAAGCATCTACAGTATCTGTTTACCTACACAACCATCTACAGTATCTGTCTGTCTGTTTACTTATACAACCATCTACAGTATATGTTTACATATACAACCATATACAGTATCTGTCTGTTTACCTATACAGTCATCTACAATATCTGTCTGTTTACCTATACAACCATCTGCAGTATCTGTCTGTCTGTCTGTTTACCTATACGGCCAGCTACAGTATCTGCATGTTTATGCCTAGGGATAAAGCGCCAGGCCCAGATGGGATCCATCCCAGGGTACTTAAGGAGATGGCTGATACACTGGCTGCACCCCTGGTGGACTTATTTAACTCCTCCCTGCAGTTGGGTTGGGTGACTCGTGACTGGAGGATGACCCATATTGTGCCTATACACACGGGTGGCTTGTGAGAGGAGCCAGGAAACTATAGGCTGGTTAGCCTGACATTGACAGCAGGCAAAGAGATGGAGGTCATTTTGAAGGAGAGTCTGGAGAGTGTTCTGAAGGCACAGGGCCACCTTGATGATCACCAGCATATCTTTGCTAAGGGCAGATCATGCCAGACCAACCTGGTGGAGTTCTATGAAGGGGTGATGAGGGCACTGGATCAGAGCAGGTCAGTGGATGTCCTCTTTCTGGACTTCAGTAGGGCATTTGACTCAGTGCCACATCCCGGGCTACTGGGGAAGCTGGAGGATATGGGGGTGGGGGGGCAGATGGTCAGGTGGATAGGAAACTGGCTAGTGGGGCATGTACAGAAGGTGAGGGTGGGGGGGGAGGTCTCATCCTCTAGAAGAGTCATTAGTGGAGTCCCTCAGGGATTGGTACTGGGCCCACTCCTGTTTAACACATACTATATATCTCAGACATCAGAAGAGGTATCAGGAGCGGTATGAGACTCTTTACCAATGACTCAAAGCTGTGGGCAGCGGTGGAAGGGGAGGAGGGGAAGCTGGCTCTCCAGGAGGACCTGGAGACCCTGGGGAGGTGGTCAGGAGCATGGAAGCTAAAGTTTAATGCTGAGAAATGCAGGGATCTGAACCTGGGGGCCAAAAACCCAGCTCATGTATACACTGTTGGGGGGGAGGCAATGCAGGTTTCTAGGAGGTAGAAGGACCTCGGGGTGGTGGTGGATGCCAAAATGAATAACTCAGAGTAGTGTAGAAGGGCTGCAGCCCAAGCAAATAAAATGCAGGGATGCATAGCTGGGGGATAACCTCAAGGAGTCGAGAGGTGCTCCTTCGGCTGTACAAATGCCTGGTTAGACCACGCCTTGAATACTACGTGCAGTTTTGGCAACAGTACTTAAAGAGGGACATTGCTGTTCTAGAGAGGATCCAGAGGAGGGAGACCAGGATGATACTGGGACTAGGAGAAAGGGCCTATGAGGAGAGACTGGAGGAGCTCAACCTGTACTCGCGTGAGGAGAGAAGGAATGGGGTGGGGTATGATAGAGGTCTTCAAATATCTCATAGTAATAAATAAGGTAAGCCTTGAGGGGGTGCTTCAGCTGAGGGAGGGGGGGCCAGTAGGAGTCACTCAATGAAGCTGGATGGGGGGGGGACTGAGGGGCAAAACAAAGCAATGTTACTTCACTGAGAGGGTGGTGGAGCCCTGGAATGCACTGCCCGGGAAGTTGGTGGCTGCTGCAGCTGTGGAGGGCTTCAAGAAAGGCTGGGATAGGTATAGGAGGAGGTGCATCCCAGAGCCCCACTGGGGAGTGGGGACCTTGTAGGGAAGGAAGGAAATGAGCAAATAATGGTGCCAGAGAAGGCACTGATTATCGAGCAGACTTGATAGACCATAGGGCCTAATCTGCTGGCTTCCTAGTATGTATGTTTACCCATACAACCATCTATAGTAATTGTCTGTCTGTTTACCTGTACAGTCATCTACAGTATCTGTCTGTCTGTTTACCTATACAACCCTTTACAGTATGTGTATGTTTATCTATCCCTCCATCTACAGTATGTGACTGTCTGTCTGTTTACCTATACAACCATCTACAATATCTGTCTGTCTGTTTGCATATACCACTATCTATAGTATCTGTCAGTCTACCTATGCATCCATCTACAGCTTCTGTCTGTCTGTTTACCTATATAACCATATACAGTATCTGTTTACCTGTACAGTCATTAACAGTATCTGTATGTCTGTCTGTCTGTTTAACTATACAACCATCTACAGTATCTGTGTGTTTCCTTATGTAGCCATCTACAGTATCTGTCTGTCTGTTTATCTATATAACCACATACCATATCTGTCTGTCTGTCTGTCTGCTTACCTCTACAGTCATCTACAGTATCTGTTTACCCATCCATTCTGCTACATTATCTGTCTGTCTATTTACCTATGTAACCATATACGGTATCTATATGTCTGTCTGTTTACCTATATAACCATGTACAGTATATGTATGTCTGTCTATCTATATAACCATCTACAGTATCTGAGTCTGTTTACCTATACAGCCATCAACAGTATATTTGTCTATGTCCCTATACAGCCATCTACAGTATCTGTCTGTCTATTTACCTATATAACCATATACAGTATCTGTCTGTCTGTTTACCTACACAGCCATCTACAGTATATGATTGTCTGTTTACCTATCCATCCATGTACAGTATCTGCCTGTCTGTCTGTTTACGTATCCAGCCATCTTCCGTATGTGTCTGTCTGTTTACCTATACAACCATCTACAGTATCTGCCTGTCTGTCTACTTACCTATATAACCATCTACGGTGTTTGTCTGTTTACCTATCCATCCATCCACAGTATCTGTCAGTCTGTCTGTTTGTTTACCTATCCATCCATGTACAGTATCTGTCTGTCTGTCTGTTTACCTATCCAGCCATCTTCAGTATGTGTCTATCTGTCGGTGTACCTATGCTGCCATCTACATCTTGTAGCTGTCTTTCTGTTTACCTATACAACCATCTACAGTATCTGTCTGTCTGTTTGTCTGTTTACATATACAATCATCTACAGTATCTGTCTGTCTACCTATCCAGCCATCTACAGTATGTGGCTGTCTGTTAATCTATACATCTGTCTATAGTACCTGCCTGTCTGTCAGTTCACCTATCCAGCCATCTACAATATGTCTGTCTGCCTGTTTACCTATCCATCCATCTACAGTATCTGTCTGTCCTTTTTACCTGACCATCCATCTGTTTCTGTATGTCTGTTTACATTTACAGCCATCTACAGTATCTGTTTGTCTTTGTACCTATCCATCCATCTACAGAATCCATCTGTCTGTCTGTTTACCTATCCAGCCATCTACAGTATGTATCTGTCTGTTTACCTATACAACAATCTACAGTATCTGTCTGTCTGTTTACCTATTCATCCATTCATCCATCTATCTAAAGTATCTGTCTTTCAGTTTCCCTATACAGCCACCTGCAGTATCTGTATTTACATATACAGCCATCTAGAGTATCTGTCTATCTACCTATACAGTCATCTACAATATCTGTCTGTCTGTCTGTTTACCTATCCATCAATCTACAGTATATGTCTGTCTGTTTACCTTTCCATCCATTTAAAATATCTGTCTGTCTGTTTACCTATACAGCCATCAACAGTATCTCTCTTCCTGTTTCCCTATACAATCATCTATAGTATCTGTCTGTTTATCTATATAACCACATACAGTATCTGTGTGTGTGTGTGTCTGTCTGTTTACCTATACAGTCATCTACAGTATCTGTCTGCTTACCTGTCCATCCATCTACAGTATATGTATGTCTGTTTACCTATATTACCATCTACAGTATCTATCCGTTTCCCTATACAGCCATTTTCAGTATGTCTGTTTCCCTATACAGCCATCTTCAGAATCTGTCTGTTTACCTATATAACCATATATGGTATCTGTCTGTCTGTCTGTTTACTTATATAACCATATACAGTATCTGAATGTCTGTCTGTCTAGCTATACAACCATCTACAGTATCTGTGTCAGTTTACCTATACAACCATCAACAGTATGTCTGTCTGTTTCCCTATACAACCATCTACAGTATCTGCCTGTCTGTCTGTTTACCTATACAGTCATCTACAGTATCAGTCTGTTTACCTGTCCATCCATCTACAGTATGTGTCTGTCTGTTTACCTGTACAACCATCTACAGTATCTGTCTGTTTACCTACACAGCCAACTACAGTATATGCTTGTCTATCTATCCATCCATTTACAGTATTTGTCTGTCTGTTTACTTATCCAGCCATGTACAGTATGTGTCTGTCTATTTACCTATACAACCATCAACAGTATTTGCCTGTCTGTCTACTTACCTATATAACCATCTGCGGTGTTTGTCTGTCTTTTTACCTATCCATCAATCTACAGTATGTGTCTGTCTTTTTACCTATCCATCAATCTACAGTATGTGTCTGTCTGTTTACCTATCCATCCATCTACAGTATGTGTCTGTCTGTTTACCTATCCATCCATCTACAGTATCTGTCTGTCTGTTTGCCTATCCATCCATCTACAGTATATGTCCGTCTGTTTACCTATCCAGCCATCTACAGTAGTTGTCTGTCTGTTGGTTTACCTATACTGCCATCTGCAGTATGTGGCTGTCTGTTTATCTATAAAACCATCTATAGTATCTGTCTGTCTGTTTACTTGTCCATCTATGTACAGAATCTGTCTGTCTATTTACCTATACAGCCATCTACAGTATCTGTCTGTCTGTCTGTCTGTTTACCTATACAATCATCTACAGTATCTATCTATCCAGCCATCTACAGTATCTGTCTGTCTGTTTATCTATCCATCCAGCTAATGTATCAACCTGTCTGTCTATTTACCTATCCAGCCATCTACAGTATGTGGTTGTCTGTTATTCTGTACATCTGTCTATAGTATCTGTCTGTCTGTCTGGCTGGCTGTTTACTTATCCATCCATCTACAGTATCTGTCTATCCTGTTTACCTGTCCATCTATCTACAGTATCTGTATGTCTGTTTACATATACAGCTATCTACAGTATCTGTTTGTCCTTTTACTTATCCATCCATCTTCAGTATCCGTCTGTCTGTCTACCTATACAACAATTTACAGTATCTGTTTATCTATCCATCCATCCATCTACAGTATCTGTCTGTCTGTTTGCCTATCCATCCATCTACAGTATCTGTCCGTCTGTTTACCTATCCAGCCATCTACAGTAGTTGTCTGTCTGTTGGTTTACCTATACTGCCATCTGCAGTATGTGGCTGTCTGTTTATCTATAAAACCATCTATAGTATCTGTCTGTCTGTTTACTTATCCATCTATGTACAGAATCTGTATGTCTATTTACCTATACAGCCATCTACAGTATCTGTCTGTCTGTCTGTCTGTCTGTTTACCTATACAATCATCTACAGTATCTGTCTATCTATCCAGCCATCTACAGTATCTGTCTGTCTGTTTATCTATCCATCCAGCTAATGTATCAACCTGTCTGTCTGTTTACCTATCCAGCCATCTACAGTATGTGGTTGTCTGTTATTCTATACATCTGTCTATAGTATCTGTCTGTCTGTCTGTCTGTTTACTTATCCATCCATCTACAGTATCTGTCTATCCTGTTTACCTGTCCATCTATCTACAGTATCTGTATGTCTGTTTACATATACAGCCATCTACAGTATCTGTTTGTCCTTTTACTTATCCATCCATCTTCAGTATCCGTCTGTCTGTCTGTTTACCTATACAACAATTTACAGTATCTGTTTATCTATCCATCCATCCATCTAAAGTATCTGTATGTTTCCCTATACAGCCACCTATAGTATCTGTATGTCTGTTTACATATACAGCCATCTACAGTATATGTATGTCTACCTATACAGTCATCTATAGTATCTGTCTGTCTGTTTACCTATCCATCCATTTATCTAAAGTATCTGTATGTTTCCCTATACAGCCACCTACAGTATCTGTATATTTGTTTACCTATACAGCCATCTACAGTATATGTCTGTTTACCTATACAGCCATCAACAGTATCTGTCTGTCTGTTTACCTATATAACCATATACAGTATCTGTCCGTCTGTCTGCTTACCTATACAGTCATCTACAGTATCTGTCTGTTTATCTGTCCATCCATCTACAGTATCTATCTGTCTGTCTGTTTACCTATACAACCATCTACAGTATCCGTCTGTCTGTTTACCTATACAGCCATCTATTTTTTTTTTATTTAGTTTTTGTTGACGAGGTAAGTGCACTAGACAAATCCTGCCTATTTTCAGGCACGACCTGGGGGAAGGGGATACAGATGAATGCTAACTGACCTTGAACCAGATTAAGCTGTAGGTGATATTTTTAGTGAATGAGGGAAATTTGGCCAAGACACCAGGGAAATTCCCCTACTCTCACAGTAGGGGTACTGACTGACTGTGAGTCATGGCCACTTCAGGTGGAGCTCTGGAGCAGCAAGACACCTGGTCAGGAGGACAGACAGTCCTCCAAAATGAAGATTTTTTTGGAAGAACCAGAAATATTTATGGATGTGGTCTCAGACCTTAACGATTTAAAAATTATAGAGACATTTATTTCAACAGAGGATATAGGGCTACGAAAGCCTGGCATTGATTTAAATCCTGAAACTACGATGGAAGCCTTATTGCAGAAATCCTTAACAGATTTACTAACTAAAGAAAAAGAGAGACATTTGATTGAAACAGGGCGCCTGATGGAACAACTTGCCTGCTTGCAGAATGAGCCATCGGCTGTCAAAACTACTGGCCCGCTTGTCATTGGGCCTTCACCTCAGACTGATGTGTCATCCGTTAAGAACTCAGCAGAGTCGGGTGAGTCAGACTTAATCTCTTTTTCACAGATATCTCCTTCAAAATATTACATGATTTCTATGGCTGGCAGTAAAAGAGTACAGAATCACTCGTGCCAAGAGCTGCTATCTGTCACACATAACACTAATTTAAGCAGCGATACACCCCTGATACCGTGCGAATCAGACATTGTACCTCAATGTAATGCAGGCTTCAAGGTGCCATCAGCACAGGAGTGTTCAGATGGCAGTGCAGCGTTTCACAGTATAAAACTCTCGAAAACAGCAGGGTTTGTTTTCTGTGAAACTAAGACAGATACGAATTCAATGAATGGGGAACAAGATGTAATTTTCCAAACATCTGCCTCACACTAAAATGAGGTCACTGAATTTAATTTCGCATAAAGGAGTACATCTAAAAACGGGTTGCCAGAAGAAATTAAAGGGAAACGCACAGCTGTTTGGGCGGCTAATAGACGAATTACGTCCGTTTCCATGCCTACCGCAGTACAACAGGTTAATCAATGGAGTCTTGATGTTAATCCCACTGTAACAGTAGAAAAGGCAACTGAAGGGACTTTAGTTTCAAACAAACCTTCGGGTGAATCATGGTCTCCCCAAAAAGCACCAAGCAAAGCCGGATGGACTCAAAACACGCAAGGAATCTGGCTTCCCACCCCTGACTGGGATCCAATGCTAAATTTCACTCAAAACACGCCTGAATGGTGCCCGGCAGTGCCACAACTGGTGGTAGCCAAAGGAGCACCATTTACAGACCCTGTACAGGAAAAAACTTTCAATATCAGAACCAGAGCATAATCTGGAATCTAAACAAATTGATGAGGCATCCACTGTTTCCACCAAATCCCCAGACTTACCACTACTTGAAAATAGAAACAAACAAGCCTCTGAGAATCCACAAAAGCCACTAATTTCTGAACTTTTTTCAAAAATTAAAAAAGAAGCTGCTCCAAGACGAAATGCTGTTCGTATTAGATACAAAGGTGGCCTGGAGGTTAGGCCAGACAGACATTATGTAGGTAAATTGTTATTAAAAGACTCTTTGCATTTTTCCCCAAGAGAAGTGTTCACCTTTATCAACATCTCGGGGGAGGATAACTTCGATATTAGTTTTAGATCTGCTTATGCTCTTGATTTGTTTTGAAAGAGGTATAATCAAGTTAAGTTCTCCCCTACATGGACCCTCTTTATGGTTATTCCTTTATCAAAGCCCCTAATTCAATTTATTACAGTAATGTTCAGGAATGAGGGGGTCCATGTAGAGGACATAACCTATTGGTTAAGCCAAAAATGTGATATCATGAGTCCTCCAGAAGCCATACTAGATACAGAAATGTTTTGGACTGGGGGATGGCGTTATAAAGTAAAGCTTTGTCAAACTGAGTCTGGTGTCGAACACGTTTCCAATTCCTTCCTTTTAGGTTGAGATAGAGGTGTTTGTTTTTATGCTGGCCAGCCATGGGCCTGTTACAAATATGGATCCAGAACACATCTTTCCAGTTCATGTGACAGGCCGAGGTGTGACAATTGTGGAGAAATTGAGCATATTGCTTTTCAGTGTGCAAACTCAACTAAGTGTGATCTTTGTGAAGACACTGGTCATGTATTTTCTGAGTGCCCATGGGCAGCTAAAAATAAAGCCACATGTTTAAGTCCAGATCTTCTCACACAGGAAGCACAGGACTCAGTATTCCCATGGAATAAAGATGCCTCAATCCCTGACCAAACAACCTTAAGTTCTTTAGAAAAGCCAAATCCCTCACCTTCTTCCTCTGACCTAATCACCTTAGAAAAACAAGAGGAACCTGAATAACTGCCTCTCTCTACACCCATCTCCCCTTTGAAACTGCCACCCGATAAGTTAGGTCCAGTCTGTTATACGGACCCCATAAAAGACACTACCATCTTCCCCAGTCAGGTACCCTTTACACCAGTACCAGTAAGAAGATCAGCTAGGAATGTGAAAACAGATCTGGTTACACCTCTCATAGATGCAGACTCAAAAAACCCCTTTGCAGTCTTGTCAACCCAGTGGGGAGACACAGAGATGGATCTGGAAGATTCAGATTCCCAATCTTTACCAGCAGAGACTAGCATGGTGTAACCCCCAGGTGGTGCTATCCCAAGGGCTACTACCCCTGACTGCTTAACTACTAACAGGTTGAGGGGCCTAGGTCCAATGGCGGGTGCCTCCACCCAGAGGTCGGGGTTAAGACAGTCTGGTATGACTTGGTCACAGCCCTCTGAGAAACTGCAACCCCCTTTTCTTCCCACTAGTAGCCCACACAAGTTAATCACAGTACCTTCGCAGTATACACTTCCCCTCAAGATTGGTTCGATCAGCTTGACTCTGGGGACCCCCTGTGAAATAAGATGCAGTAATACAATTGCCACTGTACAGTATTTTAACACAGACACTCAGTTCAGGCAGTATACTTTGCAAAACAACCAAATCTGATTTATTTAGGGGGCAATAACAAGGGCAGGAGGAAATCATTTTAATTAGCTTAATCACTCTACTGTTTCAGAGCACTGTGCACAGGCTAAAGTCCCTACAAGTCACTGTCACTGGGTACCCAGGCAATAAGGGGCTATCCAAGTTCGGTGCAGCTGGTTGGGGCCCTGAAGATGAAAACAACTGTACAATACCCAGTTTGTAATCCGGAGCTGGTAGGCTCAATTCGTGTAGCCAGAGAGGGGAACAGATGAATACTTGCAACTCAGTGGATCAGTTTGCAGGGAGCTACCCTGAATTTTGCTCATGACTCTTGTGGCAGAACACCTTTCACACCATCGAGGGACACAGGCCTGTGACCAGAACACTCCCCACACATTTATATGTAAAAGAAGGTTACCATACCAGGCAGCTGCTTTCATATCCCGACCGCACTTACTGCTAACCCGGGAAGTCACAGTGCACACTTCTCCTGACAGACTGAGTGCGATGAAGCAGATTCTCCAGTCCTCTACAGGGTGAGCCTGGTGGCTGGTTGCAAGCTGCACAGCCTCTTCTGATAGCAGACACGGCGGATTCAGTCCGAATCACTACGGCGAACCAGCCGCCCGACTTTTGGCCTTCCACACGTGCTTCCCGCGTGAAAACTCAACAGCGCAGAAGCCCGGAGCTTCTTCCTCACTCACGGCCACAACGACTCTGTTTTCTCAGCCGTTAGGCAGGAGAATCACAATGGGCATGACCCGACCCGATTGGAGGGTTTCAGGTGCCAGTCTCTCACACCTTCCCCTATTGGTGCAAAAAGGCACCATGCTCCTGGACTTCACTTCCCAGACTCACTGGCCATACTCCCCATTGGCAGCCGGCTCCTGAGAGAGTCCTTTTCCTGGTTGACTGCTCAATCCTCCATCTTAAGCACCCCTTTCTCCTGATTGGATCCAGTTTACAGTTCTGATCCAAAATGGAGGGGCAAAGCACACAAAGTCCAGCTGCAAGAAAGGCAGGTTAAACAATTTACATTCCCACTAACACTCTAAAGGGTATGGGGCAAACAGTCACATTTCTGGAAAATACTCACTCTACATCTTTAGTGACGGCAGAAAACAGAGCAGTTTGTCAGCAGCTCTAGTGGGACTCGAGTAGGAGAACACACAGTCCCCCCATGCAAACTAATTAGGTCTGCAAGCAGACAGCTCTTAAAGAGACAGTACTAGAGACTCTAAAAGCACTCACTGAATAACAGCTTGAACGCCGAATACCATTCAGGCTAGGAGCACTCTGCCAGCTCCTGGAAGACATCTGGGAACCCCCATTTGCAGGGTGGTTACACCGGTAACACAGCGATACTCAGATTATAAAGGAAAGAAATAGAAAAGAAGGGAAAAAGAGCTCTGAGCCTACTTTTTCTAAAATACCTACATGGCTTCTTTTAGGGTGGGAACATTTAATGTACATAGCCTCCTTAATTCCAGAAGGAGAGCTGTAGCTTACAATCAAATCCATAGGGCAGAAATTGACATCTATAGAAACATAGAATTTGATGGCAGATAAGGACCGCTTGGCCCACCTAGTCTGCCCATTTTCCTACCTAACAGATAAGCTGCAGATCCTAGTTAACCAACAGCTTACTTCCTCCTACCCCCCGCTAGGACTTCCTTATGTCTGTCCCATGCATTCTTGAATTCCCCCACTGTTCTTGACTCCACGACCTCCTCAGGGAGGCTGTTCCATGCATCCACAACCCTCTCCGTGAAAAAATACTTCCTCACATTACCTCTGACATCTGCTTTTTGCAAGAAACATGGATGTACAGTATCGAACAGGCAAGGTTTTCTTCAAAGAGAGTGGGTTTGGGGACCTTCTTATTAGTCATTCAGAACAGCAACAGCTGATGGTATAGGGTTTCTTTTTAATCCATTCAACTTTACTCTCATTAAATTAATAGACCTAGTCCCAGGAAGAGTATTGATCCTAGGTGGGGTATGGGATAAACTGCACTGCAGACTAATAAATGTGTATGGTTCACAGATCAAATCTGAGTGAGTAGCCTTGTTAGAAAACATACAACCTTTTTTACTTATGTCAGCTAAAATTTTTCTATGCGAAGATTTTAACTGTAGTTTGCAAACCTCCCTTGGTGGTAAGACACCCCAAAGAAAAAAAGTATATTGTGATTCAAATGCACTACAGAAATTGGTTGACATGGCAGATCTTTTACACTGTAACACTTATCAGACTGCAGGACCAAAGTTCACATTTAGCAGAAATAAATTTACCTCTACCATAGATCATATGTTTATCTCTAAATCCTTGCCATCATTCCACTTCAGAACCATAGCTATAGATTTTTCAGACCATTTACTATTACTCTGCTCTTTTCTTAATAACCCAGACCATTCATATGTTAGGCCGAGATGGAAACTAAATTCTTCCATCGTAGCTGATCCCTGGATTACTCAGCTAGTAACAAATTTATTAAAGGCTTGTCTATCTGTACAATTTTTGTATGAAATTTATGGGATTGGTGGGCTGATTCTAAAACTGATTTTAAGGAATTAATTATTAAACCTGGAAAAAAAAAGGAAAATGATAAATTTCTCCGTTATCTACAATTGCGACAACAACTACAGGACTTATGCTCCATGGCTAACACCTCCAAATTTGATTACACAAATCAAATAAATCTATTAAAAACAGAAATGACCACATTTCAGTATAACAGAGCATTGACTATGAATGCTCTGTTACAAAATGGAACTAAGAAATCTCCACAAGGAGATCCTTATGAAGTCTTTAAAAAATTTAAGAATACCACCCATATAGAATCCCTATTAAATGAGGAGGGCATTTTGGTGACATCTATAGAGGCACTCAATGAAGCCATAAAAAATGTATTTCTTCTCATGCTCCTCAGAATCCCCCTTCAGAGGAGGCCATTAGGCATTTTTTAAATAAGATATCAGTACCACCTTCCATGGATGACAAAGCCAATTTAACAATACCTGTCACAGCATTAGAAATTGAAATTGCGATTAAAACTCTAAAAAAATGGTACATCACCTGGCCCAGATGGTTTGACAAATGAATTTTATAAAACTTTTTCAAAACCTTTGTCACAATGTCTGGAGTTAGTTTTTAGGTTCTTTTTTTATACCTACAACACTCCCAGGTGGTTTACCACGGTCAATTAATCTTTCTTTTTAAATCTGGAGATAAGACCTCTAATAATAATTGGACGCCAACCACACTTTTAAATATGATTATAAAATATTAACTATGGTTATTAACAATAGGCTGAAACAATATACAACTTTGGTCTTATCCCCTTTGCAGTTTTGTGGGATTACCTAATCGAAAGATTCAACAGACCCTAACAATAATAAGGGATCTAATAGATTATGTTTCACAAACTGGGAAAACAGGGTGTATTATTTCTGTAGATCAGTATAAGGCTTTTGACAGGGTCTACCACCCATTCCTGTTTTTAACTCTGGAAAAATATGGGGTTCCAACGCCAGTGATACAATGGCTTAAATCATTATATTGTGATGCAATTGTACACCCAGTAATTAGAAACCAAGTTACAAAAGGGTTTTTCATAAAAACAGGAGTATGGCAAGGATGCCCCCTTAGCCCTCTCCTATACATTTTTTCTCTGGACCCCCTCATACGTCTTTTAGCAGATGATCCCAGATGGTTGGAGATAACAGGACCAGATAGGACACAAAGACTTTACATACATGCTTATGCCGATGACATCTGTCTATTTTTTTCTAAATTTGCACAACCACCTTTTTTCTTAGATCTAATGAATAAATATTCAAAATTTTCTAATGCTCAATTAAACAAAGCAAAGTATAAAGGCCTATTTGTCAGCTCAAATTGTCCTGTCCCCACTACTATTGATGGGATATTAATTTCTACAGACCCCTTAAAATTTTAGGTGTTAACTTTGGAGGACAGAATATCCCCTCTTCTAATTGGGAATCCACCTTAGCTCAAGTAGAACTAAAAATTCAAAGATGGAGGCATTAGAGAATGACAAAAAATAAACGAATACACATCATTAAGCAATTTATAATCCCTATGATTCTTTATATGGCTATGATTTTTCCACTTCCCACGCAAATGGAGACTAAAATATATAGCCTTTTTTTCCAGATGCTATGGGGCAATAGACTGAACCCCATTAAGCGGCATTTCACTTATTTACCTAAAGAAAAAGGAGGATTAGGTATGGTAGACCCTGTGGTATTTTTCCACACTGTATTTTTCTCCCACTCACAAAAATAGGTTTAACCCCTGGTAATGCAATATGTTCATACTGGACTAAAGTTAATTTCTCAGGCTATTTATCAAAATGGCAAAATACTCCCCATAAGGTATCTAGTAATCTTCAAATTCCATTTTGGTTTTTGTCTGCAGCCCAAAAACTGTATAGCTGGAATCTAATAGTACAACAAGTTATTAGGAACTCAGGATCACAGTTATATAAGATAGTAATGGCCTCTATCTATCCAACAATACCATGTTTTAAAAACTGTTCTTCCACCCAAAATTTAGGAGTTTTAGCGCAATTGACTAATAAGAGAATCCCTACTCCAATGTGGAAATTTTTATGGTTGGCTGACTATGGAAGGATCAACATAAGAGGAAATGCAAAATATAAAGCAAAAATAGAATGAAATTGTCCATATGAAGAGTGTATTAATTTAGAAGAAACCAAGGAACACTTTTTATTCCAATGCTCCTATGCAAAATCTCTTTGAAAGTATCTTGCCATTCAATGGAAAATGGGGTGGTTAAAGTATTTACACTATGGAAATTTGGTGTTAGGACAGTTTGGTAATCTAGGAAAAACACTATTATAGAGATACATTGGTTGTTTTTTGTTGTTGTTTGAAATTTTATCTTTGGCAAGCTAGATGCCAATGGGTTCTATATCAAAAACGGTGGCCTTATGAGACAGTGGAGATTTTAATACATTCTGCTATGGAAAAAGTGTATATTTCAGACTTGGGGGTTTATTCATCCCAACAAGTTTTACATTGGTGGAAAGTTTTCTCAATGTTCATTAAATATAAATAGAAGATATTGATAACCTTTTAGTTAGTTAAATGAGGTCAATGAGATATATATGAGTTCTTTTTTTTTATAATTTAGCACTGTTTTTTTTATTTGTACAATTTAATTCCCTAATGCAATTTATGTTACTTTAAATGTATGTATTTTTTTTGTCATTATAATAAAAAAAAAATTCCCCTTCTCTTTTAGTGGTGGTGGGGGGAGGTTTATACGTAGTTATCTTCACAATAATCTGATAATGTATGACTGCAATACTTATTTGATTTTATTTACCTTATGATTTGTATATTATTTGTGTGACTTAACACTGTTTGTAATTATTTGTTTTTGATGTTATAATAATAAAAAATTCCCCTACTCTTTTTTCGATAAATGCTATGGGATCTTTAACATCCACCTGAACTACTACCAATCCAGGCAGATGGGACCATTGGTTTAACGTCTCATCCGAAAGACGGCACCTCAGAAGTGCAGTACCCCTCTCATGCTGCACTACAGTGTCAGTACTAGGATATTAACCCACGTGCCAGATGTGGGAACTGAATCCACAGCCCTCTGATCTCCCGGCCTCAGAGGCGAGTGTGCTACCTACTGAGTCACTGACACTATGGTATCTGTCTGTCTGTCAGTTTACCTATACAGCCATCTACAATATCTGTCTGTTTACCTATATAACCATATACAGTATCTGTCTGTCTCTTTACCTATATAACCATATACAGTATCTGTATGTATGTCTGTTTACCTATATAGCCATCAACAATATGTCTGTGTATTTCCCTGTACAGCCATCTAGAGTATTTGTCTGTCTGTTTACCTATATAACCATATACAGTATCTGTCTATCTGTCTGATTACCTATACAGTCATCTACTGTAGCTGTCTGATTACCTGTCCATCCATCTACAGTATCTGTCTGTCTGTTTACCTACACAACCATCTACAGTATCTGTCTGTCTGTTTACCTACACAACCATCTACAGTATGTGTTTGTCTGTTTACCTATACAACCATCTACAGTATGTGTTTGTCTGTTTACCTGTCCATCCATCTACAGTATCTGTCTGTCTGTTTACATATCCATCCAGCTACAGTATCTGTTTGTCTGTTTGTTTACCTATCCATCCCTCTACAGTATCTGTCTGTCTGTTTACCTATCCAGCCATCTACAGTATGTGTCTGTCTGTCGGTTTACCTATACTGCCAGCTACAACATGTAGCTGTCTGTCTGTTTACCTCTACAACTATCTGCAGTATCTGTCTGTCTGTCTGTCTGTTTACCTGTCCTTCCATGTATAGAATCTGTCTGTCTGGTTACCTATACAACCATCTACAGTATATGTCTGTCTGTTTACCTATCCAGCCATCTACAGTATCTGTCTGTCTGTCTTTTTACTTATCCCTCCATCTCCAGCATCTGTCTGTCCTGTTTACCTGTCCATCCATCTACAGTACCTGTATGTCTGTTTACATATACAGCCATCTACAGTATCTGTTTGTCTTTTTACCTATCCATTGTGATAGTTTAGATTACCCCCTGTTAGAAATAAGGCTATGGCATTTCTCTTTGTACCCCTCCAGTCTACTGCAGGAGCATTTTTAAACTTTTCTGTATAACTAATTTTCATTTTCTACTACTGGGGGTAGGCCACCCATAGTAGTACATCTTCTCCCTTGACTATTCCCTCTTTGTATTCCTTTTCCTCCCCTACCATATGCCCTTATGAGAACGAGCACTAGAACAGTAAACTGACATAAAGAATAAAGACTAAATAATAATTAGCAGAAATAATCTGCACAGAGTTGGTTATGTACGTGTTTAATAATAATAATAAAATTTATTTAATTAAGCGCCTTTCAAATTTTTCAAAGCGCTGTACATAAAAACATGAAAACACAGGCATAATCAATACATACAATAGAGCTACACAAAACAAATATTACAAAACTAAAATAACCAATTACAACACAGCAGAAAATGCCTTCTCCCATAAAAAAGTCTTTAAGGCCTTTTTAAAACTCCCCACCATCGTACTCTCACGGAGCTGACGGGGCAGAGAATTCCAGAGGATAGGAGCAGCAAAACCAAAGGTGTGGGCTCCAGAAGACTTCAGATTTACCCTCGGAATCTCCAGCAACCCCTTGTCAGCCGAGCGGAGCTGTCTCAGAGGGGTGTAGGGCACCAGGAGCTCTTTCAAATAGTCGGGACCTAGACCGTGTAGGGCTTTGTAGGTCAAAAGACCCACTTTAAAGGTGATCCGCCACTGTATTGGCAGCCAGCGCAGAGTGCGCAGCACCGGGGTAATATGGGCCGTTCTAGAAACCACAGTCAACAAACGTGCTGCCGTATTCTGCACTAGCTGCAAGCGGCAAATGTCAACCCCAGAAAGTCCTAGGTAAAGGGAGTTACAGTAATCAAGACGAGATGTCACGAAGGCGTGGACCAAAACTGGCAGGTCACAAGGTGGAACCAGGTGCCTAATCCTGGCAATGTTTCTAAGATGAAAAAATGCAGTCTTGACAACTGCAGACACCTGATAATGAAGGGTCAGGCCAGTGTCAAGCTCCATGCCCAGGTTACGCACCCATTCGGATGTGAGGATCTGGTCTGCCCCCAGAATTAGTCCAGAGAGGGACCTCTTACTGTGTTATGTTCCCTAAAGAGTTAATAAATGCTCAGTTAGAGACAGGCCAATATCTTTTTGGGCACTGTTGTGTTATTTGCTGTTTAAAATGTGCCCCGATGTGCATTTGTGCTAATGAAAGTGCCCTGGAGTGAAAGGCAATAAGTTAGTGTCCCCTTTGAAAAGCTGCACTCCATTTCAAGAAATGTTTGGCAGCCAATTGTTTTTATGTCCTTTTCAGTCTGCAAGGGAAACATTAAGGGAACACTATGGTCTCACTTCCAAGCAGCAGTGTAGGAGGTAGAGCGACTGATTGCACAGTTGGGTGTGTTGAATACAGATGTGGGATTTGTCTTTTTAAAGCAGTTTGTATATAAACACCCTAAAGAAGGCATAACTAATGTGCAGAAACTAAATATAGGAGTGTTTCCTTTAGTATTCTATGCAGAGAGTCCTCTTACCTGAGCTAAGCCTTCTTGGAAACAGAAATGCACTTCAAGGAGCCAGCAGCCCCATGATGAGGCTGTTATATAAGAAACTCTGCAGCTGTCACTCAGCTGAAAAGGGGCAGAGTTTTCTTGTCTACAAGTAATTAAGAAGTCTTTCTCAACAGCTTCAGTGACAGAGTGTTAAAGGCAGAATGAAATAACACCTTATGATTGTATGTGTTTCCTCTGTATATACAGTCAGTCTGATCTCCCATATGTTTGTACTAACCAGAATATTCCCCTGTATTAGAAAAGAGGTGGATCAGCTGACACTAGTGTCATAGGAGGACTGCACTATAAAAGCTGCCACTGAGCTAAGGTTAGTCAGATCATCCTGGGAGAGTGTCCTGAGAGGCTGGTCTCAGACAACAGAAGTTGGTAGAAAATTGTACTGGTTAAAGTATTCTACACTGTGGCAGAATCACTGGAGGGAAGTGATTCTGAAGCTCGAGGAGAGCTCATTTATTTCTTTATTGTTTTCTTTTGTTTATAGTCTGAAGTTTAAGACAGTATTACTTTATTATTGATTTGTTTTTATTTTTGTATAGCATGATTTGCTCTACATTATTTTTACAAAAATTAAAATCACACAGAATTTGTGTGTTGAACAAATCTTGGAGTACTGTGTATGCTTTCATTACCCTACCCCACAAACCCTACCACAGAACTTGGTTTCAGAAGTGAGATCTGGTTGTCTTACGTGGTGGGAGAAACCAGTATCCAGTACAACACTTGGTACTAAGGGTAATAATAAGGCATGTCAGACGAGGAGGAGAAGAGTGATATGGCAACAGGAGGAGTGAAGAACCAGACACAGGTGTTGAAATCTGTAGAGATACTGATTATGGGAGTAGAGTCTGTGGTGTGGACTCAAAGAGCAAAGGACCAGACTGAGGAGTTACCAGAAGAGGAAGAGAGGATGGAAGAGGAATGATGCAGCTAATTGGAGGAACCACCAGAAGGGCTTCCACAGTTGATGCGCTGGCTAGCCATACATCAGCTAGAGATGGAGAGAGAGAGGGAACAGGAGCGTTGAAGACAAGACACCAGGTGGGCAGAAAAACTAAGGGCATTTTGGGACTTGGGAGCTGGTCGAGGGCAAGATGGGGGTCAATCAGATAAAAACCCGAAAGATATCAAACTAACTAAAATGATGCCATCAGATGACATTGAAGGTTATCTGATCACCTTTGAGAGAGTGGCAGAAGCATGTGGGTGGTCTAGGACTCAACGGGTAGTATGACTGGCCCCATACTTAACTGGAAAAGCACAGCTGGCATACACAAATATGGATGCTAGATCTGCCTGTACCTATGATTTGGTTAAGAAGGAGATCCTTAAAAGGCATGACACTACTATGGAGATGTACAGGCATAGGTACAGAACCCTTAAATACCAGAGTAAATGATGCCCCTAGAGAAGTTTTTACGTGCCTCAGGGAGTTGTGCATGAAGTGGATACAGCCAGAAGGAAACACTGTTGGAGATGTGATAGAGACTATTATAGTTGAGCGATTCCTACAGATATTGCCCCAGGAAGTCCAGATATGGGTGCAAGAACATAAGCCTGAAACAGCAGAAATAGCCATCACGTTGGCTGACCACCTACCTTTCTGCCCACCAGAATACCAAGCAGATAGTCAATAGACCCCCGGGAAATACCACTGTCAGAGTTAATGCCCCCACATAACAAACCTATGAACCAAGGTATGGGAGGTGTGATGCTAGGAATGACAACAGAGGAGTGACAGAGAGGACCTTCTCCTCTAACATCGTATGTAGGAATTGTAAAGGACTGGGTCATATCACCAGGTTCTGCCCCACAAAAATGAATGACTCAGTACATTTTGCTTTATTAAATCCTGGACATTTTTTCACCGATGTCCAGATTGAGGACAAAACCTTTGCAGCTGTCATTGAATCTGGGAGTAAGTAATCCCTGATAAGACCAGAGTATCTAACCAATAGAGAAAGAGGACCCAGTATGAGCATGGTGTGTGTGCATGGGGACATACACTGTTATCCTACTGCAATGGTAGAATTGGTTATTAAGGAACGTCCTACCTTGATTACTACTGGAGTAGTACCACATTTGCCCGTACCCATGGTGATTGGGTATGATTACCCAGACTTTACATCCCTCATTCCGGAAAAAGGAACTGTAGTGTCAGTAACGATGAGGGCGCAGGTGAAGAAACAGAGAACTTGGAGATATTTTTCCTTTTCAGGGGACATAGTTGAAGAACTGGGAAAGTCAAAACTCTTTCATAATGCCAAGAAGAAACAACAGAGACAATGGCATTTGGAACAAAAAGGGTTAACCCCAGAGACTATGGATGGTATTTTTAAAAAGGCTAATGTGATTATGGAACAAAAAGCTGATACAAGTTTAGAACCTTTCTTTTTACAGGTGGGACAGATACCATCCCCAGGCAATCCTGAGATTATACCTCAGAATGGGTTATTATATCGTGTATGTAAAAATCCAGTGTTTCAAGAACGTATTGAGCAATTGTTGGTGCCCCAATGTTTTAGAGATGATCTTTTGTATCTCAGCCATGACTTCCCTTGGGCAGGCCATGCAGGGAGAGACAGAACCCTCGGTCGGTTAAGCCAGCATTTTTTGGCCAGGGATTCATGAGGATGTGGCTAATTACTGCAGGGCCTGTGAAAGTTACCAGTTAGTCGCACGGGTTGGAAAAAAGGATGTGGTTCCCTTAATGCCATTACTTTTAGTTACAACCCCTTTTGAGAGAATAGGGATTGATGTGTTGGGGCCCCTGAACAAAAGTAAGAAAGGCAACAGGTTCATCCTGGTCATTTGAGACTACACTAGCAAGTACCCAGACGCCATTCCTATGAGGTCAGTGATCACTCCAAAAATAGCAGATGAGTTGATCAAAGTGTTTAGCCAGGTAGGAATACCCAAAGAAATAATAGCGGATCATGGTAGTCATTTAAATGCTGCTTTATTAAAAGAGCTATACCGACTCCTGGGTATTGTGGCACTGAGAACTTCCCCTTACCATCCCCAGACAGATGGACTCACCGAGTGGTTTAACCAAACCCTCAAGAGGATGTTGAGGAAGTTTGTTCATGAAGAAGGTAATGATTGGGGCAAGTATCTCCCTTTCACCTTATTTGCCTATCATGAGGTCCCTCAGGCATCCACTGGATATTCCCCCCTTTGAACTACTCTATGGTAAGAATCCCCGAGGATGGTTAAACTAGAAAGACCTTTTAATCCAGACGTCATTTGCCATGCAGGCCAAGGGAAGGGACACATTGCTCATTTTTGCCCAAAGAGAAAGTCAGTTCCTACCTAATTAGCTTTAGCGAACTGGGGACAGTATGTCACAACTGTGGTAGTAGAGAGAAAGGAAATGGCTGGACTTCTGGATTCAGGAAGTTGTCAGACTTTAGTAAAAGTCAATTTAGTACCAGACTGTACAGATATGAGGGCAACCACGGGAGTAACCTGCATCCATGGAGACACCCATTTTTATCCTTTGCATGCCTTAAACGTACATATCCAGGGTACTACATACCAGACGGAGGTTGGGGTGGTACTGCATCTCCCTGTTTCAGTAATAATAGGCCATGACTACCCTGAATCGACTATGGTATTGGCTGGTGCTACACACCTGGGTGCTGCTACCATCCCGGTTCAAACAAACAGGCATGTGACTGGCAGCAGTTGTTTCCCTTTGAGGAGGATGTATGTGGACTGCCAGGAAAAACAAGGAAATCCAAATGTGGGAAGTGGTTGGATAAGAAGATGTGGACACAGGCCCACACAGACTCTGTACCAAGCAAGGAAGAGACAGTTACCGGTATGTGGGACATTAATATGGATTGTGATTTTTGTACTGAACTGGAAAAGGATTTAACTTTAAAACCCTTCTTTTTACAGGCTGAGAATATAGATCAAGGCCAGGCAGGACCATTGATACTGTTTAGAAATGGCTTACTGTATAGGGATTGCACTAATCCAGCCACAGGGGAAATAAAAGAACAGTTACTGGTACCTAAAAAATACAGGTTCCATTTCATTCACATAGCTCATGATTCCCCCTTAGCTGGTAACTTAGGGAGAGAACACACTTTAAGCCTGTTATTGCATAGATTCTTCTGGCTAGGTATGCACAGCCAGGTAGCTACATACTGCTAGAGCTGTGAGGCCTGTCGGAAGGTGTCACCGGTGACTAAGAAGGAGAAAGTTCTTTTACAGCCCTACCCTTGATCACCACTCCGTTCGAATGAATAGCAATGGACGTAGTAGGACCCCTCCCTAGAAGTGCTAAGGGAAATCACTTTGTGTTAGTGATTTGTGATTATACCGCAATATATCCCAAAGCCATTCCCTTAAGAGCCACAACAGCTGATAAGATTGCTGATGAGTTGATGAAGATCTTTAGTCGGGTAGGAATCCCGAAATAAATTGTAACGGACCATGGGTCTAATTTCTGTTCCCAGCTTTTGAAACATTTGTATCAAACATTAGGAATAAATGCACTCATACCTCACCATATCACCTCCAGGCAGATGGTCTGGTTGAATGTTTCAACCAGACCATGAAAAGAATGATACAGAAGTTCACGCAAGACAAGGGTAAGAATTGGGACCAATACTTTCCATTTCTAATATTTGCATACAGAGAAGTGCTCCAGGCATCTACAGGCTTTTCCCCTTTTGAGCTATTCTATGGAAAAAACCCTAGAGGCCCGTTAGATGTTATCAAAGAACACTGGGAGGATGGGAAAAAGATTATTGGTTACATGACCACAGTGGAGTATATTGCTAAGTTATGCCAGAAACTGGTAAAATACATACAATTGGCACATCACCAGAATGTAGTATGACAAATGGGGTATAAAACACATTACGATTTGGGAGTAGGTAACAAGTCCTTCCAAACTGGGGAACGGTTCTTTTGTTATTGCTATCCTCTGATAACAAACTTTTAATGAAATGGCAGGGACCCTATGTGATCAAAAGACAGGTAGGACCTGTCAACTATGAAACTGAGTTGTCGGAAAAGAGGCACAAAAAATGGATATATCATGCCAATTTAAAAAAAAAATGATTTGATAGACCCCAACCTTTCGTGTATGTCCACCCTAAACAAAGAAAGTGAATTGAACACTGCTTATCGCAGACTAGAATGTACTGGGGAAATTAAAGATTTGAATATTAATTATGCATTGTACCCCAAACAACAAGAGGATCTTAAAAAAGTGTTAACCATCTTCCAATTCAATTCAATTCATGTTTATTTATAAAGCACCTTTCAAAATCAAGGCGCTGTACATAGCAATAAAAACAGAGAACAACAATTAGACAATCAAACTATAAAGAGAAAGCCAAGTTAAAAAGATATGTTTTAAAAGCAATTTTAAAACTATCAACAGTCGAGCATTCTCTCAACCAATGAGGTAGAGAATTCCACAGGGTAGGAGCTGAGAAAGCAAAAGCACGAGATCCTGATAACTTCAAGCGACCCTGGGAATCTCTAGCAATCCCTCATTAGGCGGGCCGGAGAGGCGGAGGGCAGTAGGAGTCAGAAGATCTTTCAGGTAGCCGGGTCCCTGATCATGTAGAGCTTTAAAGGTTAGTAAACCAACCTTAAGGTGATTCACCACCGCACAGGCAGCCAGTGCAGTTCGCGAAGCACAGGTGTGATATGACTGGTTCTTAAAGTCCCAGTCAATAGCCTGGCTGCAGCATTCTGCACCAGCTGCAGGCGGTGAATATCAACCCCTGGAAGCCCTAGGTATAGGGAATTACAGTAGTCCAAGCAGGTAGTAACAAAGGCGTGAACCAAGGTCAAGAGGTCCTCCTGGGGAATCAGATGTTTCACCCTTGCGATATTCCTCAGATGATAAAAAGAGGTTTTGACAACAGCTGACACCTGAGATTTCAAGGTCAGACCATAGCGTCAAAAATAACACCAAGGTTAGCACCTGTCGAGAGCTGGAGAGGCGGTACCCCGCAAGTGATAAGCCTGATGGATGTACCACTTGAACCCTCCCAGGATGACCTGGGCCCACAACCAATACCTCGGTCTTATCCGGATTAAGCTTCAACCAACTCAAACTCATCCAAATTCTGATTTCATCCAGACAGTTGTTAAGTACGGAGAGTGCATCACTCTGATCGGGGAGAAAGGATAGATACAGCTGAGTATCATCTGCATAACAGTGAAAACTCAGGCTGTATCTCCTGATGATTTCTCTAATGGCAGCATGTATACTGCAAACAACATGGGAGCTAAAATGGAACCCTGGGGTACCCCACATGGCAGGGAAAAGGCATCAGAGGAATAAATTCCAGTAGCGACTCTTTGAGACCTACCAGTGAGGTAGGATCGAAACCATTCATAGACTGTACCAGACAGTCCACAAAAGCCATAGCCGCTCAGCTAGCACCTCCTTGGTCTACAGTATCGAATGCTGCAGAAAGATCAAGAAGGACCAGAATGGTATAAGCCTTTCGATCTCTGGCCATTAGGAGGTCACTCAGTACCAGAACAAGGGCAGTCTCAATGTAATATGCCTCTTCCTGAAACCAGATTGGAGTGTATCATAGACATTATGAGAGGTGAGATATTCATCCAATTGCAGTGCACCTGCCTTTTCAATAACCTTACCAACAAATGGCAGGTTAGAGATAGGCCGGTAGTTAGCTAGACAGTCTGGGTCCAAGGAGGATTTTTTAAGGAGTGGATGGACAACTGCCTTCTTAAGGGGATTAGGAAAAACCCCCCTCTCCAAGGATTTCCAGACAATGTCAGCAAGGATTGGGTAGATGACATCTATACAACCTACTAACAGTGGTGTGGGACCCGGATCCAAACTACAACTAGTCCAACACTCTTTTATGACAAAACCCGTTAAGGTTATAGGAATAGAGCACTGAATCGAAGTGAACCAGACAAACCCTATTCGTCAAAAACCTTATCAGTTGCTGGAAAAGGTATGAAAAGATGTGGTTGGTGAGATTATAAAAATGAGAAGTTTGGGGGTAATAGAGCCTTCAAAAAGTGCATGGAGTTTCCCAATGGTGGTAGTAGATAAGAAGGAAGGAGGTGTGAGAATTTGTTTGGACTCTCACAGGTTAAATACAATCTCTAAATCTGATGGGTACCCCATGTCCTGAATAGATGACATAATAGATTGTCTTGGTAATGCCCAGCAGATCAGTACCCTGAATTTTTTTTTTTTTTACCAGGAGAGACTGACTAAGCTGGAAGCTTGTTTACAGGTGCAACCTGGGAGCACAAGGACATTAAGAGACTTGCTCAGGGTTACACAGTATGCAAGCGGGGGCTGTGGGATTCAAACCCAGGTCTCTGGGTTTGCAGCTCTGAGCCTTAAACCGCTGTGCTATACTGCTTCCTTCCTTCAGATCAGTACCCTGAATTTAAACAAGGGATACTGCCAAATTCTGTTAGATTGTGCCTCAAAGGAAAAGACTGCCTTTAGCACTCCTTTGGGACACTATCAATTTGTCACAATTCCCTTCGGGCTTCATGGTACCCCTGACACCTTTCAACGGTCTATGGACACCCTGTTATGAGAGCATCAGGCATATAGTGAGGTGTACCTTGATGATGTGGTGATCTGTAGTCCAACATGGGAAGACCACATGGTACACCTCACTAATGTCCTGGGGGCCATAGCAACAGCAGGGTTAACAATTAATCCAGCCAAATATTCACTTGCTATGCAAGAAACAGAATACTTGTTTTTTATGATAGGAAGCGGAAAGGTTAAGCCTGATATAGGGAAGGCGGATGCCATAGCACACAGTCAATGACCCACAACAAAAAACATGTAAGAGCATTTTTGGGCTTGGCTGGTTATTATAGACAGTTTGTACCCAATTGTTCAACTATTGCAAGCCCCCTGATTGATTTAACAAAAAAGAGCAAACCCACAAAGGTACAGTGGACACCAGCCTGTGAAGAGGCCTTCTGGACGTTGAAGGCAATACTATGTGAATCTTCTGTACTACACAGTCCTGATTTCTCATGCCCCTTCGTGGTTGCAGACTGATGCCTCCAATTCTGGCATAGGTGCAGTACTATCCCAGATGGTAGGAGGAGAAGAACATCTGGTTATATTTATTAGCCATAAGCTGCATGAAAGAGAGAGACCCGGTATTCTACAATTGAAAAAGAATGCTTGGCCGTACGTTGGGCCATAGAAACACTAAAGTTTTATTTATGGGGAATGGAATTTGAAGTTATATCTGATCATAACCCCTTGTGTTGGTTACATGCTATGAAGGACAACAATCCCCGCATTATGCGGTGGTATCTTGACCTGCAAACTTACAGGTTCATTATTCATCACCAATCTGGTAAAATGAATTGTAATACAGATTACATGTCCCGCTATGGGGCTATACAAATCATTCAGACAGTGTCAGACCTTGGGGTAAACGACAGAGAGTGAAACAGAGGAAAGCCTCCATTTCCAAATTAGTTTGTTGATGTTTTGATTTTTGTTATGGGACTCCGAGGTGGAACTTTGGGAGTGGGTGGGCTGAAGCTCCATCTCTCCTTAAAGAGAGAGATCTGATCTGGTATGTGTGAATGGCTGGAAAGAATTAGAAAGAAAACAAGGTAAGAAGTTTCCCCCCCCCTTAGTTTTCCTCTTAAGCAGGGAGGAGTATGTCATGGTGTTAAAATACACTAAAGACCAAACTCAAGTCTGTTGCAACAGCACTTGTCTTCATTCTTTCTTCTTTCCTGAATTATTTTCCCCCTTGTCAGGTAGGCCACCTGAGAAGGTTCTATGGTATCCCTGCTTTCTCTATTCCAGGTCTCTAGTATTAATATTGGTGCCATGAAACAGCTCTACCCTACTACAGTCAGAAGGTGTTTTGTGAGAAAATGTTTCTGCTGTAAACAGACAGTGTATAGTGCAGTTAGGTATCCCGGGACAACCCCCCCCCTTTCCCAAAATGTATGCCGTTAAGGAGTACTCTTGCATGAAATGATAGATTGGTTGGTGCATATTTCATCATGAAGGACCTTGGATGAAGTGAGGGAAAATTCAATTAGCTGGAGGGAGAGTTCCCCGATGTCCAGCAAATAAACAGAGTCTACAAAAAAAAAAAAAGAAATCTAGCGTATTATTTGTCCTACACATAGCCATTGCTGCCAAATTGAGCCCCCTGTAATATTTGCACCAAAGCAGGGTAAAAATCCAAAAGATGACACTGCAGTTCGGTGCACTGTTATTTATTTTCTTTTTCTTTGCATTTCATTTAATGTCATGACAGATTCTCTGTAAGCGGGCACCCAGCTGCCGCACACCTCAGGAATAACTCGAGCTGCAAGCCTGCTGGTGGGGAAATGCCCAATGCTAGCTCTGCAGGAATTATGTGTCCCGAGGGTTTTATTCCTAAAATTAAAAGCAGTGACCAAAAGGAGTAGGGAGGCAAAAGCTATCAAACTGTACAGTTTGCCTGTGAGTCCCGACCTCCTTCTTTTGCATTTTGCATATCATAAAAAGGAATGCATTTTGCTGTCTCAAACACTGCACCTGGAGGGTCTTCCGACAGAATCCTCCCTCCTTCTGTGCCTGTGTGTATAGAGCCATCTGGCCTTAACCTGGATATACCAATAGTCCAGATTTCAGGTAAGCGGAGTTTTCCGATCAGAACTCTTCCAAAAATACAAGAAAAGGGTTTTTATTTGGATTGCTGCTTAATATATGGAGTGAGTAAATGTTATGTATAGCACTCTTTAAAGATGAATAATTGTTGGTAATAAATGGAATAAAAGAAAGTCTTCCTGACCTCTTCAGGTATATATGACTCCCCACTCTAAGACAGAATGCTGTAGGGATCAGTGGAGTACTGACCCAGAGCCTTCATTAGCCTGCTTCTGGTGATGTGGTTCTGAAATGTAAATACTTGATTGCCTTCTATTTATTTCCTTAATTTTGTCGACAGTATGCTTATTATTGTTTTGGAGAAAATAAATCCATGTTTTGATTTGCACTTCATCCTGGTGTTGGTGTCCGTCCTTATCCCACATCCTCACACACACCAGCACACACTTAGTCACTACTTTCCTACTGTAACTATACTTTCAGCAGCCAGAGTTAAAAATACACACTTTCCACACACTATAGGCCGTAGTCATGAAGGTGCAGAATGGCTACGTCACCCTGCACTTACCTGTGCCCACTACACCCCTGCACAGGATTCATCTTCCATGTATGCCCCCCTACCCACCCTATCCCTCAGTCAAGTGTGGTGCTCTCCATACGGGGGCAGGCTGTGGGTGGTGCATGGGGGGTGTGCCAGCACTCTACAGCATGCTGCAAGGTGCAGCATGCTGTGCATGGGGAGTGGACAGCTATGCCATCCCAGGGCAGCCATACACCCAGTATGTGCCATCTGGGTAACTGCCATCATACGGTGACTGCGGGATTCCACGGACCCCCCAAAATGGATGCCCCTGCCATCTGGGCACTTCTTAGTGGGCCAGAGGTGGTGGACTGGCCACATTCCCTCCAGTGCAGTCCACACACTGTGCACTGGCAGCCAACATGGTGCCCTGCGGGTGCAAGTGATCCACTGTTGGGACCCGGGATGGGCAGCTGATTGGCTGTCTGCCCAGGTTCTCTGCCCCACACCTAACCACCCCAGGGATCCTGCACACCAGGGGGGTGGGGCTGTGGAAGGCAGCCATGTGAAGGCTGGTGTTGGTGACTGTGGCCCCCACATGGACCTCCCACAGGTGCAGAGCTGCATGGGTGGGATACGCACCTTTGGTGCATAGTTCCCACCCCTTCATGAATAGCTCCCATTGTTTTTATCAAGGAAAGATGTCTGATGATGTCCTTTAACCCCATAAAATTAAATTCTTTCATTGTCAGACCCATCAGAAGCTATGAACTCTAGCAAAAGATGAACTGAATATTACAGGGTTAAAGGTCAGCTAGGCTGATAATCCTTCATTCTTACAAGTTAATAAACTTTGGACTGATAATTAGTTGTTAGTGCAGTATAAAACTGTGGACTGGTAATTTGTTGTTGATACAGTATTAGCCACTGCCCAGCAACTGAAACACAAATTGCAATGAGAAAGAAACAATGTGACCCGATAAGGAATCAAACCCAATGTCCCAGTGCTCCACGACTGAGCTGTCAGGCCCAGGTAGCAGCAGAGACCAATTACAAGAAAGTCAGTACTACTAATCTACAGATTAGCAACAATTTTTTTGTAGCAATTTAAAAAGAAAGGCAGAAACTTACAGACAGAAATGTTCAGCTCATAGTTTGTTGTTTGGTCAAAGACCTTTACATAGAAAAAAAAATAGTACAAATTGAATCAACATAGACATACCTTTATCCTGTTAGAATATAATGTTTCATAAAAACTGTGCAATACGCAAGGGGCATATCTATCAAGCCTTATCATATTAAATATTGTTTTATTAACTTAACTATCTATAACATTATTTCATGAAAACATTTGGAATCATTTAAAATAACACTTTTCCTGTCCATAACATCCTTACATAAATACATTTGTGAGCATTTTAAATCACATAGTTCATATTAATGTAACCACCCCCTCCCTGCTACTTTACACAGTTAGCTACTCCTGGCACCCATAACTGGGCACAGACGTCAGAAACATTTAAACAACTGGTACCATCCGTAGCTTTGGGGAATGTATATCAAGCTCGTTATTCTAGAGATCAAAGGGGTGGAGGTGTACAAAAGCAATATAACCTATAAGGTATTTACAGAACCAGGTCCTGAGGAGAGAACATTTTGCTAGGGCTATGGAAGACCTATCTTCTGGAAGGGTACCCAGTAAATCCACATACAGGAAGCAATAACGTAACTGTCCAAACCATAGTTGGGGTTCTAGACTGTGACTTTATTCCAAAAGATGTTCTCTAAAGCAAGGGTGGACCCCCCAGGGTTTGCACATCATGGCACTAGGAACTTGCAGAACAACAAATTGACTGTATCTGACAGAAAACTCTCTTTGTATTCCCACACTGTAGGACATTGAACATCTTGCACTTGTATTCCCACAGGACATAGGACACTTCTTCCATTGGCACTGGCCACAACTGAAAACACATTTACTAACAAAACACTTGCACCTTGTTTCCCACATGTTGTAGGACATTGAACATTTCTTCCACTGGCACTGGCCACAACTGAACATACATTTTGCTAGAAACTAGCACAACCCACTTCGAGGGGTAAAATCCTCTTCAGACATTGGCCGTATGTCTAAAGTAACCAGGTGCCCTTAGTCTTAGGTGCTGTTAGTCCTGAACTAGTTACTTCAGATGGGGTCTGCCCACCCTTTGCTCCCAAATCCATACTCCGTCCTTCTTTCAGAGTTACACCTTAAACATTTTAAAACACACTTTGGAAAATGCTTAATTGAATGAAACTTTGGCATCCAGCATTTAAATCACTACACTGGTAGTGGAAGAACTAAAGTCCCAAACAATGTAATATAGTCATACCTCTGGACATCACACACTTTAAATGAGAACAGTCTCATACAGTACTTCTGAACAGAAAAGTTATGCATTTCCCTTTTAGCCAGAGAACACAACAGCACAGGTACTTGCTTTCTGCAGCAAAATTCAGATCCTACTCACTGTTAGACATTTCAGGCAGCTTCAAAATATCCTGGATCAAAAAGGGGCTTACCCCTTGGATCCATACACTAGCAGTCCTTTTCACCACTCCAGGGATGAAAATCAGGAGATCCTGATGTAGACAATGGTTTCCACCACTTCTCTTGGCAAACTGGAGAATACCAGGACTAGGGTGAGAATGCAGGGCTCTCACTCAGAGCCCTCAGCTGAGCAGTTCTCACTCCTCTCATTTCCAACTACAGACTCACACTGACCACTGTCTCAAGATTCTAAACTCCCTCCTCACAGCTGGCAAAGGCTTATGCTGCTGCAAGAGTTCCAAATTAGCTCATCCCTTCCATCTTAGCTGAAGCCAAGTAAACAAAAGAGTGAGCAGGTGAAAACCCCATTTAACTAGTTAATCACCAGCTGCTTCTCCCTGCCTGACACTGATGCTGAGGGGATTCTAGTAATCCCAAGGACTGGGTGGTTACACTAATAACATATTCAAATCTCTAAATAAATAGCTTGATGCAGCTCAGTTACTATGTTTCAATCATATTAAACAGATTGCTTTTAAATAACCTACAACTCTATTTATTATCAGGTCATCTTCAACACTGAGCATTATATGCATCAGAATGTTTTTATTTGAGGATTGAATTGTGTCCCATAAGGGATGCAATCAGTATGTTCATGGTTTGGTATACAAGGAGCAAATAAATATAACATGGTGAAGATATTCAGGTTCTGACTTCGTACAGTCACAATATCATTCAGAAAAGTGATGTGTTGTATAAGTTTATAAAATGGGAAGAAAAAAATAGCTGTTTTTAATTGGACATTACCTGTGCATTAGATGGATCTAATGCACAGGTAAAAAAAAAAAAAAAAAGAGCCAGTCACAAATGGTAATGAGTCCCTTTTGATATAAATGCTGGATTGGAATGTTGGCATTTCAAACAGCAGCCATTTTTTTTCTCCTCAGCCAGACAGTTTAGAACTGTACCTCAGATACCATTTACAACAACCAGGCAGTAAACTTTGAATTAAATTTCATACCAGAAATGGAAGACAATTTACCACTAGAACAACAACCTGAAAACCAGTCATCATTAACGGCCCTGTCTGAAATCACCAATACAGTGAGTACAAGATATGCCAATATCTCTGCCACAGAAATAGATAAGATAGAAGAGAGCATAAATGAAAGCAACACCATAAAGACAACTGCCTGGGCATTAGGAGTTTTCAGTGACTGGCAATCAGCCAGAAACATAACCTTAGACTGGAAAGAAACCCCTGTTCAAGAGCTTAATGTGATTTTTAGGCATTTTTATGCAGAGGTTTGCACTTCAAATGGATCTGAATATGCCCTCAGCAGCTTTTCTGGCCTGCGTGCTGCTTTGAACAGGCACCTAAATTCACTGGCAGTTGGCAGAAACATCAACATTATTAGCGACCCCACTTTCAAGTCTAGTAACACAGTATTTGTGTCAGTCATGAAACGGTACTGGAAAATCAGAAAGACAAATCAAAACACCATGGCGCTATTTCAAAAACTGATCTGGAACTCTTAAGACAATCACCCGTCCTGTCAGCGAACACCGCGCCTGGCCTTGTCTGTAAAGTGTGGCTGGATATCCAGCTCTACATGGCCAGATGTGGCAGGGAGGGGCTCAGAGAAATGAAGGCTGATAATTTTATAATAAAAAAAGATGACAGTGGACTTGAATATGCTATGTTGTCATACAACAAGCACACAAAAAAATCATATTGACCCAAATGAAATTAACCGAGAAACCTACAGTGGCTTCATGTACGAACTCCCTGGCTCTCCTCTATGCCCTGTTTCCAGACTGAAGAAATATCTCTCGAAGTTGCATCCTGATGCTCCATCATTTTACTGTCACCCAAAACGGCTGTTCCAGCATTTATTGGACACTACCAGCACCTGGTACTCAAAAGTACCAATGGGATTAAATTATTTATCATCTATGATGTCCCGAATTTCAAAAGAAGCTGGGTTGCCCAACTGCTACACTAACCACAGTGTCCATGCCATGGCAGTGCAATTAATGTCCGATGCTGGTGTAAGAGGTCTGAACCTCACTTTCAGGTTCTTGGCAATATTGGGAATGCAAATAATCACAAACAGGTTGCATTCGAGTAATAAACAAGTTTATTACTACAAAAGGGATAAATCACAGTTGCCCTAAGCAGTTCTTACCAATACGAACGGGGAGCCAGTGCTAAGCGTTCCCTACACCTTGAGGTTTCTCTGTAGTCTCGGATCTCTCGGGTCTCTGAGGTGTAAAGCCTGTGCATAACATTATATACCTGTGACAATTACTATGGTTACTAAAAGATAGAAACATTTCTAGTTACAGAGATGAGCCCTATTGGCTAAATTAGAGGTGGCTCCACGGTCCAAGATAACATTATATAATTCTGTAAAGTCATCAGTTTTAGAACAAAGAAGTTCTTATACAAAGTCTTACATAACAAGGTGCAGTGGTGCACATCACCAAAGGATGGCAATTTTGCCTTACATATTACAATTACTTCAAGGACAGGTGTCTTGGCATCTGACAAGTAAGAAATAGACAGAAAATACATGGTATAATATGTGTGCATTAGCAAGCAAAGTGGGTTACAACAATATGCGTTCATATCCTGACATCTACTCTTGTACGGTAGATGCCCTTAGCCCTATGTATTAGTATAACTTATGCCTAAACTTTAGCTGTCTACGGTGTACCTCCAAGGGTATCAATTAGGGTGCAGGGACCTCGTGTAACAATTCCCCCCCCTTGTTGCCTCCAAGGGCAACACAGGCAAATCCAAGGAATGGACAGGAGCAGTGGCCTTTTACAATCCCGACACGAGAGCCTTGTAAAGGAACTCAAGCTGCTCATGGTGTTGGCGCAGAGTACGTCATAGGCAGCAAAGCATAATAATCAAAGTGAATATTAAAAATGCTTGTATGATAACAAAACCTTTAAAAGTAATTTCTAACCAGGTGTTAGTCAATGCATTATTCATATCTCCATCATTGATCAGGCCAAAAACAGCTTCATTGGCTTTGGTTATATTATTGCTGATGTGGATGAGGTGTGTGTCCTTTCTGTCTAAAAGGGATTTCAGTGTAAGTGTAAGTGGATCTATGTGTACATTAAAGTATGGTAGGTATTCTGAGAGTGTGAGTAAATAATCTGGGTTACCATCAATAATATCTGCATCCATAAGGGGAATGGGGGTGATGACGATATGTCCAATAACAGTTTTCTGATGGGGAACAAAACAAAAGTTGGGGTAATCAATTGGACAAGTAACAGAACCATATGTATAAGACTTAACATTAGTCACTATACAGTACTCTCCGTCAGAGTTATACTGTGAACGTACAGCAGGTAGTCTCCATTTTTGCAACTGGACAGGGCATGTGTAGGTCGTCTTCGAAATCCGTGTTGACAGGCGATGAGCTTCCTTATGATAGGACTGGTAGATCTGATCTGGTAACGGCGTCGATTCAAAAGAGTTGGTGCCATTCTCAGTGATGTCATCATATATAGTGAAAGTCCAATCAATGATGTCTGGAGAGTAGCCACAAACAGGGCGTATAACATCAAACACATCTCATCGGCACAAGTAGATGTATTGCTTCTTTGCACAGCAGTCCATGTGCGGTGCCACCTAGGCATCCAGGAAGGAGTGGTAGACCAGTAGAGGTGGGAGATCCAGGGGTTCTCTGTAGATGTCGTCATCCAAATGCCCAATAGAGTGTGCCAGTGCAAGCTTGTCGAACAAAGCTGTAGTGGGATCAAAACGTGGTAAGGAGACAGTAAAGGAAATAAACATGGTATCTGTTATGGAACATTTCTTGGTAGAAAAACAAGGACCAGTGTTTGGGTGTCTGGTCACAAACCCCAAATTCCTCGCTGTGGAGAGAGGAATTGAAAAAGTCTGTTGCATACATAAAGAAACACAAGTTGAGAGTTTACATTAGGACAATACCATTTAGAGAGGCGTCTGTCATGTATTATGTCAAGGATTCTTCCAGTTTCTAAATCACGGAAGAGGTTGTTGATGGTAGTGAGGATGTATGAACCATATGCAGAACAAAGTATTTCCCTACCAATGTATTGTCTTTCAGCTTCTCTATTGTTCTGTTGTATAAGTGCATTAATCTTATCTTTTGAATCAGTGAAGGCTTTTGCAATGTCGTGCATGTTGTATACAGTGTATCATTCTTCCTGACTAAGACCATCCACACCATGCAATAATGGTGGTAGTACATTATTAACCAAACCAGTGGATAACTTAGCAGAATGACTCTTAATGGCAGCAATATCTGCTTTGTTCCAAATGGACATAGCAGTACCAAAAAGACTTGTGACAGTACCTGTAGCACCTGTAACATCAAAACTGTCAACTTCACGTTTAGTACGTTTATGATTAAGAGTACCAGGAGGGGTTTTCCTCCTAAAATTACCTCTATGTTCAGTAGAATAAACCCCAGTGAAAGGGTCCTTAGTACAAATCTGAAAGGCAGCTAAACTATCAAGCAATAAAGTACTATAGAATGCAGATGTATTGGTATTATGACACATACCAAATTCTTTCATATTCCAGTAAGTAAGATTAAACAAAACAGGTATATGCATGAACTGTAAATTATTAATTAAAGAACCTGGGAGGGCAGTAGCTGTGAGACCACTATGGGGACCAGGGTTATGTTTTGGACATTCCAAAAGCTGTTTTTCAGTGGGAGGCAAAACAGAAAGATATATGGCTGCAGAGACCATGTGGTGAATAGCACAGAATCTGCGGGCAGAATCTTGGGAGAGAGAGTTACAATAGGAAGGATCAATCAGAGCCGTAATGTTGTACAAACCAGAGTGTCTTAATGCAGTTTGTAACAAGGACAGTGAACCATTTGGGGATAATTTAGCGTTGGGCCAACCCTGAAAAGTTCCCTTGGAGAGTTTGGCCACAGGGAGATTTTGTCCTTGTGATGTGGTTTGCCACTCAATTTGAAGGGTAGATTTGTCAGGAGCAATGACCGAGGCAGTGAGGTAAGCATCGGAACCTTCCTGGACAGTATTCATAGTATCTGGTATTTTGATGGAAACTCCTTCTGTAGGGGGTGCTGGAGGATCCAGTTGTCGAAGGAGGTCCGGTACCATGCCTTGGGTGAAAGGGATCACTCCTTCAAGGAGGAGAGATAGGAACAAGATAGCCATCTTGTCAGTGTATCTGAAAAGGAAGATCAAAGATTAGTACATTAGTACAATTCTGCTCAGTGGGGTTAGGAAAAGTAAGTTTAAGTTCCTTTGTACAGTTTCAACTGGTTTGCATGTACCCATTTGTCAGTCAATTTATTGTTGTGGAGGAGTCTAACTTGATAGACTGCCGGACTGAGCTTGTTGACAATGGGGTAAGGGCTTTCCCACTTATTGGAGAAGGAGTGGGTGGGATGTGCAAATCGAAGTACCATTACCTGATCTCTGACCTGCCAATCCACTTCTTGTGCGTGTTTGTCAAATTGTATTTTGGACTGTTGCTGGGCTTTGCCCATGCAGTTTGCAGCATACAAGTGTGTGTGTATGAGGTATTTTCTGAGCTTTTCCACATACTGATCCACAGATACATGGTCTGCAGTGGGGGTGTGCAGGTCAAACAGTAAGTGTTCAGGTAATCTCATTTGTCTTCCAGTCATCACCTCAAAGGGTGTGAGCTGGGTAGTGGCTGAGGGTGTGCCCCTAATTGCCATAAGGAGTAAAGGCAATAGGGAATCCCAGGTCTTGGGATTGTCCTCAATGAATTTGGAAAGCATTTGCTTAATCCGCTTGTTGGCTCTTTCTACTTGACCTGAGGATTGAGGATGATAGGGTATGCGGAACTTTTGCTGAACCCCAAGGAGTTCAAGGGACTCTTTCATCAACTCACCTGTAAAACTGGTTCCTTTGTCGGAGTCCACCTTGAGAGGTAGACCCCACCTGGAGAAAATCTGTTCTACCAGGATTTTGGCAGTTGTCTTTGCAGTGCAGGTCTTAGTGGGGAAAGCCTCAACCCACTTAGAGAATAAGTCAGTTACCACAAGGGCATACTTGTTGTTTCTGCTGGTATTGGTCAAAGGGCCAATGAAATCAATTTGGATGGCATGCCAAGGGCCAGTGTGTCTTTGTGGTAAAAGTTCAGCATTTCATTTTGCAGGTATGGGATTGTTTTGTGCACAAACAAGGCAATTGTCAATGTATTGTTTAACATCTTTGGTAATATCAGGCCACCAGGCAGTGGTCTTGAGATGTTGGAGGGTATTCTCCGCTCCCTGGTGTCCACCAGTAGAAGTATCATGTACTTGGTGCAAAAATTCCGACCTCAAATGTCTGGGGACTACCCACAATTTGGTGGTAGTATCCTCTGGTTGGAACCAAATGAGTTTATCGTCAGGGGATAAGTGTAACTTACCTTCATGCCTGCGATATGGGTTATGTGTGGGGAGTCTTTCTTCAGTACCTTTGTCAAGGAATCTGAACACTTCTTTGAGTTCAGTGTCCAAATGTTGGGCTGCTGAGAGGTCCAGGGGAGAAAAAGACTCTGATTTCTTTTTACGAGCTGCAACATGTACTGCTGCATTGGCTTCTGGATGATCCATCATCCAGACGTCCCCCCCTCGGGCCCCTTCCTTAGCAAGGGTATCTGCTGTGTCATTAAATGCATGATAGGGATCATGTAGAGAGTGAGCTTTGACCTTGTGCACATAAAGTTTGTGTGGGTGTTTCTGTGCCAATGCGTGTATGTAGAATACCAATTCTTTGTATTTCACTGGACTGCCATCAGAGGAGAGGAAGGAGTTCTTCTGCCAGAAAGGGAGAAATTCTGTAAGGGAGCAACAAACCCAATTAATGTCTGTAAAAATGATGGTATCCTGAGTTCCATGTTGGATAAACTCAAGTGCACAGGCCACCGCTGCCATCTCTGCGTACTGTGATGAAGCTACACTACAGCGTTTAGATATTCTGACAGTGTTCCCATAGGGATACACTACCAAAATACCCATCCCTGCAATCTGTTCTCCCTGATAGTACGACACTGAACCATCAATGAAAACACGGCACAAAGAGGCACTTTCCAGTATCTCTGGTGTGGCAGGGAGGAATGGACCCGGATCTGGGAGGTCAGGTGACTGCAGTGTACTGTCATGGGGTTCCCCCTGAAAAAGGAGACCATGAGCTAGCAGAGACGGAACTTTGGTCTGGTGGACCTGGATATCTCTGTCCTGGAGGAGAAGTGACCAATGTGTCAGCCTTGTGTTTTTGACTGACCCATCCTTCACTCTATCTGAGAGTAGAAAGGTAGTTGGTGTGTGATTAGTGTTGAGAATCAGTGGTGAGTACCCAATGATATACAGGAAGTGCTTGACAGCCCAGTAGGTGGCTAGAAGGTTCCTTTCACAAAGGCCGTACTTCTGTTCCACTGGGGTCAAGAGCTGCGATGCATATGCAATTGGTCTCAAGGTGCCATGCACCTTCTGGGCCAGCACTGCTGACATAGCAATGTCAGAGGTGGCACACTCCAGATGGAATGGTAGTGCTGGATTGGGGTTTACCAGTGCTGGGGCAGAGGCCAAAGCCTGCTTCAGTGATGTCACAGCCTGGGTATGAACAGGGCCCCAATTCCATGGAACATCCTTTTTGAGTAGGTCATGCAGAGGAGCAGCTTTCTGAGCAAAATCACAAATAAAATCTCTCGAGTAGCTTACCATACCTAGAAACCTTCTAAGAGTTGCCACATTGGTGGGTAATGGCAAGTCTTGTAATCCCTGAATCTTTTTCCAAGTAGGGCTCCGGCCTTGGTCAGTTATTTTCAAACCCAGAAAGAGTACTTCTTTCTGACATAATTGTGCTTTTGCTGGGTTGCATTTCAGACCTGCTCTCTGAATGAGAGTCAGTAGTTCGTCCAAGAGATGCAGATATTGTTCCTGTGTGGCCGTGGCCAACAACAGGTCATCTATGTATTGTAAGAGACATTGGGGGGATGAGAAACTCTGTAGGGCATCCATCATGTGGAGATGGAAGAGGGATGGACTATTATGGAATCCCTGTGGCAAGCAAGTCCACATGTACTGTCGTCCTTCAAATGTGAAGGCAAACTTGTATTGACTCTTGAGGGCCAATGGTAATGACCAAAAACCATTGGAGATGTCCAGGGCACTGAACCATTTCTGATCTGGTGTTAAAAGTTGAAGCACATCTGGTGCTGACGCCACAGTTGGGGAGCAACTGGGAGTGACCTGATTCAATTTCCTGTAGTCAATAGTAAGTCTCCAGGTGCCTGTGGGTTTTTTCACGGGCCAAACGGGAGAGTTGGCAGTGGAAACACAGGTTCTGATTACTCCGTGTTTAAGGAGTGACTTGATCGTTTCTCAGAGAGAGGGTAAGGCTTCAGTGGAAAATGGGTATTGCCTTTGTCTTTCATGTGCCGGGCCTGGCACCTCAATAACAGTATGCATTCTGCCACAATCATGCTTGTTAACTGCAAACGCTTCCAAATGTTGTTGCAGAATAGATAGAAGTTTTGAAAAGAGTTCATGGTTCTTGAACAAATCTATGACATCATACTCTTTGTTGTTGATAGATATTGTTGCCACAGCATGTGAGTCAGGGAATTAGGACAGTATGGTATTGACCCTGGATCTGTATCAGCAGCATGTTAGCTAGCTCCACCACACATCCGTGTGGTGCAAGGAAGTCAATCCCGATGATACTAGGATGATCATGCAGCACCATTAGTTGGAAAGCATGTGAGGCCTTCAAATGGCCTAGCTCTACCAGTAAGGGTAGAGAACGGTATGCAGGTAGCCTAGTACCATCAACTCCTGACATATTGGTCTTCTGTCCGGTAGACCAGGGGGACGTGTCTGGGTGTTTGTCGTGTAACACAGATACAGCTGCACCTGTATCTAATAAGACAATTAGTTGGCGGCCCCCGACCTCGGCCTCGGTGCAGGGCCTTCCGTTTGTATCCAAGACCAGCTTGTTTACAATGCGGACTGGGGCCTGTAATTGTCAATCTGTATTGCTGGAGGCATGCAGAGGTTGGGCTTGACTTGCATGGATGACTTCACAGTGTTGCACTGATGCAATATAGGGAGGAGCTTCCGGGTTCAGGCTTGTGTGGGCCTGAGAGCTCGTACTTCTGGTGTCCCCATGACCAGTAGTGGCATGGGTCACCGGTTGTACTGCTGCAAGGGTCTGTGCGGGAACAGCATCCACTACAGAGCGCACTTGCCCCAGGAGCTCTCGAATTTTTGGTTTTCTTCAGCTATCTCCTTGTATGAGGGACCCGATCTTTGTAATGGTTTCCCTCTGCCCTTGTGCCTTCTGTTTTTGGCCAATTCCGGTTCCCACCCCACTGTTGTTGTTGTTGTTGTTGGCCCTGTTGGGGGTTTTGCTGGTTGCTAGCTGGAGGGGCCGATGGATGTTTGGGCTGCTGTTGCTGGGCCTGCCCTTCCACAGTATAGTGTGTCGCAGTCCCGGAGGCGAGTTCCATGGCAGCAACCTTCTTGGAACCGGAACCCAAATCACGGATGTACAGTTGATACACCCTCTCGGTTTTCCGAAGAATATCGGCAAACCTATCCGTATTTGGGTATGTGGTTGGCTCTACCGTTTCTCTTACAGCTGGGATCATGTTCCTAAGGAACAAGGTCTTGTATTCAATAAGATCTACATCCGCAGCCTCTTGTGCCAAATGCTTCCCTGCTCGGTAGGCCATCCAGAGTCTCTGGTGGTAGGTCGCTGGGCTTTCTTTCGCATTTTGCTTCACGGGGTATGCCAGCATTACTCCTACCACACCTGGGCTATGAGCGGAGATGAGCTCAGCTGCGACTTCGTCAAAGGTAGCGTTCCCATCCTGGCGAACTACTTCAGGGAGTTTGGCCCATAAACCAGGATCGATGGTCTGGCGTAGTATTTGGACCTGATATTCTGCGGTGAGGCTAAGCATCTCGCATTTGGAGTGCACCTTTTCCAAATGGCAACTGAGATTGTCGGACGGGCTCATCTGACCGACACTGTCAGCAATTTGCTGAACGGAGTAGGCCATTTGTAGGGGATTAGTCGGTGGTCAATCAGGCAGAGGTAATGCATCTCGCACACCATCTAATGCTGCGCGAGCTGCAGCTTCAGCCGCAGTATGAACAACACCTTCCTGAGTGCCAGCTTCTTGGAAAATTTGTCGGATCTGACTTTTAATGGCTTTCATACTTCTTTCAGGAAGAGGAACATTACCTAATGCTCTATCAATCATGGTTTCAATCTCTTGCCTGTCTTCCACACTAATAACGGCTACCGGAGGCGCCATGATGGCGTTTCCCATGATGAGTGTCATGACATCGTCGACGTGTGACCTGGGGAGTAGTGGGTGGGGACCCGCCATACTGTGGATGGCTGGGTGGGGAATCTGGGCCATAGTAGGGGCGTGACTGAGCGTTGTACTGTGAGACGTCATCATCAGATAGCTCCCCTTCTGATGATGAGTGGAAGGCAGGGGGCTACGCCTCCCATTGCCTTAATGTGGCCAGCCAAAACCTCTCGCTGATGGCTCAGTTTATCCATCTTAGCTTTACATTCATCATGATTCACACTTGCAACATCCATATCAACCTGATCCTGCTTCTGCTTTTGCAAAACACGGTACGCAGCGCTCAATTCACGATTGTCCCTATAGGCTATTTCTAAATCGTTACGTACCTGGTTGATCTCGTCCTGAAGCTCACCCATTTCATCACTCAACTGTGCATTCACAGCACTCAACAAATCATTCATTTGCACAAACTGACTCTTATCCTGTCTCAAACTTTCACACTCCTGTTTCAGAGTACACATTTCTTGTTCACCAGCCTGTGCTGAATGATGCAGTAGTGAATCCTTTTCATTACGCAGAGATTGGAGTTCGGACTCCAAGTTCTGCTGTATTCGAACACATTCAGTTTCCTGTAAACCCATCTCTTGCTTAAGAGATGTGATCTGCAGATCAAGGATACGAAACCTCGCTGCGGAAGCTTCCAAAGCAGCATAGAGAGCGGCGACCATCAACCCTTTAGCGCAACGCTTATTGGTTGATTGTCGCATCTCTGCATACTGGGTTGAAATCCCCAGTACAGGGTTCTCGGATTGACTTGCGTCCCGCGCGCGAAGTCAGTCCATCCTCCATGGGAGGTAAGGAAGTTAGAGACATCGAGTCTCAGTTCTGCGCAGATATCTGATACTGTGGCCATTGTGTGGGAGGGAACGAAAATTCAAACTGTGAAAAAGACCGCGTGTTGCGTATTGATCCACAACACGAGTACTTTAAACACAGCCGGGCTACTGTATAAGTTGTAGGCTTGCAATTCAAAGCTGCTATGGAGTGGGTCGAGACGGCATCGACCACACCCAAAAAGTCAGCCAGACTTTGCAAGTATCAACAAACTGGTAGAAAAGACGGGAGAGGTAATACGGGAGTGTATACCTACAATTCCAATGGGGAAGGGAAAATTTACAGCAACAAGTGAAAACTTGCAAACACCAAATATCGCCTGCACACGGTCGCCAATTTGTAAGAGGTCTGAACCTCACTTTCAGGTTCTTGGCAATATTGGGAATGCAAATAATCACAAACAGGTTGCATTCGAGTAATAAACAAGTTTATTACTACAAAAGGGATAAATCACAGTTGCCCTAAGCAGTTCTTACCAATACGAACCGGGAGCCAGTGCTAAGCATTCCCTACACCTCGAGGTTTCTCTGTAGTCTCTTGGGATCTCTCGGGTCTCTGAGGTGTAAAGCCTGTGCATAACATTATATACCTGTGATAATTACTATGGTTACTAAAAGATAGAAACATTTCTAGTTACAGAGATGAGCCCTATTGGCTAAATTAGAGGTGGCTCCACAGTCCAAGATAACATTATATAATTCTGTAAAGTCATCAGTTTTAGAACAAAGAAATTCTTATACAAAGTCTTACATAACAAGGTGCAGTGGTGCACATCACCAAAGGATGGCAATGTTGTCTTACATATTACAATTACTTCAAGGACAGGTGTCTTGGCATCTGACAAGTAAGAAATAGACAGAAAATACATGGTATAATATGTGTGCATTAGCAAGCAAAGTGGGTTACAACAATATGCGTTCATATCCTGACATCTACTCTTGTACGGTAGATGCCCTTAGCCCTATGTATTAGTATAACCTATGCCTAAATATTAGCAGTCTACGGTGTACCCCGAGGGTATCAATTAGGGTACAGGGACCTCATGTAACACTGGGCTTGAAAACCGCAAAATTATGTCCATTACTGGCCACAGAAGTGAGGCCAGCCTAAGGGCTTACTGGGCTCCCAGTAGCAAAGACAGACGTAAGTGGATCCAGATCCTAGCACCAAAACCAGCACGCAGCGAAGATTCAATGTCTTCTGATGCCAGAAATGCTGAGCTGTCACCACTTCCTGAATACACAGTGCCATCTACAGCCCACATCGCAGAAGGTCCTTCCTACCAAGCCTCATGAAGTGCACAGGGTCCTTTCAACCTCTCACACTGCACCTTTAATGGCACAATAAATTTCATCCAGAACAAAGCAGGCAAGTAGTCTCTCAGTTACATGCTATCTGTAAAGCTAATAGTTGAGCCCATTTTTTTAATTTGTGATTTCTTTTCTCCTTCAGCGCCGACTCCAGCGAACTCAACATTCAAGTGAACCAGCAGTCTCGCCACCAATAAAAGAATATCTGTGCAGCTGCCTAACTAAAAGCGATTTTCAAAATATGTGAAGTCTGTTTCTTTTGAAAGTTTTTTTAAATACCCTCCTATTAATTCTGACAGCTTTGTTACTTGTTTTGTTCTATTTATTGTGTGAGAGACAAATTAGCTCTCCTTTTAAACTGTTATGGGTCTCTACTGGTAAAACGTTTTCAGTGTATCTGAATTGTAAAATTTTACTTCCCCTTACGAGATGTGTGTACTATTTTATGCTAGTGGAAGGATATGTATTAAAAGACATCTATTTTAACCAAGAAAAAATGCCTTTGAATATTTTTCTTTGTAATGTGAGTGTAGTTTCCCATTTTATAAGCGCAATAAGACACTCCAGGGGTGTGCATTAGAAATGTCTAATGCACACACCCTTGTGTCTTATTGCTTACTCATTCAGTGATGTGCTGAGTATAGGAGAAGCAGTGTGACTGATGTCAGTGACTCCAAATGGTTTTGTGCCAAAAGCACCTCCTCAGGGAGTAATGGCAGCAGCCTAAGCTTCACACACAGTCACCCTTCTTGCTCTGATGGCATACTCTGCAATTAGGAATAATTGAGATGGTAATTAGTTTTTGGTATAGCAATTGCCACAGCTCAGCAACGGAAACACATACAGAATACTGGGTGGGCAACTGTGCACAACCAGTGTGTTCTGCCACAGAGGGATTCTGATTCCCTGTGACCTCGAGAGTAAAGCTCGAGAGGTCCATGGGAATTAGAACCCTGAGCTGGCAGAACACATTACCCATGCACAGAGTTGCTCAACCTGTATCTTTTATAGTGTATAATATTATGTGAAATGTGTGCATTGTGTTTTTCCTCTTTCACAATGAAAGTGACTTGTGCAGTCTCTAGAGGCTCTAGAATGCTGTTCTGCCACAGAAGGGTGCAATCACATTCCATGACCTTTGAACTGTGGTACAACAGCATTTTGAAAAGGACGGATTTCTATATAGAACAATATTCTACTATACACTATAAATGGCAATAAGAAAGAAACAGTGTTGCCAAATAGGGACTAGAACCCAGGACCCAGAACACAATGTCCCAGTGCTCCACACGTGGCAACAACCAACACAGGTATCCTTCTTTTTCTGATTGCTGATTCTGCAACTAGGATCAATTGAGATGGGAATTAGTTGTTGGTTCTTTATCAGCCTTTGCCCAGCAACTGAAACTAAACTTTGGATTTTAAGGTTTGAATCAGCAGTATTTGTTAGCTGCAAAAAACTTCATTACATCATTTTTTTAGCAATACTATATTTCTGTTATCCATTTATTCATCATCAGTATTTTTTTGATTCCCACAGATATTTTTAAAACAGCTTGTATTACTTTTGTGATTATTAACTCAAGACAATAAATATGGCTGCCAAAAGCAATTTTTAAAAAGTGCTTCTCTTGAGGTTACTTTTTAGCTGTACAAACTAGAATTATACTGTGGATGTGTTAGGATAATGTCTGCACACTTTTTTTATGCGAAACAGCACAGCATCACATTAAGATGTTTAGTTTTTTCATGGTGGGCGTGACAAGAACTTTTAAAATCTTCAAATCCATGCATGGTAACTGAAGCCTGTCTTTTCGGAAGTGGATAACAAACTTGTCAATTTACCCCTAGTTATCTATTCTTAAAGTGACTCAGTCACAGGAAGCATGATGTACACTAGCAATAATATAATCCGGGATGGGTAGTATTGGGCTATACCTTCCACCCAGGGGGCATAATGAGGCCCAATATCACAGGTGGAGGGCCTCATAGAACCTGGAATGGTGAATATAGCCCATATCGCCCACCCTCGAGAGTATTATTGCACTTAGAGAATGGGATTTTGCTAATATTTTAGTCAATTACTTTAAAATAATAATAATAAAAAAAAATTTAAAGTTGGTAAAAATTAAGATAAAGATCATTTACAGTACTTGAAAAGTAGCCCCTCTACTGGTACACTTGCCAGTAGAGGGTGCTGCTGTTTTTGTGAGTGTTTTTTTTCTTTTGTTTCTTTAACATCCTTCTCTCTGGCTGGCTGCCAGTGAAAGTGAGCTCTGAGAAGTGTCTGGGTTTCTGTTTTTTGTCCTCCCTCTTAACTGTACCTCAGAGTAGCTGCCCTTGTATTTTTTCCAAATAAATAAGAGATTTGCAAACTGTGAGAGCAGAGCTGAGGTATGAAATGATCAGTAGCATGTTGGTGCTTGGGACAGCAGTGAGCACTACTGGACAGCAGATGTGACAGTGGGAGTGACTGCTCTGAACAGAACGAACAGAAAGCGGTCACATTAGTTTTTTTTATAATTTATCTATATGTGTGGTTTCTGTTTGGTGGTGAGTGGTAAGGGTTGAGAAGAAGTCAGGCAAAGCAGGGAGGAATAGGACAAACGCAAGCTGTCTAAGCAAGTGAAAAAACTGGCAGCTGCTCACTTTAAATTTCATAGTGGGCACAGTGATGTTAGTTAGCAGTAAGGTAGGCTGGCACTAACACTTTTTTCCTGGTTTGTGTTGGCAAATAAATGTATCCTTAGGAACGGGGCTCAGCCAATCAGAGATTGGGAAATTTCCAACCCATTTTCTAATAAAAATAACTTTTAATACTCCACAATATTTACATATGTTACAGGACAATACACATGAAACACTATGGGGAAAGCCAGCCTGGTGGCACTGAAGATTGAGGTGCTGGACACCACACCCATGCCAGACCAGTGACTGGAGTTCAGTGATGGACTCAGGTTGCCGGGGGTCAGTGGGGAAGGAGAGGATACAGCATTGACAGGACAGCTCTCCTCTTCCTGGGGAGGGATCCAGGGTCGCTCGGTGTCCTAGTTGCCCCAATGGAGATCGAGGGTACTGCAGGTACACCAGCCAGCATAAGGGGTGGAGTACGGCAGATGCCAGAAGGGAAGCCATACGCAGGAGTCATTGCACGCTGCACTCCAAGGGAGAAAATAATAAAAAAAAATTCCATTCCTCAGAGATAGGTGATGGCACGTCCGCCCTAACAAGCCACACTCCAGTACCTGGCTTCCCTCCTCTCCAGGGCCAACCGCACAGCTGGCACATTAGATTTCAAGATAGAATGCCCTGAGCAGATAGGGCAGCCCCACCTTGGGGGGTGCAGAGCCGGGGGATCTGCCAGGCTGCTGTGGGGTGAAGGGAAGGCTTCAGGTGGGAGGTAGAGCTTGCGGAGTGGTGGTGGTTGCCGAAGAGAGTTCTCCGAAGATATGGAGCAAAAAAAGAATGTACAAAAGAAAAGACTATGGGGAATATGGTATTTTTACACAGACAAAAATAAACACATTTGAAAAGATGGAGGACACACAGAAAAGCCTAACTCAATGCTATCTAAATTCTAAGTAGAGTAGCAGATGCTTACCCCCAGCTGAGAACTTGGTGAGTTATGGCAAACTTGAACCCACGATGTCACTAGTTCAGAATCACGAAACATAACTGACTTTAAGAGCAAACATACACACATAGATAACTTCATCTGGCTGATCCACTACACCCACATCATCACACCTGCACCTCTGACATCACATACTGGATCATTTCTTTGATCTGTGGAGACCACCCTTTTCCAGAACAGGTCAAAATTGTTAAGACTACCCTTTTCCAGAATGGGTGAGAATGGTTTGGTGGACTGAAGCCTGGATCTTCTGTTATCCTGGCTGGCTAATTCAGTGGGGTACCATATGACTCTGCCTTGATCCTGTTTACACTCAGTTTTGTTATAAACTGGATTCACCCTTAGAAGTTTAACCAAAACAAAAAGCCTTTTACAGAGCAAGAAGAAGGATTGCTTACATGAAGGCCTCTCTTAGCTGAGTCTCCCCAGGCATGGGCTACAGTGGAGTGTAATTTCCAGTTTTCACCAGAACTCCCACCTCAGTTGATATACTTTATAGGGGCATAGATGATAAAAATACAAAAAAAGGCACACAAGAAATAAAACTACATTGCATGTTGTCACATCTCCATCCCCTGGAAAAATTAAAAGCAAATCTTTCAGTGACCCTAAAGGATGTTTTTTCAGGCCAGCAGGTTTGCTTAACCTGCTATTCCCCAGTGATCTCTGTGTTGTCACTATTTGTTAATTTATTAAAGCACCTCCCTTTCTTTATTGGACCACTGGTTATTACCTAGATAATCCATCTGCATTGCCATACTGTGATCCACTGTGGTGCCTGATGTTCATGTTATAGGACTGCAGTACCAGGCTCCATCTGAATAATTTGGGGGTTTGCCACTGGTCCTGTGAAACCATGTGAGGGGGCTGTGGTCAGTGACCAGTATGAATGCCCTTCTGTACAAATATGGTTGCAGCTTCTGCTGAACCCAGATGATACCTAGACATACTTTCTCAATTGTGGCATAGGCCTCCTTTCTGGGCAGCAGCTTCCTGATCAGGTACCTGACCTGAAATTCCTTCCCATGTGCATGACCTGACTCAGAACTTCCTGTAGCCCACATTTGGATTCAGCCACATGCACAATAAAGTTCAGTAAATAGTCATAGCTCACAAGCTCACATACCTAAACATAATACCTCCTTCAAGTGGTGGAACACTGTTTCACAGTAATCCATCCTATGACATTTTTCTGGCATTTTCTTCCTTGTGAGACTGGACAGGGGTTTGTCTATGCTACTAAAGTTTGGCACAAACTTTTGATACTACCCAGTGTCACAGAGTGGCTCTGTGAGGTTTGAAATTCCAAGGTTAGAAATATGGGGCTAGAGAATTGTTTTTTCTTTTCCTAGCACATATGGGAGTGTCCCCTTTAAGAGAGGAGATTAAATAAAACTTTGAGGTAGGAGAGAGTAATTTGGGGATTTTTAGGATTTAATTCCTTAGAGTGTACTTTGGGGTTAGTCCTGGAAAGGGGTCTTTTGTTGTTGGACTCTGTGATTTGGAGGTTTGGGATCGCGGTGTGAGCGATCGTAAAACTGCACGTCATGGATGAAAGCACATTCGTGCAGTCTAAATTAACATTCTGGTTTTTGGGATTTGTTAGTGATAGTATTTCTTGGACTTAGGAGGATGGATTTGTTTTTGGAGGTGTAGACCTGAATGATTTAAATATTTTTTGTGCAGCCAGGCATGCGGTGCCTTGACTGAGAGCCTGGTAAAATAATAAAAATAATAAATATAAAAGAAAATACTATTTAGAAATATTGAAAGCTTGAGTAGCTTTCAAACTTTCTATTCATTTGGGAATGTTGTTTGGATGTTTCTAAGGACACCGTGGATAGCTGTCCAGATGTTGCTGGGGGCACTTCGTTGGTCTGAATATTTTGATTTTGGATTAGAGAAGAGGGAGATTCCCCCGTAGCAAATGCAGTAGCACTTTTCTACTACATTTAGAGTTATGGTAGAGACTTAGGTGGGAAATTATGTTTGGGGACTAAATGGTTGTAAAAGTTGTTTTCAGGCTAGGTGGGTGTTTTAGCAGCTGTTAGTACTTTGGTTCTGGGCTGCTTTAACAGATTACATTGAGACTATGCGCATGGCTGTGAAGGCATTTACCCTTCTAATACTGTTTAAATGGAATGGCTTTATTCTAAAATTATGGGGACAGCTCAGAATACCCTCTGGAGTGGAGGTTGTTTATTTTTGAGCAGTTCTGAGACTTTTTTAGAATGAGGGAGTTACGGCGTTTTGGGCATTTTGGAGCCCTGAAATCTAATTACTTGCGGTTACAGCTCACTTTTAGGTGAAGGCTGGCCACAAGTGGTATTTTTTGTTTTGTTGTGGGAAGCGGGTGATTTTTTACCCTGAGAGCGTTAGTGCAATTAGTAATTGCACTGTTGTGAGGAACATAAGGTTCATTAGAGTTTTAAAAACTGTAAGCTTTTGACATTTAAAATAAGGAGAGTTACTTTGTGCTTACCCGAGGAAGATGAATTCCCTTTGTTTCGTTTTGGTTTTGAAACATGGGTTTTTTTCGGGCGTTTGTGGAGCTTTAGAGTTGTTGTGCTTTCAACTGCCGGCGTCTTTGTTTGTTCTAGGAGCCGGCCGGCCATGCACGCCCTTCTTAAATATTGTTAGGAAGGGGTGGTGCTTTCTTGTTTTGGAAAAGGAGTTTAAAATGTTTAGAACAGAAGTAACTCATTTCTGAGTGAGGGAATAAGTTAGTAAATGAGTTTAAAATACATAAGCTCTTTGGAATAAAATAAAGGATTAGAATATAAGATAAAGTAATTAAAAGATATAAGTGAAGGTGGAGTTTGAAGGTCACCTGATTCTAGTTGGATATAAAAGGGTGAACCTTTGACTCAGTAGTTTAGATTTGTTAAGCAGAGATTCATCAGCACAGATGAGATTCGTCAGAGAGGTGTAAACAGGTGGAGACTTAAATCCTGTTGTGGTGAGCCTAGAGGTGTGCTCTAGATGCTGCTGAAAAGTGCTCTATGGAGTTATTTGAAAAAACTGTTTTGATTCATGTTTCGGATGGAAGATTTAAAACTGCCAGAATATCTTGTGTGAGGTTTATGCCTTTATATTGTCTCACCTAAAGACTTATAAATATGAGATGATGCCAGATGTTTTAATGTCTTCTGATGAAATGGAAGTGATAAATGAGAAAAATATTGTGCCATTCTGATGTTATCCTGATATGAGTGATGTTTGAAAGAAGAATCAATTAAAATTGAAGAAAATTGCAAAAAGTGGTGAGACATTTTTTCTGTGACTACCCACATAAACCTGTGCCCCACCACACCCAGCCATCCCTAGGAAGGCTAGTATTTTTCTATTTGTTGAGGGCTTGGTCTATCCCTGTATGGCCTCAGTATTTACTGGCTCAGGCTGGATGTATCCATTCCCCACCGTGTGCTCAAGGTATGACACCTCTGTCATTCCTGTTTGGCACTTCACTGCCTTGACTGTCAGCCCTGCAGGTTTCAGTCGATGAAGCACCTCGGTCACATGCATGACATGATCTTCCCATGTCTGGTTGCAGATGATGATTCCATCCATGTACACCAGAGCAAAGCCTCCTGCCCTAGACAGAATCTGGTCCATGAGCAGTTGAAAGGTGGCTGGTGCATTCTTCATCCCAAATATAATTACTGGAAATTTGAATAAGCCAAACAGAGCAATGAAGGCTGACCTCACTCTGGCTTCAGGGGGTCAGTGGTGTCGTGAGGTAGCCATCTGCCAATCATTATGTTCAACACATATTTACGTTATATGTTGTATTATGTGATTTCTGTGTATGCCCATGCCAGTGTTAATTCAAAGCATAGGGAAAGCCTAGATTTTTTTTAAAGGGGTGACCTTTTGGCTCAAAGGCCACATGATTACCAAAGGGATATTTTAATTCTCAGGTTCTGTTGACAGAGATGTGCCAAAAGCCAGTTACCTGCCATAAACATGCACTACAGAAGCAGATTGTTTTTGATCTCAGGAACTATGATATCATGTCATATTTTATGAGGTAACAGGATATATTCACCAGGAAAGACCATTCTAGCAGTGCTATGTGAAATTCTAACATGACTGTGAATTAGCTACAGGATGCTATATTGATGCATCAAAGTTTTTAACAGTGATTGTCCTGTTACTAGTTAATTATGGAGGCAGAATTTATGTGAAGCTGAGTGACATCATCAGGTGGCCAGGAAATTATGGGCCACTGTTAGGAAGATAAACTGGTTTCCTTTTGACTGGAAATCTGATGACACTGCAAATTTCATAAAGGTAGTTAATCTTTCCAACACAGAGCAAGTGAGCCATTCTGGTTTTGGACTATCTCCTGAGCACATCAGAACTGCCAAGCTACTACACAGAAAAAGGACTTTGAACATTTTCATCTTCAAGGTAGAAAAGTAGTTAAAACAGTTTTAAGGCATTTAAATTGTATACTTTCCAAAATTTGTTTCCATACTGTAACCTAATTAATATATGTTCTGTTTTTATTGTAACTGCATTTATTTAATTATTTTAGTAAAGACTTTTGTTTTTCTAAAGAATTCTGCCTGCATGAGATTCCTCACATTGTATGTGTGACTGTAGAAGTTTTATTACAAATCTGTGACAACTGTTTATGATTAGGAGGGTCACCAAATAGCAACCAAATCAAAAAGGGTCAGTGGGGACATCTGGATGGCTTTTGGGGAGAATACCAGAGTCTCATATGAGTCTTCTGGGAGCGTGAACTGGGCTATTGCATGTCCTGTAGGGTGAAGACCAAATCAGGTGTTGCGCTGCTACCCAAAGAGGGCGTAACACTTGGGCCTTCCTCCTGTGTGTAATAGCCATGGAAAAGTGTTCCTATTTGGCCACAAGACTCAAGACTGGTATTGTGCCCTGATCTACATTATAGAGGGATACTCTGAGACTTGGTGGTGAGTGTTCAGTTGTAAACCAAGTGAACACTCTGGACGCACACGAGGAGTGTATCCCTGTTTTCTCCCTCCCTGTCACAGATTGTACGTTGGGGTGGGCATTGAGAGCTCAGTGATCTGACCCTCACAAGTGGGTTTGTGACAGATCTGGTGCACAGTGGTGGGATCCGATAGATTTGGTTGCATTCTGATTCGAGAGATTGGTGACCACAGGCATAACTGTTGGGCTCGATTTCAAGTCCAGTGTATCAGATTGTTAAACTGAAAACAGTCCACACAGAATCAAGGCAGAGATTTTAAAAATATATATAATTTGGTTACAGTATCACATTCCCAACCTGTTTTTTTTTTTTCTCGGGTGTAAGCTAAGGTAGTAATAGTTAGGGAAGAAGAAGGCTTTCAACTACAACACATACACTGCAGACTACCTAAGGCAGTTTTGTCAGAACAGAGGGGTCCAGTATGAGGTTCTAACCAAAAGGAACCCCATGGAGGCTCTTGTTACAGCTGATGAGCTAGCAGCTGCCCAGGACCTTGAGTCGCAGCCGATGACTGAAGGGGACCAGACCTTGGGTGTGGGGGTGCCAGGGTCCGTCACAGAGTCCAATCCTAGGGAGGAGGACAGCAAGACCAGAGAGAACCCAGGGCCACAGCAGCATGTGAAGGTCACCACAATGCTGGAGCCAGAAGGGATTAGGCTGCAGATACAGCTGAGGAGAATGGAGCTGGAATTTGAGCAGAGGAGGTTCAAAGCCCAGCAGCAGAGGGAGTTTGAGCAGAGGAGGTTTGAGCTGGAGATGCAGGAAAAAGAAAACCAGCATTGGAGAGAGGCCAAGGAAAGAGAAAAAACAGCACCAGAGAGAATTTGAGCTGCAGAAACTAAAACTCCAACAACAAGCACCAGAGGAGGTAAGTGGCAGGGGTGAACCTGGAACTCCAGGATTTGGGGTACAAGTTCAATTCTAAACTAATAGTTGAATTTAAAGAGGGGGAGGATGTGGATATATTTTTGAATTTGTTTGAAAAGGTCTGTATTAATGCAAAAATATCCAGGGAGTTCTGGAGCTTCCAGCTATCCCCGCTACTTGCTGAGTGGCGTCATGAAGTCTTGTGTCAAATGGACAATCAGGATAGTAGTGATTAAGAGAAACTTAAAGCTGCATTGCCTAAAAAGTATGAGTTAACTCCTGAAGCATTCAGGGTTAAGTTCTGTAAGCTCCAAAGAAGCCCTGGCATGAGCTATGAGGAACTCTGAGGGGGGGGGGAATGCTACAAGTTTCGATGGCTGAGAGGGACCTGGGGTGGTGGTGGATGTCAAGATGAACAACTCTGAGACTTGTAGTAGGGCAGCAGCCAAGGCCAACAGGATACTGGGATGCATCACTAGGGGGATCATCTCCAGAAGGAGGGAAGTGATACTCCCTCTGTATAACTGCTTGGTGAGGCCGCACCTTGAGTACTGCATGCAGTTTTGGAGGCCAGAATTAAAGAGGGACATTAACCTCCTGGAGAGGGTCCAGAGGAGGGCAACCAAAATGATTTGGGGCTTGGGGGACAGGACCTATGAGGAGGCTCGAAGAGCTAAATATGTACACATTGGAAGAGAGAGAGAGGATCGTGGGACATGATGAGGTCTTCAGGTACATGAAGAGGGTAAATAGGGAGGAACAGTCAGGGTGCTTGAAGGAAGGAGGAGGGGCCACTAGAGGGCATGGTGGAAGCTGGAGGGGAAGATTCAGGGAGAAAGGAGGAGGTGCTACTTCACTGAGAGGGTGGTGGAGCCATGGAATGCACTGCCTAGGGGCTGGTGGAGCAGAGACAGTGGAGGGTTCAAGGGGGTGGGACAGGTACAGGGGAAGGGTTCTGGAAGCAAAATCCAATGCAGCAAGAATATCCGGAACTGGGAAGGGAGAAGCCAGAGAAGGCGAGGGGGGCAGCAAGGTCAGCACCCAGGGTGGGGGCTGACCAAATGAGCAGACACAAAAGACCGTTAGGCCTATTCTGCTGGCATTTTAGTATGTTAGTATGTTAGTAACTCACCAGAAAGCAACATCAGTTTTTGAAACATTGGTGGGAGGAAGTGGAAGCAAACTCTGTAAAGAAAATTGAGGAGGTTGTACGTTTGGAGCAATTCTTTTGGGCTTGCCCAGCAGAGCTAAAAATCTGACTGGAGGACTGAGACCTGAAAACAGCGCAGCAGGCTGCTGAGCTCTCAGACCACTATGCCAGGAGTAGGCCTACTCTGAAAGGGAGTGGGACGAGCATGGCAGCGCAGAAGGGGAAAAGCACACCTTCAGGGTAGCTAAAACCCTCACTGCCTCCACAGAATGGGGGAATCCCCAGGTTACAAAAAATGGATTTCTCAGACAAAAGACATGATGATTGTTGGTTTTGCAAACAGCCAGGGCATCTTGCAAGACAGTGTCCTAAAAAGGCACAGAGTGGACAAAGTGGTGCTAGAACAGAACTGTGTGCACTGTGTATCCCTGAAAGCATGCCTAAAAACATGAGGGAGCACATACACCTGGTTACTGTAAATGGGGTGCACACCCATGGGTTAAGGGATATGGGGCATCTCTTACTTTAGTAAACGGGGATTTGTTGAGCCTGAACAGCTTATACCTATTCAGTTCATAACAGAAAGGGGATTCACTTGGGAGGAGAAAACTGCCACTTGCTAGCATTCTCTTGGACTAGGGTGAGACAGGAGAGAGGGTTCAATAGGTAGAAGCTGCAGACAGTCTCACCCTGGATGTGATAATAGGAAACAATCTCCAGAAGGTGGTGGTATGTGCAGTACCTGAAGTCAGATGGCAAAGGCCAGTTGTAGTTCCCAGGACCCCATAGAAGCCCCTGTGGAAAATAATGGGAGGCTAGTTCCCTAGCCTGTGTCTCCTCACATGGAGAACAATGAAAGGGGAAGGTAGGACATCCCCACGTAGCAGTTCACAAAACAGCTACAGATGGTTACTCTAAGGAGAGAGGGGTAACCAATGGTCAAACAGATAGGGATGGCAGTGACTCTGAATGCCGTGTTGCTAGAGCTATGGACCCTAGTTTTGAAACTGAAGGTGGCATGTCCCATGCCTTGGGAAAATGTATGGATTTTGCAGCTGCTCAGAGGACTGACCTTAGTTTAGAGAGGCTGAGGGTTTGTGCAGAATCTGATGGGACACAGGGAGGTGATGGGAGACATAGGGTATTTTGGGACAGTGGACTGTTGTATACGCAGGAAGTCAGGACAGAGGGAGGGGTGATGGTTAGGCAGCTTGACATTCCCCAGGGGTACTGTGAGTGGTTGGTCAAGATTGCTCATGATATTCCCATGTCTGGACATCTGGGAATTGCATGCACCATGCAGCAATTGGCCCAGAATTTCTATTGGCCCAATTTCACCCAGCAGGTGAAGGAATATTACAGGTCTTGTTACCGGTGCCACCAAATAGGGAAGGCGGGTAGTAAATCCCAGCTGCCCTAATTCCCTTGCCCATTGTGAAGGAGCCATTCCAAGGGGTAGGAATGGATATTGTGGGACCTTTGAGTACCCCCAGCTCCTCCGGGAAGAGGTTTATCCTGACGGTGGTCAATTATGCCACCAGATATCCAGAGGCAGTCACCTTTTCCTCACTTAGGACAGACAAAGTGGCCGACGCCTTGCTAGTAATTTTCTCCCTTGTCGGGTTTCCGCAGGAGGTTATCACTGATCGAGGGGGTTTCTTCATGTTGGATCTGATGAAGTGTTTGTGGAGGAAGTGTGGGGTAGTGCAGAAATGTGTGACACCTTATTATCGGCAAGCCAATGGGCTTGCAGAAAGGTTTAATGGTACCCTAAAATCGATGCTCCAAGCATTTTCTGAACAGCATGGGAGGGACTGGGAGAAATACCTTCCCCATCTTTTGTTCACATACAGGGAGGTGCCCCAGGAAAAATAGAAACATAGAATTTGACAGCAGATAAGGACCGCTTGGCCCACCTAGTCTGCCCATTTTCCCACCTGATGGATAAGCTGCAGATTCTAGTTAATCAACAGCTTACTTCCTCCTACACTACACTAGAATTGCCTTATGTCTGTTCCATGCATTCTTGAATTCTCCCACTGTTCCTGACTCCACAACCTCCTCAGGAAGGCTGTTCCATGCATCCACAACCCTTTCTGTGAAAAAATACTTTCTAATATTACCCCTGAGCCGTCCCCCCTCTATCTTCAAATTGTGCCCCCTTGTTCTTGCACATCTCTCTTTCTGAAAGATGCTACCCTCTTGTACTTTGTTAATTCCCTTGAGATACTTGAAAGTTTCTATCATGTCCCCCCTCTCCCTCCTTTCCTCAAGGGTATACACATTAAGCTGCTTTAGTCTCTCCTCGTATGTCTTCTGATGCAGACTCTGGACCATTTTGGTTGCCCTCCTCTGAACAGCCTCCACTCTGTTGACAAAGTTTTCCCCCTTCGAACTCTTATATGGATGCAGGGTGCGTGGGACTCTAGACTTGGTCCAGAAAGATTGGAAAGGCAAGCACGCCACTCAGGGAACTCCCATAGTGGACTATGTCCTGAAGTTTAGGGAAAAGCTGAAGGAGCTTATGGGAGCTGACCAGTGCAACCTGCCAGCAGCCCAGCAGAAGCAAAAGGTCTGGTATGACCACAGAGCCAGAGCTAGCTCGTACAGTGTAGGTCAGGAAATCATGGTCCTAATCCCGGTCTGGAAGGATAAGCTGCAGGCAAAGTTGGCGAGACCATACAAAGTAGTGAGACAGGTGAATGATGTAAACTACATTGTAGAACTGCCTGACAGGAGACATACTCATGAAACGTACTATGTCAACATGATGAAGCCATATGCAAATAGGGCTGACATAGTATTTGCAGTGTGTAGTCCTTGGAAGGGGACAGATGAAAAAGACCCCTTACTGGACTTGCTGGTAGAAAGCAAGCAGGAGTCCTCAGTGGAGGCAATCAAACTGTCGCCCCAGTTGACCCTGGAACGGTCCCAGGAAGTGAGGGAGGTTTTAGAGGACTTTGCCCCTTTGTTTATGGCCAAGCCGGGATGTACCCCCTTAGTGACACATGACGTAGACACAGGAACGCAAGCACCCATCCAATGGACAGTCTACCAAGTGTCCAAGGCCATCCTAAAGGATATTAGGAGGGAGGCAGAGGAAATGATGGATTAAGGGGTAATCCAGAAATCCCACAGTCCCTGAGCCTCACCCATAGTCATTCCCAAGCCAGATGGCTCTACTTGCTTCTGTGTAGACTATCGGGGACTCAATGCAGTCATGAAGTCTGATGCCTACCCAATGCCACAGATGGATGAACTACTGGATAAGTTGGGAGGGGAAACATATCTCACCACCATTGACCTGCCAAAAGGGTATTGGCAGGTGGAGTTAACTGACAGAGCTAGGAAGAGGTCTGCCTTCATCACTCCAATAGGGTTATTCAAGTTCAGGGTAATGCCTTTTGGAATGAAGAACGCCTCTGCCATCTTCCAAAGGTAGGTGAACCAGGTGTTACATGGTACTAAAGAGTATGCCATGGCGTACCTGGATGATATTGTCATCTTCAGTGCCAGCTGGAAGGAACATCTGTCCCACCTGAGGGAAGTGTTGGGCAGGATACAGAGGGCAGGGCTCCCTGTCAGGGCTAAGAAGTGCCAGGTGGCCATGACAGAGGTGGCATACCTAGAACATGTAGTAGGCCAGGTGCAGCTTCACCCTAATCAAGCCAAAGTTGAGGCGATAGAGGTGTGGCTCAGGCTTGAAACCCAGAAACAGGTTTGGAGTTTCCTAGGGACTGCTGGGTACTATCATAAGTTTGTACAAAATTACAGTACCCTGGCAGCTCCCCTATCTGGCCTGCTAAAGAAAAGAATGCCTAAAAAGGTAAAATAGGAACCAGCCTGTGAATGAGCCTTTACACACCTAAAGAAGGCATTGTGTGGTGCTCCTGTGTTATCCAGTTCAGACTACAGTAAACTATTTGTAGTCCAGACAGATGCCTCAGATGTGGGGATTGGAGCAGTCCTTAGTCAGACCTCTAACCAAGGGAAAGATCACCCACTAGTGTACCTTAGTAAAAAAGTTTCTCCCTCAGGAGCAGGCATATTCCACAGTAAAGAAGGAGTACCTTGCACTGGTATGGGCTCTGAAGAAGTTAGAGCCATACCTCTATGAGAGACACTTTGAGTTAACAGATGGATCATAACCCCCGGTGGGTCTGATGGAAATTGGGAAGATGAATGGTTGACTTTTGAGATGGAGTATTGCCTTACAGGGCTACGATATGACCATTTCTCACAGGGCCAGATTGGCGAATGCCAACTCAGATGGGCTATCTTGGCAGTTAGAGCAATGAACAGATGTGAAACGCATACCATGCTAGGGATGGATTCCCACAAATTCAGTCTAGGAGGGAGGAGGTGGCACAAACTAGCCATCTGCTAATCATTATTTTCAACATATATTTATGCTGTATATTGTATTATATGATTTCTGGTTATGCTCATGCCAATGTTAATTCAAGGCATAGGGAAAGCCTAGATTTTTTTTAAAGGGGTGATCTTTTGCCTCAAAGGCCACCTGATTACCAAAGGAAGATTTTAATTCTCAGGTTCTGTTGGCAGAGATGTGCCAAAAGCCAGTTACTGCCATAAACATGCTACTACAGAACAGATTGTTTTTGATCTCAGGAACTATGATAGGATGTTATATGTTATGAGGTAGCAGGATATATTCACCAGGAAAGACCATTCTAGCAGTGCTATGTGAAATTCTAACATGACTGTGAATTAGCTACAGGATGCTATATTGATACATCAAAGTTTTTAACAGTGACTGTCCTGTTACTAGTTAATTATGGAGGCAGAATTTATGTTGAAGCTGAGTGACATCACCAGGTGGCCAGGAAATTGTGGGGTCACTGTTAGGAAGATAAACTGGTTTCCTTATGACTGGAAATCTGGTGACACTGCACATTTCAAAAAGGTGGTTAAGATTTCCAACACAGAGCAAGCGAGCCATTCTGGTTTTGGACTATCTTCTGAGCACATCAGAACTGCTAAGCTGCTACACAGAAAAAGGATTTTGAACATTTTCTTCTTGAAGGTAGAAAAGTAGTTAAAACAGTTTTAAGGCATTTAAATTGTATACTTTCAAAATGTATTTCCATACTGTAACCTAATAAAGGTATGTTCTCTTTTTCTTGTAACTGCATTTATTTAATTATTTTAGTAAAGACTTTTGTTTTTCTAAAGGATTCTGCCTGTGCGAGATCCCTTATATTGTATGTGTGACTGTAGAAGTTTTATTACAAATCTGTGACAACTGTTTATGCTTAGGAGGGTCACCAAATAGCAACCAAATTGAAACGGGTTAGTGGGGACATCCGGATGGATTTTGGGGAGAATACCAGAGTCTAATATGAGTCTGCCGGGGGTGTGAACTAGGCTATTGCATGTCCTGTTGGGTGGAAACCAAATCAGGTGTTGCCCTGCAATCCGAAGACAGTGTAACACTTGAGCCTTCCTCCTGTGTGTAATAGCCACAGAAAAGTGTTCCTATTTGGCCACAAGACTCGAGACTGTTATTGTGCCCTGATCCAAAGTATAGAGAGATACTCTGAGACCTGGTGGTGAGTGTTCAGCTGTAAACCCAGTGAGTACTCTGGATGCGCACAAGGAGGGTATCTCTGTTTTTCCCCTCCCTGTCACAGATTGCACTTAGGGGTGGGCACTGTGAGCTCAGTGATCTGACCCTTACGAGTGGGTTCGTGACAAGGGGTACTTACCAGTAGCCCTTTATTAGGTCTATGGTGGTCAGGTACTTGGCTCCCACTAATCTCTCTAGAACCTCATCTGTCCTGAGCAGGGGGTATATGTCTGACTCCATTCAGCAGTTGAGTTTGTGGTAGTCAACCCAGAATCTTGTGGCCCCATCCTTCTCGGGGATCATTACCATCAGTGAGGTCCAAGGACTAAAGGACTCCTAGATTATCCTAAAAGCCAGCATTTCCTTGATAGCCCCCTCAATGGTATGTTTCACTGCCTGGGGAACCCTGTAGGGTGGCAGACTCAATGAGGCCTGGGACACTGTTTCTGCATGGTGCTCCACCAGTATGGTATACCCTGGTTTTCCCACGAACATTTCCCTAAATGTATGCGGCACCCTACACATTTCCACAGCTTGGGCTAGTGTCAGCCACTCTGAGAGGGTGACAATGTCTGCTTAGGGTTCTCCCTAAACCTCTTCCAGGAGATCCAACAGTGGGTCTTCTTCTGCCTCCTCCTTTGGATAACTGTATACAGTAAGGGCAATCCTGTCCCCATCATGGGAGGGCTTCATCATGTTTATGTGGTAGAGTCACTGCTTGTGCCTCCTGTCAAGTAGCTCCACTAGGTACTGTAACATCATTTACCCTCCTGACTACCATGTAAAGACCCTTCCAAGCCACCTATAATTTATTCTGTTGAATGGGGATGAGTACCATCACCGTGATGAGGTGGTTTGGCTTGCTTACATTGGAATTCCAATCTGAAACTAAGAGGACCCTCTCCTGACATAGAGTAAAATAAAAAGTAAGTATAGCCAAGTTTGACAGTGGAAAGTTTAAATATAAGCTATGTTGGGATGGTGGTGGTGGTGGTGGTGTGCACTGGTACATTTGGATTGCTTGAGTACCATCACCCATTGCCCAGCTTCGTACTCCCAGGCTCTGGCCCCATGGTTGCACCCAATCTTCTTTCTCTGTTGTGCAGTGGATAGATGCTCCTGAGTGAATCCCAAGAGCTCCTTGAGCCATGACCTGAAATTCCAGATGTAATCCACAACAGATTCCCCTTGGGGCACAAGCTCACCCTCCCATTTATCCCTTACCAAATTAGGGAGACCCCTTACCCTAAGGCCAAACAGAAGCTTGAATGGGTGAGATCCCTGTGGTTTTCTGGGGAACTTCCCTATATGCGAATATGAGATGGGTAAGTACTTGTCCACTTTCTCACATGCTAGTGAGTAAATGTCCTTAACATAAACTTAATATATGCATTAAATCATTTGCCAAGACCATTAGTCTAGGGGTGGTATGGGGAGGTCCTGAGCTCCTTCACCCCACACTTCTCACAAAGACTAGCTATTAAGGCAGAGATGAAATTGGTGCCCTGGTCTGACAGAATCTCCTGGGGAAAATCTCACCTGGCAGAATATCCCCAATAGTTCATCAGCTACTTTTTCTCCCTCTCAGTGGAGGACAAGAGCTCAGTCTCAGGGCACCTCATGGCATAATCCGTGAACCCCAAAATATACTGCTTGTCTGCACTGCTTGGGGTGCTGAGTAGCCCCACAACATGCACAGCAACTTGCTAAAATGGCTCAATTATAGACAAGGGAATTAAAGCTGCCCCAGCCTTGTCCCCAACCTTTCCAACTCTCTGACACTGCAGACAAGGCCAGCAGTAGTTTGTCACATCCTTAAGGATATTGGGCCAGTACAATTGTTAGTCAGCCACCTTTTTGTACAGCTGACTCATAAGTGTCTGGAAAGGGGGATATCATGGGCTGAGGCCAGAAGCTGCTTCCTATACTCATTATTAACTACTATCTGCTGAAGTACCCCTTTTTCCGGTCCTCCCTTTGGACCCCTCTCATGAGCCCACTCTCCTAGTAAACCTCCCTTTTCTCTAAACCCTGAGAGTAACTTTCCTCCTTGGCAGCTGACTCCCTTAATTTCTGTAGGGATGGGTCAGTTTGTGGAGCTTTGCCCACCTCTGCATGCCTAACATTCCCTAAAACACACTCTGCTGTGGGAGAACTGTCCACAGTTGGGCTCTCCTCTGTCTGTAGTTGTAGCTTTGAACTGTTGCTCCCAGCTCATTCTTCAGCTACAACTCCCCTGCTGCTGAGGGAGGGGTTGTTTCCAGCTGCACTGCCCCCTCTGTATCCTCAGGAGTCAGGTCTGTAGCCTTACTATGAGTAGTGATCCACACAATGTTGGCCTATCAATGTCATTACCCATAATTACATCCATGGGTAGGTATAGTACAACACCCACCTCCCGTATGCCCTGGCCACCTTCCCAGTTTAGAAAGATCCCTGCCATTGACTCTGAGACCACAGGATTTGTTACTCCTCTAATTCTGGAAAACTGGCCCAGCAGGATCTGTTCTGCATGAATCAAGTCCTGTTGAAAATGAAAGAGAGGACCCAATGTCCCTCAATCCCATAGCTGCCATCTCATTTACCAAAACAGGGTGCATGTGGCAGTGGAGTTAGTGGGAAACGCATTCTGGGTACAGGCCACTAGCTGCTGGGAGTTTCCAGAGCTACCCCCTCCAGCTTCACTTGCCCTTTTTATTATATTTGTTGGATAGTCATGTGACAGGTGTCCTTGTTTTTGGCAGATATAACACCTGTGTTCTCTTCCCTTGACTCCTTACTTTTGAAACCATCTGGCTTTCCTTTTCTTTCAGGCGCAGGCTGGCTCCTTTAGGTTGCCCCAGGGTTCCCTTAAAACCACCTGATATCCTTCCCTCATTGTTGTTGTTGTTGTGTTGAGTATATGGTGAGTTGGATACAAGCAGATCAGCCCTCTCAGCTGCCTCCTTCTTGCATCTTCAAGCTCAGAGTCCAATCCAGCAACCACATACTCAGTTCCCCTGGTAAAGTCTTTAAGACCTGTTCCATGGGAACACATCTTTTATCTGTTCCATAGAAGTAACCTGTGTGCCTTCTAAACATCACTCTAACAGATTGCCTAGTTGTACACACATTTCAGAACAGCTATCTCCTGGTGCCTTCCTTAAACCTCCACATTTTGTCTACAGGCCTAGGGAGTTAGTGCAAAACATTTTATCAAAGCATTTTTCACTTTGCTATAGTTCACAGAGTCCTCAGTGTCCATCCTGGTAAATGCTTCTAATACCCTGCCTATAAGGAGTGGCAAAAGGTGGGTTGCCCAAGAAGCCCTGTCCAGTTCAAATTGCCCCCAAATTCTCTCAAAAGAGTTTAAAAAACAGTCATGTTTTTCTGGATACTTAGGAAACATTTTTGAATTAATTTTGGTTTCTTGGGTCAAACCTCTGATGCCAGTACTTACTGTTTGTGGTGCTGTCTTCTGGTGTAGAATCTCCATATCCCTCTTGTATTCACTCTCTCGCTCCTCTCTCATCTGGATCCCATGCTTTCTCAGCAGAATTTCATGCTGGTACTGTTTTTCTCGCTACTCTCACTCTTCCTCTCTCTCTCTCTCTCTCTCTCTTTCTCTCTCATGCTCAGTGAGCTGGATCCCATGCTAGTGCTGCCTTTCTTACTCCTCTCTTTGTTTCTCTCTTGTCAGCTTCAACTATGTTCTCTGCAGCTCTGCATCTGCCTTTTGCTTCTCACCCTCTGCTTTTTGTTGCTCAGTCTCTGCCTTTACCTTAACTATGGTGAGCTCCATCTGCATCTTCTATATCTGTGCAGTTGCCCCAGTTCTAGGCTCTGGCTCACTTGCATTTAACATAGAAACATAGAAGTTGATGGCAGATAAGGACTGCAAGGCCCATTCAGTCTGCCCATTTCTTTTTCTACCTTATGAATGTGCCATCAGCCTTTGCTCTGTCATTGTCCTATCTAGTCATACTCATCTGTATTGCTCCCTTATGCCTATCCCATGCCTGTTTGAAGACCTGCACTATATTCATATCCACCACTTTCTGAAGTAGGCCATTCCATGCATTCATCACCCTTTCTGTGAAAAATAACTTCCTCACTTTACCCCTTAATCATCCTCCCTCTAATCTCATGCTGTGTCCTCTTGTCCTGCTATTTTTATTGTATTGCAACATGTTATACTCTTTCAACTTGTTAATGCTCTTAAGGTGTTTGAATGTTTTGATCATATCATCTCTCTCCCTCCTTTGCTCTAGGGTATACATATTGAGCTCTGTTAATCTGTCCTCATATGTTTTCTGATGCAGTCCCTGCACCACTTTGATTGCCCTTCTCTAGACTGCCTCAATTTGGTTAATGTCCTTGAGAAGGTGTGGCCTCCAGTACTGCATGCAGTACTCCAGATGGGACCTAACCAGAGTCTTGTAAAGAGGGATTATTACCTCCCTCTTCCGACTTTTGATACCCCTACTAATACACCCCAACATCCCTCTAGCCTTGCCTACTGATTTAGTGGTCTGCTTGGATGATTTCAGGTCATCGGTGATGATGATGCCCAAGTCTCTTTCTTCCCTTGTGACTGCCAGCAACTCCCCTCCCAGCCTATAAGTGGCTTCAGGGTTTCTCTTCCCTATGTGCATGATTTTGCACTTCTTTGCATTAAACCCCAGTTGCCATTCTTCGGACCATTTTGCTAGTTTATCCAGATCTCTTCTCATTCTGCCCACCCCATCTGGATCATCTACTCTGTTGCAGATCTTGGTGTCATCTGCAAACAGACAAACCTTATCCTCCAGTCCATCTGCAATGTCACAGATGAAGATATTGAAGAGAACTGGCCCCAAGACTGATCCCTGAGGTACCCCACTTGCGACTTGCATCTCTTCTGACTGTATACCGTTTACCACCACTCTCTGTTTTCTGCCTGTCAACCAGTTTGCCACCCAGTTGACTGACTTATGACCCACCCCGAGCCTACCCGGCTTATTAATCAATCTTCTATGTGGAACAGTATCGAAAGCTTTGCTGAAGTCAAGGTAAACAACATCAACTGCTCCCGCTTGGTCCACCACTCGGGTTACCAAGTTAAAGAAATCTATGAGATTAGTTTGACAGGACCTTCCTTTTGTAAACCCATGTTGTCTTGGATCCTGTGCTCCCATGGATTCCAGGCATTGCACTATTCTTTCCTTAATCAGTGCCTCCATAATCTTGCCCACTACTGAGGTGAGACTGACTAGTCTGTAGTTCCCTGCATCCTCCTTGCTACCACTCTTGTGGAGTGGGATCACATGAGCCCTTCTCCAGTCTTCTGTGCTCAGAGACTCACTAAACAGTTCTGATAATGGCTCTGCTAGTTCCACCCTTAGCTCCTTTAGTACCCTGGGATGTATGCCATCAGGTCCCATTGCTTTGTCCAACCTGAGCTAATCAAGCTGTTGTAGGACCCTTTCTTTTGTAAAGGGACTAGTGCATACCTCCCTCCACCCTGTGTCCATGGTGCTGAGCTGTGGGCCCTTCCCTACCTTCTCTTTAGTAAATACTGAGCAGAAGTATCTATTTAGGATAGATGCTTTTACATGGTCCTCCTCACATGCCTCCTTATCCCTTTTGATCTTAGCAATACCCCCTCTGGACTTTCTCCTTTCACAAATGTATCTATAGAAAGTCTTGTCACCTTCTTTACTGTTTGTGCTAGTGTTTCTCGGTTTGGACCTTTGCCTGCCTTACTGCCTTCCCTGCTTCCCTTAAGGAGTTTGGTATGCCTCCCTATCTCTCATCCTGCTGTGTTTCCTTATATTTCCTGAAGGCCAGCCTTTTTGGCTCTGACCTTTCTGCTACTGCTTTTTTGAGAACCAAAGAGGTTTCCTCTTCTTTGCACTTCCTTTCCTCTAACACAATGGGATGTTGCTTTAAGTATTGCATCTTAATGCTTGCCCACTTTGCCTGTATCCCCTCACCTGTATTTCTTTTGCCAGGACTAGCTTAACTCTGTTGTCCATCTTATCAAAGTCAGCTCTTCTGAAGTCCCATATTTTTGCCTTGGAATGGGATGATTTAGTTCTAGTGGCCAAATTGAACCACATCATGTGATGGTCACTGGCCCTCAGGTGACCTTCTACCTGGAGATCTGTGATCCTTTCCCTGTTAGTCAGTACTAGATCTAGGATAGCTCTATCCCTTGTGGGTTGTTGTACCAGTTGTTTGAGGCCCTCCCCCTGAAGGGACTCCACCATGTGTCTAGTTCTGGCAGATGTTCCTGTTGGTATTGACCAATCTGTATCTGGCATGTTGAAGTCTCCCATTATCAGAACCTCCCCTTAAGCTGTCATGTTTTGTATACCTTCTAACAGTAATGTGTCTATGTCCTCCCCCTGGTCTAGAGGCCTTTACACAACCCCAGTTTGAACGGCTGTCTCATTTCTTGTTTCTAGGGTGACTCACTGTTTGTCTGGCTCCTTATGTGTATTCTGAATTTCTGTAGCTTTGATATTTTCATTGACATAAAGGGCCAGTCCACCACCCCCTTGTTGCACCTCGGTCTCTTCTGAACAGTACATAGCCAGGTACTGAAGTCTCCCAAGTGTGGTTACTGGTAAACCATGTCTCACTAATGGCTACTATGTCCAGTTTACCCTCTGTCATTATTGCCTGCAGGTCTGGGATCTTGTTTCCCAGACTGTGAGCATTTGTGTACATGATTTTCCATTGGCCAGATTTCGGTGTGTTAGTTGTTGGGCGAGGTCTGTCGTTCCCCCGGTGCGTCGTATGGAGAGCTGGACTTTTTTCCTTTACCTGGTGATGCAAATGAACTACAAACAACTTCAGCTAGCAGGGACTACTTTTGAATTGCTAACCTAGTCACTTCTGTCAAGGATATCTGTAAGTTCTGCCTGTGCCTGGCTTTCCTCAACGACAAGTCCTCTTCTTTTGCGCAATTCCTCAAGGTCCGCCACTGTGCATCTCCTATGTGGCCTAGACATAGTGTCTTCTAGCTATCTATAGTTACTCACAACAAAAATTAAATGGCACAGTAGTACAGTATATACAGTACCCCCCTTTATATGTCCTGTTTTGTGACTGGACAGATATGCATTTTGTTGACAATCTGTTTCAGATACCACCCACTACCAATCAGAGTGCCACAGACTGGTTCTCTTCCAGAACTCATTCTGGACTGCTACCAGTTTTCACCACTGTTCAGACACCTGAAAGATTATCTTGGTATGCTGCCACCATTCAGTCACAACCTCGCTCGGGGTATCTCTAGTCCGAATCCTAGCAGAGCCACTGTTCACACAGAGCAGTGCTCCTTAGTAAAGGGCAAACAACTCAATACTTTTGTCACAGCCGAGACACTTTGCCTTAGTTACAGTAACAGTAGTCTGTCTCTTTGGAAATGGATCACAGACTTGCCAGTTTACCCCAGTTATCTATACTTGAAATGACTCAGTCACAGAAAGCATGAAGTATATAAAAATAACATGCAATGCTCCACAATATTTACATATGTTACAGGATAATACACAACAAAGACTATGGGGAATACAGTAATTCTAGTGATAAAAATAAACACATTTGAAAAAATAGATGACACAAAAGAACCTAATTCAGTGCTATCTAAATTCTAAATAGTGTAGAAGAAGCTTACTCCCACCAGGGAACTTGATGAGTTATGATAGACTTCAACCAATGATGCTGGTGGTTCAGAATTTCAAAACATAACTGACTCTAAAAGCAAACACACACACACAGATATCTATAGCTGGCCAGCCAGCTACACCTGCATCATCATACATGCCCCTGTGACATCATATACTGGACCATTTCTTTGATCTCTGGAGACCACTCTTTTCCAGGATGTGTCCAAACTGGTTCTGTGGATTGAAGCCTAGTCCTGTTGTTAATCAATAAATCAGTGGGGTGCTGTCTCGTTCTCCCTTGTCCTTGTTTACACTCAAAACATGTCTTTTTGTTATGAATGGGATTCAGCCCTTAGAGATTTAACCAAAACAAAAAGTATTTTTCAGGGCAGGAAAATGGATTGCTTACACAAAGACTAGAATTGGGAGGACTTGAAAAGGTCCTGACTCTTATTATCAGGACCAGGATCCAGGTTGGAGTGCTGATCAGTTATGACTGGTTCTGATTCAAATCAGTACTTTCAAGAAATCTTTAAGAAACAGGAAAACATTCACAAAATGCACTAAAAAATTAAAAAATAGACTTTTTCTGACGTGTGTGTTGGTCTGTGTTTTGGCTCTTCTAGATGCATTCTTCTGCTGTCTCACATTTTTCTTCCTTGTTTTCTGTTCCCTTACCCTCATTTTGGGGTGTGGTTAAACACTTCTCCAGCCACCTTTCTGTCCCAGTATGCACACATATCTGTCCCCTCGCAGCCCCACTTCTTAAGTTTCTGCCCCTGCTTCCCTGTTTTCAGATTGCTGCCTCCTCTCTGCCACAGATTTTTCATTTCTGCTCCTCCCTGCCCAAGATTTCCCATTTCTGGGTCCCCCTACCCAGGACTTTCCATTGCTGCCCCCTTACCTGTCCCATATTTCCCATTTCTGCCCACAACCTGCCCTAGCTGTAACATTTCTCCCTCCTTATCTGCCCTATTTATAACATTTTAGCCCTCTTCTCTTGCCCAATCCTGGCAATTGGCTGATGCCTGCAGTTGCCAGAATCACTATCTTTCCCCAAAAATCCCATATCCATCTCACACTGTACTGCAGAGCGCATACTACCCCTACCATGCACAATTGCAACATGTGATGCCCACAAACTGCAATTCTCCCAACCTGAAAAACATACCTTTATCTTCTGGGCAGACTGATCCTGGTCCATTGCCATGCTTCTGCCATCAACTGTTTGCCTGTTCCTTCAACCAGCCATCAACTACTGGCTCATACGCCTAATGTAACTGACTATCTGCTCCCTTGGCTGGCTGACTACTTCTGATATCTTGATTGAACAACTGTGACTGGCCCACCAACTGACAGCTTGGGCTGCAGGCTCATTTGTGCACTACTGCTGCCAACTGTATTTCTGTTCCCACACTCAGAGCAGCAGTTTAAACATGCTCACTTGAAGTACTCCTGAAGACAGCAGAAACCAGAAATAGACTAGAATGCAGAGAAGTCATCCAGCCTGAAAATGAAATAAATGAAATCGTTTTTTTATTATAATTATTTTCAAAGGGCATTTCCATTAGGATTTTACAGGAATGTGAGTGTCTTTTTGCAGATGGGAGCAGTGTTTTGATGGAACCGATACACTTTGCATCAGAGTTCTTATCTACCCAGGTCCACTGGACATCATTGGATCCAGGGGATGTCCTGATTCACAATGGACCAGTCTGCTCATCCCTAACAAAGACCCCTCTTAGCTGAGAGTCCCCATGCCTGGGTTACAGTAGAATGTAATTTCCAGTTTCAACCATATATTCCACCTCAGCTGAACTACTTTAGAGAGACACACACAGATGATTATTACAAAAATTACACACAAAAAAATAAATTGTAAGTTGTCACAACAAGAAAAAACATGGGTGGCACAAGTTTCTTATAAAACAAAACAGTTACCTAATTCAGATTTCAAATCAATACATGACATTGGTATTTTATTGGGAATGTGTTCAAAACTGTTGTACCTGCTAGGTGTTTGTTGGGGGTAGATTTCTCTAGAACAGATGCTACCATTCCTAATTTAAATGCATGTGCTATTATGAACTTCAGGACTCATTCTTTTTAAGCAATATGGGTCTTCCTCTGCTCATTCAACTGTGTTTCACACCATTCCACCTTCTTGTTTATATGGTTGTCTCCCTTTCTCAACGTTTCTGTTTTTGTCTGTCTTTCCCTACATTCAGCATATGGATTGTTTACTCTGCACTTCAGGAATTCAGCATTCTGCATAATTTCTCTATGCAATGTTTATCTTCCAACATAACACACACACACACACACACATCTTATATGGTGCCAGAGCCTCAATTTTATCTGTGGTAAGGTAAGCAGCAGAGACTTCCCTGATAAGCAAGCAAAGATAGGAGGGTTATTTTTCATGGTCAGCAAAGAAAACTATAGGCAGTAGTTCATTTGTTCTTAATCTCTGTATGTGTGTAAGGAAAGTATTATGATTAGGGAGACAACATTTAATTACCTTGTTTTGTTTTTAATTTAAGGGCAGTTTTTATGACCTAGTATAAGGTTTTAGTGATTAAAGATAGCAGCCATATTTGTGATGGTAGGGCTGCATGTGGAAGGATTGAGCTGCTAATTGAGTGATATGGCTTCTATCAAGTCCAAGCCAGAAGCTGTGTAATTATAGCGACATAATTGTACACTTAGCCAATTTTTTCATGCCAGCTTTATAATACCCTTCATCTTATCACATCCTAGCATTAGGAAGGGTTACCTAGCACTGATTAGCTATGATAGTGTGTCTCTTCAGTAGGATGGATGTCTCAGAGATCTTCAAGAATACCCTCATATTGTGTGCCACCAGTCACTTATGTCTTATTATAAAATGGGTAAGAAAAAAAGATCATCATCTTTAATGAAAAGACCATCGGGACACCATGCATATATCAGAGCGCGACCGCACACCTGCACTTTTGCTCCCCCAAAAAAACTATTTTGCCATTTTATAAGATAGATAACCCACTCTAGGATGTGCGGTTGCACTCTGATATATGCACACCTTGAGTGGTTGATGCACTTGGCCTGCGGCCTCGTGTGTACAACGCACACCAAGGCGTGCGTATATCAGAGCTTGATCGCACACTGAAGAGTGGGTTATCTATTACATAAATAGTGCTGTTTATTTACATGATATATTTCAGAGTAATCAAGATTAAACAGCACCGTCAGGAGAAACAAATGAAAATAAAGGTTTTAAACAGTAAACATAAGTGCATAAATCAGAACTGAGTTGGGCACCAACTTAGAGGTAAAAATTTTTTACATTAGCCAGATTTATTTTTTTATTTATTTAGAAAAGTTTCACCAGGAAAGACAAAATGAGTTGTAAACAGCTTGTTTTCAGAAGTGTCCTGGGAGGAGGGGGATTACATAAGGAGGAGGAGGGCAAAAATCAACACAGAATATAGTGTGCAAATCAAATACAATGCAAAAACAAGCCAGTACAAATACAATGCTAGGAACATGATAATGTGAACAGGTAGCCAAGAATTAACATAGAACATAGTGCGAATCAAATACAGTGCAAGACAAGCCAGTACAATACATTCTGAGAACATGTTAATGTAGACAGTTAGTCAGGTAAAGGCATATGCTACACAAGTGCTAAATGAGAGTATTGGGGGGACAGGGAGAGGGAGAAGGAGTGAAGGGAACAAGTGCTATATTGAGGCATAATAGCAGGGTGAGTGGTTGGGGGGACATGTAGAGTGGGAAAAGGCAGCCAAAATCTACTACCCCCAGGATGTTGAGAACTCGGCGAGGGGGAGTGGGAGGTGGCAAGTGATTGGGAGAAAGGGAGTGGGGGTAGTAAGGGCGAGATAGAAGGTGGAGGGAGGTGCAGAGCAGGGAGGACAATTGGGGGTAGATAGGAAGGTGGGCTGAGGAAGGGCAGAGAGGGGAGGCAATAGGGACATTAGGTAGAGGTGGACTTAGGAACAGCAGAGTGGGGAGTCGCTAGGCAAAGTGGGCTAGGGGATGTGGAGGGGGATGAGTAAGGGGGTCATTACCACTGCAGCAGAGAACAGTGTGTCTGTGAAGGAGGAGAGTAGGGGAGTAGCAGGGACGGGAAGAGTGGGGGGAGGATGACTGTGAGGATGTTAGGTAGGTAGGGGTGGGTTCAATCAATCAATCAATCAATGTTTTATTTATAAAAAGGAGCCTTTCCAAAACCAAGGTGCCTGTACAATAAAATAAAACAAAGTAAAATTACATACATTATATAAATTCCAATAAATATGAAACCACATAAAAACACTTCAGTTACCAAAAGCCAGATCAAAAAGATACGTTTTTAATGCAGTTTTAAAACTCTGGACGGTCAGGCAATCTCATACCCCGGGTTGGGGGTGGTAAGGTTTGCAAGGGATTAATTGCAGTTGCAGCAGTGAACAGTGTGTCTGCGAAGGAGGAAAGCAAGGGAATGGCGAGATTGGGCAGCACGACAAATAGGAAATAGGTGACCAGTTCTCACTCAGATGAGACATTTTCTCTATAACAATAACAACACACCCACCAGAAAGTCTGACCCCTTCAGTACTACCTGCCTTCTTGTTCTACATGCCCTCAACAGAATGGGTAGCCTAATGCCTCAGTTGTACTTCCCTCTTTCCCCCTCTGTCCCTGATAGACCCATTAACTTTCAAAGATCAAAAGGGGTCCCTCTCCCAAGATTTATGGTTGTGTTTGAATTTTTCTGATGTGACCCATGGTGTCTGCTCTTGTTCTGCCTGTGGTTTTGCCCATAGCACTACCACCCCCCTGTAGCAGCCCTTTTTGTCAGGCAGTGCCTCTGATGACTGGGGACACAGTCACATCCAAATTACACAGATTACAGCCCATTGTGTTGCCTGTATATCTGTGACACTCACACTTCCTTACTTTAGGGTTATGTCCACCTGATAGGCTGCCTGATAACATGTGACCTATTGATCGTATTTCAATCCCACCATCAAGCCACTTCTGGTTCCCTCTTGTTCTCAGTTTTTTTTTATGTGCATCTGATTAGGCTGCTGCACCTCATCAAGCTTCCATGCCAAACAGCAGAATAAAGTAAAAGACTTCATATTTAATTGCACAGTCAGCATGAATAACACAAAGGTTAAAAGTGCTAAGGAACTTAACCAAAATAGCATTTAGTGAATGTATTACTTTTTCCCACTAACTACAGCAACTTCCTAACCATGAGGCTACTAATCAGGGTATTACTATGTCTGTTGTCGGTTATAGTGTTTTAAATGAATGATTGATAAAGTATTCAATGTGTTATAGTTGTTAAATGGGACATTTCCTACAGCTAGTTGCTAGATCAGAAACTATAACAGCACAGCCGGTATGTGCGCATTCAGAACTGGCACTGGTATTTCACTCCAGCCAGAGATCCTCCCTCCCTAGCGAGAATGTCAGGCGTAATCATGCATGCAGTCCCTGAACCAGTGACTGCGTAGCGTAAGGGAACAACCTCTCAAAATGATTAAAATTATATAAAGAATTAGTATCTGGCTTCATATTACTCTCCATTTCCCTCATGCAGAGTGGGGCTGTATAGTGCCTGACCCAATTCCAAGGCCCCTGATTCAGCAGTCGGGGAATCACCATGGGTCATGATTCACAAGGTATTCATCCAAAATTGTGTTTTTAAAATGCCACATACTGGCCTCTGATGAGATGGCTCCTTGGTTTCCAGCCCTGGGTGTTTTTAAAAATGACGACAGAACCATGACTGTTCCTCCCACCGTCCACTCGGATCTCCACCATGTCTCACTGATATGCGTGCATGCGTGGTGACATTGTGATGTCTGCATGTGTGCACCAGATGGATGGCCACCATATTGGGAGAGGTATTGCTCCCCGGAGGCCGCCATCTCACCAGAAACTACAAAATCTATGCCCACGTGCATCAGACAGATGCCATCTTACTTAAGGCGTCCACTTCTGTTTTAGTAGTGGCCATGTGGCAGTGAATCCAGAACACACTTCTTATAGGAATGGGCACAGTAATATCCCAACAGAGATATTAAAGGGGCCCACATTTTAAGGAACATCCCTAATATAATCCCATGTTAGGCACATTTTTAAGGGAAGGGACACAGTATAATCCCAACTGAAATATAAAGGGCCCATATTTAAAGGGGTGGCCCTAACATACTCCCACATAATCAGATCTCTATCTTACCAGGGCAGAGCAATGAATTGTATGCAGCCTTAGCTGAGAAACAACATTAAAATGCTAATCATGTATAGTCACATATGTAAAAAAAACATTTTTACACATAGTCCCCTTGATGTCTTACAGATGTCCAAATCAAAGGAATGCCAATTCTGCAGAGTCACACTATTACCACAACAAAGGGGTGTAATTTGCCCTTCCTGTGAATTGGAAGGCTTCAACCAGGAAATGGACACACAAGACTTTGCAAGGGCAGGGCAGAGCCAGCCCAGACAAGAGTGGCAGGTAGACCCAGCCACTGGTGCCCTCCAGAAAGCCACAGCAGCTATGAAGAAAGCCAACAGAGTTTCATACTAAAGGTCCTAGAATGCATGGAAACCATGGCAAACACTAGGACAATACCTGGGGGACAGCCCAAATCAGCAGCAGGAGGTCATGACAAAAGGGTCAACAATGTCTCCCTTATGCATGCAACAACTTCTACTCAGCCAATAATCAAGAACCTGAATGACTGCCAGGGTGAACTCCCCCTTGAAGATGAGGAATCAGACATGCCATATGACAGTAAGCACAAATCTGATAGCAAGTTAGACAAAAATGAATCCCCAAATAATCCTGAGGTAGCATTCATTGCCTCAAAGCTGTTCACAGTGGACAATGTTACAGACCTAGTTAAATGGATAAGAACCACACTAGGATTCGAACAAACTGAACAACATCCTGACAGCAGGTTAGACCCTATGCTTCAACAACCTCCAAAACAAGAACATTTCTTCCCAGTCTGTCCAGCAATGGACGACATAATAGCAAAAGAATGGGAGGCTACAGACCCTGCCAGAATCCCAGAAGAACATTCCATAGACTGAATGTACCCCAAACAAGAACATAAAGTCAAGTCTTGGTGCACGGCACCAAAGATAGACCACAAAATTGCAGAACTGAACAAAAGGACAGTACTACCAGCAGAAGGCACTGTGGCACTAAAGGATACAGTAGACAAGAAAATGGAAGAAATGCTTAAAAAGATTTTTGAAATGTCAGGCCAGGTGGTCAGAGCCACTACTACAGCCGTGTATGCAGCAAGGGTTCAGAACAGATGAATTGAAGAGATAAATAAGAAACTATCTCCAAAAGGAGGCAGAACTATTCAAGAACATGCTGCAGGCAGCAAAATATCTGGGGAACGTGTCCCTTAATACACTAAAAATGAATAGTAGATCAGCAGCAGTGTCAAACAGAGCAAGACGGTCTCTATGACTGAAGTTCTGGGATGCGGACAATGAGTCAAAGGCTTGTCTGCAGAAACTCCCATTCAAGGAAGACCATGTGTTCAGAGAAGGCTTTCATGAGTTCCTCAGGAGAAGGGGCCAGAGAAAGGACAGTGAAGGAGACAAAGATACAGGATATCTACCTTCTCACAGGGGCATATCACAGGGATACAGATCATGGCCCAACAAAAGATTTAACAATAGCTTTCAGGACAAAAAGAATACAAACCAAAACAGATATAACTACCACAGTAGAGGTGCCTCCAGTTTCAGAGAGAGAGTGGGACCCTTTAGGGGCAAGTTCACATACCAAAGAGGGAAGGCCACAGAAAGAGTCACTTTATGACTACACACCAATCATGGCAAATCTAGTGACACCACAACACCAACAATAGGTGACGCAACCACAAACAAGTCAAAACACACCAATAGGGGGACAACTTCAAAAATTCAGTTCAATATTGGAAAGAACAACATCAGACAAATAAGTAAAAGAAGTGGTGACACAAGGGTACTCCACCGAATTCAAGGAGATACCAACCAGAAAAAGACTAGTAATATCACCAGTGGCCAAGAAGAAATGGTTGTCACAACAGATTCAGGAAATCTTAAATGCTCTGATAGACACAGATGCAATACAACCAGTTCCCCAAGAGGAAACTAGAAAGTGGATATACTCAGTATTACTTTTGGTACCAAAAAAGACAGGGGACCTCAGATCGGTCCTAGTCCTGAAGTCTGGGAGGGGGGCAGAGCCCCTCTGCATATACACCAAACAGGCATTGGTGTGGTTTCCAGTCAGTGGTCCGGATCGGCAGTGTCGGTGATGTCGGTGACCATGTTTCACTGTAGGGGAGGTGGCCGACATCCCTGTCGCCACGGCATAGTGGAACCAAATTCATCAACAAATTCATACTGACAAAGAAATTCAAGATGGAGACTATAAGGTCCATACTTCGGTCAATCAGACCAGGTGATTACCTCACCTGCATAGACTTAAAAGATGCATACCTACACATACCAATGCGACCATCCCACAGGAAATTTCTAAGATTCCAAATACTGGGCCAAGAATTCCAGTACAGAACACTACCATTCGGACTGGCATCAGCACCAAGAGTATTCACAAGAATCTCAGTGGTGTTGGCAGCCAAACTCAGAGAACAAGGGGTAGACATTATCCATTATCTAGACAACTGGCTAATCAGGACAAGGTCCAAACAGGAGTCAGAAAAGGCCATCAAACAAACCATACAGGCCCTAACTGATCATGGATGGGTGATTAATACAACCAAAAGTTGCCTAGTCCCCTCACAATGCATAGAACACCTGGGAGTGGAAATAGACACAAGGGAAGGACTGGTCAGATCAACAGAAACAAGAATAGCCAACCTAGTCAACCTCATAAACCTAATACAATAACAAGCAAGGAATCCATGCCCTACTAATTGCACCGGTGTCTCAAGTGCTAGGTTGCATGCCCTCCTTCATCGACTTCATACCATGGGCAAGATGACACATGCACCAACTGCAAATGTTACTCCCACAGTATGGCTCTCCTTCAGAGGAGAACATGCAATTCAAAATGAAGATGACAGAGATGGTCAAGAGGTCATTAAGCTGATGGACGAACAGACACCACTTCACCCAGGGCAATCTCTTGGAAATAACGCACAATGTCACCATAGACATGGACGTTAGTCTGTGGGAATGGGGAGCATCAATGGGATACAGTTCAGTCCAGGGCAGATGGACAACCTTGGAAAGGAAATTGCCAATCAACGTGCTGGAAATGAGGGTAGTACAGAATGCGCTCATAGCATTCAAAACATACATAACAGGAAAGACTGTTCTGATATACTCAGACAGCAAAGCGACCATAGCGTATCTAACCAAACAAGGGGGCACCAAGAGCATAGGATTACAGAGAGAAACAAACATGATTATGAACCTGGACACAGAAGAATTTAAAACACATAAGGCCATACACCTAGCTTCCAAACTAAACATGACTGCAGACTGGCTGAGCAGAGAACAAATACACCCCAGAGAATGGTAACTTCACCCTGAGACCTTTCAGTGAGTTCAGAAGAGATGGGGCAAGATAGCCATAGACTTGGCCATCAACAAAAACAAGCAATCGGACAAATTTTTCTGGAAGTTCAAGGAACCTCAGTCGATGGGAGTGGACGTCCTTTCCAACCCATGGACACACGACTATTCATAAGTTTTCCCCCACTACCACTAATAGCACAAGTCCTATCAAAAGTATGACACTTCAGGAGAATGATAATACTAATATAGCTCCATACTGACCCAGGAGAGCATGGTTTGCCATAATGGTAGCAATGGCAATGGACAGCTGGGAGCTACCAGCACGTCAGGGCATACTAATTCAGGGACCAATAACACATCCAAATCCAAACAATCTAAAGCTTATGGCCTGGCTCCTCAAAGGGAGAGACTGCAGAATGCAGGTTACCACTACACAGTCATAGACACTATGTTGTAATCACGACACAATTCCACAACAACAACATACTCTAGACAATGGAATAGTTTCGCCACATGGTGCAGTTCAAAGAAGATACCCCCAGAATCAGCTTCAATAGCTGACATTTTGCTATACGTCCAACAAGAACTAGAAAAGGGCCTAGCACCTTCGTTACTGAGGGTTCAGCTATCTGCCATAGGTGCCACTGTGGGGACCATAGACGGTGCCAACCCAGGTTCGCATCCACACATTGTAAGGTTCTTAAAAGCTACAACAAATATGAGGCCACCATGGGATCTGACATTGGTGCTTCATGCACTTATAAGAGTCCCCTTTGAACCAATGAAGAACATTGACATTTACTCTGTAGGCCTCAAAACAGCATTCCCAGTGGCAATATGCTCTGCCCGAAGGATAGGTGAACTGAGAGCACTATCATGCAAAGAGCTGTTCACAACCTTTACACCAGAAGGAGTCTCACTCAGAACAGTGCCGTCTTTTGTGCCCAAAATAGACTCACAGTTTCACATAAACCAAACCATCAAATTACTGACCTTCTATGAAGAGCACACAAATAAAAGAGAAAGAGCCCTACACTCACTGGATGTAAAGAGGGCACTAACAACATACATTGAAATAATGGCCCCCTTCAGGCACACAGAGAGACTATTCATGGTTGCATAGGACACAAGAAAGACTCAGCAGCAGCAAAAGCAACACTCACCTCTTGGCTAAAAAGAACTATTACAGAATCCTATAAGACAAGTAACAAGGTTCCACCCATTGGAATCAAAGCACACTCCACCAGGGCAGTGGCTACCTCATGGGCTGAGCAAAATTCAGCAATGGCCCAAGAAATTTGTTCAGCTGCAGCCTGGTTGACAATGCACACTTTTACAAGATATTACAGACTAGATACAGTAATTCCAAAGAGAACTTCATTTTGACAAAAAGTGTTAATGACAGCAACACTGTCCAATGCACCATCCAATAGTCCCCTCTCCCCCCAACCTAACTAGAAGGGCACTGCCTTTTACATACCCTAAGGTAAGGAAATGGGAGTGCCATGGATATACAGGCAACACAATGGTAGTTTACTCACCTGGTAAAGGTAATTGTGTTACTGTATATCCATGGCACTCCAGCCCAGCCCACCTGGGGGAGCATGTATGCTACTTCTCTACAGGGACAGTATAAGGTCCAATGTATATCCGGCCTGCAGGGCTTGAAAATTGTATAAATTTATGAAGAATGTCTAACAGTGGAAATTACATAGAGTTAAAGATACTGTAGATGTCTGACAATCATAGCTAAATAAAGTAGAGTTATAAAGATCACAATGTCTCAAGGGAAATGATATACTGTCTGTGCATGCAGATTATTTATTTCACAGCTGTGGAAGTCAATCAATCAATTAATTCTTTATTTTGCCAGGCGGAACACCATTGAGGAGAACTCATTTGCAAGGTGGACCTGGGTTCAATACACCAGCCGCAGCAGCAGACAACTGCCTAGGTGGCCAAGGGAGATTAAAACAATCATATAATCACATGCACAAATCAGAGAAACACAATTTAAATATTACATATGTACACAATTCAAGGAATACATGACCAGATAATGGTCCATACAGTAGTACATCAGCTAGAATATTAGACATTAGGAGTTATTAGCCTCAAATAGATTGATATACACAAAATAAGGTTACGTATGTACAATATGCAAGGAATGAGTGAACAGAAGAGGATGCATTTGGTAGTACAACAACTTGTTAAACATATCCATTTAAAGCAAAATCATATACGTTAAGCATACTTGAATTTGAGCAAGTTACACAAAATGTTAATTAACACAATGCACTCCAGCTAGTGAAAATTCAATCTGTTGTAAATACACAGAGTAAGGAAAGGATAAGGAGAGGGAGGAGGAGAAGAGGTAAGCACAGTGGAAATTAAGGGGGGGAGGGGGGAAAGCATGCGAGGGTAGGGCAGCTGACAGGATGTGACAAGGGGATAAGGGAGGTGGACTGCCAGAAGTTGGTAATTAATGGAAGATGCGATTGTATAGTAGGAATAGGGTAAGACTGAAGGGAGGTAAAAGGTCATATCAAGAGAACTATAATGGCGTGGCAAGGATAAAACCTTTACCTGAAACAATTACAGGCCTCCGAGAAGGACCTCAGGAACAGGGCTTTGAATAAAGACAGTGTCACGGGAGTAGCGAGCCTTAGTGATTTCTGAACATCGTTACAAAGAACAGGAAGGACATGGCTTATAGCAGCCCTACTGAAGTGCGTTCTGACCTTAGGGATAATGAGGGATAGGTAAGGCTTCTCAGCGGGTAGCTACCAGGGGTACAAAAAGGTAGACAGTCTGAGATATACTGCAGGAGCTTATGGATGATGGCTTTTATAAGTCCATATAGAAGCTGAGGACAAGAGGGAACCAGAGGGGGCTTGTTGGTGGGATCGAAATATGATCATTAGGTCACATATGCATCTGGCAGCTTATCAGGTGGACATAACCCTCAGGTAAGGAAATTGGAGTGTAACCCCCCTGCAAATGGGGGTTCCCAAAAGACTTCCAGGAGCTTGCTTGAATGCTCCAAGCCTGAATGGTGTTTGGCGTTTAAGCCATTTATCAGTGAGTGTTTTTAGAACCTCTGGTACTGTCTCTTTAAGAGCTGTCTGCTTGCAGACATAATTAGTTTGTATGGGGGACTGTGTGTTTCTTCTCTGAGTACCACTTGAGCTGCTGCCAATTCACTTCATTTTGCAGTCACTAGAGTGCAAAGGGAACCTATCTGAAAGATGTAACTGTTTGCCAGAAATTATTTAGAGTAATAATGAAATTACAGTTTGTCTAACCTGCTTCTTTGCAGTCAGAACTGTGTCTGCTAGTTCCCCATTCTAGTTTTGAACTGCTGAACTGGACCAATCAGTGTGGGGTAAGCTGGCTCTAAAATGGTGCCTTGGACGAATCAGAACTTGGACTCATAATCTGAGCCAGCCACAAGAGGATTGTATGGGCAGTGACTCTGGAGATGTAGTTTAGACTTCAGTGCCTTTTGGACCAACAGCAGCAGTCTATTGTGAGTGACAGCCAATCCAGTCAAGAACTGGGAGGAACTCAAAGGAAGTGCCCGGTCTTGTCGGGTTGGAGTTTCAGCTGAGCTTTGGCAGTGAAGAAGGAAGGAGCCCTGTGCTTTTCAGTGTGCAGTTTTAGTCAAAAACGTGTGTAAGGCCCAGAGTTCCGTCTGCAGCTTGTTAGGACTGAATCCGTCCTGTGAAAAGAATCAAAGGATCTCTGAAGAGTAGAAACCAGGCTCACCCTGTAGAAGACTGGAAGAATTGCTGAAAATTGCACTCGGTCTGTCAGGAACTGAATCTGCTGTGTGTTCTCCCGGTATTGTGCAGTATTGCGATCGGATACAGATGCAGCCTGCCTGGTATAGTGCTTTTATATGGATGTGTGAAGAGGTTTGTGTACCTCAAGTGAGCCCTGCTGACATTGAAGGACCCTATCTTATTTGGAGGTCGGAGTACTAATTCAGGGTCGCTCCCTGTTGAATTGCCACATTACATCCAAATGGAATTACTGTACTGCTGACTGTTTAATTCTCCTTTTCTCTGTGTGAAAGGGCCCCTACCAGCTGCCACGGTTTGGACTAGCCACTAGGGCTTGGGTACCTAGGGACAGTAACTGATAGGGATAGGCCTGTGCACAGAGCCATAGGTAGATTATTAGAGGATAAGCTAATTAACCTGATTTCCCGTCCTTGTTATATCCTAAATAAATCAGAGCTGCTTGTTTCAGCAAAGTTATACTGCCTGAGGTATTTGTCTATGTTAAAGTACTGTACTGTGATTGTTGCACTGTATCTCATTTCACAGGAGGTCCCAGTGCCGGAACCAATCCTGGGGTAAGTGTATACTGTGAAGGTAATTCTGATATATTGTGGGGCCACTAGTGGGAAAGGGGGTTGCAGTGTCCCAGAGGGCTGTGACCAAGTTAGTTTAACTATTGCAAACCCTGACCTCTGGGTGGAGGCACCCGCCATTGGATCCAGGCCCCTCAACCTGTTAGTGGCAAATCAGGCAGGGGTAGTGCCCTGGGATAGCGCCATCTAGGGGTTACATCTTGAGGCTCACCGCTGGGATTGTGTGTCCTCTAGTGGCCATATTTACGAACCACTGTTAAGAAAAAATGGGTACCCAGGCAGAAGTGGCTGTGCACCCGGCTGGTGGAGGGTGTACTGGGGAGGAGAATCGACCCCCAAATGCTATACTTATCCTGGACATCCCCTGGGTATCAATACGGACACTATGCAGGGAGTACTTTCCAAGGTGGAAGGTTTACAAAACCCTGTGGTGGTGGGTCGGCATGCTAATCTGCTCACCCACACTTTCCTGGCCCTAGTAGAGTTTAGGATCCCATAGATAGCTCCAAAGTGCCACAGACCATTACCCCAGAGGGAGCCCTCACTGCTTGGAGAGTGATAACTAAGGACAGTAAAGACCTGGGGAATCAGCCCCACCACTATCTGAAACTTTGAGGAGAAATTTGCTGAATGGTTGCTGGAGAGGGAAAACTGTGGAGGACTTGAAGAAACTATTCTGCCACCTGGGGTGTTCCTCCCAACACCCTCTCCTGCTCCAGTGCCCGTAATGGTGGCTGGAACCAATGCAGACCCTATTTCTGCACCTGCCATTAGTCACGACTCTTACCAAGGTTGAGGATCTTCTCTGGCACCTCCCCACCCCCAAGGGAGGATGACTGGGAGACCTGGATAGACTATGTTGCCCCAAGTGCTAGAATGGCAATGCTCGGAAGGCTTAAAACGAAGAGGGTTAGTGAGAGCCTCCGAGGTCCTGCCCTGGCTACCATCCGTGCTAAACGGGCCAGTAACCCTGAAGCGACTGCACAGGCTCATCTTGAGGCCCTTGGAGAATCGTATGGAGCCCAGATTCTGATGAGGACCTATGGTGGAGAGTAAGAAATGCACAACAGTACCAAGGGGAGTTGTTGTCTGTGTATGTCTCTCGCTGGAAAAATTGTTGCAAGAATGCCTCAGAAAGGGTAGTTTGCCAGCGATTGAACTGGACCGAACCAGACTGGACAGAATCCTTAGGTGCCCCTTCTCAGAACTGCTGTTGCTCAGATTCGCCTGGCAACTCGACTGGAATCCCCACCCTCATGATGAGTTAATGAGAGAAATTGAGGAGTTGAGAAAAGGCGACCTCGGGAGGTACCTGCACCAACAGCTGTGGCTACGACCCGAGTGACTGAGGGTGACCCATCAAGTGAAGTTCAGGGGCAGAGGTTGACAGTCAATGAGTGCTCTGACAAGGAAAAAGATATGCCACAATGGGGCGAACTGTTGAGAGAGATCCGGGAATTCAAAAACAGTCCCTTTATGAAGGCCACGCCTGCAAGTACGGGCCCTGACCTATATCCGACTGCATCTGCTATGGGGTGGGGTACCCACCATGTATCTCCTGCTGATAACAGCTCCAAACTCAAATCCTTGACCATGGAAGTGGAGAAACTGACGAGATGTCTCCAAATGCTTATCACTCGCAGACAGAGATGGCACCCAGGTTTCCAGTTAGTAATACCCCGCCTGGCTCCCAGTGTAGGCGCTCGCAGCTCAAACTCCAGAGAGTATGTTTTGCTATAATTACTGGAAAGATGGGCACATGAGTGGGAAATGCCAGTCCCCAAAAGACACTGACAAAGTTGCATATAGGCTACAAGGAGAGCTTCGAGAAGAAATCAGTGGTTAAGAGGTGCACGACATGATCCCAGTGAGGGCACCAAAATGCTAATTCACGCCCTTTGTGGCAAGGTCAGTTGCCCAGGCCCCACTACCGCCTCTCCAGACTGGTCCAGAATAGTGGGTCCTCCATGGAGACCACTGTAAAGGTGAATGGAGTGTCTACAAGAGCTGTATTAGACAGTGGCTCCCAAGTGACAATTATGTTCCAGGATTGGTATCAGAAGCATTTGCCAGACGTACCTCTTTGCAACCATTAGAAGGACTGCATGTATGGGGTTAAGTGAAAAGGCTCACCCTTATTCCGGTAGTATCCGAATTTGGTTGTCTTTCCCCACCTCCGTGGCTGGAGTGGCCGAACAAGTAGAGACCCTAGCCTTAGTGTGTCCCCCCACTGGACTGTATGATGGTGTCCCTTTGTTAATTGGAACAAATGCTCATATGTTCGGAAGGCTGGCTCAGTTGTGTTATGAAAACAGGGGTCAAAGACCAGTAGAGCTTTAAGAGTTCCGGCTTTAATTAAGAAGGCCTATGAGACACAGAGATTGTTGAAAACAGAACCAGAGGAACCGGTCGGAATTGTATGGAAGAAGGATCCTGAGTCTCTGGTCCTGGCGCCAAATGCCCAGTGTACCTTACAGGGAGGTCCGTATCAGAAAGGATGTTAAGAATAAAATATTAATGTTGGATGCACCAGGCTATGGAAAATTGCCAGAGGGACTGCTGGTCAAGCTTCAGTATTTTGCCTGCCAGAGCCCATGCTTATGCCAGAAGGTAATGGTCCAAGTTCATAATGTGTCTGAAAGAGACATTCGAGTAAACAGAGGTTGCATCCTGGCTAATGTGCATTGTGCAGACACTGCAGTGCTACCAGCAGCAAGAGTTCAAGGAAGAATGACAGAGTAACGCCTGACTTGTTTGATTTCGCGACTCTCGCCGCCAGCTGAATGGAAAGTGAGGATCATGAGAAGCTTGCCCAGAGAGACCAGGGTTTTCTTTAAAGGAATGGGATGTAGGATGCGTGCAAGGAGCTGAGCACAATATCCGGCTGCATGACGAAGACCATTTCATGAGAGGTCTCGACGCCTGGCACCTGCTGGACATAGATGATGTGAGACGGCATCTGCAAGATGTTAGCTGGTGTAATACAAGAACCAGAAGCCCTTATGCTTCCCCCATTGTGGTAGTGAGGAAAAGAATGGAACAGTAGAGATGTGTGTGGATTATCGTGACCTTAAACCGGGGCGGACTATCCCTGATCAGTACATACCGCCCCGTGATTCAGGATGCTTTGACTGCCTAAACGAGCAAGGGTTCTCTGTGCTGATCTCCTCGCAGTGGGTACTACTCAGATCCCGACTGGCCCCAGAGGACCGTGGAGAAGACGGCCTTTATCTGTCCGCTTGGCTTCTATGAATTCATGAGGATGCCTCAAGGGGATTTCAGGTGCCCCAGCCACTTTCAACGATTGATGGAGCGTGCAGTGGGGACATGAACTTACTAGAGTGCCTGGTATACCTAGATGATGTTATTGTATTTGGCAGCTCACTGGAGGAACATGAGAGCAGATTATTTAAGGTATTGGACCGACTGGAGGACTTTGGCCTTAAACTGTCCATTGATAAGTGTCAATTCTTTCAAACATCAGTAAAGTATGTGGGACACATAGTATCCACCGAGGGAATAGAGACCGACCCAAGTAAAGTTGAGGCCTTGACCACCTGGCCACAGCCCAAAAATCTAAAAGAACTGCAAAGATTCCTGGGATTTTGTGGTTATTATCGGCGCTTCATCAAGGACTATTCAAGAGTGATCCGCCCTTTACTTAACCTTACTCAAGGGTATCCCCCAACCCACAAAAAATACCAAAAGTCAGCGTCCCTCAAGACTGAAAGAGTGTATTTTCATCCGAGTGAAGTATTTGGGGCCCGCTGGACTCCTGATTGTGAGACTGCTTTCATGAGATCATATATCAACTTCACCCATGCTCCAGTGCTGCCTATGCCGATCCAAGAAAACCTTATCCTGCACACTGATGCTAGCTTGCAAGGGTTGGGGCTGTGTTGTACCAAGAGTACGAGAATGGCCTGAGACCAGTGGCCTTTGCCAGTAGCCTGACCCCATCCGAAAAGAACTATCCGTACATAAGGTTAGAGTTCCTAGCTTTGAAGTGGGCTATTGTTGACCAATTCCATGAGTACTTGTATGGGCTAAAATACTAGTAAAACTGACAATAATCCTTTGACCTATGTGCAGACCTCAGCTAAGTTGGATGCCACTGGCTATAGGTGGCTTTCTGCATTATCTACATATGACTATGCTCTTGAATACCGAGCAGGTCTGAACCACATAGATGCTGATGCTCTCTCCGGAGGCCTGTTCCCCAGAATGATTGGGTCCGATTACAGAACCTGACATTCGGCATCTGCCGGAAGTTTGACAGGAGGAACAATGTCCACGGACGCAGTGGACTGTATATGGTGGATTGCTTGGGAGCTCTGAGAATTGCATACCTGCTGCTTATTGCCACTTTTCTGCACAGACATTGGTGCACTGCCTCAGCTGGATCAATGACAGTATTCGGGCGGCTCAATCCCGCGATCCCATGATCAAAGCAGCTTAGAAGCCCTCTATGCAGGAAAAGATGTGTCCAAATTACGCTCCACTGATTTGAGAACTGCACTGTTATACAAAGAAGGTCCTAAGTTGAAACTGATCAATAAACTGTTATACAGAGAAACAGTAGACAGAGGGGACAAGTAGACAAACAACAACTAGTGCTGCCCACTGCCTTCTGAGACTCAGTACTGAGGTCCTTGCACAACCACATGGGGCACCTTGGTATGACAGAACACTTGACTTGGTGAGATCCAGATTCTATTGGCCTAAGATGGGGCTGATGTGGAGCAACACATCTCGAACTTGTAGTCGATGCTACTACAGAGGAAAGCTTAGCCCAAGAGGGCTGCCCCTTGTTAACATAACCACCAGTGCACCCATGGAGCTGGTCTGTATTGATTTTCTAAGTTTGAGTCAGATCAAAGAAATATCAGTAATGTGCTGGTGGTCACTGACCATTTCACAAGATATGCCCAAGCTTTCCCACCCAAAGACCAGAAAGCATCCACTGTAGCCAAAGTACTTGTAGAAAACTTCTTGTTCACTATGGGGCTCCACAAAGAATCCATTCTGATCAAGGGAGACTTTGAGAGTCGTCTGATCAAAGAGATGCTTTCTCTGTGGGGAGTGCGAGTCCAGAACCACTCCTTACCACCCCAGGGGGACCCACAGCCTGAACGTTTCAACGCACTTTGCTAGATATGCTAGGCACCCTGCACCCAAAGGACAAGCTCTAGATGGAGCCAACAAATTAGCACCCTGGTACATGCTTATAACTGCACCAAAAGTGATGCCACTGATTCTCCCCCACCGCCTGATGTTTGGAAGAGAGCTCACTACCAGTAGATGTGTGTTTTGGGGTCTCTCTCTGATGGGGTTCAAGCTGACAACTATTTACAGTATGTGCAAAAGTTAAAGGCCCAGCTAACTCATGCGTACTCAACTGGCTCAAACCATGGCTGCCAAAAGAAATCTGGCCAACAAAGAAAGGTATGATAAAAGGTGAAAGCACAGGAACTCCAGGAGGAGATCGGGTATTGCTAGAAATCTGGGACTGCATGGCAAGCACAAGATTGCTGACAGATGGCACCATCTCCCCACATTGTAGTGGGCAAACTAGATGATCTGCCAGTGTACAAAGTAAGGCCTGAGAATAATTCAAAAGATGTAAAACAATGCATAGAAATCATTTACTGCCCATTGGACAAATCTTAATTGAGTCTGAGCCCTAGAAGATGCCCTCTGGACCAGTGACTAGAGCTGCTGCTAAGAAAGATCAAGAAAGTCTGCACCTACAGAAGCAAAGTTAAAGTGTTCCCTCCACAAGTCCCAGTTGAGCATGACTGTCAGTCCATATCGGAAGAAAGTGAGAGTGACTTTGAATACTATCCTTCTTACGAACTGAGTCAATTGTTTCGGGCAATCCTTAGTCAATACTGGAGATGAAGCTGGGCCTTCTGGACTGTCTAAGCCCCCAGCCATCCCTGGAGCCAATGCTCCCAGAAAGTGAAGTGCAAAGCATCAGATCAGATGAAATGGAATCATTGTGCATGGTTGAACTGTTTGAGCTTCAGGAGGAAAATGATAGATTGGGGCAGACTGGTGATACACCCTGAACAAGAAGAGTATTTTGAGTGCCCTGACAGTCCACTGCCAGTGTCCAAAGCTCTCCATGCGAGCCAAATGTTGTGGACTCAGAAACTGTAACTCCTGGAGCTGAAAGTGCCCCAAGTCTAGCCTCTCTACCCCATAGAGACTCCTGACAAGTGAGGACAATGCTGAAAATGAGGCTCAGAGTGCAGAGACTATAACAGTTCCCCTAGAAAGACTGGTCGAGCTGTAAAGCCTGTGGTGCACCTCAGTTATGATTCACTTGGGAGCCCTGTGGACTTGCCTCTCAATGTTGTCCATAAAGGAGTGTATGTGTCCCCGAGCTCATTGCCCAAACTGAGCATCAGTGCTAACTCCAAGTTACTTGTGTTGCCTCTATATGGTGCCCTTGCCCGTCCAGCCCCAAGGTAACTGATAGGAAGGGCCTCTCTTCAGGTTTCATGTACAAGAGGTAATAACTTGAGTTATGGTACAATGTATGTAATACTATGTAAAGAGGACGTACTGCAATGTTTCAGAAATGTGTTCTTGGTAAAATGATATATTGACTGATGATTACATGTGAGCCTAATGCAAATGTATATGGTTGCAGTTGAAACTTATGGGTACTTGCTTGACGCGGACGCAAGCTTTCCCAGGCCAGGAAGGGTGTAACCCCCTGCAAATGGGGGTTCCCAAAGACTTCCAGGAGCTTGCTTGAATGCTCCAAGCCTGAATGGTGTTTGCATGCTAGCTCATTTATCAGTGAGTGTTTTAGAACCTCTGGTACTGTCTCTTTAAGAGCTGTCTGCTTGCAGACATAATTAGTTTGTATGGGGGACTGTGTGTTTCTTTCTGAGTACCACTCGAGCTGCTGCCAATTCACTTCATTTTGCAGTCACTAGGAGTGCAAAGGAACCTATCTGAAAGATGTAACTGTTTGCCAGAAATTATTTAGAGTAATAATAAATTACAGTTTGTCTAACCTGCTTTCTTTGCAGTCAGAACTGTGTCTGCTAGTTCCCATTCTAGTTTTGAACTGCTGAACTGGACCAATCAGTGTGGGTAAGCTAGCTCTAAATGGTGCCTTGGACGAATCAGAACTTGACTCATAATCTGAGCCAGCCACAAGAGGATTGTATGGGCAGTGACTCTGGGAGATGTAGTTTAGACTTCAGTGCCTTTTGGACCAACAGCAGCAGTCTATTGTGAGTGACAGCCAATCCAGTCAAGAACTGGGAGGAACTCAAAGGAAGTGCCCGGTCTTGTCGGTTGGAGTTTCAGTTGAGCTTTGGCAGTGAAGAAGGAAGGAGCCCTGTGTTTTTCAGTGTGCAGTTTAGTCAAAAAAAACGTGTAAGGCCCAGAGTTCCGTCTGCAGCTTGTTAGGACTGAATCAGTCCTGTGAAAAGAATCAAAGGATCTCTGAAGAGTAGAAACCAGGCTCACCCTGTAGAAGACTGGAAGAATTGCTGAAAATTGCACTCGGTCTGTCAGGAACTGAATCTGCTGTGTGTCTCCCTGGTTGCAATGTGCACTCGGGATACAGATGCAGCCTGCCTGGTATAGTGCTCTTTTATATGGATGTGGAAGAGGTTTGTGTACCTCAAGTGAGCCCTGCTGACATTGAAGGACCCTATCTTATTTGGAGGTCGTGAGTACTAATTCAGGGTCGCCTCCCTGTTGAATTGCCACATTACATCCAAATGGAATTACTGTACTGCTGACTGTTTAATTCTCCTTTTCTCTGTGTGAAAGGGCCCCTACCAGCTGCCATGGTTTGACTAGCCACTAGGGCTTGGGTACCTAGGGACAGTAACTGATAGGGATAGGCTCTGCACAGAGCCATAGGTAGATTATTAGAGTGATAAGCTAATTAACCTGATTTCCCTGTCCTTGTTATATCCCTAAATAAATCAGAGCTGCTTGTTTCAGCAAAGTTATACTGCCTGAGGTATTTGTCTGGTTAAAGTACTGTACTGTGATTGTTGCACTGTATCTCATTTCACAGGAGGTCCCAGTGCCGGAACCAACCTGGGGGTAAGTGTATACTGTGAAGGTAATTTGATATATTGTGTGGGCCACTTAGTGGAAGAAAGGGGTTGTGTGTCCCAGGGGCTGTGACCAAGTTAGTTTAACTATTGCAAACCCTGACCTCTGGGTGGAGGCACCCGCCATTGGATCCAGGCCCCTCAACCTGTTAGTGGCAAATCAGGCAGGGGTAGTAGCCCCTGGGATAGCGCCATCTAGGGGTTACAGGAGTGCCATGGATATACAGTAACACAATCACCTTTACCAGATGAGTAAACTACCATTTGGCATTAAAGAAAAATGTACACTGTGAAACATTCTGCTGCTTGGCCAGTACTTCAGCAGTTGAATAAAGCATTTAAACAAAGGCTTATGATTGAAACTTATTTTTATGAATAAAGATTATACACATGAATGCCGCAATTGCATTTTCTGGCTAACCAATAGAGGCACCTTAAGCAGCTGTGCATGTTACAGTGAAACATTTGAATCTACAACTTTTTTATTCCAACTATGATCACCCTTTTTCTCCTGTCTTGTAAAATACACCTTTTTCTTCATCTTGAGTCTACTTTACAGAAGCATTTTTCTGTGTGAAGTCATTAAAAGGAGCATTCCATTTAATATGGTTGTCTCATCTATATTCTCTGCTGTTTTTGAGCACCTACCGTTTAACATCTCTTTTAAGTAACTAAACTGAACTAGCATGCTAAAGACATTGCTTCGTTACCTTATGGACACAAGGGCATTCAAAAATAGCTGGAAGACTGATAAAAAAAGAAATGTTTAAAGAAGCAATTCTTTAGTTACAGTATTACAAATCTAAAAACAGTGGCCCTATTCACAAAGATGTGCGGAGCTGGTGCGTAAAGGCACGTGCAGCTCCACACCCCATGGGATCCGTGAGGGGACCACATTTATGAAACAAATGTCCCCGCCCAACTCCTTTCCTTGTCCCCCCCCAGCACTAAGGTTCGCAAGGGCAGGGTTGTGGACCTGGGTCCACAGTGGATCACTTGCGCCGGTATGGTGCCATGTTGCAGGGGGCACGCAGAGTGCCAATCATGCTGTTGAGGGGGCATATGCTGGTTGCCCACCCCTAGTCTGACCACTGTCCCCTGACACCAGCAGTACCATCCTGAGAGGGTTCAATGACCCTCCTCCTGCCTGCACCAGCTGGTCCAGCAGCTAGGGTTGCCACCTTTGGATGAGGCAAAAACCGGATCCTAAGCTCCGGCCCCAGCCCCACCGCTTTTCATGACTCATCATGCACTGTTCCTCCAATAAAAGACAACATTTAAAGCAGCAGTTAAATAAAAAAGGCTAAGATACTGTACTGTGTGCCTGTTAACGTCACTTTCCTAGGTTCTTCCTACTTATTTATTTATTGATATTGGTTAACCAGATAAACATACAGAGATAAAAGAAATCTCATTTACATATATGATCTGGGGGAGACAAGGGAAATACTGTAAACAGCACATAGCAGTATACATACTTTATATTTTTTTCTGCCTCCATTTCCAGTTCTTGTCCACAGTACTATTCCAAAGCCAAAGAAGTGACCATACTTTTTTCTTGTGGGGAAAAAATAATTTACAACATTTAAAAATGCCTAAATTCTGTTAGAGATGAAAAAGTTTACCAGCAAATGAAAGTGGAGGACAACTGGCTCTGTTACTGTTACAAAAGGTGGGGGCAGCTTTGCTGCTATGCCACTTTATGATGCAGTGGAAAGATTGGGTTAAGTGCTAATTGTGTTAATGGCCATACTTTACACCTCCCAGGGTAACTGCATTCACAAACAAAAGGCTACACTGACAACAGAACTTGTTTGTAACCTGGACATGTAGCTGAAACAGAGTGATATGACACAATGTGTTTCAAAAGTATGTAAGCACTCAAAAAGGCTCAAAAACCTGACCAGCACTGAGCAAAACCGGATTACCTGATAGGGACCCTGAAAACCTGATCACCAGGTAAGAAACCTGACAGGTGGCAACCCTACCAGCAGCAGCATCTGGAGGGGGAGTGGATCTGTTATGGCTGCCCTCCAGATGCATAGCTGACAGCCCCCGCGTTTGGCACTCTGCACATTAGTGAATGGTGCAGAGTGCGGGAACGCCCCCCCTGCAGAGACCCCGGCCCGCCCACACACAGAGCTCCACGCTATGTCAGGGATCTGGTTCATTGGGGTGGGGGGGTAACAACTTTGTGCATGCTGATGAGTGGGCGTGAATGGGTGTGGGGTGGCCACGCACCCGAGTTATGTGGCGTATAGCCACCCCAGCCCGTTCGTGAATAGGGCCCTTTCTGAAGAGGACTCAAAACAGGGAAACATGGGAATCTTACAAGACTCAAGTAGAAGGGTGGTCTAACAAGGAAAAAGATACAAGTACACTATTTTCACTGGTAACAGGCACTGCTGTTTTAAATCAATTTCTAATTTTTCAGCTTTGCTGAAAATATAGTGAAATATGATTGGAACTTAGAGGTCCCATCCCGTCAAAATAACAGGACACCTTTTACTGAACTGTTGCCACAATGCATTCATCATCATCAGTCCTACAACTGTATTGAACATTCTTCAGTTGTACAAAATGCTTCTTATTTATACTCTGTTACCTTCCCAGGTGCAAACTGGTATAGCTGTGCTTCAAACTGCAGGCTTTAAGTACCACATTATGAACTCCAGTGCACACTGTGTCCCATTTAAAATCTTAAAATAGGGTTTCCAGCTGGCTAGTTTATGACTGAATCACCTGTTTTTCTGTTTTTCTTTTCAGATCTGCTGTTGCTTGCTGGAAGAAGATCATAAACATGTCAGCCAATGTGTTTAATAGACTTCAAGAAATAGAAATCTGGCATCAGAAAGCTTCCCAAATGCATAATTGTGCATGCAAAATTATTTTTTTTTTTATTGGGGGAGATGGGGAGACTATCTTGCCCACCTCATACACTAAGAAAACACTGAGATCTTTGTTATGTTCTACTGGTGCTAAAGGAGGGTGATATCCTTAACTTGGATCTATCTTGGCCACGATCGCCCAGCCACTGAGCTTTGCTCTGCATGTGAGGCTGCACTTTATCCAGCTCGTTAGGATGGTTTCATGTCTTATCTTGAGCTCATCATAAGTAACTGCCTCAGACAAATACTACATCTAGCCACAGACAGATGGAGCCTTCTTTGTGCCAGCTAAGCTACGGTCTCTATAAGCAGACAACAGCTGTTTTTACTTTAAGAAGGTTAAATCAGGGCACAAATGTCAATCATTTCCAACCCATAGCATTCTCATGACCCATGATTATTGCACCCAATAGCTGATGCCTAGGCTTTAATCTATGCTATTGATATATTTATCTATCTATCCATCTCTCCATCTCTCTGTCTGTCTGTCTGTCTATCCATCTATCTACCTAGATATATAAATATATGTGTGTGTGTGGTATAAGAACATGTGGCTGGGAAAGGCACATTGCGTGGAACTTGATTGTTCTCAGAAAGTTCTCCCCTTCTCCCCCTTCCCCCACCACCTTTACTTCCAGCACATTCAGCCCCACACACCAGCACTTACTTGGCTAGGTGATGCTCTGACTGTGGTACTGAAACTGCAGTTTTGTCTCATGCTTGTAACATTGTGATCTTGTGATTGTAACCACCTTGTTTGTACCCAGATATGTTATACCGCCCATTTCAATGCAGAACCTTTGTAAAAGAAGCTCTGGTTCAAAGGTTATTGTGATCCTAGCACACAATAAATTAATAAATAAACAAATTTCAATTGTAACTTGCTTTAGAAAGCAACTCATACAACCATTTTACTATATAAACTCATTCCAATGGATAAATCAGATATGGCATGGGCCCAATAAAAATGCAGACAACAAAACCACAGTTTATTTGCGAGACATCGTGGTGTCTACAGACGCCCCAACACTTCGACCAGTCTATGCCTGATGTTTTACAGTTGATCTGTTACCCATGTGACATCACTAATGGCTTCTCCACTCATGATGTCATGGGGTCACAGACTACTTGTAAAAAATATAAGGTATGTTTTTACTACCAAGACTTCACTATCTCAACCTTAGATAAAGTGACACTGGAGCTAGTTAATAAATTAAAATACCTTGCTATTACCATCGATCCCCACCCCACATTTGATGCTCACATGACCAACACTGTAAGAACTGCTCATCAAAAACTGGGTCTACTCTATTGTATTGCAAAGCACCTGGCACCCAACACTGAAGTCAGAATTGCCCAAAGCTGCAAAGTCCCCCGACTGAGTATGGCTCTATCATTACGGATGGTGCTCCCTCACGATCTGGGCAAACAAGAGTCCACATGGTTTCCAAATGTGCATCCTTCAAGGCCAATGGTTCCATCACTGTACCAGTTCTGAACAATTTGGTTAATTGAAACCCGAAGCCAGAGCCCAGTTAATCCAAGCAACTTTCATGCATGAAATTCTACCTGGAAATGCTCCCCAGTGCCTATCCAAGCTATACACATTTGTGTCTCCCTCCTTTGCAAACGATCTATTGAAAATTCTATTTATGTGCATGACATGGGCCAGAACTCTTTCAGATACACAGCAACATGGTTCTGGACCACCACCCCTTTTACTATCAGAGCTGTCCCTTGCCCTAAAATGTTCACTGCCCAGCTAAAAGTATGTCTCCAAGAGTCTAATATCTGTACCTGCTTTGCATCACCTGCAACACACTGTTGACTCAATGTACCATCTGAATGCCTTACTTTTCCACCATGTCACTTCATTTTGTGCTATAATACTTACACACTTGTACCCATTCCGCTACACTTCTGTACCTGAGTCATTCCTGAAAAAGGCGCTTCAGTGCCAGTGCACTTACCCGATCATCAAAATTAAAAAAAAAATTAAAAAATAAATAAATAAAAACTACAGTAGACCCATGCATTATCATTTAAACATTCATGAGCATTCAGACACACACACATGTTAGGGCTGTGCATGGGGCTAATTGTTGTCATTTGTGTTTATGGCAAGGATATTTGTATTCCTATTTGTATTGGTTTGCAAGTTCATGTTTACGAACATGCAAATCTGCTATCAGAATCAGGCCTCATGGTCTATCTAGTCTGCTCGAGTATGCAGCTAGTGCCCCTAGTTTGCAGCAGCCCCACCCCCTCCCTCCCTCCTCTCACTCCTGGAAGTTTCTCAGTACTATCTACCCAGACCTTCCCCGTGCCCTGTCCCATGCCTTTTTGAAACTGTCCACCATCTTACATGAAATCACCTCCTCTGGCAGGGTGTTCCAATTGAACACCACCCTTTCCATGAAATAATGCCTCCTCATCTCCCTCCTAAATCTGTCCCCTTCCAAACCTAGCCTGTGCCCTCTCATGTCCCTTCCCTTCCTCAACCAGAATAACTCATCAGAGCCAGATTTTTGATCCCCTTCAAATACTTGAACATTTCAATCATAACTCCCCTGTCCCTCCTCCTCACCTCCAGGGGTACAAATTCAGTTCCCTCAGTCTGTCCTCATAGGTTTTGCCTTCCATCCCCTGTATCATTTTTGTCACCCTACATTGCACCCTCTCTAGCAGTCTGATATCCTTCTTCAGATACGGTCGCTAGAACTGCTCAAAGTACTCCAGGTGCAGCCTGACTATGGACCTATAGAAGGGCAAGATCACTTCTCTATGTCTGGACAAGAATCCCCTTGCAATGCACCCTAACATCCTGTTAGCCTTAGCTACTGCCTTCCTGCATTGAGCAGAGTTGTTCATGCTGTCCATTACCATCACTCCTAAGTCCTTCTCTTTCTCGGTGACCCCCAGCCTCAGCCCCCAACCAATATTTCCTCCTTGGGTTCTTTGCCCTGAAGTGCATAATCTTGCACTTTTTCACATTAAAGCCAGCTGCCACTTTGCTGACCTCTCCTCCAGTTTGGTCGGTCCCCCTGTAGCTCTCTCTCCACCCCTCCACATCATCCACTACTGCCATATTTTGGTATCATATGCGAACACAATGATTCTGCTCCCAACTCCGTGTGAGATATCCGAGATGAACAGCCCAAACAACACCAGACCCAGTACAGAGCCCTGCGGCACTCCACTCATCACTGGCCTAAGAGTTGAGAGTCCCCCGCATTACCACCTATTGCTGCCTCTCCCTCAGCCAGTTCACAATCCAGTTTACCAACTTTGCCCCACCCCCATGGATTTCAATTTCCCCCCAAATGCAGTGTGAGGCACTGAATCAAAGGCCTTGCTGAAGTCCAAATACAGGACATCCACTGCATGCCCCCTATCCAGATCTCTTGTTACTCAGTCATAATACTCTATTAGACTGGTCTGGCAAGACTTCCCTGAGATAAAATCATGCTGCTGCCCATCCTGGAGGCCATTAGACTTAAGCAACATCACCAGTCTCTCCTTCAGTATCACTTTAATGAGTTTACCCACTATGGAAGTGAGACTAACAGGTCTATAGTTGCCTGGCTCATCCTATGAGCTGCTCTTGTGTATTGGCATCATGTGGGCCATCCTCCAGTCCTGTGGCATGTATCCTGTGTCCAGGGAGGTGTTGATCAGGCCCACCAGCACCCTGGCAAACACTGTGACAGGGTTGAATATGACCCTGTTTGAGTTGTTATGGAGAGTTTGAATGCAGGGATATGTTCTGTTCTTTCCTTTCCTGTCTCTTGTCTGTCTGTCTGTCTGATTGTGCAACCAAATTTTCTCATGAGACATAGGATTTGATCACCCCAATAGTCTCACAGTTCTCTGCCTCTCACTGTCTCTCAGTCTCCCCTTGCTGTTCCTGTCTTTTCCTCCCTTGCATATCTGCTGGTATAAAAATATATACAAATCATTATGTGGAAATGTAACGGATATTGGGATCCCTTTGTTTAGAAATGATATAGTGTTACTCTTGACATGTATTTAATTATAGTTTGAGATAATTGCAAAAAGGGGTTAATCTGAGAGCAGGTTTTAAATGATTTTTCAGAAGCTGTGGAGAAGGGGCCTGAGTTTCAGGACATTGTGCTCTTGCTGCACCTGCCTGAAATATACGAGAGCATTTTAGAAAAAAACAGGATGCTTGTTAAGGAGGGGGGTTGCAAGGACTCATAAGAGAAAGAGAGAGAGAGAGAGAGATGCAGTGTTTTGAGAGACACACAGAGACTGAAGGACAACTCAGATGGATCTTCTCTGTTTATTTTACCTTTGTAAATAGTTATTCTGAACAATTATTTTTTTTTATGTTACTGCTAGTACTAATAAACACTTTTTGCTAATTCTACAACTGCTCCTGGTTTTTCCTATGCTTCCTGACCTGTGCCTCAATGACAAACACCTCTGCCATCTCCCTCAGCACTCTGGGGTGAATCCCATAAGAACCCGGTGTCTTGTCCACCCTTAGTGCCATCAGACCCTCTAGAACTCTACTCTCTGCAATTATTCTGTCAGTCATCTCTCCCCCACATCTCCACATTCCCAGTCCATGTGGTAGTGGACTGCCCTCCTCCTGCGTGAACACAGCAGAAATACTCATTTAGAGTTTCTGTCTGTTCTGCTCCTGATTCCACCCACCCCATCCCTACACTATTTAATCCCTGCATCTCTTTTTTTCCCCTCACGTATCTAAAAAAGTCCTTCTCCCTTCCTTTAATGCCCTCAGCTCCCTGGAGGCCTTGCCTCCCTCACTAGCTTGGTCACCTCCTTGGACCATCTCATGTATGCTTCCCTGTCCCCCCTTGGTCCTCTTGAATCTCTGAAATGCTGCTCTCTTTGCCCTCACCTCCCTCAACACTTTCCCATTTAGCCAACATGGCTTCTTACCTCTGCCCTTGTTGCTCAGGGTCCTGGTGTAAGCCTCAGTAGCCTCTTTTAGCCCAAGTTTAATGATATCCCACTTTTGTTGTGCATCCATCTCTGGCCTGATCCCTTCTAGTCTCCCTTTCAGAATTTCCCAGATCCTTCTAAAATCCACCCTTCTGAAGTCCACCACCTTTGTTTCTGAACCTACAGATTCTCCACTCAAGCTAAGCGTGAACCACACTGATTGGTGGTCATTCCCAGCTAGTGGGTCATCCACTCTTAGTTCCCTCACCGCCCCGCTGTTAGAGAGTACCAATTCCAGTGTATTATCTAGCCAAGTTGGCACACTGACCAGCTGTACCAGGAGACTGCCCAGGAATGTGTCCAGAAGTACCTGTTCCCTGGCCCTAGAGGTGTCTGGAGTACTCCAATCCATCCTAGGCAGATTGAAGTACCCCACGATCACCACACTCCCCCTCCTACATACCCTCCTAATCTGGTCTTCTAATTCCCTATCCAACTCCTGGGACTGGGCCGGAGGCCTATACGCCACCCCCAGCCTCAGCTTTCTTCCCTAGAGTCCAGGAACTGCATCCATAGTGCCTCTGTCCCTCCTTCCTCCCCTCATCTTTTGTGCATATAATTCCATCCCTTACATAAACTGCCACCATTCCCCCTCACACTGCCCCCCTGTCCTTCCTGTAAATTCTGTAACCCAGGATTGCCAGATCCCAGTCCTGGTGTTGGGTGCCCCAAGTCTCCATGATGGCTGCAACATCCACCATCTCTTCAGCTAAGAGAGCCTGGAGCTGAGCTGTTTTGTTACCCAGGCTCCTCATGTTCAGGGAGACTACCCTCCACCCTTTTCCATCCTTCACTCCACCCCGAGCGCCACCAACCTGACCCATCCCCCTCTGGCCCACCCCTGTAGCAGACTCTATTGTCATGGGGGGGTCAGCTCATTTGACTCCCCTTCCTGGTGGTCCTGCATTCTAGCTGTATACTGACCTCCCCCCTTCCTAGTTTAAAACCCCTTTGATGCTAAGTATTCCTCCAGCTTAAGTTCAAGACCTCCTGCCCCACCCTATTGAAATGTAATCTGTTCTTAGCATACAGATCGCTGTTGTCCCATGTCTTCCCTCAGTCACTCACCAGCCTATGGCCATGAGAGCCACACCACCCACCCAGCCAGTTGAACTCCATTATCCTATCCTTCCTCACTCTGCTCACCCTGGGAACCAGTAGCACCTCTGAGAAGGCCACTGAGCTCACTACCTCCATACATAACTTCACCAGCTCTTCAAATATCTCCCTAACCGACTCCACCGTGCAGCCCCCAGGTCATCAGTGCCTACACAAACCACCACATGAGGTTTCTTTCTCCCCCCCAATGCACCTAATCAGAGCCTGCACTGCCCTGTCCACTGTCAAGCCCAGTACAGCTTCCACCCATATCCAACTGTGTCATTCACTCCTCCCCATCTGATCCCCTTCATAATAAAATCCACTATCACTACAATTCCTCCTCCTCCTTCCCTCCTTTTGGCTGTATGTTCCTACCATCCCCACCTCCCTCTTGAGCGTCAGCTCTTTCCTGCCCACTAACTCCTGGACCTGGTCCCCCTGCTTGTCCCTCCTCCATTACCCCTCTACCTGGTTTCCTTGCAATGCTAGCCACCCCTCTCTTAGTAGCAAATCTGCCCCTCCAACAATCCTCACCTCGTTATGTACTATTTCACCCCCCCGGGCTGCAACCCCCTCACAGTCTCCCCTGCTCTGCTTCCCATTTCCCCAGTCCTCCCCCTACCTGTTATACCTTTTCCTCCCAATATCCTTTTCCCCATCCCCTCTGGACCATTGGCTCCTGCATACCCCATAGCTCATGCCCCCTGCCTCATTTCTGGAGCCCCACCATCCTCTCCCATTTCTGAAGGCAATACCAAGTATCTATTACTTGAGCCTGCCCCCCACCACTAGTCATAGCCCATGCTGTTGTTCTGATACAGCCCCAAATTGCTACATGGCTTCTTCATCCACTCTATAGGTTGTGCTGTCTTGAAACCCCTATACACCTGAGGGGTGCCCAGCCTACCCCCAATCTTCCCCACCCACCCCTCATTAGCATTAACTCCCTTCCAGCCTCTGGATCTCTGCCTGCAGGTCCCCAGCCTGCTGCATATGGGACATTCCCATAGCCTCCCTAATGTGCCCATCCAGACTGCCATCCACAACTGTTGCAGCTCACTCCCCTTCTGCCCCCACTGCCCCTGTACCAGCACCCCTTCCCTGGAATCAACCCCACCCCTCTTTCTCATAACACCAGCTCCTTTCCTGCTTCCCAAAACTTCCCTGACCCCCACTTCCCCCTGGTGGTTCCATCTCCCCTCCACCTCTCCTGCATGGCCCCCAAACACTTACTTTATCCAGTGTGACTGAACCCCCCCACAGTCCACGCCTAGAGGCACTGCGGTAATGCCTAGATGTAGCATTTATGAGAACTGACCATTAGATAGAATAATTCCCCCCTACTCAAGACAGTTGTGTTCAGCCTGGCAGTAAATTACCCCTTATACCAGGACGTTACCCCTGATCATCAACAACAACAGATACAATGAGCCCAAGACAGTTGTTTCAATTCACAGAAACTTACCCTTTAGGACAAATGCCCCAACCACCCTTCAGTAGCGCACACAAATCTGTAGGCACGATCAGTCCACCCAGTGTTGATCCCCTCCCAGAACATTTTCAATCAGCCCCAGAGAGTTGCACTTTCTAGGAATAGATTCCCCCTAGACCACTGCAAGAATACTAATAAATACAGTTTACATTTTAGATCTGATTTAGTTGTTAATGATGACACAAGACCAATGGTTTGAGAGTTATCAATAAAATATGTTGCATTATCACTGCCATACATATTCATGGAATAAACAGTAGTAGTCAAACGTGTGTCACAAACACCTCAGCCAAGGTCTAATACTACTTTATGTGGGCCAGCACAAATACAAATATTTAAGAGTGATATTGTATTACTATTTATAAAGAGTACAGTATTTGTGTACATTTCTCCTGAATGGTATATTTGCACTGCTAATACACAAGTTAGGATTTGCCATAAAAGTTATGAAATGTGATGTTAGGATTTTCTGAACCCTAACTCTGCAAAATCCCAACCACCACCCCCTTGAATCCCACCAAACTGAATGCTAAGGCACAACCCAGGTTTCATACATATGTTTTAGCTTCATAAATAAATATCCTAGTCATGTCCCTTAAAGAAAGTCTGGGCTACGGGTAAAGTTCAGACTCTGGGGCCCCTACCAGCTCTCAGCCCCTTTCCTGCATAGAGTATGCAGGGTGGCCTGTGTCCCTCTTCGTGCTGGGCCCTGGGAATTATCCCCTGCTCCTCCACCCTCTCAAGGGCCCTGATCACAGTACAAAGAATACAGTTGTACTCCATGTTAAACACTGCACTTGAATATTGAAAGACACAAGACCCTAGGATATAGGTCTAGTGTGTGTGTGTGTGTGTGTGTGTGTGTGTGTGTGTGTGTGTGTGTGTGAGAGAGAGAGAGAGAGAGAAAGACTCTGAAAGCAGCTGTATCCTCACACACATTTCACTACATCTGCACAGATTATACTAATGGCTCTGTGGGCCACTCATGTAGCAGCAGCAACATCACATGCAGTGTTCCAGACCTGAATCCTGTGGCCTTGTGTCTCACAACATATGAGTGAAGTGTTCATCATAGGATGTAACTGTATTCCCCATACCATACCATTTCATTTATTTATTTATGATGGTAACACATAGGTAGGCAACCTGGGTTTTGCTATGGCATTCAGTTCTTTGGGGTTCATGGAGGTGATGGATAGGGTGGGCAGAGCTAGTGTTCAAAAAAACATAATGTCACATTTCCTTATTTTAGTGGATTTGATAATAAAGCTAAACTTGTGAATTAACATAGTTTTTTGTAATTACTGTTCTGTTGTTTTGTAATAGATAGCTATAGTAGTTTATGGGCCATAAGGCAAACAGTTGCTTTGTCAGGAACAGCTTAGAACCTTAGCTTGCTTTGCATATGACCTTAAGGCCATACAAAGAACAGTTGCTGGTGCATCTTCACCCACACTGAGCCAGACCTGTAGCAAGCTTCATGAGTGCCACACACAAAGCAACTGCATTATCACACATATTGGCCCCAAGCCCCTTATGAGTACAACACCCAAACTCACATTTTAGGGTGAATTTACCAGTACCTACTTACTGCATATGGCCATGGGGTGGAGGGTGTTGGTAACTATGAGGTTCCCAAGTTTGGTGCAGAAGTATTTTACAACACAAAAGTTATGTGTAAAATAACATTTATGTTAGAAAAAAAAACAAAGTCTGTGTGCATGCAACTTGCTTTTTCTGAACGTAGTTTTTTGTATGTGTATTTTTCAAAAGACACAATAAAAAAGGTAAGTCTACAAAACTGCATACTACTAGGCATGCATGCAGACTTGTTTTTAAAAGCATTTTTTAAATCCTAACTTAATTAATTTAAAAAAAATACCTCTAATTGGGTGATCTTTTACCTAGCAGCTCCCCGATGACCATAAGTGATCACTTGTAGATCCCCTAAAATGGGTTTTCAAGGGCAACTGAATTATGCTGTGGTCATGCAAATGGCAGCATTAGTACAAAACTTATGTAACTTGTGCACAAAAAAAAAACCCCGTGAAAAATGTGTAAAAAAAATGAACCAGTCATACAGTTTTAGAATCTACACTTTCCAAAGTTAAGCCACACAGAAAAGAATCTTCCATGTGCCAAACTCTTACTAACCTGAAAGTTCCAGGTTTAAACTCTCAGCCATCTGTGTGCTCTCAGTGAGCAAACAAGTGTCTAAAAACCCTAATTATACATATGTTTAAACTTCGTTTCAAACCACCTAATCGACCATTACAAAATGTACAAGATCTAGAGATTCTAGGAGTGATGATGGGTATGTTAAATTTCAGGTTATTCTGTCCAGGAATGACTGCAGTAGTAAGGGGCAAAATCAGGGTTTAACATAGAAGTATCTTTTTCATCCCTCACTATAGGGTTGTGTATATGCTTTGATGCACTGCCATAATTGCCAGTGCAAAACTGTCCATTTTTTTGAGACAGCTAAACACTAGATTAAAGTCACTATGCAGTCTATGAATGTCACATGTTAGTTAGAAAGGACTGTCATTGCCTAGTCAGTGGCTGACAAGAGTGTCTTTAAATGATAATTTTATTTATTAAATGGAGTTGCTTAGGCAGTGATGTGCTTGGCTGTGGAGTATCACCTAACAGTGCGATAATCCACATTATCAGCACTGTCAGGGTGATCAGGTCCAGCATGGGGAAGATCAAGGGGCAAAACGGTCCCTGTTTTCATGGCATGGTTTGGAAAACATAGCAGCAGCCATTGTTGTAGCTCGGTAAGCAGTAGGTAAATGTGCAGTATAGCCAGCAGGAAAGTTGCAATGCTGCTGAATGCCCACACATGTTAGACTGTTGCAGGCTCTGAAATGTGCTGTGTGTACAGAGAGCATAGTGAAAGACCTCCTGCGTGTGTTCTCAATCAGGTTTCAGTAAGGGTGGTGTCGCGGCCCCCTCATCCCTGTCCTGACAGTAGATGCAATGGAGAGCAGCCCATGGACCTTGTACACCCCACAACATGGGACATTGTGTCCTGACATCAGTGTTCTACACTAATCCCATCTCTGCCCACAGTGTAATTAAGAGAATGAGACTTCACCGTAGCAGTACTGTCAGTGGTAGGTAGGTAGGTTTTTATTGTAAGACAAGTTATGTTGTATACAAATATAATAAAAGCAGACTTAAAAATTTGTTTGACTTCAACAAATATCACGTTAACAAATTTATAATACATTTGTCAAACATCTCTCTATACAGATTCACAGTACTGTCAGTGTGGCTCATCGACCTCGGAGTGGCACCCATGTCCCCAGAGAAGTGGAAGTTATCATCATGCTTACAGCGGTCATGGCACACTGTCCTCAGGCAGTGCTGTGCCACAGGCAGTGCAGAGAGAGAGAGAGAGATGTCCTCCCCCTGTAATGCACAGTACTGCAAGACACCCAGGAAGGTGGCACAGAGAACCACATAACAGTTGCCGGTATCCTGTCATGACTACGTACCACACTGACCAGTCTACATGATTAGTAACCACAGCCACAGTACAAGTCCACATGGTGAGTGCAGAGTGTGTGTCCCTTCACTAGCACACTCAGTGTGCAAGTCTGAGAAAGTAGCACCCTGCGGTGTATAGCTGCCACCCTTCTCGGGTACAGTAGTATTATTCATTCATGGGCTCACTAGATAACTGTGACCTACCATCACACAACTGTGCAGGCTGTCCACCACCCCATCCCCGTGAAATGTTGCACTGTATGAGTGGGTCCTGTTGTAAAATATGCAGCATTGTGACATCGCCAATCATCGCCCTACGATACATGGTAGCAGAGTATGGAAACTGGTAAGTGCATGGCTGGCAGCAGCTGCTGAGCGGAGAGATGGATGAGTGGGGGCCAGTAAGGCAGCAGAGACATAAAAATTCTACTCACCTCAGAAGTCAACGTTGACATGCTGTCACAGTGAATCGCCTTTACTGTACACCCTCAGAGCTTGTGTGACAATTTGGTGTCTCGTGCCATCAAACATCCTCACTGAGACACTGTGGCAATAGCAGTATACTAGTAGTGGTACACACCATCATCATTTGCAGCCACATAGGTCTCTCAGTGAGCGGTGCAATTAATGGACAGTTCGTGCGTGGGGAGAGGGAGTGGTAAAGTGCATGTGTTACATGGCAGCAGAGCATGTAATGCACAAGAAATGTGACAGATGATATCAGTAGTGCATCTGTCACATTTCTTGGTGCTTAACTACAAGGATATCTTGTTTTTTTCTTAGGGACTATTTTGCAAGGTGGCAGGATACAGTACTTTTTTTGCTGTTTAAACAACAAAAAAGCTAATTTTTTGACATTTTTTGTTGTTTAAACATAATCCATGAATAAGTGCACTAACGCACTCCAGGGTGTGCTGATAATGTGGATTAACGCATACACCCAGGGTTAGTGAGGGACACCGGCTCGCGCCTCCTGCCTCACAACACCCCCTCAAGTGTGTCTTAACCACATTATCAGCACTCCCTGTCATGCGTTAATCTTACATAACTTTCCTTTCTTGTTATGACAGTGTTGTTACCCCATGTTACAGGTTCAATAACCCACTCAGGGTGTGCGGTTATTGGGGATTAATTAACACCCCAGGCTCTGTGAGGACAGTCGGCCTGCAGTCCGTGTCTCACAACGCATCTGGGATGTTGATTAATCCCCAATAACCGCACACCCTGTCGTGGGTTATTGCTTACTTAACTTGTATATGGAGTTCCCTCAATTTCACATTCTGACTTTTGTCTCCCTGCACCTGGCCCCCCAGCAAGAAATGAATGGTCATGCAGGTTTACCAAATGCCTAAACATGTTACTTTAGCTGTAAGGTTTTATTTATTCATTTTCAATTTTCACACACGAGGATAGCCTTAATAATTTAGGTTAGACACCTGCATTACAGAAGGGTCTTGGGGAGCACTACAGTAGCAGAAATTTTGCATAAAGTTCATAATCAGCTAGCTAGTGGTGATAGATAACAATTAACAGGAATAGTAACAAGCTGTTTCATAGCTACATAGAAACATTTATACGATAGGTGCAGACTCAGAAGCCATTGAATAAATCCATTTATCTTTACAGCCGTTGAATAAATAAAATGTATCCATACAGTAGCTATGTCACAATCACTCTGGAACTCATTTAGAATGTTCGGCATCAGTAGCAGTACTACCCATATTCAAATGCGAATAACTTTAAAAGAAGTTTAACGCTCATCATCTGCCCCAGTGTACAGCACCCTTCCCCTAGCCATCTCCCTACTACTTCCTCAGGCGCTCGCTGGAGGCTTATTGCCCTCACTTTCTCAGCCTGGAAAACCCTGCCCACCCCCTGTGTTCAGAAACTCCCCTCATCCCCACGACATACCTGTCGAAAGCTCGCCCTATACTGTCCCTGGCCAGGGCTGTTGTTATTTTACTACTCTTGACAGGCAATATACATCCGAACCCAGGCCCTGCCCACTGTAGCTCACCAGTAGTGTCACCCGGGCTCTGCATAGCCTCTATGAACCTATGCAGCCTGCTGAAAAATTTGACTCTTTACAATGTTGGATCACTTTACACAGGCCAGATGTCATTGCACTGGTGGAAACCTGGCTCAAAAATCCACCCCAGACTCCTTTGTCTCCATTTCCAGGCTACTCCCTTACCGGGAGTAGTAGGTGAGTGGGCGAGGTGGTTATGCGATCTATGCTAGGAGTCTCTCACTGGACTGACACTGCGGCCCCTGCCTCCTATATGGGGGCGAGGCCCCACCCTCAAACTGACTCCTGACCCTCCAGGGCCCCCTATATCTCACCACTGCCTACCTTCCCCAAAACCAAACCCTGGCTCTGGTTCCATTAACTGATTATCTCTCAACCCTACCTCATTCAGCTGACCAAATCTTGTGGTGACCTGAATGTTAACTGGCTCAGCCTGCCTGCCGCCACCACCCGTGACTCCTCGCAGCCTTAGACATGTCCCAACTAGTTTCCCAACCCACCCGAGTTAACTTAAAGAAAGGTACCAGCACCTTACTAGACGTTGTCATCACCAACTGTCCCCAACAAATCCATGATACCCAGGTCCTTCCTGATTCCCTTAGTGACCACTCCCCTATCCTTTTCCGCTGGGCAGCCACCACTCCCAAACCCATGGTCTTCCCAACTCTACGTCAGCGCTTCAGACCGGGTGGACTAAAAGCCCTTAAGCTACATCTAGCCCAAATTAACTGGTCCCCCATTCACTATGCCCCTGATATTGATACTGCCCTTACCTACTTCTCGCAAACCTTCAACAAAGCCTGTGACATCTTCGCACCCCGTACGGCTGTACGAACCAAAGTTCGTAATGCCCCTTGGGTTACCCCGGCCTTGTTGCAACTGCTCAGACACAGGGATGACCTTTGGCACCTGGCCTCCGATTCTGGCCAGTTGGCTGACAGACAGGCATACAATGCAGCAAGAAACAAATGCACCTGGGCCATCAGGAAAGCGAAAGTGGATCACTATCAGGCCGTGCTCACCACCTCTTGGGGGAATGAGAGAAATTTCTGGGACAACATTAAACAGCTAGATGGGAGTGTGCGCTCCCTGCCCCCCTCCCTGATCACTATTGAAGGCTCTGTCTCCACTGACCCTGCCCGCATTGCCAATCTCCTCAACTCATCTTTCACAGACCTTAGTTCTGTCCTCCCTTGTGATTTCTTTGATCCTCCTTCTTCCTTACCTGCCCTAGATACTCACTATCCTAGCTTCCACTTACGCAGGGTCACTGCCCAGGAAGTCAGGCCACACCTGATTAAGCGCCACAGAGCAATAGTACTGGCAGTGATTCTCTGGACCCCTGTATTCTCCACGGGTTCTGGATCAGGTCCTTGCCCCTCTAACTAGCCTGTTCAATAAGTCCCTCTGCCTGGGGCAGTTCCCTCAGCATGGAAAAATTGCCACAGTTACACCCATTCACAAAGGAGGTGACAAGTCATCTGCTGGGAATTACCGCCCATCTCCATTCTCCCACCTCTCCAAAGCCCTAGAAAACTGGTGGCTACCCAAATCAAGGATTACATAACCAAATACACATCCTCTGCCATGAGCAACATGGTTTCAGGCAGGGCACAGTACCGGCACAGCCCTAATTGAGTTTTCAAATTTTCTTCATTCCTCCCTGGACTCTGGTGCCCTCACCAGGGCAGTGTTTATTGACCTCTCTAAGGCTTTTGACACGGTCTCCCACCCCCTACTGCTGGAAACCCTCAGCCGCTCCGGTTTTGCCCCTGGTCCAGTCTCCTGGTGCTCCAGCTATCTGTCTGCCCACTCCCAACGTGTTAAAATTAATATGACCCTCTCTGATACATGCCCTATCCACTCAGGTGTCCCCCAGGGCTCCATCCTTGGTCCTCTTCTCTTCTCTCTATATCTCAACACCCTCCCCAAAGCCTGTTCTGGTAAAATCCTGCTGTATGCAGATGACGCCGTCATTTTCGCCGCCCACCGAAACCCCAACTCACTACAAGACTCCTTGCAACAAGCCTTTGGTGATGCCGAAGCCTGGTTCAAAGAGCACAGACTTGTACTCAATCTAAAAAAAACCAAAGCAATGCTCTTTGCCCATCCCCAAAACAAATCCAGAAATTTCCCACTCCACATCCTCCCTGGCTCCAAGTATCCTCTTGATCTAGTCTGCCTGTACAAATACCTTGGGGTCTTCTTTGAATCAGCACTCACATTCCATGACCACATAGATAATCTAGCCTCTGCTACTAACACGCTGCTAGGCATCCTTCTACCGCTATAAGCACTGCCTCCCCCAATACCCTCCGACTTGCAGTCACCTCACAATACTGTCCCTTGTAGACTATGGCTTGCCTGTGTATGGTGCTGCAGACACAACCGCCTCAATAAAATTCACCCACCTTGAATAAGGCCTGTAGATTAATCACGGGTGCCTCTAGGCTCACACATACCAGTGGACTGTATGATATGGCCAGGCTACTTAACCTGGACAAAATGGCTCAGATTCCAAACCTGCCTCATTACAAAAAAACCTCCTTGGACTATCCCCACCTGGCCTGACAACCTCTATCCACCTTGCACAACCCTTAGTCAATACCGTGAACACCTCTAGGCCACCCTCCTTGTCCCTAGGCTCAGGACCACACATGGGCTAAGGTCCTTCTGCTACAGAGCTCCCTCCTGGTACAACACTCTCCACACCTCCATCACTGACACCTACAATCTCCCATTTCAAAATCTCATTCCAGAATCAGCTCTTTAGCATGCGTAGCTGTTCCTGCCCTAGGTGATCTAGTTCGAAATGCCCTGACAAAGCTCTCTGAGTGGCTCTCCTATACTGACTGATAAAACTGTGATTACCATTCCTGTAACACTTAAATTGTAACTAAGTTATAACTGCCTGTTCTACCAAAACTGTAACCTCAGAGATGTATGCTGTAACCACAATATTGTAACTATATGCTGTACTGTGTTTGTCCTCTTTGTGACGAGGTACCTTTGGAAATGAGCCTCTGGCTCAAAGGTTGTAAACCGATGTATAAATAAATAAATAAATAAAAAAAGACAGCATGGTACTGTGAGCATGAAAGTTGTTCAGCACGAAATTATCTACAAAATGAGTGGTGTTTCATTTATAGATACATTATATATTTTTTTATAATTAGCAAAAAAAGAGCCGAAAATGCAATTTTTTGTTCACTTTTTTGACAAACATATGCAAAAAAAGATAAGCAATCAAAAGCAAATGTCCCTGCACTGATAGAAAGCCTCCCTATTGCATAAATGAAATATGCAATGGTGAGCTATCAGATAAATGATTTATCTACACTTGTGCTGTTTGACCTTGGACACCTCACTCGTGGCATATGCCACTCGTGAGGTTACCCGAGGTCAAACAGCACTTGTGTAGATAAATCATTTATCTTACAGCTGTCCATTGTTTATCCCATATAAATACAATCATATCGGCAGCAAATTCAAAACCAAGGAAAAAGTGGAAGAAACTTTAAGTGTATAGAGTTGAGAAAAATGTAGGATAGATAGATAAGGGCAGAGTAAGAACTAGGTTGGCAGGTTGCATTTAAGCCACTGATATTTTACAGCAACCATACTCACTTGTCATCTGAGCATCATAAATATTCATTCCAGCCTGTTCATAAAAAGCTACTGTGTAAATTGCCCTAAAAAGATATGACTGGATGGGAAATAGCTCAACGTGGCTTAGATGCAGTCTGTACAATGAAGTGGCTAGCAAAGCCTAACGAATAGTGCCATCTACTGGATGTTGTAAGGAAATATGAATATATTAGTGTGCATCAAAGAGAAACTTCAAATGGTTCATATTTTTGTGTAAGGTGCAATTGTGACCTTTTACAGGGCATCAGAATTTTGTCTTGCACAACAAAAATCAGATTTAAATAAAAACAGTTTTACCATCTATATAGCTTATGGTCTTATTTTAAGACTTGCTTACAAGAAGCTGCAAAGCATTTCAAATTACCATGATTTAGGTCTGAGGTACTCACCAAATTATCACAAAGGGCCATCCTGTAAAGGTTATACTGTGGCAGTATTAATGGCAACATCCAATAACGGAGGTATATAGGTACAGAAAGATAGGATCTTACTCAAACTGGAACACAGCCATCCAGCTCTGTGGTGCTGAGTGGAGCAGCATTATTGTGGCATGCCAGCAACCTTGTTTCTCACCACAAGCCCAGGACGACAGGAGTGATGGACAGCAGGAAGGATGACAGCATTTTTGAGAATGCCCTCCTTTCAATGAATGGATAGACAATGCACTGCTCATGAGCAGCTCCCGGGGGGTGGCATGATGGAGGTGTGATTGTCATCATAGGTGACCAAGCACCATTGCACTCCCAAGGTTGTCACAGTGTGTATGCCCTTATGCTAAATTAAGGATAAAAGGCAGGAAAAGGGCATGCCTGAGCAGGCATGCTGAATGATAGCCTCTGCACTCCCCTGTGATACTAACCCATCCATGGACCACCTCTGTCCCTCTGACTACAATCTCTGAGACTGCATCCATCCTTCTCCCCGTGATTTTTACAGAAGAGCCCCCCCAGCATAGATAAGCCAGATTGTGGACCCTGGGGACACCATAGAGAGCCAGGAGACATTGAATGGCATTTGGAGGTGAACCCAGCTGGCAGTGGGATCCTTAGAAGCTTGAAGAAGTGTGGTGCGGGGGGACAGGAAGGAAAACACACACACCCCCACACACACACACACACAGAGGCAATACAGCCTATAAAGGGCTAATGGAAGATAACATACTTATATAAAATTAAGTGGGAAAAATATTATGTTCAGCTCCAGGAGGCCAGTTTGAATAAGGTTGAGCATTGAACATTTCGACTCACATGTGAGTTCTGGGGCTGAGTGAAAGCATCCATTAAGGTTGCACAATTAAAAGTGGAGAAAGTAAGGACATAAATAATTAGACATCATTGTCTAATAAGCCTTAGAAAATTGTGGTGTGGTGTTCCTCTGGGTTTTTAACCCTAATGCCCATCCCCCTCCTGTAAACTCTACCCTTATGACCCAAGGGCAAGCTACAGGTCTGGAGCTCTGTCTGTCCACGGATCTGCTACTTCAAGGTACATGTCCAGAGCCATGCCACACAACTCTGCACTTCACATAGGTCCCACAGAGTCTTAACTCGGGGGGCCACTAGACTACCAGGGAGAATATTATTACATGGGCATCAGCTGGAGAGGACCACTAGACTACCAGGGAGAATATTATTACGTGGGCATCAGGTGGAGGGGACCACTAGACTACCATGGAGAATATTATTATGTGGGCATCAGGTGGAAGGGACTACTAGACTATTAGGAAGAACATTATTATCTTACTCAGGAATTGAGTGGGAGGAGGATACTGTTAAACTACCAGGGGATAAAATTGCAAGAGGTCTGTTTACTCTGGAACTGGACAGGAAAGGGTATCATTAGAGTACTGGGAAATAAAATTTAAATAAAAAATGTTGTTTTACTTTTGGATTGGGCAGAAGGGAGGGTGGGTACTACCAGGCTACCAGAGAATAAAATGAAAGACATCTTCATTTTACTTGGAGATTGGGTGGGGGTTACCGCTAGACTTTTATGGAGTAAAATGACAAGAAATATGTGTTTTACTTATGGATCTGAGATGAGAAGATACCGCTAACCTGCCAGGGATAGCCTATATAGGGATTAGGTTAGGGTGGGGGGAACAGCCAAGGCTCTGCACAGTGTCTCTGCACATTTGTTCTTGGAGACATTGTGCAGAGCTGCTAATGGCCAGACACTGACATGCACATGGCCTCTTAGTACTAGTAACATGTAATCATTAGCATGCCAGCAGCTGAATATGGCTTCTAGAAGCAAAGGTGCTATCCTGTTTGAGATGTGCTATCCCCCTTTGCTTCCAGATACCTTTTTCCAGAAAGGGGATGGGTTAGCGTTGTGGGCTTTGCCTGGTACTAACGCAGCCTGGTATTCATACAGGCAGCCTGTGCCAGATAGGGCGTGCTGCCTATATGAACATGGGTTGTCTGAGTGCTGGGCACTATATTTTGTGTGGCACTATTTTTGCATGGCAGAAATGGCCCTGATCAAATATGGGCCCCTGATGTTTTGTGGGTTAGGTATCCTATTTAATCACATAGTTCCTTGTAGTCAGTCAGCCTGTTCATCTCCTTGTCTTGCTGTCAGGATGGCTAAGTGCCAGCTATTTGACCTTGTGTAATAACTCATGGTAGTAAAATGGGAAGAGGTTGAGTGCAATGATCCAATAGCAGTGGTGCTTTAAATGGATGAAAAACAAACAAGGAACTGGAGGAAAACAAATTGGAGCAGACTCTGACTGTGAACTAAACCATAAGCACCAGCACTGAGATAATGGTGGCAGAAAATTGATGTATCAAACTGCAGGAACTGAGCTTGCCTCCTTGACATCAATTAAAGAAGAAGTTCTATCAGACTTATGTAACCCACCTGTTACCCGGGGTTACTAGAATCCCAGTAAGACCTAGTGGTGGGCAGGGAAGGTAGCTTGTGAAACTCCAGTTAAATGGATTTCACACTGTCTCACTCTGTTCTCAGTCTCAGCTGAGACTGAGGGAATGAAATCATTATGGAACTTTTGCAGCTACATAAGCCACACTGGAATGTTGCAGTTGGAGGTTAGTGTAGAACGTTGGGGATTTTGAATTCAGTCTGTGTACAGTCTGAGTGCGAGACAGTAATACAGCTGAGTGTGTGCAGGCTCTCAGAGCTTTAAGCTCTGCTTTAGAGCTACTTTTGGGAGGTATGTGTTTCCACCTGAAGAAGAACACAGGAACTGGTACTTGAAGTGGTGGAGACCACTTTCAATGGTTCAAGAGTCCCATCCCTGAGGGGATGGGGGGAAGGTTATTGCCTGTTTTCCAGGGGTAACCCCCCTGGGTCCAGCTAAGGGAAAGAAGCTGCCTGTTCAAGTTGTGCTGAGGCACCAGAAGCTCTGAGAGAGAAATTCCTTGTGGAGGAAATGCCTGTGGGCACCTGCAACCAAAGGGTGAGTTCGCTCTGAAAAAGGGCTAAGTGTTTTACACCTGAACAGAAGGAAACTAAAGGGACTGTTACTGTGGGGTCAGGAAAAGACAGCCAAGTACAGTTGTAAAGTGGGGATTGGACTGCTTAATCTGTGGGAGGTCTAGAGTAATGGACATTGCCACTTAATTCAAGTATGTTCAAGTCCAGCACAAAGAGTGAAGCAAATTGGGGATTAGACTGCTTAACTCTGTGGGGGGTCTAGAGTAATGGACAATGCCACTTAAAAATATGTTCAAGTCCAGCATAAATGGGAAGCAAGACAAGTAGATGGAATGTGAAATACATTTAGCAAGAATCTACATTGCAAAGCTTTACAGGATGAGGTGTTTACTGTCCAGAGAAATGGCTGGGTATGAATTGTGGGAGCAAGAGGTGGGAGACCCCCCATCAGTAGTAACCAAATTCACCTCTACGGATTTGCTCTGAGACTCCTTTTACTTTCTCTCAGGTACTTGGCCAGTGCCTGAGAAAAGTACCCAGATGTGGGATTGAAAGGAAGAATTCCCTGATGGAGCCAAGGTGCTCTTAGGTGGTTTAGGGAGCCAACAGAAAATGTTTCTTGAAGTATGGAAGGTGTCCAAGTGGCTGGCAAGGGAGCCAAGCCAGGGAAAACCCAGAACAGTGTACAAGTTCGGGCTGTGTAACCCAAAGCAGCATGCAAGTCCGGGCTGTGTGCCCAGTGGGTTCAGAGCCTGAGGGCTAAATTTGAGGAAGTGTTCTTGTTTCTTTTAATCTGCATTACCAGGAGTGTAGCCCCCATTGGGGTCCAGCTATGCTTTGTTTATTCTGTTTGGATGTGAATAAAAAGCCACACTTTAGAATCCCACTGCTGGTATTGGACATTACAGTTATTGCTTCCTGTGTTCGGAATTACTTGGGTGCCCCTGTGCAGAGCAAACAAACCTAGCCTTTGTGCTGAGTGACCTATTCCTCCCCGAACCCAGCCCACCTGGTATTGCTGTCAGATACAAATGGCATACCGGCCCTGGGTTACAAAAATGGAGGTACTGTTGAGGATTGGGTTTGGAATTTAGGGAGGAATGTAAGAAGGTGCTTGAGCTATTGGCTAGTGTTTTGGTTATCTGGCAGTGGGTAGCCCAAAAAGCTGAAGCAATGTTAACTAATATGCTGCTGTGTGCTGTTGTCCATGTGCTGCTGTTAAAATGCCAACTGTTTAACAAGGAGCAGTAAAGTCTGGGAGTGTATGCCCTTGTTCTGCAACAAATTTACAGCGTTTGCCAGCTTTTAAAACTGTTGTGACAAAGAAAAGTGTGGAAAACTAGGGGTAGCAAAAGGAAAATTGTGCCCTGGACATTGGAAATGCTTTCTGAATGAATTGAAATACTTGTTGTGTTAATGGCCATGAAAAATGGTTAAAATGGGCTCCCCCATGGAGTCAGTTGAGAAAAAAAAGTGTGGTTTTGCAGTTTAAATTTGCCTGCTCGATGATCGCCGTGAGGAGAAGAGCACTCAAGAGGAAAGAGGCTCATTTGCATGGCATTGTGTGATTGGTGAGACTGCAAGCAGTCCCACCCCAAGTCAGCTCTACGGCGACTGCCCAGCATTCGAGAGGGAGTGTGAGTGGAGCGTGCGTACTGGCTTACAGGAGGAGCATCGCAGTGACTGAAAGCGCTGTAAAAAGAGTAAAAAAATGATTTTTCTGTTTAAATTCGTGCTCAACTTGCATCTCGATCGACTGGACTGTGAGTGTGGTGCTCAGAGGGCCGATCAGCAGGACTGCCAACCCGCTTCTGTTCAGAGGCCTCCAAGACTGACTGCAGGCCGTTTTCCATCACAGCAAACAGCTACTGATAACAGTGAGTACCAGCAGAAATAATTGCTCAAACAAGTGATTTTTGCCAAAAGCCAACTGAATCTGTGTGTAGCAGTGTAGTCGCTTGACCAATCAAAGACTGTGTAAAGTTTACCAGCAAAAGCAAGCCTTTTAAGCCATCGACTGTGAGCATAGTTATGGGTTCAGCGTCAGTGTAAGTTTCAAAGCCATGAGAGATACTGTGAGTTGTATCAGGATATGCAGGCAATCCTGTGCTTGAAATACTGCGACTTTAAGGGACTGTACGCTAGAGCAATGTCTTCAGCAAGTAAAAGTCCGTGGTAAATGATATAAATGTGCTAGGATAAAGAACAGTGCACGTTTGTGCAGTTTGAGCAAAGTTATCAGTAGAGTGTGTAAATCGGACGCGCAGTGGCTTGACCTAATTTCAGAATGTTGATGTGTAGGAGTGCTGTCGCTGCCATTACAAGGTGGGGTAGTAATGTAAACACAGCAGCAGAGAAGCCATTTTGAAAGTGAAAGAAAGTGTTCAGTGATGTGGGGCTTTCAATGACAGTGAGCGTTTGTTTGATTTTTCTCTGCAGTCATGGCCTCAGGACCAGCCCACTACCCGGATCATACCCGGGCTGTGGCAGCAGTAGAAGTTAACAAGTTAAGGGACATTGAGAGATGTTACTATGAAGGATGACTGCCTCCTCATGTGGCAATTCTTGGATATCCAGTGCATGTTTAATGTGCTTAAATGCTGGAAGGGACATCTTCATGGTACCTCACTGTTCTGGGTGCCCAGAGAAATACGGTTTATTTAAAGCGTCCAAGATTCGTTTGGCTCCCACATGGACAAAAGTTCAAGAATCTGCAGTTGGCAGCACACAGCACCAGGCGGAGCTTGTTGGAAAAGGCCCCTCAGGGGAGTGTGGCACAAAACTAGAGGGTGCAGATTTACAGACAGAACAATGTGCTGATGTTTTGGATTCTGGATCGCAGAGAGACAAATCAGGAAGAGCATCAGTAGATCCTTGGAGAGAGGGGCCTAGCCCAAGTCTCATAGGAGAAGATGAGATGAGGGAGGACTTTGAATGGGAGGTTTTGAAGAATTCCCTGATGGAGCCGAGATGCTCTTAGGTGGTTTAGGGAGCCACCAGAAAATGTTTCTTGAAGTATGGAAGGTGTCCAAGTGGCTGGCAAGGGAGCCGAGCCAGGGAAAACCCAGAATGGTGTACAAGTTTGGGCTGTGTAACCCAAAGCAGCATGCAAGTCCGGGCTGTGTGCCCAGTGGGTTCAGAGCCTGAGGGCTAAATTTGAGGATGTGTTCTTGTTTCTTTTAATCTGCATTACCAGGAGTGTAGCCCCATGGTGGTCCATCTATGCTTTGTTTATTCTGCTTGAATGTGAATAAAAAGCCACACTTTAGAATCCCACTGCTGGCATTGGACATTACAGTTATTGCTTCCTGTGTTCGGAATTACTTGGGTGCCCCTGTGCAGAGCAAACAAACCTAGCCTTTGTGCCGATTGACCCATTCCTCCCCGAACCCAACCCACCTGGTATTGCTGTCAGATACAAATGGCATACCGGCCCTGGGTTACACTTAGAAACACAGAAACATAGACAATGATGGCAGAAAAAGACCCATGGTCCATCCAGTCTGCCCAAGTTCCTTAAATCCCTGGGATCAGAGACTTACCACGTTTTCTTTTTCTGTTACAGTAGCTCCAAAGGTGTCAATTGGAAAGACGAACACATGGGTAATATGCACCCCAACCAAGAGCTTGCAGATACACTATAGCTTTAAGAGCTGTCAGTAGAAACAAAAGAATGCTGGTGTTATGAGTGTTCCAATGCCCTTCTCAGGCAGTCCACAAAATTCCACACAGTAAATCATTTAAGCAATAAGGCAGGAGGGAGCATTGGTGGTAGTAGGTGTACCACACAGTTATGTGTGTAATGAGGCTTGCAGCGAAGCCAAGTACCTTCAGCCCCATGACCATGGGGTAAACCTAGTACCACCAACATCCTGGGAGTGCCTCACTGCTTATATAAATTGAGCCCATAGGCATTTTTTTAAAAATGAACACTTAAGTTTTCAAATCCCCAAAAATATAAAAAAAGTTGCTAAATGATGTAAAATAGTCCCTCCTCAGGTGTTTTTCACCTGCCAGTCATCTGTCTTTCTTCACATTCAATACGTAGTGTGATTGTTTGCCATGGACTAGAAAAATTCAAAGCTCTGTATTATTCCAGTGGTAGAATACCCCACACATGGAATGGTAACTTGGAATACATGAATTCAAAATTCTTCAGAGTTCCACTGGCACACACACACACACACACACACACACACACACACACACACACACACACACACACACACACACACTCAAGTGGAGCCAGAAACTCACTTTTATCTGTTGCCAGGTAAGGAGCAGGGAGTTCTCTGGCAAACTGGTAGGGATAGGAGGGAGATTCTTCATGGTCATCAAAGAAAACAACTGCAATGGAAACTCTAAATAGTACTTGATATCTTAAATTTGTGTATGTGTGTAGGAAGGGGTTCTTGAGTGAAAATACATTTATAACACTAAATTATTTACTTACTATATTTAACGGATTTTTATTTTTAGGGCCTAGTTGAAGTTTTTTATATATGAGTAAAGACTAGAGTCATGTTTGTGATGGAAATTAGGAAGTAAGTGGCTTATGAATTCTGTCAGTTGCCCTGTTTGGCAAGGACTTGTTTTTAGCCATTGGTGGTGTTGTCTTACTGCCATGGCTAGAACCAAGTCTCAGGCAATCAGGACACAGAGATTTCCTTACCCATTTTATATAGACTCAATGAACACACCAATGACCAACATAACAGACATTTATCAATATATGTAGGTAAATGACAAACAAAATAGTTTTACGTACCTTTCTTAAAGAGATCGGAACACTCACATTCGTGTTTCCTCTAATTCAGATATATTGTCTCAATCTGCACTCCATTTCAACCATTCAGATTTCAACTTGTAGCCAAACATCAATCAGAAGAGAGCATTGTGCTTTTACAAGGAAACAAGACAAGATTAGTCTAATGCATGTTATAAGCCAATGAATAAATCAGGATATGGAATCATTAGTGTGCCAGTTCACCAAATTACAAATCTGTCTGTCTGTCCATCTGCCCATCTGTCTATCTCCCTATCTATCTATCTATCTATCTATCTATCTATCTATCTATCTATCTATCTATCTATCTATCTATCTCTCTATCTATCGATCTATCTATCTCTCTATCTAGCTATTTATGTATCTCTGTCAAGCAATCTATAGAATAAATAATAGGTAAGTATGAAATATACCCATCGAGAAGGCAAACCAGGTCATAAGGCCTCGGGCCCAAAGGACGAGTAGCTTTATAATCTGGTTAGCCCCCTTGATGGATTTATTTCTGAGTATAGCAGAATTATCCATCTTTTATGTTATATAATAAGTTTGAATGGTTACAGTTAGTTTTGATCACAATTGTGTGTACAACGAAATAACTGCTAATCACTTCTATGGGAAAAAGTTAATGTACAGTATTATTTGCAAAAAAAACTTTGTTTATGTACCAGCTATGGTTCAATTGAACCCTAACTCCCCACCCCCACTCTCAAAGCAGCAAAGGTAAAAAACATTGGGTCTTTGGGTCTCTGGAGTATTGGAAAATCAGTGCTGGGGTCTTCATTGGGACTGTCAACCCTAATACTTACCCTCCAGCTTGTAGCCTCCTGTCTGAGGCACATAATACAGCTCCAAACCAGTGCCTCATAGTGAAACACTCTCTAAAGGTAGAGAGGGATGTCTCACCGCATACTGCCTGCACAATCTGTTGTAGCTGTCTTCATGCAGGGCCCTGTATGAAGAAAGGCGATCACATTTAACATTGTTTGCTCAGGGAACAGGGTGGACATTAGTGCTGAAAACCCAAGGAAGGCCCCACCACTGATTTGCCAAGACTCCAGAGACCCAAGACCCTAATGTTTTTCTCTTTTTCTGCTTGGGGTGTGGGGATGGGAGTTAGGGTAGAAAACCCCAAGGCAACATTCCCCTACTTTTGTGGCATTAAGTTGAACCCTAACTGATGTTTTAATGAGTTTTTTTAAAAGAATTTACTTTCTTTTTGAGATAGTAGAATTGTACCCTCATTCATGAATATCCCTTTGGGACCTGCATGAAGAGATGCAGATGTGCAGGGCCCTTTGGGTCCTGTGCCAAGGGAAGACTCCATCCACCTACAGAACTGCAGCAACAGATGTGAAGAATCTATGGGGCTGTCTGATGGGCTGTGGAAATGAAGGCCCTCTGGTCTGTACACTTCCATGTAACCACAGATACAGACACACAGGGCATGGAGTCTACTGGTCAGCCAATGCACAGGGCCCTCTGCCACTGATGGGTGCAGAGGTGCCAGGCCTTATGCTAAGAGGACAGTTGTCATCACGATATGGTACTTGGGCCCATGTGAACAATGCTACAGCTTTTGATTCCTGGCTGGGGTTGAGTGTCACATAACAGTGCCATTCCCAAACCCTCACTCCATCCAACTGGGCCACTGAGCTCCCACTAAACTCAGCTCACTAGCACGAGATCACAAAGCATACCAGCTGGGGCCAAGGCTGGCACTACACAAAAAAGGTTTTTAACAACTATATGCAGTATATATAAATATATATATATATATATATATATATATATATATATATATATATATATTCTAAGCAAAATACTTTGTTAATGCATCAGGTAGGGTTCTGTACAGTGACAAAAGTGAGGAAATTCAACATTAGGTTCCCACCCGTGCACCCCCCTCCTGCCCACAGCAACAGGCATTGGGGTGTGCGTTGGGGTTGTCGGTCCTAACTCTCACCCGATCCCATGTGTAAACAAGCTGAGGTGGTGCAGTGTAAGAGAATGGGGTGAGAGTTAGGACCGACGACCCCAACACACACCTTGATGCCTGTTGCTGTGAGCAGGGCGGAGGTGGGGTGCAAGGGTGGGAACTCTAATGTCAAATTTCCTTACTTTTGTTGCTGTAGAAGAATCCTAACTGATGCATTAATGAAGTTTTTTTGCATAGAATTTCCATGCTTTTTAAGAAAGAATAGAAAAGTAGAAAGTTGCGCAAGTTGGTGGGAATGCGGGGTCTTTTGGGCCCCATGCTCCCACCATGTGATTTGTGTGACTATAGTAACAGTAAGTGCAATGCAAATGCAAGCACAAAGGGTTATGCACATTGTGACACAAACGTAAATGGTAAAACAAACAGTAATAAAAATGCAAGCACAAAGTGACGCCAAAGCAAACAGTGACATAAACGGAGACAGAAACAGAAGTGCGTACAGAACGCAACTGGTAACACAACATTTGCAGTACCACAATTGTAAATGCAAATGGTAACAGTAACAGCAACAATAATGCCAAAGTAAACAGAAACACAGGAGCATACAAAAATACAAACCGTCATGCGCTCACTCACGGAACCACAATTGTAGACGTAAATGGTAACGGTAACAGCAACAATAAAGCCAACAGAAATAGAAACGCAAGTGTGTATGGAAATGCAAACTGTCACATGCACAGTCATGGTTCTGCAATTGTAAATGTAAATGGTAACGGTAACAGCAACAATAAAGCCAACAGAAACAGAAATGCAAGCGCGTACTAAAACACAAACCATAACGCGCACGGTCACGTTACCACAATTGCAAATGGTAATGGTAACAGCAACAATAACACCAAACAAAATGGAAACACAAGTGCAAACAGAAATGCAAAGCGTAATGCACACAGTGGCGTAGACGGGAACGGTGATGCAAACGTTAACGGAAGCACAACTGGAAACGCTAACTAGTACAGTAACGAAAGGGCACACCTTTCTTTTCCCAAAAAGTTTATTGAAAAAACACAGTGAAAACTAAGAATGTATGCATAATAATTATTGACCTCGGAGCAGAAAATTAGGACTTGGAATACTAAATTGCTTATATCTCAGGAACCGTATGACGTAGAAAAAAAGTAAAATTTCGTATGAATTATGACTTTCCTGGCTAATTTTGTACTTAGCCTTTGGGGGGGCTAAGCATTTTTGTGACAAAAAGTCTGTATCTCGCACGGCTCCCAAGATACGGGCCCTGAAACGTGACGGACACCATAATGTTATCCTATGGCAAAAAGCATCAACTTTGGAGTGCCATCACTGTGCTGCCCTGTAATATTGTTTCACCAAATAATGAAAAGGCACATCTGTGGGATGATGTCTTTCTTCTTTCCAAATTTCAGCCCAAATGACCAAACTGTTATTTTGCAGCAGGGCGGCAAAGAATTCCTATAACACAGCTGACGCCATAATGTTATCCTGTGGGGAAAAGTGCCAACTTCATAGTGCCGTAACTTTGCCACCCTGTACTATTTTTTTACCAAAGCACCAAAAGGCAGATATGTGGGATGTTGCCTTTCCTCTCTCCAAACTTGAAATCAAAAGACCAAACTGTTTCCAAGATATTCAGTATCAACGATCACTAAAATTTCCCTATCTATTCCTTTATAAAAAATATGGACATCTTGTCCCTCCCTCGAGATCAAAGATGGCGATCGAAGAATTTCACGATCAACGAATTTGTAGGCTCACAATCAAAGAATTTGCAGGCTCATGAACAAAGATTAAAAAACCTTATAAATCACAAAATTGTGGTAAACCACTACCATGGTTCAACAGAATGGAGCCCCCTGAGTAAAACCCACCCTCATTTGACTTCCTAGGACACCCCTGGGCTGAGAAAATTGAATTTTAAATTGGGCCATCTCATCCCTCACTCATGATGCATGATCGTGATAAAAGAATCTCACGATCAAAGAATTTGCACTCTCACGATCAAAGAATTTGCAGGGTCATGACCAAAGAATTGAAAGTTGTGTAATTCACAAATTTCACATAATTGTGGAAAACCACCACCATGGTTCATCAGAACAAAGCTCCCTGAGTAAAACTCACCCTCATTTGTCTTCCTAGGGCACCCCTGAGCTGAGAAAATTGATTTTTTTATCTGCCCATCTTGTCCCTCTCTCGCGACACACGAGCGTGATCAAAGAATCTCATGGTCAAAGAATTTGCAGAGTCGAGGTCAAAGAAATTGCTTGCTCATGAACAAAGAGTGAGGAACGAGATGGCCAGATTTAAAATTCAATTTGTGTAGCCCAGGGGTGTCCTATTATGTTATTTAAGGGTGGGTTTTGCTCAGGAGGCTAATCTCTCCCCCATCTGAATACACAGATAGTTATTTTCATAATCCCTGGTAGTCTAGTGGCCCCCTCCCCATCATGGTAATCTACATAACCATGCTTCTATCCCTGGTAGTCTAGTGGCCCCCCCAATGCGTATATCATTAATATGTTTCTTTTCTATCCCTGGTAGTCTAGTGGTCCCTCCATGTGTGTTTATTTAAATATTTTACAAATATCCATGGTAGTCTAGTGGCCCTCTCCCGATCTGTACTTTATTATTGTTATTATTATTAACATCTCTGGTAGTCTAGCAGTCCCTCCCATCTTAATAATACATTTGATTTTAATGTCCTGGTAGTCTAGTGACTTCCCCCACTTTCAGCAGCTCACCGTACCTTCATTTCTTCTCGACATTGGCGTATTCTCTCTTTCACGGCCAGCTGCTGACTGTATGTTGTATGAATAGTAATGGAAAGAGGCACTCAGAAATTATTTCAGAGCCGCCTCTTTCCATTAAGCACTATAAACACACAGTCGGTGCTGGCCGTGTGGAGGTGAGAGGTGGGCTGTGCCAGTCGCCATCTGGGGAAGGTTGGGGGGTGCTGGGTGGGCTGGCACGGCTGCGTGGGGGGCCACTAGACTACCAGGACATTTCAAATTTAAAACTAGACTACCAGGGATAGAAGCATGGTTATGTACATTACAATGATGGGGAGGGGGCCACTAGACTACCAGGGATAATGAAAATAACTATTTGTGTATTCAGATAGGGGAGAGATTAGCCCCTGAGCAAAACTCACCCTTAAATAAAATAGTAGGATACCTCTGGGCTACAAAAATTGAATTTTAAATCTGGCCATCTCGTCCCTCGCTCACGATGCATGATCGTGATCAAAGAATTTGCAGGCTCACAATCAAAGATTGTTAGTGAGCTGCGAACAAAGATTTAAAAAGCTTTAAAATCTATTTTTAGACCGATTTGGATGGAACCAAAGCCATGGCTCGATATATTGGGGTCCTCTGAGTAAAACCCATCAAAGTTTTACTTCAGAAGTGACCCCTGAGCCGAGATATTTGTGTTTGTGCGATCGGAAAACTGAAAACAAGATGGCAGACTTTGTGATCAAAGAATTTGAAAAAATCCTCTGTGACAAAGATTCTTGAACTGTGAGGCTACAAATTCTTTGACCGCCGGGCAGGACGAGATGGCCAGAACCCCATTCTTTGATCACAAAATATACATATAGATTTTCCTATGGACTTATAATGGGAACTTAAAAGTGTCATAACTTTTGAATGCTGTAATATTTTTTCACCAAACAAAAAGCAGCATATTCATCCACCAAAGCTCTTTCAAACAATCTATCTCACAGAGCAGCACAGCACACCACACGATGACTGTGCAGGACCATGTTCAGAATGCCAAAAGGTGCCTCCAAAAATGGATAATTTTGCATTTTTCAGCGCTTTCGTACACAAAGACTGGCACTCCGACCGCAATGCAATTTGGGAGATCAAGAGATCTACCAAGCCCCAATGCGTGTACCAAATTTCAGGCAAATCCATTGAACAGGTGGTCCAAAGTTACTAACGACCAAACTTTTGACTTTAGTATGTAAATGACCACTGAACCCTAACTATAGTGGAGCAACCGCACCACTGTAATATATATATATTTTTAATTTTCAAGATTTTATGACTTCCCTTATAAACATGACATGTAACATTTACAATACATTGGATGAAACATCATTTTCACATCAGAAGTATGAAAACAGGTCTTGTCCAGGATTTAAAAAATGACAACTGACACGTTTATGGGGTAGTATAGAAAAATGGCAATGTTGAAAGTATGGAGCCAAAATATTGAAAATTAGTGAAGTTGAGAGTGAACGTAGAAATATTGCAATATTTACTCATAACCTAGGCATTTTTCTGTATTTGTACACGCAACTTTCAGAATAGCCTTCTTATTAGCCCACCTCATGAACCAGGTAGGTGAACATTTTCAAATCCCCACAGAAATGTCATTCTCTGCCACAGGTGCAAAAACACATTTTGACTGGGATTTGAAAAATGACAGCAGTCACATTCATGAGGTGATGTGAGAAAATGGCTACGTTGAAAATTTGGGGTCAAAAAATTTAATATTACCCAAGTTATGAGTGAGTGTAGAAAAATGTCAATATACATTCCTAACTTTGTTATGTTTGAATATTTTGATCCCACATTTTCAACATAGCCTTCTTATAACCCCACCTCATGAACAAGGGTGATGAAAATTTTCAAATCCTTCCTGAAAGGTGATTTTGCAAAGTGACTGTGAAATTGTCTTTTAGGCCAAATTTGCATAATTTCCTCACCAGTGGTCATGAGGTGGGGTCCCAAAAAGGCTATGTTGACAATCTGGAGTCAAAGTATTAAAAAACAACAACTTTATGAATCAAAATTCAAATTCCCAATGAAATACATTAACTGCAGTTACCTGATTCTCTCATATCACAGTTGCTGGTTCTAGCAGCAAGACATGGCTTCAATCTGAGAGTGGATCTATGCCATGGTACATGTTGAGGTGAGTGAGGGTGCGTGCATGTGTGTGGTGGTGGTGTGGGATGATGGGTTCTGAGAGGGAGGTTGGGGTGCAGTGAGAGGGGGGTGTGTGTGTGAGGGTGTGATTGTTGAGGGACCGTTTTCATTTTCACAGGTTAAAAAAACACATTGAGGGATGATTTTCTTTATTTAGGGGATAGTCCTTTCTGACAATGGAGATTGGGCACCCCAGTGCTGGGCTACTATTTGGCAGCACTGGGGGTGGGCACCCTGGTGCCACTGCATACATGGTGCTGCCACATACAGTACATAGTGGAATGGGGTGGGTGACCTGGAGTGGGGTCAGTAGAAGTGGTACCGGTGGTGGGCACCCCCATCAGCTTATATAATATATTTCAATACTTAAACACTGGGAAGGGTGAGCTGCCAACCTTTGAAGGGGAGGGGAGAAAGAAATGTGACCTGGGGTTGGTACCCCATTCCACTTAAGACATAACGAAATAGATAGATAGATAGATAGATAGATAGATAGATAGATAGATAGATAGACAGACAGACAGGCAGGCAGACAGACAAAGAGAAAGAGAGTGACTACAGTGCAGATGACTTGGTTAAAAGATCTAAACAAAGTTATTAAACCTAGGACTCCCCAGGCAGAGCTGTGTCAACAGTCTCTACACACAGTGAAATACCTGGCAGACAAGTCAATAAATGCCCTAAAGATCAATGCCTGGAGAGCAGAGGTGGCAAACAGAGACCACAGGGTGTTGTGGCCGAAAATATGGGAGGCAGACACCAAGTCAAAAGCCCTACTACAAAAACTACCATTTAAGGGAGAAAACCTGTTCAGAGAAGTCTTGGAACAAAGGCTATGTTTTTCTCTCATGCAACTAGACCTGCGCAAACACCTAGCCTTGTCTCCCTATCCAAAATCACTACCCTAGTAGGCAAGCAGATAGAATACGTAGGCAAATGTAAATACTCAGGTGTGTGGGTTGACCATAAGCTTACCTTCACGGAACATATAGAGGAACTCACCAAGAAGTTAAAACAGAGACTTGGACTCTACTTTAGACTCAGGCACTTACTCAGCAAGGAAGGGAGGACAAGGCTAGTGCAAGTCACCTTTCTTCCACTCCTAGACTATGCAAATATTCTTGTAGCGTTGGAAAAAAATTACCATTAGTAAATTATCTATTACAAATACTTAGAAAGGAGATGAACGGAGATGAGGCTGAAGGCGGAAGAATTTAATGATTATAACAATAATCACAGTGAGAGATTACAAGTGGTACATCTTTCATTCTTCATTCTTCAAACTAACAGTGTATAGTGGCTTGCTTATATAGTAGAAGACAGTACTATGGTTGTCTATGATTGGTCCAAGACAAATATAAACATTAACTTAAAAAGCAATTCTCTTTTTAGTTAATCTTTTAGTCAGCACAAATGTATTGATAGTGTAAACTATATTACTATATAAGGATAATAATAATTGTCATTACCAGTTACTAAGATTTAGGAGGAAGAAATAGATTTGCACTTAGGAATGTGCACACAGGCACTCTGGCCCGTCCTAATAATAAACACTAAAAATAGTCTGAAGGGATAATCTGAACTCTCTCCCTGTATTTCTGTTTTTGCAGACACTTAAAACACCTGTTTTCTATTACTCACATGATCAGTACAAATATCAAAAGACACTTGAATATTACAAGTTGTGGCTCAGTTAAACTTGTAACTTTGCAAGTTTTATGATTTAATTATATAGGCCAATCATTTGTTACACAAACACCTTATGTTTTAGACCAAAATGAAGTTAGCCTGCAATATTGGGACACATTTCTTTATCCCTTGTTACAAGCCCCCCTTGGCCCTAATATTGCCTAATTATTATTTCTGCAACAATGCAACTCCTCGGAGCACGTACATCTCATTACATACTTTACATTATTCACAAGCATTTGATCAATAAGTGTTGATTAAATCCACTCTCTGGCCCTTTTGTCACATTTGGGCATTCAGTTGGTGTCACAGTCAAATATATGGCATCTGAGACTACAAAACATAATGAGTTGTTTACACCAGCATAGTTACAAACACTATTATCACCCCAAAAACAGTAGGACAGAGTTAACACATAAACATCATTGTCCTTTGGTGTGGCTCTGTTTATAACAAGAAACACATTTTTTTCTGTTTTTAGTCCATGTAGCTTTGCTGTGATCCAGTCTTGAGCTTTGAGGCACAGTTGCTAGACCAGCTGTTAAGTATGTCCACACACCAATTTAGAAAAGTCAGTGTTCATGTTGCTGGCTGTTGGATAGCAGACACACTGCACTGGCCAGGGGTGAATTAGATTGTGCATTGAGCAGCCACACACACACTGGCATGGCATTTGTGTTGTGGTAGTTGATTACACCCTGGCACACAGATTAACAGTCCATAAACAGTCCATAGTAAAGCAATAGGTTTGCATAAAGTTATCAGCCATGTTTGGAATAAACAGCAGTGAAGAAAATGGATGTCTTGCTTGAAGATCAATTAAAGAAGAATCTTCTTGCTGAAGTTAGGGGATTGCCCCTACCCCAGACTTTACTTCATAGTAAGTAGAAACAATAAGCTTGATTGTAGAGTTTAAACTCACTGGACCTTTTCAGTTGATTTAAAGTTTCACAAATAGATGTACACTTGCAGAGGTAATAATGGCTTGATTTATGCAATACATCAAAACTGTGGCAGTTGTTCTTTTAGGAAAAAGATGAAAGTCTTGTCAACCTAGATAAAAGTATTACTGCTGTTGAACGTAGAGATCTTATGTGTGCCATCCCGTGGAAACCTGCAAACCTGCAAAGTTTTAGAAACTGAGTTACCAATGAACTGGTAGTTGAAACACAAGAAGGTCAAATAAAATGCAAAAGGTCACATAGTGTGCATACAACTTGAGGTATTCATGCACTGCATAGAAAAAGCAGTATGTTTAGACTTCTTGGCTGATGTTACATTGCACAGGAAATTAAAACAACTTTCCATGTAATTAACTTAAACATTTTTTATCCAAGGACACTTGAATACCATATTTAAAAGTATGCCAGCATCATTTTTAATGAGAATCTTTTGTCCTTTAGAAACTCTAGTGTTACTGATAACATTATTAATCATGCCAAACTGTGGTTTGTTTGGTTATGGTAGCAATCACAGAAGAACAAGTGGCTAGTCTTTGCTCTAGTCCACCCCACAGCATACTAAGAGTATCTAGAATCAAACTCTTTAACATTAGAAGAAGCAAGGTCTTTGGGCATTAAGTTAGTATGCCTTGCCAATACCTCTGACTTTTTACTCCTACATTTTAACTGCTCCTATACAAGAGTTAGCACACTGTAAAGTGTTTTTTTTTTTAGATTTTAAGACATTTACATCTTACAAACGTTCTACAGAAGCTGTGTTATAGTTTATATTGCAATTAATAAAAGAGAATCATCTCTATCTAAAAAAACAAAGGTCTTCCTGTACCTTTACAAACTATAACTTTAGTTATTAGTTTTTCTCTTGCAGGGATTTTGGCTCTTGACTTATTTTGCATTTCTAAGCTATCTATTTTTGACTGTAGCTGGATTATTACATTTTACTGCTCATGCAGCTTTCCTTTTTTAAAAAATCTCATGTGTTATAGTATTGGCACTCTTAACTGGAAATGCCTCTACCCATTTTGAGAACGTTTCTATTACTACCTTTTTATTTTTACTAACTTGCCTTCTACTTCCTTTTATCCCTGTCTGACCCTCGCCATCTCCTGTGTTTCCTCTCTTTTCACCCATTCCTCTTTTTTAGCTCCTGGTGAAGAGGTAGTGGGTCTTTTTTCATCACTCTCTCTGTGATGTGCCTCATCCCTCAAAGTATCTCTTACTTTTGCATATTTTTATCATAGCTATCTTCTTGCTTTTTATGTCTTTCTGCCTCTTCCTTGTTTCCCATTTTTTCAGTGTATTCCTTTTGAATCCATGTTTAGCACTACTTGTTTTGCAGCACTAAAGATATTGTTCTTGTTGATACCTTTGTGTAGAGATATAGGTTCATTGCACAAGTATTCCTTTGTTTGCACGGGTGCCACTTTTAACCTTTATCACCCTTTTTCTATATTACTTAACTCTTGAATCTTCTCCATTGCATCCTGTAGTTCTGTATACAGTTGCCTGGTGTCACTAGCCTGCTCTTGTGACTGTTGGTCTAGCTTAATCTGTAGAAGGGCATGATTCCTATTTAACAGACACAAATCCCTTTGTGCTTTTATTAGCTGTGTCCTAAAATTAATACACTGCTGCTCTAACTCTTGGTGTTGATCTATTGGGATGCTGTCTTTATACATCAATGTTAATTCTTCTAGTTGTTTAGCATTTTGATCCCTTTCATCCCTCATCTGGGCTACTTCTTTATTCTGGCGACACACAATAGACTGATTATACTGCCACAGCCCTTGCAATGCATTTGCAAAGATTTCCTTTTCATTTTTTACTCTCTCATTATGAAGGGACACTTGCTGAGTAAAATACAATTGTGCCTGTTGATCATCAGGCACTGGTTCATATGCTTCCCCCTTTAGGTGTTTTCCTAGAAAACGACCTATTATTGTTTCCATACTCATTTTCCTTATCTTTTTCTTGCCTGCCTAGCCTTTACAGCTGGGTGCACCCGTGCACTGGTGCCCTGGTCTGTCTAGCTATGTCTTATGGCTCCCTTGTGAGGTCTGGCTTGAAAGTCCCAGCACCTTCACTAACCTACTCTGCCCCTAGAGTTCCTACAGAGTTAAGCATTACTTTATATTTAAAACAATTTGAGAAGCATACAAAGCATACAAAGCATACTTCACCTGATTGTCAAGTGGCTGTGACTGTCTGTGTGTACCCTCTTCTCTCACTTAAAGCCAGCAGCACCACGTCTCCGAACATCCTCACCTTCTTATTAGGGCTTGCTGACTAACCAACCAGCAGTTAGGCAGCCTCCTCAGCATGCAGTACCAGCGATCCGAGTCTTTAAGGCACCAATTGTAGCGTTGGGGAAAAATATTACCATTAGTAAATTATCTATTACAAATACTTAGAAAGGAGACAAACGGAGATGAGGCTGAAGGTGGAAGAATTTAATGATTATAACAATAATCACAGTGAGAGATTACAAGTGGTACATCCTTCATTCTTTATTCTTCAAACTAACAGTGTATAGTGGCTTGCTTATATAGTGGAAGACAGTACTATGGTTGTCTATGATTGGTCCAAGACAAATATAAACATTAACTTAAAAGGCAATTCTCTTTTTAGTTAATCTTTTAGTCAGCACAAATGTATTGATAGTGTAAACTAAATTACTATATAAGGATAATAATAATTGTCATTACCAGTTACTAAGATTTAGGAGGAAGAAATAGATCTGCACTTTGCCAATAACTGTACTTTATTGAAGAAAACACTATAAAACAATGTGCACAACAAGTTGTGGTAAATTACAAAACCTACATCAGTGTAACAAGTGCACAATAAACCAAAATAAAATATCCAGAACAATTGCAAAAAAAACAAAGCAACAAACAAACAAAAGACTCCTCCTACCCCCCCCCAGCTATCCATAAAAGTCATACTGTCATTATACAAGGTAGTAAATAAATAGAAGCTAAAACTATAAACATATACTGGGATTAGGAAAGGGGAAGAAACTGATGAGTATTGAGAAAGGAGAAGAGACCTTAATTACATCAGGTTTCTTAAGCTCCTATAAAGATACAGAAGGCATTGACAGAAGAAAAGTGGGAAAGAGAAGGTGAAAACTACCAAGAAAGATAAAGGGAATTGGGCTTGAATATCCTCCTTAATAACCGTACTCTATCTTTCAGGCTTTGACTAAGACCTCCAATACCTATGAAACTTAGGCAATGTATTAACAGATAAATACACCGCCTTTTCATGCTTAGGGCATTCAAGAACTCTTCCCACCACTCTTTGAAGGAAGGAGTCCACTATCGCACCAATGGCACAAAATCACTAATTTAGTGACTAGCCACTAGTATGCCATCTGAACCCTTGAATGTTATATGGGATGAGTCTATACATCCCAAAAATGCAGGTCTCTGGGTTAAAAAACGCTGAAAGGTCACAATAGGGTCTTAACCCATATTTGACCATCTCCCATAACTCAGAAATTTTGGGGCAAGACCACATCTTATGATATGTAGTAGCTAAGGAGCCGTTACAGTTCCCACAGGCTGGAGAACATTGGCCATTCAAACTATGTAGTTTTGGCGGGGAAAAATAAAGGTTATGTAACAACTTAAACTGAATATCTCTTAACCTATCCTGCTTAACAAATGCATGAATATCTGTCCAGATTTTCTCCCAAACCTTCTCGGACCAGTCTAGAGACATATTGATTTTCCAATAGAGGGGAATCGGGGATAAATTAAGGTCCATCTTAGTTATAATAAATTGATAGATTTTTTAAATGGCTTTACCTGATAGGCAAATTTCACACAGTTTACTCCACAGATTCCAGGCTTGATCTAATCTTTTACCCTTACTCAAAAAGGATTTGATGCTACTACAGATTTGGGCCAACCATAACAAGGACTGGGGTTTAACCCCAAACTTTACCGCTAATGTTGAAAGCGGAAGCATGGAGTTGCCCGCATAAAAATCTGTAACCCGAATCTTGGAGGAGGGTGTTGGATAGAATCTACAAATAGGCTGGTTACCAATTAAAAAGTTCAGGTTCCTCAGTAGGGGTTGAGAAAAATCATAAAGCGGAGTTATTTTTAGTCCCGAGTATAGTTAGTGAATAGCCCTAATATCCCATCCTAGAGGGGTATTTCTGATTTTCCTGGGCACTTTAGACCATGGAATGTACAGAAGGGATTCTAGGTCTAACTTAAGATCCCTGGCTATAGCCCGATCTAACACAAGGCCCAAGGAAGGAGTTTCAATTTTACCCGCCCACAAGGAGGCCCTGGCCGCGTGTACTGCTAGATAGTATATAAAAAAGTCGGGCAATTGTTGGCCACCAGATTTGCACTGCCGACATAGTTTAGAATAGGCCCTGCGTGGAGGTTTATTTTTCCATTTAAAATCAGAGCAATATCTGTATAGGTTCTTGAAAAAAGATTTAGGGAGGTATATGTTTAAATTTAGGAGAGGATAAAGGATCTTCGGCAGGATCACCATTTTAATTGTGTTAATCCTCCCAGAGAAGGTCAAAGAAAGGTTCGACCATCTCTCCAGGTCTTCTCTGATGGATTTAACAATGGGTTTAAAGTTTAAATGAGCTAACTCTTCCAGATTTTTTGAGATTTGGATACCCAAATATGCTAAGGTGCTAGATTGCCACTGGAGACCTAAGGATGAGCACCACCCTTTCTGGAGGTGGGAGGACAGTGGATAGACCGTTGTTTTGGCCAAGTTTAATTTATAACCAGATAAGTCACTAAATGCAGCAATGAGACTTAGGGCTCTCGGAAGAGATGATGTTGTATCCCGAATATGTAGTAATAAGTCATCTGCGAACGCCGACAATTTGTGCTCTTGTCCGCCAATCCTAATACCCTGAATTTGTTGGTCCTCCTTTATAGCTCTTATTAGAGGTTCTTTATATAAATTGAACAAGTAGGGCAACAGAGGGCAACCCTGGCGAGTTCCCCTCGACAACGGAAAGGCAGCAGAAATTAAATTGTTGCACTGAATTCTGGCAGTTGGACACGAGTAGAGAATCTTGATTAATTGTAAAAATTGTTGGGGGATACCAAATTTAGCTAAGGTCTCGAACATAAAAGTCCACTCTACTCGGTCGAATGCCTTTTCCGTGTCTAATGAAACCAGGAATGCTTCCATACCGGGGTCCGCATATGCAGGAATTAAGTAAAACAATTTCCTAAAATGATCAGCCGAGGTGCGACCCTCCACGAAACCAGCCTGTTCCGAACTGATCAATTCCCTCCAGACACATTTTAATCTAAAGGCCAGTATCTTGGCGAAGATTTTAACATCCAGGTTCAGTAGGGAGATAGGTCTGAAATTCCCTACTAAGTCTGGAGATTTACCCGGCTTAGGTAACAAAATTATTCTAGCTTCGAAAAGTGATTTGTCTTTGATTCCGTGCTGAAACCAATAAGTAAAGAGTTGGTTCAGCAGCGGAGCAACTTCTATTTTAAATAGCTTATAAAAGAATGGTGTAAAACCATCCGGACCTGGTGCCTTATCTACTCTAAGTGAATCAATAGCCAACACTATCTCTTCGTTCAATATAGGGGTTGTTAAACTCTGCCTAGAGTCCTCTGTCAGATGAGGGAGTGATATATCAGCCAAAAACTCTCGCATTTTAATAAGCACCTGTGGGGAGAGCGGCTGGCTCGAATACAGATCTTTATAAAAATCCACAAAAATCTCCAAAATACCTTTAGAGTCTGTAACCAACTCACTTGAATCAGGGTGCTTTAAAGACGTCACCCATTTAGTTTCAAATTTTTGTTTTAATTGCCAAGCCAGCAGCCTCCCAGCTTTACTGCCCTGACCGAGATACATCGCTTTAGATCTGGTAGTTGAGTTAGCTACTTTCTCCCTCAGAGCCCCAGCATACCACGCTCTCAACGTGACTAATTCTTGTTCCTGGTCTTCTGTTCTCGACCTCTTGTATAATTTCCAGCTCCTTTATTCTTCTTAAACAATTAGACATATTTCGGTTATACTTCGCCTTACTTACAGAAGCTATTCTAATTAACTCCCCTCTCCATACCACTTTAAGTGCTGCCCATGATTGATCTGTGGCTATGATTGATCCCCAATTTAATGTGATCGACTCCCTCAAGAAAGTTCGGAATCTACTTTGAACTTGGGAGTCCTTTAAAATATTATTGTTTAGGGACCATGAGTAAGATCTCCTAGGAATGGATGGCAGGACCCAAACAACTTTGACAGGGGAATGGTCAGATATTACTCTAGGGAGGGAAACTGCTTCCGTCACCCCTGAACCACATTGCTGGCTCACCAGGAAATAATCTAACCTAGAGTAGGTTTTATGAACCGTGGAAAAAAAAAGTAAATTCTCGAGTTGTGGGATTGAAAAATCTCCAAGGGTCTACTAGTCCTAGAAACGATATGAGTTCAGCCAATGCCTGTTGGGCCGGGGAAAATTGCAGCCTCCTACAGATAGACCTATCTAATCTGTCAGACTGGACTAGATTCCAGTCACCTCCCAGTATGAGTGGCATCTCTTTAAAGGGAGATAAAATCACTGCCAACTGGGCGAAAAAGGAAGGAGACTCTATATTGGGTCCATAAATTGATCCCAGCACAAGACACGACCCTCCAAGTTTGCCTGAAACAATAATATGCCTACCATTCGGGTCAGCAATTATATCCGAGTGTATAAAGGGAACCCTCCGGGCTATCAAAATTGCCACTCCCCGGCTGCTTGAGGAATAACCAGCACCAAACACTTGGCCCACCCATTTTTTCTTGAAATGGGAAAAATGATCGGAAAGAACGTGGGTTTCCTGCAGAAATGCGATTGCCGGATTGTATCGGGCCAAGTGATTCAAAATTACAAACTTTTTACAGTTATCTTTCCCCTTGATGTTTCATGAAAGAAAGTTCAAACTAATAGCCATTTATACTACCTTGCCGCTTGACGGATTTTTGATAGCTGATCCCTTATAAACAAACCCTTGATAAACCTAACTCTACTAACCATATACCCCCACCCCCACAACTAACCCCTCTAATAAGCATCCTAAGGACCACCCCCAGGCCCAAGCCTACTCCTCCTACACTGGTTCATAGTGCGCCATAAAGGTAGGGCTCCCCTCCTCATCGAAAATAAAAATAAGAAACAGTCCAAAGATATGTATGTGAACCTGCTAAGTCTTGAACCCTGATATAAAAAGAACATATGTGCCGAAGCTAACAGGTGCTAAGGCTGTATGTTCATGATATTATATGCACCACCAGATGGTTACAATCCCCAATGGAGCTGAGAATAATCGTGTGGGTGCTAACTCATTGCCACGTGATAGATTATGGACCTCCACGGCTCGTAGCATCAACCCCAGTTAGGAAACCTCAGAAGAAGAACAGGGAGGGAATCGGTTAAAAAAAAAAAAAAAAAAAAAACAGAGGTTTCCTATATAGTCACCACAGTACCACTCCAATTCTCTTAAACAAAAGTAGAAAAACGAGGTAGTACCTAGACTTAAGAGTATTAAACTAAAGGGAAAAAGGCACATATAATAGGTGGGCTCCAGAAGAGGGGGGAGAGGAGTTATGCCCTATTCTGTGCTACACCCACTTAGCGTAATCATATACACATATTCATAATGCTGGCAATTCCGTATTGCTGTAACAAGGAAAAATTACACAAAGACCATCAGCCCATCCTCTCACTAAACTAATTCAAAATTTCTTGCCCGACATCCTGAAAATAATATCATAATCTGTAAAAGCTTAATTAGCTGGTGCAGGACATAGAATAAAATATAAACATCCAGCTCCCTCTGGTGGACATAAAAGAAAATTAATGTTCCTCCTGCGATCTAAGTCGCTAAACTAAGTAAATACTACGGAGCATAAAAACCAAAAATAACCGGATTTTCGGTAGTCCATGTGTTAAACAAGTCCCAAAGTCAACAGTCTGCAGCCGAGACAAAAAGACTCCAGAAAAGGATTAAACAATAACTCCTGTGGCCGTCCATTTAGATTGCTCCCTTTAGACCTCATAGCCCCAGCGGATCAGCGCTGTCCACACCGTGATTTAACCTTTGGCAAACAGATCAGGTAGCAATGCTTGTAAGGAGGCCAAAGCTTCTTCAGCTGATTCATATCGCTTAGTCCCTTCTTTGGTTGTGATCTCCAATTTAGCTGGGTACAGCATGCGATGGCGAATCCCCGCCGCCCATAGCTTAGATGTAACGGGCCGAAAAGAAGCCCTGGCTTGCCTCATCTTCCAGGTTAGGTCAGGTACCAAGCGCAGCCTCTTGCCCTCCCAGTGAAATGAAGATAGCTTTCTTATTTCTTTCAAAATGTGCTCCCTGTCTAGATAATTCAGAAGTTTGAAAATTATCGGCCTTGGAGGCTCGGTAGGGGGAGGCTTAGCTCTCAGGGCACGGTGCCCCCTCTCGATAACATACTCCGGCCCATTTGGCGAGGGCCCAGCTGATTTCTTCAACAATTTTTGTAAAAAAAGAACTGTGTTCGATCCCTCTTCACCTTACGGCAATCCCAGCAGGACTAAATTGTTTCGCCTGCTTCTACCTTCCAAATCGTCGAGCCGGTCCTCCAGCTTCCCCACCATTTTTTTGCGCTCGCTGATGGTAGGCCTTGTTTTCTCCAATGCTCGCTCAATCGAGGAAATTCGTGCTTCAGTATCCGTCACCCGATGGGCTAACTGGATCAGGGCAGGTTTGAATTCTGCTACATCGTCGACCAGCTTGAATAAGGCTTCTTTGATAGTCGATAGATTGCTGTGAATTTTGGTAGGTGTAATTTCTTCCTCGGTGATCTGTGGTGACGAACGACGGCGTGGCCGTTTAGCCTCGAGCTCTTGTTCATCCGCTTGCATTTTTAATTGCTAGCCGGCTTACCGAACCGCTTCTGCACTTGTTCCGGTACTGATCCATACAGTGGGGATATAGGAAGAAGAGGTTAAAGCCACAAAATAGCAGCTGGTTCACGGGTTGGGAGCGGGAGCCCAGAAAAGCTATGGCTACTCCTCCATGAGCGTCACGTGACCCCCAGATTTTACTTAGGAATGTGCACACAGGCACTCTGGCCTGTCCTAATAATAAACACTAAAAATAGTCTGAAGGGATAATTTGAACTCTCTCCCTGTATTTCTGTTTTTGCAGACACTTAAAACACCTGTTTTCTATTACTCACATGATCAGTACAAATATCAAAAGACACTTGAATATTACAAGTTGTGGCTCAGTTAAACTTGTAACTTTGCAAGTTTTATGATTTAATTATATAGGCCAATCATTTGTTACACAAACACCTTATGTTTTAGACCAAAATGAAGTTAGCCTGCAATATTGGGACACATTTCTTTATCCCTTGTTACAATTCTGCATGCTCAAAGCACTAGCACTGCCCTCTCCAAACTAGATATCCTAAACCACCGTGCACTATGCTTTATAACTGGTGCTCCCTATTCAACCCACCACTGTATCCTCTACTCTTTTCCAGGATGGACATCACTCTCATTCAGGTGGCAAAAAAATGCAGCCATTTGGATGTTCAAAGCCATTACTCATAGGCACCCTCAGTATATCTTGGACTGTTTGCCCATCTGTGTGCCAGGCAAGTGTGGACAGAGAAGCCTGTCCTATATTACTCTTACCTTTCTGAAATTCAATACTAGGTTTGGTTGCTCATCCACAGGTTTTGCTCTGCCATCACTATGGAACAAACTCCAAAAAGTCCTAAAACTGGCCATCCCCATTAAGCTATCAACCTTTAAGACCATATTTACTCAATCTTTTAAGGAGTCCTGCAGGTGTAGTCAATGAGGAATAACTCCTGCCTGTCTTACTCCCCACCTTTCCAACTATACCACCATTTTCTACCCCATCTGGATCCTTCCCTTCCTCTTTTTCCCTTCCAACTACATCACCATTTTCAACCCCTTCTGGCTCCTTCCCTTCCCTTCCTCTTCTTCACCTTACCTCTTCAATCGCTAGACTAGATTACTACCTAGTGACTTCACCAAGCCACCACAGAGAAGAGTCTAATTTCAGCTGCCATCTACCTTCCTATCCCTTGTCCTCCCCTCTCTAATTCTGAGGTAGGTCAACCTGTAGCGACTCGCCTCCTTATAACTTTATCCTGCTTGGATTCCTGCCAAATGTTCATTGCATCAAAGATTGTTATTAAACCTCTCCCTCATGATACTTAAATACTGTATGCAGATTTGCTGACATGTTAAACTGTCTTCCATGTTATTAAATATGCAATAACGGCTGAACTAATCCTCCTGATATAACTGTACTGGCTGTGACATAGACAGCCAGCTCTGAGTGCTGTATCATTTCTTTTTAATGTAAAATTTGTTACTGCATGTCTCCTGCTGAAAATAAAATGCTCTAGGAGTGACCTCACTCATCCTCCCCCTTCCCCAGATTTCTGCTGAGAGATGCAAGCCATAAGAAAAATGCTGGCAGCATGTGAGTTCACACACACTCCATTTTTAGAGATAATGTGTTACATGGAAGACTTTAATCAAGGATCCTGTTTCTCTGAGTTAATTACAGACTTGTTTAAGTTAATTTTGTTAAGAGAGAAATCATAAAGAAGGTTTATGATGTTGGAGAGGAACCTAGGTTGTTACACAGGGGTGCAAAGTTGTAAATGTCCCTGTGAAGCCTGTGTGAGGGCGGATACAGCATGGGATCAAACGAAGTGTCATTGAAGGACATGAATTATGCTGAAGTTGCAGAATGTAATACGTTTGTATAAAATATACAGTGTATTTTCATATATCCTGACAGGGAGGAGCTAAGTGACCTCCTGGAAAGAGGTGGGGTAAAAGCCAGCTTTTAATTTAGTCTGTTTTACTTCACAGATACACATTTTTACCAAGATTCTGACCACAAAACATCTTGGGAGCACTTTTAAGCAAGTATTTAGAGACTAAGTACTGTAGCAGGAATTGCACTGTTTAAAACCTTGTTCTTTTAATAGATTTGTATGTCTTGTGATGTAAGAGTTATGTATTTTGTGTTTTACATATTTTCAAATATTTTAGTAAAATTCTTTTTAGAACTTACTTGGTCTGTCTTTGACTTCTTTTTAGTTGTAAGAAAAGTATATGGTTATTGCAGATACTAAACATAAGCTTAAATGGTGATACCAAACTGGAAGAGAAGTGTTTTAAATCTAAGGTCTTTATTAAAGTTTTAAAAGGGTTCATCTCTGTATACCTGGGTAGGTGCCCGTAGGCAAAGATATCTGACCCCCAAAGACAGACATATCTGAGCCTGTGCATTGGGTATGCTAACAAGAGGTTAACAGTTTGAATCCCTCCAGAACTTGGGACCAAAGGTTGATCTGAACTCACAAAAACAGAAAAGAGGGTTACCTTGTCTGTTACACTGTTCACAAGGCTGCGCTCAGAAGTTGACACTTTGAGAGTAGAGGGCCTAATGTGCTGAGTGGGTTTGTGACACTGGCTACCATGTTTTCTTGTTACTTTTTTGTACACGCAACAACAACTGATCTAACTCAGCCATACTAACTCCACTCCTTTGTTTTTTTTTTACCCAGCCATGATTTGTCCATATCTAGGCATATTGAGGCCTATGTACTGTACCTACTGCTCGTATTTGCTATAAATTGTACATATGTACTTGTACTGTACCTATGGCCTGAACTTGCTGAATATTGTAATTATTGTGCTTTATGTATTCCACTTCGAATGTATAAAAATAATCTTGGCTGTCTTACATTGGCCCAGGTCCACCTTGGATTTTGAGTTCTTCTCAGTTGTGTTTCACCTGGCCAAATAAAGATTTTGAACTGAATTGAATTGAACAGTTTCTCAAAGTAAAGGGGGAGGGCAAGCACCTTGACAAGGACAAATGTCATCAATCTACATACCTTCCTTCAACAGGAAAGAGGGGGTTAAAAACATGGGGCAATTTTTATGACTGCAGGCATAACTGGCACCTACAACATAGGTTCAAACTTCAGCCAGCCTGCTGGTGCAAGGGTAGCGCTACCACTTGTGATGCTGATGACCTGGGTTCAAAAGTAAGCCTGGGTGTTGGAGGGCCAGCCAGGGAGATGAGCATTGAGCATACCCGAGAACTGCTCTCTTTTGCTGGTGGGAAGGGTGTGGAAGTTCCCAGCACTCGCTGACCCTTAGTGGAGGCCAGGAGTCTGACAGCCAGTGCCAACAGTTCCTGGAAGCGGGGCAGACATCGGTGTACATGCCCACAAAACTGTTGCATGTCCCACCTCCTGGGGAGAAAATGGAAAATTGGGCAGCACAGGATGCCACCTGCTGTGTACCGCAGGTCATGCACCACTGACCTGGGCACCCCTGGAGCCATATCCCATCATCCATCGGGAGGAAGGGCCCCCTTTCAAAGGCTCCTTCCTGGGGGGAAGTCCAGGGCATAACTCTGGGTCTTGTAAGTCCCAGGGAGGTTGATAATGGGCCTGGGTGTGACATAGGGCTGATGGGGATGGTCCCTTGTTAGATAAAGTACAGCAAATAAAACAAATAGGTTCAAACTTTAAACAGTATGATGACCAGAACTTCAAAAATTCAGAGGCAGAGAAAACTCAAATCAGGGTTGGTACAAATCCTGATGAGGTAGTCAATCAGTCCAATGACTGCCAAGTACATCGGAGCCTTTACCCCCCCTCAGATGCCAATAGGAGGTCAACTACAAGAATCCTCATGACTATGACAACAGACAACAAGAGAAAGATGGATCCTGGAAGTAGTGACCCATGGCTGCTCCACAGAATTCACCAAAAAGCCATGACAAAACAGACTGGTGATCCTAGAAAATGTCCACCCCAGTATAGACTCAAAGTGCTCTGAGACTGGTATTACATAGAAACATAGAAACTGTCAACAGATAAGGCCTGCTAGGCCCATCCAGTCTGTCCATAAGCCCTACCCTTGTTTACAGCCTCTGACCTTACTTAATCAATGGCTTTTCTTCTCCTTCCCACGTCTAGGGTTCCCTTATGCCTGTCCCATTCATGTTTAAATCCCTCCACTGTGCTCACTCCCACAATCTCCTGTGGCAGACTATTTAATGCATCTTCCACCCTTTCTGTGAGGGAAAACTTCCTCACATTTCCCGTTATCCTGCCACTTTCCAATTTCATGTTATGCCCCCTCATTCTTGTACTCCTCTTATATTGGAAGATGACACCCTCCTGCACCATGTTTATGCCTTTCAGGTACTTGAAGGTTTCTATCATGTCTTCCCACTCCCTCCTCCCCTCCAGCGAGTACATATTGAAGTCTTTTACTCTCTCCTCATATGTTTTCTGGTACAAGCCCTGTACCATTTTTGTGACCCTTCTCTGGACCGCTTCCAACCTGTCAATGTCCTTATGAAGATGTGGCTTCCAGAATTGTACACAATGCTCTCAGTGAGGCCTCACTAGTGTTTTATACAGTGGAATAACCACCTCCCTCCTTCTGCTAGTGATACCTCTGCCTATGCACCCCAGCATGCCACTGGCCCTCCCTGCAGCTTTTATACTCTGCTTAGACACCTTTAGGTTGCCTGAAATGATAACCCCCAGATCCGTTTCTTCCTTGGTGACTGTCAGCAACTCCCCCATCCTGTAGCTCTCTCTAGAGTTCCCTTGTCCCAGGAGAAAAGAGTGACATCGTTACAGAACAGAGTGACATCAGAAGTCCCAACATACCAACGAGGAAAAGGAGTATACTCCATTTTCTTTGTGGTCCCAAGAAAACATGAAATGTAAGGCCAGTGCTCGACCTAAAATTTTTAAACAAGTCAAAAGCTCAAGAAAGGTTCAGAATGGAGAGTATACGCACAACCATCAAAGCAATATTTCCTGCAGACTTCTTGACTTCCACTAACATGAAGGATGACTACCTGCACATTCTGATCAGGTGACCTCATCACTGTTTTCTCAGATTCGCAACACTAGGGCAACACTTTCAGTATCAGGCGCTATCATCTGGCTTAGCATTGGCTCTGAGGGTGTTCCCAAAGGTGTCTGTTATATTGGCTACACACCTAAGAAAAGGGCAATCCACATGGTGCCTTACCTCTACAACTGGTTAATAAGGGTAAGATCACATCAACAAGCTTTGTGGGACACAGAAACTGTAATCAACACCTTCCAATCTCATGGCTGGGTCATTGACTTTGAGAAGAGCATTCTCGTATAATCACAACAGCTGAAATATCTGGTAATGTGGATCAACATGGTAACGGGCCAGGTCAGATCTTCTGAGAAACAAATAGACAACGTGAGGTCCCTGGCCCTAAAACTTTACAAAGTGCAGTCACCTACACTAGCACAGGTACTACAATTGCTAGACACACTGGTATCATGCATAAACCTAGTCTCATTTGCCAGATGGAGGATGAGAGCCCTACAGTACCGCTCCATCAAAGCAGTCACTGAATAGGACAATGATCAATCAGCAACATTAATGATCACACCAAGAGTGAGACAATTACTAAAGTGGTTGACCCAAGGGAACAGCCTCCAAAAAGTGGCACCATTGGATCAAGATTTTCAGATAATCATCAACACAGATGCCAGCCTCCTGGGTTGGGAAGTCACCACACCAAACAGGACAGCTTAAGGGAGGTGGGCACCATCGGAAGTAAAGCTGTCAATCAGTGTGCTGCAGATAAGGGCAGTCTTCGATGTCCTTACCTACTTCAAGGCTAACATTCAGAACAAATCAGTATTATTCAGATTGGACAACACATTCATGATATCCTACATCACTAAACATGGTAGAACAAGGTGCAAGCAAATATAGACAGAAGCTTTGACAGTCCTCGAAAAGGCACAAAACAATCTACAACATATATCAGCTATACACCTAGTTGGAAAATTTAATATAATGACCAACTGGCTCAGCTGGCAACAAATTCATCCAGGGGAGTGGCATCTACACCCACAAGTGTTTTAAAGATTATACATCAAATGGGGCCCTGCCAATACAGACCTCATGGCCATGGCCTCCAACAAACAGACTCTTATCCCACTCATCCCACAGGTCCTGAACAAAACCAGGCAAACGAGAGCCACAGTAATTCTAATCTCACCGTGCTGGCCATGGTGACCCTGGTTCATAACAATCATATTAATGGTATTGGACCACTGGACTCTTTCACTTAGGTGGGACATTCTGTAACAGGGCTCAATACACCACCCCAACCTACACAGTCTACAACTGATGGCCTAGCTTCTGAAAGGAAGAGGCTAGCCAGCCTAGTGGCACTGAGGGTTGGGATGTTGGATGCCACACCTCACTCCATGTCTATGACCTGTTTTCGGAAACAAGCACTGCTTGTCGGGGATTGGCTAGGGAGGCAGATGACTGAGCATCCAGAGGACAGCCAGATTTGCCAAATAACTGCAACCAGGTTGAGGCTTGGTGGTAGTGTGGGCTGAGCAACAGAGAAAGGGTGGTGCTGCAGGATTCCATCACATTTGCATGCCTGCACATGCACATGTCAGCATGTGTGCCACAATGTGGAGAACGGGAATGAAAACTGGTGGAAAATGATGGTGGACAGGCTAAGAATGATGCCCACTCATTGATCCCTCACCCGCCTCACTATGAGGACTTGGAGCTGTACTGGATATGTGTGTCTCTTGGGTAGGTCTGGTCCTTCCTCGCCTGACCCACCACAGTGGGGAGGTTGAAATCCATGGAGGTATCTGGCATCTGGTAAGTCCTGGATAGCTGGGGACAGTGAGGGTTGCTGGGGTGGGGTTGAGGGAATTCCTAGCCTGGTCAGCTACAAGGAGGGTAAAAACCTATATAGCAAAAAAAAAAAAGAGAGCGGCTGAGAGGGGAGTACTGTCCCTCTGTGATGAACACCATTTTTCAGTTAAGATGAACATCTACAACAGGCACCTACAAAAGACATTGGGCAGTCATCAGCAAATGGTATTTGGAGCAAGACATCATTGCAGAACAAATGTCCATTTCACACATCCTGCTGTTCCTCCAAAATGGCCTGTACAAAGGTCCTGTTGCCCTATTCCTTCAGGGTCCATCTCTCAGCAATTGGGGCAGCCAGGGACAAATCAAAAATACTCCTCCTGGTTCACAACCAGATGTAGTCTATTTTCTCAAGGCAGCCAATATCATCAGGCTAAGAATATGCTAAATTACTGCCGCTTGGGACCTAAACCTTGTTCTGCAAGCTTTAACGTGATTGCCATTCAAACCAATGAATACAGGAGAGCATCTTTAAAAGTTGTGTTCCTGGTGGCCGCTTTCTAGCAGAAAAGAGTGGTTTCAACAGCATGTAGCATACACATACTCACAGGTAGGCATCTGGTCTCAACACTCCACTCCATGGAAACACAAAGTAAGAAGCTGAATTGTTGCTCCAGTTATGTATCTTTTATTTGTAGATAAATAAATAGTAAAAGGAAGCCCACACATACACCCATGTACTCCTTCAATGTTTCAAGCCACTTTGGCTCTTTATCAAGGAACTCTCTACTCTCTAGTCACTAAAGAATTTGCATATTTAGTCCGGTATACTATTCTCTCTCACAGAATTCATTCACAGCTATGGAACAACTCAAACTGGAGATGTCTTTATAATGCATGGACTAGGGGTCAGATTTCAAATCTGTCACATGCTCATCTTCAGTTGAACATGAGAGCCCATAAGAACTCATGAGGTAAGCAATGGGTGTGCCATAGAGATATGCTCCCACAGTCACCTTTAGTAGGTGAGTAAATTATCATTTACTGCAAGTTACTGTGGTGTATCATGGCTGGCTACACTGTATATGTGTATATGTATATATATATATATATAGATATATATAGATATCTATAGATATATATACACAATGGGGGTGAGAAATATTCCAGTGAAATAAAACATGTTATTTTCACTGCAGTGAAATAAATCCTGATGACATCAGAATAGTTAAAATAAATACAGTTTATTACACCCCCGAAACCCACGCTAAACCCACGTAAAGCCACAGAATCGTGCAAAGCCACGCTAAACCCACACTAACCCCGCGCAAGCCACACAAATTGTACATTTTGCAACAGTGAGGCCCCACTGTATAAATAGGACACATGATGTGCACATCATGGAATATGAAAAATATTTTCACTCCTGCCTCATAAGCACTGTATATTTCATTCGTGCCTTTGGCACTTGTGAAATATCCAGGCTCACTCTGCAGGAGTGAAAATATTTTCCATATTCCACTCGTGCCCATTATGTATCCCATATATATAAATGTGTGCGTGTGTGTATGTATGTGTGTGTGTGAATATAGATATGTATATATTCTAAAATGGGTATGAAAAAGCTGTAAAAATCCAGTCTGCTGATTGGATGAAACACATCACATGACTGCATTATTCCACAATGACCACAGGCTTGCACCTCCTTTCATCCCTTAGAATCTTCTGGACACTTTATAAGACAGATAATCCTCTACAGGACATGCAGTTGTGCTCTGATATATGCATGCCTTGAGTGGTTGAACACAGTTTTCAGTCTTGTGTCTCCCAACACACCAAATACATGTGTATATCGGAGCATGATCACACCACCTGCAGTGGATTATCTGTTACATATATATATTTCAATGGGCTTATGCAACTTTGTAGTGTTATGTTTGTGCAACTTGTTGATAAACCTTTTTGGCTGTTCACCTCTCTATTTCACAAGGAATATCATCATGTAGAGGTGCCATGGGAAGAATTCTTTGGTTAAAGGTACCTTAGGAAGGAACTCCAAAATGAGTGTTGAGCAGAAAACATTACTCACTAAAGCCAAGGAGCATGGCTGACAACAACGGATGGGATGACAGCCACCAGAGCTAAGCATAGACAGACATGGTCTGAGCTGATAGGGAGAAAAGCTGAGCAGAAAGACATAACTTCCTAAGAGGAGAGAGAGAATGGCAAAGGAGAGCCACCATGCCATGTAAAAAGAGAGCCACCATCCAACTACATTCAGCAGTGGAACCTAAGGACCTAAGAATCTACTGCTATATAGACTATTTAGTATTATGACCTTCGGCATGGAAAAGAGAAAAAAATTCCTGTGAGGAGGATACCTCTGGGGTTCCACGGTCTAGGTCACCTCCCCTCCACATTTGGGATATATTCAGTGACAGCTCAGCAGCTGCAATCTGGAAACCCAGTTCAGGGTAGATTCAATTTGGAGGAAGGCTCTCAGTCTATCACTCTAATGGGAATGCTATGAAGGGCTGTGAGCGCACTCTGCAGCAATGGGGTACTCCCACATGGGAGTACCATCCCCCAAGGTGGAAGGAGAAGCACAACAACTGCAGAAGGCACTCGGTCAGTCTTCATGAGCCTAAGAGCAGACCAGGTGAACCTGAGGTGGTTGTGTGGAGGATAGCTTAGAAGGTGCCACCGAACCCACTCAGTAAGCTAAAGGAGCTGCATTGGGCTTAAGAACCCCATCCCTTGCAGTTGAAGTCTTAAGTTCTACAGCAAGAGGTGCCACTGATATTGTATATCTGCACAGTTAAAGGTCTGCCTGGAGTGAGGACATTCTCACTATGAGCCAGATAAGCAGGACTCCACCTCGAGTTTCACATGCTCAAGGTGTGGACTTTGTGGGTGCAGAACAAGACCGCCACCTGCAAAGCAGCCATGAGGCATAGTAATTTATTGCCATAGTTGGCATGCATTCAGAATTAAAAGCATTTTGAAAGGCAAAAGGTGACTAGTCAGGTAGTGTACACAGGACCAACACAGCGGTCACACAGCATATTTTAAGACCCACACTTAGATCACAATGTATTTGAAGAACCACGCTTACGTCACACAGTGTATAAAGAACCACATTTAGGTCACACTTTCTTTTCTGAGATGCAGCATAGTAAATGAGGGGTGCAAGCCAATCACTACCATGAGGGAAGCCAAATTATTGTGGTGAAATAAAGATTTTCTTGTCACTGTTGAAAGTTGTAGGCGCCAAAATGATTGTGAAGTAAAATTTAGAAGCACTGCAACAAAAACAACCCCAAAAAGAGTGCAGTAATAAGGTATGGTTCAAGTTTTGAGACCTCCACAGAGGTCAACAGGTATCTGTTACAGAGTCACTCAGCAGGTCAGGCCCTCTACTCCCAAAGTGCCAACCTCTGAGCGCAGTCTTGTGAACAGTGTAACAGACAAGGTAACCGTCTTGTCTGTTTTTGTGAGTTTGGATCAACCTTTGGTCTCAGTTCTGGAGGGATTCAAACTGTTAACCTCTTGCTAGCATACCCAATGCACAAGCGCAGATATATCTGTCTTTAGGGGGCCAGATATCTTTGCCTACGGGCACCTAGCCAGGTATTCAGAGATGAACCCTTAAAACTTAATAAAGACTTCAGATTTAAAATGCTTCTGCTTCCAGTTTGATATCACCATACAAGCTTATGTCTGCTGAACCATAATATTTCTTAGCAAAGGAAAACAATTCAAAGACAGACCAGGTTTTCTCTAAAATTAAGAGTTTTTACTAAAATATATAATAATTCGTCAAACATACAATACAGAACTCTTATATCAAAAGACATACAAATCTTTAAAACAAAACAAGGTTTAAAACAATGTGATTCCTACAACTATATTTAGATTTTGTTTAGGTTTCTAAATACCTGTTTTCAGTGCTCAGATGTTTCCTTAGTCAGTGTCAGATACAAAGTGTATATCTATAGTGACAGAGAATAATATTTTCATGCAGTATTGGCCAACCCCTTTTGGATGAAGTCATCCAGCCCATCCTCTGGCAAATATCTAGCAAAAATATATTTTTATACAACCACAGGATGTAATTTTATTAATGTATACTATACAGCTATACAGGATGTATTAATTCTCCAACCTTAGCATAACTCAAGTTTCAATGACACCTCTTTTGATCTCACGCTGTACCCTCTTCACACAGGCTTCATAGGGTCATTTACAACCTTACACCTCTATGTAACATCCTAGCTTCCCTTATTTTAATGTCATAAACCTAGTTTATGATTTCTGTTTCAACAAAATTAACTTAACAACTCTGTAATTAGCTCAGAGAAACAGGATCCTTAATAAAAGTCTTCCAGAAACATAGAAACATAGAAACATAGAATTTGACGGCCGATAAGGACCGCTTGGCCCACCCAGTCTGCCCATTTCCCTGCCTACTGGATAAGCTGCAGATCCTAGTTAACCAGCAGCCTACTTCTTCTACCCCCCCCCTAGAATTGCCATATGACTGTCCCATTCATGCTTGAATTCCACCACTGTTTTTGACTCCACAACCTCCTCCGGAAGGCCGTTCCATGTATCCACAACCCTTTCTGTGAAAAAATACTTCCTTAAATTACCTCTGAGCCGCCCCCCCATCTTCAAATTGTGCCCCCTTGTTCTTGCACACCTCTTTTTTTGAAAGATGCTACCCTCTTGGACTTTGTTGATTCCCTTGAGGTACTTGAAAGTTTCTATCATGTCCCCTCCTCTCCCTCCTTTCCTCGAGGATATACATATTAAGCTCCTTAAGTCTCTCTTCATATGTCTTCTGGTGCAGGCCCTGCACCATTTTAGTTGCCCTCCTCTGGACAGCCTCCATCCTGTCTATATCCTTGCGGAGATTGGGTCTCCAGAACTGTACGCAGTACTCCAGATGGGGTCTCACCAGCTGTCTGTACAGAGGGATAATAACTTCCTGTTTTCTGCTGGTGATGCCTCTCCCTATGCATCCCAGTATCCACCCAGCCCTCCTTGCTGCCCTCTCACATTTCTTGCCCACCTTTAGGTCATCTGATATGACTACCCCCAGGTCCCTTTCCATTTTTGTTGTTGTTAGTATCTCACCCCCCATTGTGTACTCTTCCCTTGGGTTTTTGTTTCCCAGGTGCATTACCTTGCATTTCTTAGCATTGAATCTAAGCTGCCATACATTTGACCATTCCTCTAACCTTGCCAAGTCCCTTTCATCCTTTCCATCCCACCTTGTGCATCAACTCTGTTGCAGATCTTTGTGTCATCTGCAAAGAGACATACTTTTCTTCCAGTCCCTCTGCAATGTCGCTTATAAAGACATTGAGAGGACCGTCCTAATACTGAACCTCATGGCACCCCACTAGTAACCCCCTTCTTCAGAGTGGACTCCATTTACTATTACTGTCTGTGTCCTATTCTCCAGCCAATTTTTACCCAGGCTGTCATCTTGGGACCCACTCCCAGGCTTGCTAACTTGTATATTAATCTTTTGTGTGGGACTGTATCAAATGCCTTGCTAAAGTCTAGGTAGGCCATGTCCACAGCCCCTCCCTGATCTACTACTTTGGTCACCCAGTCAAAGAAATCTATCAGATTTGTCTGGCATGACCTTCCTGCTGTGAATCCATGCTGCCTTGGGTCCTGTGCCTCTCTGGCCTCTAGATACTCAACAATTCTTTCCTTCAGAAGTGATTCCATCATTTTCCCTACCACTGAGATTAAACTAACAGGTCTGTAGTTTCTTGCTTCTGCCTTGCTCCCACTTTTGTGAAGGGGAATCACATCTGCCCTCCTCCAGTCCTCGGGTACCACCCCATCCTCCCATGATTTGTTAAACAGGGTAGTCAGTGGTGTCACTAATTCTACCCTTAGTTCTTTTAGAATTCTGGGATGAATCCCATCAGGCCCCATTGCTTTGTCCACCTTCAGTTTTAAGAGTTCTTTCAGAACCCTTTCTTCTGTAAATGGGCTGGTATCAACTTCTGTATCCAGAGTGTTTCTACTGTTTGTTTTAGGTACCGCCTCTTCCTTTGTAAATACTGAGCAAAAATATTTGTTTAGTATCTCTGCCTTTTCACAGTCACACCTCTGCCCACCCTCCCCTTATTAAGCCTCACTATCCCTCCCTTGGTTTTTCTTCACTCCCTGATGTACCTATAAAAGGTTTTATCCCCCGTCTTAGCTGAGTTGGCTATCTTTTTCTTGGTTTGGGCCTTTGCTGTTCTGACTGCCTTCCCAGCTTCCTTTTGCTTTAACTGATACAGTTCTCTGTCCTGCTCCTTCTGTGATTCCTTGTATTTCCTGAAAGCTTTCTTTTTCTCTTGAACCTTCACTACCACTTCCTTTGAGAACCTCAGTAACACATTGTCTCTAACAAGACAATGTGTAATACAATGCTGTCAGCAGTTCTCTTGGCCTGCATCTGTCAGCTAAAATCTGGGGGGAGGGGGTGAGAGAGGTCATTCCTAGAGCATCTGAATTTTCAACAGAGACATTAATGCATTTTATGTTAAAAAAATGTAATACAGCACTCAGAACTGGCTGTCTACATCACGGTATCAGCAAACAGTTTAATGAAACTGGACAAACCAGAATGGTGTATCACAAGCATGCATGTCACAAGCACAGGTAAATGAGGAACGCATAAATGATTTAAACTGCTAAGGAAGCAGGAGAAAATGGCAGTTGAGTGACAATAAACTGGCAGTAGAGCAACATGCTAGAAAAGCAAGAAGGGGAATTGAAAAGTTGGAAGATGTAACTGCTGTGTGGAGCCACGCATCAAGGAGCTAGGTGTAAACAATTAAGGATAGGTGTACACAGGGAGACTGCTACAGGCAGGGAAATGGCTAGTAGAACTGAAAAGCACATAGAGAACAAATGCATGTAAACTGAGGGATTGCTAATAGTATGATAATGGCAAATGGGGGATGCTAACTCTAAGGAACATCAGTATGTAAGCTTGTATAACATACACAAGCAATTAGGACATAAGAGGCTGGAAAACTAGAAAAGCCCAGAAAGTAGCAAAATGAAAGGAAACACAAGCAGGAAAGTAGGATGGAGCAGACACAAACAACAAAGACAGAATCACAGACTGCAGCTGGAGGAGAAGCAAAATACAGACCTAGGAGAGGAAGAGAAACACAAATCAAGCAGAAAGCCAGCACAAACAAGCAGAAGTCCAGCACAAACCAAGCAGGGTCTGAAGTGCAAGGGGACAAATGCTGAAGAAAGAAAGGGGTAGCGCCTCTGGCTGCAGCAAAGACAAAATGCTGAAAGAAGCTAGAAGGCCTACTTTAAATAGTTCAGGCAGGGTGCATGGCTGGTTGCTTCAGCCCATTGAACCACAGGCAAAGCCTTTCAGCTATATATATATATATATATATATATATATACACATACATGATATGCAGTGGAAGCAAGTGTAATAAATGAGTTAGCTGCACAAATGCAGTTTGACCTTGGGTAACCTCACGAGTGGCGTATGCCACAAGTGAGGTGTCTGAGGTCAAACTGCTCAAGTGCAGATAAATCATTTATTATACAAGTTTTCCATTGCATATTCCATTTATGAAATTCTTTTGTTTTTGCTTTTGTAGGAGGCATTTGTTAGTCAAAAAAGTGAAAAAATTGAATGTTCTGCCATTTTTTGCTGATTTTAGAAAATCTAAAAGGAATCTATAAATGAAACACCTCTCATTTTGTAGATATTTTTATGCTGAACAACTTTTGTGCTCAAAGCACCATACTTTCATTTTTTGTTTTTAAGTTATTTGTATTTGTTTGCTGAAAAAGGCACAAACATGTTCTGCTGTTTTTTGCTAATTCTGAAAAATCTAAAAAGTATCTATAAATGAAACACCACTCATTTTGTAGATTTTTCTATCCTGAATAAACTTTGTGTTCACAGTACCATGGTATCATTTTTCATTTTAAAGTTATTTACATTTGTTTGCGGACGAAATGAAAGAAAATATGAATTTTCTGCTGTGTTTTTGCTAGTTATCAAAAAATCTAAAAGGTATCAATAAATGAAACACAACTCATTTTATAGATATTTACGTGCTGAACAACTTTCGTGCTCACAGTACCATGCTATCAGTTTTCGTTTTAAAGTTATTTGCATTTGAATATGGTTAACACTGCTACTGAGGATGAATGTTCTAAATAACATAAGCACTGTACAGATAAATGGCTAATGACATAAGCACCATGTGGATAAACAGCTGATGACATAAGCACTGTATACATAAATGAAATTTATGTACACAGTTACTCAGATAAATAGATGAATCACACTCTGTTTATCTCAAACCCCAGGAGTCCTTTTAAGGTTAAAGGGTCACACTTTATACCTTAATCACTTTCCGACTGTTCAACGGATTTGCCTGAAATTTGAATGCACGATCAAGAACCAAACACCTTGGGATCTGCCAAGCTTCGTACCAGTTGGATATACGGCTGTGAAGTTATTAAGCGTGATCTGCGTGCATGTTTACGCTATATGGTGAATTCTTTTGCTCGTGCCTATAGGTTGCACGGTTTGCGCGAGTGGTCTGAAAACTTCAGGGAACATGCGGCCAGGGTGCCCAATGTGCCTTTTGAAGATTTCATAAAAAAATATTGAATGGTTCAAAAGTTATTCAAAAAACAAGTTCCCATTATAAGTCAATGGGAAAGTTAACAAAAAGTATGACACTTTCGCAAGTGCACTTTTTACTGTCGCAAATAGCCCTAGCACTTTCGTAAATCAGCTATTTTGTTTTCAGTTGGTGTTCAGAAAAATGCTTGCCATTTAAAATTGGGACCATCTAGGGACACAATTCTTTTTGTGTTCACCTAGTCGGAGTCTGAGGATGCTAGCCATGTCTTTATTTTGGGGTTAAACACCCCAGAAATGTTTTTCAAAGTTCTAGAAAAAGCACTTTTGCAAAGTACTGTCGTGCTTGTGACACTTTCGCAAATCTGTGTGAAAGCTTTCGCAAAATCACGAAAGTACTTTGCAACACTATGGCCAAAATTACAGGACTTCTTTGTCACCTTGCTGCAAAAGAACAGTTAGGTCTTTTGGCCTGAAATTTGGAGCCAATATGTCACAGATGTGCCTTTTGGTGGTTTGGTAAAAAAATATTGCATGACTGCAAAGTTACGGTACTCCGAAGTTGGTGTTTTTTCCCATAATCTAACATGGTGGCATACACCACACCTTTTGGGGCTCGTATCTCGAAAATGATGCAAGATACAGATTTTTTGTTACGAATAGCATAGCACTATGGGCTATATAATAACAAAATCCTAACCAGGAAAATCATGATTTTTGTGAAATTTAAATTTTTTTGCTACATCGTGTGGTTGCTGAGATAATAGCAATTAAGTACTTCCAATGATCGTTTTCAGCTTCGATGCCCATTGCAATGCATACATTCTTTGTACACACTGTGTTTCTCTATGCACCTGTTTGGCAAAAACAGTGTATGCACTTCCGTTACTGTTGCAGTTACTGTTTCAACCTGCGTTTCTATCCCCGTTCACGTTTACGTTCCCATGTCACCACCATGTGCGTTACCTTTTGAGTTGTCATTTGCGCTTGCGTTTTCGTTACTGTTACAATTTGTGTTTACACTACTGTTTCTCTTTGCGTTTTTGTTTGCATCACTGTGCGCATTGCCATTTCTGTTTACGGCAGCCCTTTCATTAGCATTTCCTTTTCTCTTTCGTTTTGCATCTTCCTTGCAGTTACTGCTACCATTTGCATTTGCAATTCCTTTACTGTGCCCGTGCACATTTCGGTTTGTGTTTCCATACATGCTTCTGTTCCTGTTTCTCCTTCTGTTTCCTTTGCCGTTATTCTGCCTGTTATCTTTACCATTTTCATTTACAATTTTGGTACCATGCCTGTGCGCGTTACAGTTCGAGTTTATGTGTGCACTTGCATTCGCGTTTGCGTTTCTGTTCCCCTTTGCGTTCTTTTTGCTGTGACACTTAACATTTCCATTTTAAATACTACTGCCATCACTGTTCATGTTATCAGTTGCATTTTCATATGCACTTCAACGTCCGTTTGCATCACTGTTCACTTCATCATCTCTTTGTGCTTGCGTTTCTATTAATGTTTCCTTTACAATTTACGTTTGCATTACCATGTGCGCCACTGTTGGCACTTCTGTTTGCATTGCTGTTCCTGTTACTATGTCACAAGACATCACGTGGTGAGAGAGTGGGACCAGAAGGGTCCTGCGCTCCTGCCACCGCATTACATTCACTATTTCTCATCATCTTTCTCAAAAAGAAGGGAAATTAGAGGCAAAAAACTCTGTTTAATGCATCAGTTAGGGTTGTCCACAGTGACAAAAGTGAGGAAATTCAGTGTTAGAGTTGAAAAGCCCTTGGACCCCGACAGCCCACCCCAATTGGCATCTTGAGTGCACCATGGGGTCCTTGGTCTAACTGTCACCCCATTTTCCTACACCTCAGATTCTTTACACATGTGATGGGGTGTGAGTTAGACCAACGACCCCATGGCGCACCACAATGCCGGTTGGGGAGGGGCTGTTGGGGGTCCAAGGGGGGTTTTCAACACTAACACCAAATTTCCTCGCTTTGTCGCTGTGGAACAACCCTCAACTGATGCATTAAATGGAGCTTTTTCCTCTAATATATATATTTCTGAGTGTGTAGTATATATATATATATATATATATATATATATATATATAGTGGAGCAGTTGTGCCACTATAGTTAGGGTTCAGCGGTTACTTACACACTAAAGTCAAAAGTTAGGATGTTAATAACTTTGGACTCATTCAATGGAATTGCCTGAAATTTGGTATGCATGGTGGGGCATGGTAGATCTCTTGATATGCCAAATTGGGTTTTGGTTGGACACATGGGCCCAGATATTCAAACTGTGCCCAAAAAGTGCACAATAACAGGAGCAAGTGCAAGGCTATTGCACCCATGCACAAGAGACATGATATTCAAAAATGGAGCAGGCCAAACTGCATCTACAGCTAACGACTGAATATCGCACCACCTGCACCATAGCGCAACTAGGGAGAGGAAGCTGAGCAGATCTGATGCACCATAGAGCAACAAGGGATGTTCAGCTGAGCAGTCCAGAGGCACCATAGCGCAACCAGGAATGCCCCCCAGCAGCGGAGCAAAGCAACTGCACAACCAGGGAGGTAGGGACCCGCCACCCATGCCACAGATGGGCACAGGAACACATAGCAGAACAGACATTGTCTACCCACACCCCATGCACTGCACAACTGAGGGAGGGCTGGAATAACCACCAATCCATGGAGACAAGCAAACAACCCACAGCCGGGCCATGGTGCCCCATCACACCTACCAGCAAGCTGTGACTGGCACACAAGGAGGGCTGACCATCCCGTGCCACACCATCCCCCAAATGCAGAGCACACCCTGCACCATGATCCCCAGACACCCCCATGAGCAGTGACCACCACTGCAGGAAACCCCATGCATGCCACCACCCCCACTGTGACACTGCAACCCTGTGCACCACAGAACCATGTAATCCAGCCCCACCAGGAGCACCCATCAGTGGGTGGCAGCACACAGCAATGCAACAAAGGCAGACACAGTGCCACCAAGCACAGTCCCCCTGAGGTACTGCTGAGAGACCAACTATGCATCGGCCCATGAGGTACCTCACACTGGACAGGGCATGCTCTGGACACCACCACCAGTGGTACAACACCCTGCACAGTATTCCAATGCCACACCCCGACCCACCACTGGCCACAACAGCCAGCACAGACACCCACAGTGGTGCGTGGAAGCATGCACCACACCGGATGCCACACAGTGTATGGACAGACACCCACTCATACTCAAGGGCACAGCAACACAGGGATGCAGTGGTGGGGCAACCAAGCCCCTAGTGTGGGACCATGTAAACTGTGTACACACAACCTGCAGTCCTCCATGGCACTGGAGTACCCACCACCCTGCACAGGCACTGTGGACCCATACACCACCATCATTCACCCAGAGCACAAGTCACAGACAGTGGGGTACATCCCCTGCAACACACACAAGGCACAGCATGGAGGTGGGACAACAACTATGGAGGCCACAGTGCCACCTTAGGCAGACATGTGCCACACCAGTGACAGGAGGCAACCCAGCAATGTGACGGGTACAGTGGCTGCTCTACAGGGACTGCCACCACTGACATGCTTGTGGACCGTGCAGGTCATAGACATGCATGTGTGTCAGCTGCACAGGCCATGGACTGGCTGATAGGTGTGCCATGGACACAGAGCATGCACCATGGACCACTGCACACAGTCATCCAGTGCACAGGGCACAACACACACACCACAGACACTGACTGATAGCTACCCCCACACCATAGTCACCCCCACATGGACACACACACATACCCATGACCGCACCACCCCATACGCTATGCACACCACTGCAGCTGAGCACTTATAGCCCACTGCAAATCAGAGACCACCACAGTATTCATATCGCAATAACTGTGCATTGAACAAACATATAAAATTCAACTATGTACAATATTATGTACAAAATATATACACGTTGGGGAGGGTCACAAACAAGGTGGGGGTTGGAGGGTCACTGAACAGCGCGATAGAGGTGCACCCTTGCCTGATGCATGGCGCCTAGGGGGCAAAGGTCAGGCACAGAGTCAAGGGTCTCTGGCGCATGGACACGCACAGTGCCATTGGAACCCAATGTGTGTAGCGCGATTGGCTGCCTGTGTGCCACTGCCATTAGCAGCCTACCACGCAGTTGGTCCAGTGCGCCTATGATGGCCCAGTGCCACATCACTATAGCATCACTGGCATAATGGTGGTCATGCCCTGCATTGCTCACCATGCACAGCATGTCATCAGTGCAGCAGATGCCTGCATCAGCTACCCGGGCTTGTGCAGTGAGGTGTGTACTACATATGTCACAGAACTGCGCCATTGGCTCAGCACATTCAACACAATTGCACAAAGCGCAACAGTGCGATATTCAGCCGTCATATGCAAATCATCTAATCAGCCATTCAATGGTGCAGCACTGCAATTTGCATCCACTTAAAGTTGCGCCTCACCTCATTTGCGTGGGTTGCACTATAAAAGTGTGACATTGGGCTGCAGTGGCCATAGTCAGTTACTGCAGTCTATTAGTGAGTTGCATGCTGTTTTGGAGTGTAGACTGTGGATTTAGGGACATGTATGGGACTGCACAGTCACAGGTAACAACTGCCATTCTTATAGGCTACATAATGACTGAGCAAGTTGTGGGAGAGGAGAAACACAGTGGCGGAAGGAGGAGGAGGAGGCCTAACTTTACCAGGGCCGAGACCGAAGCCTTGTTCGAGGCCTACCTGGATCAGGAGCCACTTCTCAGTGTATGGCGGGGAACACACCAAGCCCATGCTGCTGCATGGCAGGAGGTGGCACATGCTGTGAACCTGCATGGCAGCCACCAGCACTCTATGCAGGACTGTAAGAAAAAGATGGGCATGGACAGGAGGAGGATTAAGGAGAAGGTGGCTGCCATCAGGGCAGCATGAGCTACAACAGGTGGTGGATAACCGGAGGTGGTACAGCTGACCCCACAGGAGGAGAGGCTTGCTGGAAGCATGCAGCATAGTGCCATTGAGGGTGTTCCGGGTGGTGGCTTCCAGATGGGTGGTGGCCCATCACTGCATGGTAAGTCATGATCTGTCTATGGGGGGGCAGGGTAGGTCACATGCAATAACACGACTTTGCTTTCCCTTACAGATCCTGAGCATCTGCATGGGTCAGCAGTGGTGGGCCTGTCCACTGAGGACAGTCAGCTGGAGATGGAGGAGGGCCCATCCACCTCCACAGGTATACGTGGATCATTGCGACAGTGGGTCCGCCTGGCTGTCCTCACTGATGTCGTTGTAACAGGTGCGGAAGAAGCCCTGCCTGTGTCCCAGCGTGCTGGTGTCCACGAATGCCAGCATGCTGTGACTGGGGCCAGTGCAGAGTCCGTCACTGATGATGATGTCGCTAACGTCATGGGCAGTGACACGTGTCTGCCATGGGATGGCGACACAGCAGGACATATCACACCCACGGCTGTGGGTGGTGCTGCTGTGGAGGCCTGCGTGTCAGCACAGTCCCAGTCTGTGCCTGTCAGCAGCAGTGGGGCAGCACTGGTGTCTGTTCAGGACAGTGGGACTGTTGCAGCCAGTGCGGCAGCACCACTGAGCCCTGGGGAGCAGAAGCCGGAGGGGCAGCATCAGCAGTCGGTCAATGGGCTTGGGGGTACAGGGTTCAGCGACGGTGTCTGTGCACCACCTGTGGACATGCCCAGACCTGGTCCTGGTGTGCACCACCCACCCTCAAGGGGTGCTGATCATCAGAGCCATGCACACCCTGAGGGACAGGATGCCGAGGAGGCAGATGACTTCTTGGACGAGCACATCTGCCTACTGCAAGCATCAGTCCAGCAGCAGATGCAGCTTGCGACATCAGTGGATGCACTGCGTGTGGCTCTGGAGTGGGCAGAGGAGCGTCGCAGCAGGGACACTGCTCTGATCCTGGCAGGGATGGACCGTTTACGGGAGGATGTGACTGCTGCCATTGACAGGCATGCACAGACATTCACTGCTGTCATGGCCACAATGGGCACACAGTCAGGTGCCCATGCATTGTGGACACAATGCAGTGCACTGTCCAACCCCATTCCCGGCGTCGTGCAACTCCCACCCTGTCAACACCGGGTTCAGCTGTGGGCATCCCTAGCACTCCTGGCGCAGGCATGTTTGGTGTGCTGCAGACCCCTGCACAAGCATGGTTGTGTTTACGCAGTGGAACCCCTGGGGGACCATTGGTGCCACCCCATGAGGCCAGTGGTCAGCCTGTCAGTACTGGTGGGTCTCAGCGGGGCCACCCATGCATCCGTGGTGGCCGGGGCACTGTGTCGCATGACTGACCTGTCTCCCAGTGTGGCTACTGTCTGGTGCTGCCCTGTGTGCATTGTGTGTTTCAGTGGGCAGTGCACGGGTGGGTACCTGGCCCTGCACACAAACACACAGTCTGCCTGCACACCCTCCTGGCTGCTGTCCACAGTTGCATGTGCATGATGATGCCTGCATTGCACTGTACACCAATGTGCAATGGTGCTCAGCATCTGACACACGCACATGGAGAGGCAGTGGGCGTGGTGGCCTGTGGACATGTGTGTTGCTAGGGTTTTCATTCTGGGTCGGTGTGTCTCCTGCCCTCTGTGCACGTTTGGTGCATTGTGTGTGTGCGTGTGTGTGTGTGTCCATCTGTGTGGCATGTCAATCCTCACCCATCCCTGGTTGTGTGTGTGCTTCTCTGCCCTGCCACTTCCCTTGATGGCATGCACCCCTGGTGTGTGTCAATGCGTGTTTGTGGGTTGTGCCTTAGCCACTGGTGGTTGCACATGGCCCCATGACTAACCTGGGTTGGCTGACGTGCTCCTCTGTGATGGTGTCCTGGTGTGGCTGTGCCAACTGGATCAGTCGGGGGTCCCATCGCCCAAGGGGTGACTGCCCATTACCATCGTCACCAGCGTCCTCATCATCCCCATCGCTGTCCCCCTCTTTGACCTGTATGGCTATCCCACATTCATTGGCCATGTTATGCAGGATGCAACAGGCCAGGAATAGCCTGCAGGTCTTTGAGGGGCTGTACTGTAGGGCACCGCCGGAGGTGTTTAGGCAACAGAAATGTGCCTTCAGCATCCCGAACACCCACTCGATGACATTACATGTGGTGGCGTGTGCCTCATTGTAGCATTGCTGTGATGGGGTCGCGGGCCGCCGGTAGGGTGTGAGCAGCCAGGGACAGAGTGAGTATCCACTGCCATCTGTGTGTAGAGGGTGGAGGTTAGTTTGGTGATCAGCATCGCCCTGCCCCAGGCCACTACCCATGTCACCTCTGGCCATGCCCTCCAGGCCCTATGAGTGTCCATGTGGTTTGCATACTCACCCACTAGGTGGCCAGTGGGGATAGTCCCACTCTTGAATCTGTGGCACAGTGCTGACTGGTGCCAAATGAAGGCATTGTGTGCTCCCCCAGGGTGCATGGCACAGACATTGATTATGCGCCCCCTGGCATCACACACCACCTGGAAGCTGATGCTGGCATAGCCTTTGTAATTGATGTATGTGGCCCCCTCAGGGCCAGGTGGTGTGTGTATGGCCATATGGGTGCAGTCTATTGCCCCTAGCATGCCAGGCATATGTGCTACCCTGTGGAACTCCTGTATGTTTATTGTGCACTCTGACAGTGTGCTGGGGAAATGGATGTACTCTGCAGCATGTGGCAGCAGTGCGCTGAGGAATTGGCTGAGATGGCATGATGTGGCCAACTGTGTTATGCCTGTGGTGTCCCCATTTGGTCTCTGAAAGGTACCTGTGGTGAGCAAGCACATGCATGCTGTTACTTTAGTCTCCACTGACAGTGCATGGCTCCGTCGTGTGGGTGCCTGCATCACATCACTGCACAGCTCACAGAGCCACCTCAGAATTGCCCTATTCAGGCAGTACCGGCCCACAATCTCAGTATCAGTGTACAGCTCAAAGCTGGTGTGGGCTCGGTACTGCCTGTTGGGGGCATACCATCAATGGGCCCTTCCATGGCCATGCCCCCCTGCCACCTACCTTCTCACCCCCCCTCATAACGGCCTCCATCTGGAAGGTGGCACTGGCCATGTCCCTGGCTTGTGTTCACCCCCCGGCAGCTGTTACTGTATTCCCCCCATTGTCCTCCCTGCTACTTCCTCTGCACTGGGAACACCTGCCTGTGGTGGCCTCTGTGCTGTGTGGCACTTCCCCCTTCTGCACTGGCTGTGGCACTCCACACCTTCCCTGTGCCTGTGTGCTCAGGGTGCCCTTTCCCTGGCCTGCCCTGTGCGTCCCTCCTGCCCTGTCTGTCTGGCTAGAGTTCTGTCTCATGTGGCTTCCCTGTAGCATTCATGTGCCTCTCCCTTGCTCCTTTTTATTTTGGCTCATTTCCGCTATGGCGCAACTTCTGCTTGCTCCCCTATTGCGCATGGCGCAAGTCATTGAATATCGCACTGTGCCATTTATGCATGGTTCTTCCCCCTTCAGTTGTGCATGCCTTCATTATCATTGCGCTGTTGCTCAGCATGATTTCGGGGGCGCAACCGCTCCCTGCTGAATATCACAGAACGGGCGCATTCAGACTCAGAGCAGGCGTAACCCTATTGCGCATGGCTCAACTCTTTTGAATATCTGGGCACTGGTGTTTGTGTACGAAAGCTCTGAAAAATGCAAAATTATCCATTTGTGGAGGCAGCTTTTGGGATTTTGGATGTGGCCCTGCATGGTTGTTGTGTGGCATGCCGCTCTGTGAGATGGCTCATTTGAAAGAACTTTGGTGGCTGAATATGCCGCTTGGATATTATTCCATACAGATGGGGTGAGGGGCACTAGACTACCAGGGATATTAACAGTAATAATGTTTTTATACAACTTGGGGGATGCCACTAGACTACCAGGGATTAAAAAAAACACACATTGGGGGTAGCCACTAGACTACTAGGACATTAGAGAACATTAAATTATTTATTATGATGGAGGGGCCAGTTATGAGTGCTAATGCAAAGAGGCACTCAAATATTTTCAAAGCAACTCTTTGCATTACCGCTCGTAATGTAGACAGTTGGTGGCAGGTCGTGGAGCTGAGAGGTGGGTTGTGCCAGTCGCCAGCTGTGGGAACGGTGGGGGGTGCTGGGTGGGATGGCATGGCTGGGTGCGGGTGGGAGCCACTAGACTACTAGAAAATGTGAAAATAATTACTTATTATATTATAATGGAGGGGGGACCACTAGACTACCAGGGATATGTACAGGCATAGTTGATATTGTTTCATACAGATGGGGGGGGCACTAAACTACCAGGGATATTAACAGTAATACTGTTTTTATACAACTCTGGAGAGGTTACTAGACTACCAGGGATTAAAAAATCACACATGGGGGACCACTAGACTAGCAGGACATTAGGAACATAAAATTATGTATTATGATGGGGGGCCACTAGACTACCACAGAAATTTCAACTATATTATTATTATTCAAATGGGGCAGAGATGACCTTGAGCAAAACCCAGCCTCACTTCAGAGGCTTATATTTCCGCTGAGAAAGGGCTTTAAAATCTGGTCATCTCGTCCCTTGCTCTTTGTTCATGAGCGAGCAAATTTTGATTGCGACCCTGCAAAATCTTTGATCGCGAGATTCTTTGATCACAATCGTACATAGTGAGGGTAGAATGAGATAGCTGGATTAAAAAATCAATTTTCTCAGCCCAGGGGTGTCCTAGGAATTCAAATGAGGGTGGGTTTTGCTCTGGGTCTTCGTTCTGTCTAACCATGGTGGTGGTTTGCTGCAGTTGTTTAAATTTTTTTAATTACAAATGTTTTTATTCTTTGTTCATGAGCCTGCAAATTCTTTGATCGTGAGATTCTTTGATCGCCATCTGTGATCATGAGGGCAGGACAAGATGGCCAGATTTTTTATAATGGAAGAGATAGTGAAATGTTACCAATCTTTAACATTGAATATCTCGGAAACGGTTTGGTCTTTTTACTTGAAATTTGGGGTATGTTTACAGCATGTCCTGTAGATGTGAATTATGCTGTTTACATGTCAGATACATTTTTTATGCGGAGATATTGCTTGATGCACTTTACGTGTTGTGGACAGTGTTTTGCTTGCGGTGGTGGCTTGAAATTGATAGGATAGCTAGCCTTAGTGTCATGGATGTAGTTTTCAGTCATTGTGTGTGTTAAATGTCAACAGGTGCAGAACTGTGCCAATCTGGTGAATGAAAATCTCATAAGTTAAACTGTTATATCTCGGACACAGTTTGGTCTTTTCACTTGAAATTTGGAAGGCGTTGACGGCATGTCCTGTGGATGTAAATTACAATGTTCCATGTCGGAAATTTTTTTTTGAGGAGATAAGGCGTGGCACAGTTTATGTTCTGTGGATAGTGTTTTGCTTGTGGTGGTGGCTTGAAATTGATAGGATACCTAGCCTTAGTGTCATGGATGTAGTTTTCAGTTGTGTGTGTTAAATGTCAACAAGTGTGGAACTGTGCCACTCTGACGAATGTAAATTTCAAATTTTGACATGTCATATCTTGGACACGGTTTGATCTTTTTACTTGAAATTTGGAGGATGCTGATAGCATGTCCTGTAGATGTTAATAGAGATGTTTACGTGTCAGACAATATATGTTTTGCGGAGATAGTGTGTGGCGCAGTTTACGTTCTGTGGACAGCATTTTCTATTGTTCTACTACATTAACATTTGTTTGGTGGCTGGCCTTGCTGTTGTGAATTTACTCTTTAGTCATTGGGTGTGTAATGTGGCCTGGCACTCCACCAACTTGTGCAGCTTTCTACTTTTCTGATTCTTTCTTAAAAAGTAAGGAAATTCTAACTAAAACTTTATTAATGCATCAGTTAGGGTTCTTCTACAGTGAAAAAAGTGAGAAATTCAGTTTTGGGTTACCCTTGCACCCCACCACTGCCCCAACCAACAGGCATCGAGGTGTGGGTTGGGGTCATTGGCCTAACTCTCACCCCATTCTCCTACACTGCACCAACTCAGCTTGTTTACACATGGGATGGGGTGAGAGATAGGCCAATGACCACAATGCACACCCGATGCCTGTTGGTTGGGGCATGGGGGTGGAACCCTAAAATCGAATTTTCTCATTTTTTTTTGCTGTAGAAGAACCCTAAGTTTTTGCATAGAATATATATATATATATATATATATATATATATATATATATATATATTTTCTGAATATATATATATATATATATATATACACTGCATATATTTCTGATTATTATTCATATGTATGTAGCTATAGTACATGGAAGGGACTTTTTCTCATAGAAGTGGTTAGCAGTTATTTCCCTTTGCACCTTTTCCTGTATACACAATTGTAATGGAAAGTAATAGTAACCATCTAAATGCATTATAAATAAAATACAATATGGGTAAGTCCACTACACTCAGAAATAAACTAATTGTAGGGGCTCACCCTTGGTGCTTGTGTCTTTATGATCTGGTTAACCCCCTCTGTAGGTTTGTTTCCTTGTATACCACACTAACTATCATTTATTATCTCCATAAGAGTTACAAAACAACTCTCGGATGTGGCCCCACTGGCAATGTTGGAGACAACAGAAAAAAAAAAATATATATTAAAATAAAGTCTGATAGAATTTCTTCTTTCTGCATTGTGCCATGTTATCAATGGGAATAACTTATACATGGGCTCTAAGAAGCAGTGTATATAGACAGTGGCCTGGATATTCAAAGGTGTTGCACTTGGCACACTGGAATTGTGCCAGCGCAACCCTGCATTGTGCCCCGGTGGAATATTGAGAAGGCAGCCTGGTGCAGTGCAAATCCCAATGCGCTGGGGCACAATGATAATGTATGCAGAGCAGATGCAGAGGGCATGCCCATGCATATGCAGCACATCCCAATAGTCAGCCCAGGATGTGCGGTGCATATTCTGGCACAACCCTGCACTGTGCCAGATGGGGAGCTCAAAGTTGAGCCGTGAAGAGCTGGAACAAATCCCAGCCACCCACAGGTGGGCTGCTGTATTGCAGGGTGCAACACAGTAGCCCAGCCTTGGGTGGCCACACGCCCGCCCAGAACACTGTCCGCAATGCTCGTAGCCACGATAGCATGGTATATGTTTATCAAGATAACCCTGGTAGTCTGGTGCCCTCCCTGTCCCTGAGTCCCCGATGAGTATGAAACATGACCATCCCTGGTGGTCTAGTGGTCCTCCCTCCCACCCGAGTCCCCGCTTCACTGTTAACTGACAATATGATTTCCTTGGTGGTCTAGTGGAACTCCCCCACCCTTTGCCATGATCGTAGTACAATCCCATATTGAACTGCCCTGGTGATCCAGTGGCACCCCCAACCCACCCACACAGACCCCTTGCCCACCCTGCACCTCCTGTCATTGGTGGCTGCGCCGTGTCTCTGCTACCACCCAGCCAGCGCCAAGCGACAGGTACAGTATGAACTGTAAGCCCATGGGTCCCCAGTGTGGACATACGTCAGGAAAACCAGAATAGACGATCCCAAATATGTGAATGGAGTCATCTACATATTTGGGACTGTCTAGTACAGTATGCCCTGCAAGCCGATACTATACCTGTCATTTGGCAGGTGGTCAGATGGTGTGAGGGCAGGATGCAGCTGCCCACCAATGACAGGGTGGTGTGGGAAGGGCAAGCGGTTTTGTGTGGGTGAGTGCCACTGGATCACCTGGGCATTTCAATACAGGATTGTACCGCGATTGTGGCAATGGGTGGGGGGGTTCCACTGGACCACCAGAGATGTCATATTGTTATTTAACAGGGACTCATGTGGGAAGGGGGACCACTAGACCACCAGGGATGGTCATGTTTCATACACATCGGGGACTCAGGGAATGAGGAGGCCACTAGATTACCAGGGCTATCATTATAAACATATACCGTGCAATTGTGACTACGGGGCGGGGGATGCCCCGGGATCCCCACAGCACACATCATGCTGTGCAGGGTGCCAGGTGCAAGTCACCGGCCTGCCCTGTGCAAAGCATGCAAATGGAGCCATAATGACATGCAAATGGTCCGTTTGCACCTTGCATATATTTACATGCCCCCTGCTGAATATTGTGGGTGATGCACCTAGCACAACTACACTTCCCCTGGTGCATCCCCGTGCTCCCTCTTTTTGTCTTGCACTGGTGCAGTGCCACTGTGCCATGTGCAGTTTGTGCACTGACTGTGCCATATTCATTGAATATCACCTGGACCTGGCCCCGGCGCATCACAATTGCACTGCACCCAGGCTTGTGCCACTGCCTGGTGCAGTCTGAATATCCCGGCCAGTATGTACAAGGACTAGGATGCACATGGCTTCACTAAGCCTCAAAGGCTATAATAAGTCTATAGGAACTCTTCCATGCAATAAACACAGTAATCCAAATAATGCTAGCAATGCAGGCTCTACTCCTATGTATGAAACAAACAACAACATGACATTTTATGGCCAAATGGTTCTGCAAAATGTAAACCCAGGACAGGTCAGCTTCCCACTAACAGAAACATTTTGTAGAACCTGAGATGCACATAGTGAAAGAGAAGGATGATAAAGCCATCCAGGTGGTCAAGAAAGGTGCTACACCTTTTAAGTACAAAGCTAGATTATTCCAGTTTGCTAGTTTGACGTATCAGAAAACCCCTACCTGAAGAAGTAGTGTGGCAACAAAACATCATATTGTTGTTTGGTGGAAGATAAAATAGTCTTTGTTTCATGCATAGGAGTAGAACCTTCATTGCCAGCATTTTCTAAGAAGCTGGTGTACCCATTTGGAATCGTAGACTACTGCCCCATATATGTCCATGAAGGGGCATTTTTTTTATTATATTTTGATATCTGCCTGCAGCACTTTGTGCTCGAAGGCTGCATTGCTCAGACTTTGTGTGTCAAGCCTGTAATATGTGTTGAAGGTGTGGAGGGAGGACCACTTAGCTACCCTGCACAGTTCTGACATGGATGCTTCAAATCTTGTGGCCCAGGAGGCTGCCCCAGCACTGGCAGACTGTGCTCTGATCAGTACTGGAAGCTTTAATTTAGCCACTACATAAACATTTGCTACGCAAGATGGGTCTGACCTTGCCAAGGTGTCCTTGGAATATTTTTTGACCCTTTATTGCTGCTCTAAAGTGTACAAAAAATCATTTTGCCAACAGAATTCCACAGCTCTTTTGAAATGTTTTGACCCCTTTGGGAAGATTAAGCTTATGTAATTCATTTTCTTTTGTATTCGCCATCTTTGGACAAGGGGAAGGAAGGCACACCTCTTAGTTTGCATGGATGGCAGGGTGACCATTCAGAAGAAGAGAGAAAATTGTCTGGAGCACTATCTTTAGAGAGTCTGAAGATCACTGATGCATCTGACTGAAAAGATACTGTAGCTATTGAAAAACAAACTTTGTATGAGAAGGTATTCTCATGAATGGAGGAGAAGCATTCAAAAAAGAACTGTAAGAACACCATTCAAGTTCCACGGTGGGACTAAAGAGTGAATCTCTAGAATGGCCAACACTTGAAGGAAATGAAGGATGTTGGAGTTAGTACATAGAAATATACTATCCTAAAAGACTCAATATGGTCCTATAGCAAAGATGTGACACAAGTGAGTGCTAAAGACAAAGCTCCTGTCCATTCCTGATGACTGGAAATCTAAAATCCTTGGGATGGTAGTCTTTGCAGGCATGAACTCCTGTACTCTAGCCCAGGAGCCGGATATTCAAAGGTTGATGTATGGCTTACATCAAGCCCTGCATTAAACCCTTGCATCCCTGCAGCTGCACCAAGGCCAAATGCTGCAAATCGATTTTATAATCTGAGACACAGCTGTGACATTTGGATCTTCTTTATGACAGCCCGCAGCAAAGTTCAGCAGCAAGTTGCTTGCTGTGGGAGGGGGGTAGCATTGATGTGTGCTAGACCAAACACAGTTGGTGCAGCAGGCATTAATATGATGCATGAGATGGAAAATCCCATTTTTCTGCTGTATGACTGGTGCACCATATACTTGATGATACCCAGGGCTTATGGCAAATATAGATATTTGAAAATCCAACTCCTGGAGTCCAAAGTGTTCCAGATCCTGTCATATGCCAAGGAAGTTGAACATTTTATAGACCACATAACAGTGTCACTTACCTTAGCAGAAAAGCCTTGTTTCAGAATCCTTTTCCTCTAAATAGCCAGACTGCCAACTTAAGCAACCCTGGATCTGGATCAAGAACTGGTCTCTGACATAGCAGACCCCTGTGACCAAAGAGCTAAACTTTTCCTGACTTGTGAGATTTATCAGATCTGAGAACCATTGCCTTCATGGCCTCTCTGGAGCTATCAGAAGGAAGCTTCTTCTTCAGTGTAGAATTTTTTGAAGAACCCTTGTGATCAAATCAATTGGAGTGAGCAGGCTGGCCTTTTTGAAGTCCCACTGTTGGGAGACAGCATTCACTGCCTCCAGTAGGGGACATCAGAACCAATATAGGAACCTGGGAATCTGAGTATTCAACCTTGATGCAAAGAGATCCATCTGGGGGTTCTGAACTGACTGCACAGAAGTCTAAACACCACCAGGTTTCAAGATCACTCGCTCTGGCAACTGAGACAGTCTTCCTAAACATTTAGATCCCTGCTTGGTGAATGGCTGATGGAGATGGAAGAGTGTTTTTAGCCCACTAAAAAAAATCCTGGGCTTTCAGGAGCATGATTTTACTTTTTGTACCTCCTTGATTGTTTATGTATGTGACCATCACTGTGTTGTCTGAGTGAATCTTCACTGTCTGGGATATCAGCTGCTCCTAAAAATGAAGGAGAGCAACAAGCACTGCTTGCTTCTCTAAAACATTAATCTTAAGGTTTGTTCCTTTGAACTCCAAACACTCTGGACTGGAATCTGGTCCAGAACATTACCCCAAACCAGGAGGCTAGCATATGTTGCCATAATTTTCTCTGGAAGTGAAAATGGTTACAATCCTTTCATCAGGTTAATTGAATCTTTCTACCAGGAAAGTGACTGATTAATTGAGGGGGTTGGAATCAAAATAGGGATCTGATATTGCTTTACACCCCATACCAAGAGGACAGAAGGTGTGACTGGAGAGGTCTCATATGGAGATCTGCCCATTGAACTAGTTCTATAGTCACAGGCATTTGACCTAAGGATTGAAAGCAATGGAGAGTAAAAAACACCTTTTGATACCTCAGATACTGAATGTCCTACTAAAGACTTTCCAGTCTGGGTGAATAACAGAAGACTCTTTGCAGATCCATTTGGATATAGGCTCCCGGATGTTCCAGTCTATGAGAGGGAATAAAGGAGCTCTTCTCTCTGTACACTATCCAACAGTGTTGTTCCAGGACCTGAAATTGCCTGGCTACCAAAGACCTTGCTACCTGCTCCAATAAAGCTCTGATCAGGAGATCAAGAAGGCAAGGGTAAACATCAAATCAAATAATTCTTTATTTATGAAAAAAGCGCCTTTCCAAAGATCAAAGCGCTTGTACATAAAACCATACAAGTAAAATAGTAATTAAAAACAATCATCACAAACCAGGTATTTATAAACAATAAACCTACAGCTCAATAAATATGTCAAATCCAAATTAATCAAAATTGGGGTACACCAGACTGAACAAGTGTGTCTTTAATTCTGTTTAAAAACTCTGGATAGTCAGGCACCCTCGAACCTGATGAGGTAGAGAATTCCACAGGGTAGGGGCTGCAAAAACAAAAGACTGAGCCTCAAATATCTTCAGCTGCACCCTGGGAATCTCTTGCAATCTCTCATTGGCAGAGCAGAGTGGGTGGAGGGGGTAGTAAGGGCAAAGAAGATCTTGCAAGTAATGGGGTTCCTGTACATGTAGGGCCTTATAGGTCAGTAACCCGACCTTGAAGGTGATCTGCCACTGTACTGGCAGACAGTGCAGTCCATGCAGCACAGGCATAATATGACAACCCTCCTGTCTGAGGGAGGCAGCAATCAATGTCAGAACCTTCGTAAAGACCCTCAGTGCTGATACCAGGCTGAGGGGGGAGACCCTGGTACTGAAAATGCTTATTGCAAAAAGGTAGAAACATAGAAATTGTTGGCAGATAAGGACCACTAGGCCATTTCCAGTCTGCCCGAAGGCCCTATCCATTATATGTGGCCACTGACCTTATGTGATCAATGGCTTGTCATCACTACCTCCCCTCTCAGGCTCCCCTTGTGCCTGTCCCAAGTGTGCTTAAACCCATCCACTGTACTTGCCCCCACTACCTCCTGTGGCAGACTATTCCATGTGTCGATTACCTTTTCTGTGTAGAAAAACTTCCTTACATTACCTCTTAATATACACCCTTCCAATTTCATATTGTGCCCCCTTTTCTAGTACTTTTTCTACATTGAAAAAGCTCCCCCACCTGCACCTTGTTAATGCCCTTGAGGTACTTGAAAGTTTCAATCATGTCCCCCCACTGTCTCCTCTCTTCCAGTAAGTACATATTGTGGTCATTTAGTCTCTTCCTTATTATGTTTTGTGGTGTAAGCCCTGCACCATCTTTGTTGCCCTTCTCTGGATAGTCTCCACCTTATCTATGTCCTTGCGCAGGTGTGGTCTCCAGAACTGCACACAGTACTCCAGGTGAGGCCTTATCAATGTTTTATATAATGGCATCACCACCTCCTGCCTCCTGCTAGTGATACCCCTGCCTATGCATCGCAGCATACCACTGGCCCTCCCTGCCACCTTTGTGCACTGCTTTGATACCTTAAGGTCATCAGAGATGATAACCCCAGGTCCCTTTCTTCTTTGGTGACAGTCAGCTCCCCCCCAACCTGTTGCTCTCCCCAGGGTTCCCTCTACCCAGGTGCATTATTTTGCACTTCTTTATATTGAACCTCAGTTGCCACATCTCCGACCATCTTTCAAGCTTCTCCAGGTCCCTCTTCATATTCTACATCCTTTCTGGAGTATTCACTCTGTTGCAGATCTTGGTGTCATCTGCAAACAGGCAGACAGGTAAATCTTTGATCTTTCTAGTGAGAGTGGTATATCAGAATATGAACATTGGCATCCAAAAGATTGATTGAAGCCAGGCAGTCTGCAAGTTGCACAGCTCTGATAATCGACTGGATGGACTCAATCTTGAACTTGGGTTACCTCATGAATGTGTTTAGATTTCTCTCAATTCTTTGGGACTATGAAGTAGATCGAGTAGAACTCCTGCCTCTCTCTGGTGGGTGTACCACAACTGTTGCCCTGATCTAGAGTAGGTGATCCAAGGTTCTGGTCCAGTGTTTTTCCTTTCACTGGTTTTCTGGAGACTGAAAGAACCAATCCCTTGAGGGCACAGTACAAAATTCTAATGCATAACTAAGAGAGAGAATCTCAAGCACATATAAGTCCATTGTGGTTAGGGACCATCTTTCAAAAAGGTTGTGAAGGCATCTCTCAAGGACGTGAGGAAAAATATGAGTCTATGAATCCTCATGCAGAGAATCTGCTTTTCTTGCCAACTATACCAGTGCATCAGTTGGAAAAGGAGCCTGTATTCTGGGGGAACTTGAAACCAGCAAAGGAATCCCTAACTCACAGATTTTTTTAGCCTCAAGAGGGACAAAGTCTACCTCTTTTATTTAGTTTGAGCACATTCAAAACTCCTTTCCTGGGAAGGGTTATTTAAGTTCTGCTTTCCTTTGCAAATGGGCAACTGGCCCTTCTTGTTCTTAATGTCTTTTAGAATGTCAGTCAACTTTGGCCTAAACAAAATATCACCAGAAAAAGGAGCACTGTACAATTACACCTTGGAGGCCTGCTCTTCATACTGGTGCCATAAGCAGACTCTCCTCATAGCCAAAACTATGATAGAGGAACACCTAGATGAAAGTTGTAGGCTGTCAGCAACTCTCTGAAAAAGTAGGATGTTAAGGTAATGCTAGGAAGTAGGATCGACACTGAGGAATTCACCAGTAAACCATCCATAAGATATGACACTTAGTTGCACAAAGCCCAGGAAACAAGGAAAGAGGCCCATATAACTCTAATATTAGAACCTACCAATGTAAAAATTTGCCAGCAAGCTATACCAACCTTTGTCTTATTTCCATTGGTAAATGCAGATGACCTCTCAGTTGGGATTGTGGCATGCTTAACCATGTTAGTTACCAGTGCATCAAAGATTGATGGCACCTCCCACTTTTTTCAGCATAACATCCTGGAAAGGATAGCATTTAGCCTGGACTTTTGCAAACTGCTTTTTCTTATCTGCATTCAACCACTCATGGTTGATGACTTGATCACAGTGCTGGAACCTCATAAAATACTTAAGAGTGTTTGCAGAAGTGGAAATTATTGGATTCACAATAGTGAGGCCACCAACTGAACCTCTGGTAGTTTAAGCATTCTACAGGATTCAGCCACTAGAAAGGATGTAACCTATGAATCAAACAAAAGTAGAACTGAGGATGTCTTAGCCACCTCAGACCATTCACCTTCCTCCTCAGAGATGTACTCATCTTCATTTAACAGAAAGAAGTCACTGGATCAGGATATTCCTTGTCAAAACCATCATTCTTCTTGAGCTATTGGAACTGAGCCTGGAAATATCAGGGGATGCCTACAACTTGGGTGGAAAACTTTGTTATGCTCATGTACATCTGCACATGTCTGTCGTAGGCCCCTGTGGTCTGAGGGGGACCACCTGTGTACTGGTTGCCTCGTTAAGCTGCAAGAACGCCTAGTTCTTACCCAACTGTCTGCCTATCTCTCTCACTTTCTCAACCCCTTCCAATCTGGCATTCATAAAAAATGCTCCACCACCACCTCCCTGATTAGGCTCACTGACTCCATTCTCACTGGTATGGACAGTTGTTAAATCACGTCCACCACCTTTGTCAGCCTGGCTATGGCTTTTGAAACTGTCTGTCACTCTGTTCTGTTACTCTCTCTCTCTGCTGCAGGCTTGTCAGCTGTCGTCACAAACTGGTTCCATGGCTACCTGGTAGGTCAGACCCAGTCAGTTAGAATAGCAGATTCCATATCCTCACCCCTCCTTATCGACACAGGGGTCCCACGGGGATCAGTGTTGGGCCCCATACTCTTCTCCATCTTTCTCAATGACTTGCCATCTGTCTGCATATCTACCTCTATTCTTATGTATGCAGACGACACAGTCCTTTACAACTCTGGCCACTCCGCCACCGATGTTGCAACCAGACTTCAGAACTATTTCAGCAATGTTAAGCACTGGTTTTGCTCACATCAGCTTTTCCTAAATGCCAAGAACACTGTCTCCATGACCTTTGGCGCTAGGCAGAGACTTTCAAAGCTCCCCTTCCTACCCACTTTCCACATCCTCAATGGGACAGTCCTCAAGAACACCTCCTCCTTAAGATATCTGGGGGTTTGGCTTGACCAACACATCACTTTCTCTGGTCATGTGTACACCATCCTTAAAAAGCTGCACCCCAAGTTAGGCACACTATTTAGGAACCAGAACCGCCTCCCTCTCCCAGCTAGGCATGAACTCGTCCAGAAGATGATCCTCCCCAATTTGACTACTGTGATGTAGTCTACAGTGCTGCGTCTAAGACCTCCCTATCCAGATTGTACACCCTCTTTAGCTTCTTCTGCTGCTTCACACTCGGTGCTCCTACCCTCACACATCACTGTTAACTTTACCACACTTTGGCTTTACCATCTCTTGATAACAGATGTCTCCTCTACTGTGTTAAATTTATCTCCAAATTCTGATTTGGCTCCCTCCCTACTTACCTCTACTCTTCCATAACAATCCCCCCACCATCCACCCATTCACTTAGGTCCTCAGTTTCCCATACTTTAGGTGTCCCATGCCGTATGACTATTGTTGGCCAGGCAGCCTTCTCGTACCACTTCCCTAAGCTGTGGAATTACCTCCCCCCAGATCCACCTTTCTTCTTCCCCTTCCTCTATCTCCTCAGCCTTACATAATTACCTATCTGGGAACTGCAACTGGAACTTGAGCAGACCATGTTGCATCTAAATGGGATGTAATAGTTATCCTACTACCACACTTGTGGACCTTCTGTTCACTATGATGCAATGGAATATACATTCCATTCCATTCCAGGTCACACCTGTAAACAAGATTTCAGCTTAGTGTGTCTTTCCTGGTAAAACAATTGAAAAAACCAAACAAAACATACCAACTGTAATTTCTTGATTCCTGTTACTGCTTGTTAATTGTTCTCTACTTGGTAATGTACCCTATGCATAATTGGCACTATATACTGTTTTGTTGTTTGTCTATGACTTATTTGTATGTCTTCTTATTCCCCATATATTGGCAATGTACAGTATACTGTTGTGTTGATTACATTTTATTGTATGCCTTCCAACAGCCCCACCCCCCAGGACACACCATGAGACGAGCAACTTGTTGTTCAGTATGCCCTTCCTGGTAAAACTGTTAAATAAATAAATAAGATAAAAAAACAGGAGTGTCCGGCAATTCTTCAGCATGCAAAATATCATTCAAAAGTCATTGGTGCGACCAGTGTAACTCAGTCTCGTCATTGCCATTAAAGCTGCCATATGTACCGTCTCTGTGAGAGTTGGAGCCTGTCTGTCAGGATTCAAAAATGCTATGTTCTCCTGTCTAGCACAGGAAGAACTAAAGGAGCCATAGGGAGAGTAATGTAGCCTTTATGTGTTTTGAAAGAAAATGATTTGTGGCATGCCATGGTACCAACAAAAACACAACATGTTCCAAAATGTGGAGAAAAATATTAAAAAGCCTTTTGTTTGCTCAGCTGACATAAAAAAAAAACACATAGGTTGTGAGAATAGTGCTGTGCAAATTCACTTTATGGGCAATTCTTATGCAAACGTATGTTGCGTTTGGGTATATGATGAAAATACTGCAATTTGCAACCAAATATTTAATGCAAATGGCCCATGCATTAAAGCATACCACAACAATGCTGCAGCTACACTGAGAACCTAATCCATGTACAGCTGCAAAGAAAAACATGACACAATCAGCACTATGTATGAAAAACTATGCCTGTGCATCACAGGAGTGAGTGAGCGAGCACTTCCAACTGCTGTTCAAGAATGATACACACAGAAAGGACTTATGCTAGGCAGTTGGAAATGAATGCAAACATGGCACTAATGCTAAAAAAAGGTTTCAAAACTGTGGGAAAACCTAGTAAAAGGTCAAAATACAGACAAAGCACTGAAATACCCTCAAACACTATAGGTAGTCAGAGGCACCAATGTAAACTTGCTGAGGAAATACATTGAGCAACAGAATGGCACAAGGAATGGAGACTCACAAACTTACCTGAGGCACCAGGCTCAATAAAAGTACATCAAAAGGCTTTTTAAAGAGTTACACCCTTTTTATCTCAGAATACTGGCAGAGTGGCACCCACCTAGACCTTCACAGAAGCTGTAAATGAAGAAATACAATGGGTTTGCCAGTTTAAAAATTTAAAGAGCAGCTGATGCCTCAAATAAAAAACTTCAGAAAACCTAATGTTAGGTACCATTCAGTTTGCATTCCATATATATTTTATAGAGTTCTCCTCCCTGTTATTTATTACTGAGGAAATTTGCATGAATACATGGGGCCTGATTCTCAAAAGGTTACATCTGGCATAACTTGACTTACGCTAAAACAAAATGGTGCAAGTAGCAAGTTACGCCAGCAGTTGCGACATGTGGTATTCTGCAAAGCAGCCTGCAGCATGCTGCAGACTGCTCACGCCAAAGTGGACTTACACCACCAGTTGCATCCTAAACCCCCTGTGATATGGTGCCAGTGGCTTTACAGCAGCTGTTGTGCACTTTTCTGGAAGGGCAGCAACAAAATCCCCATACTTGCTATTCTAGAACAACCCCCGGAGGACATCCGTCAGTGTACAATTACACCAGATTTTAGCTGGTGTAAGTGTACTTATGCCCCCCCTGGAGGTTGCATGTATGTGCTGCTGGCCCAACACCTGATGCCATGTAACCCTTCCCCCACCACTGCCTGCTCCCCACAAAGCCACATATAATGCCCCACCCCCCGAATGCCCCAACCACCTAACAACTGAGTTAAAGCCCCTCAGGGCTATCCATGCCCCCCATGCCCTACCCCTGAACATGCATGCCATAGCCCCACAGGGCTATTCATGCCCCCCATGCCCCGATCCCTGAGTGGCCACCACCTGCAACACGCATCTCTTGCCTGATACCATACAAAATTGTCACCTGTGCATGCCATTTTATTTTTTATTTTAATTAGATGCCCTTAGCCCTGGTGGTCCAGTGGCCCCCCACCAGCAGTGGCAGACATCCCTGCTTCCCCCTCACCCAGCCAACGACTGGTACTGCCCACCTCATCCACAGCCAGCTACCGACTGAGCTCCATATGAGCACACACTGTATATATGCGCTCAATGAATGAATGAGTTAATTCATTCCACTGAGCACATATATACAGTATGTGCTACTATTGAGCCCAGTTGGCAGCTGGCCGTGGTGATAAGAGGTGGCCAGCCAGTCGCTGGCTGGGAATGGGTCCAGGGTGTGGGGTGGACTGGCACTGCGGGTGGGGGTGGGAGGCCACTAGACTACCAGGGACTGTCTGGTATGTGTACTGTACATACTATACAGTACACAGCTGCCTTAGGGTGCCATTCAGGAGTCGGGGTGGGGGATCCATGGGGCACTGGCAGTGAGTGGGGGTCCTCTATCTCTTGGGCTCTAGCTGCTCTGTCCAGGGGATCAGGCATGGGGGGCACTTGCACCATGCCAGATAGTGGTTGTGGCTTGCAATGAACTTGCCAGGTACGCCCTCTGTTTGGCGTACCTGGCTACACAGAAACACAGAAGTTGACGGCAGATAAGGACCACAAGGCCCATCCAGTCTGCCCATTTCTTTTTCTACCTTATGAATGTGACATAGGCCTTTGCTCTGTCATTGGCCTATCTATTCATACTCATCTGTATTGCTCCCTTATGCCTATCCCATGTCTGTTTCAAGCTCTGCACTGTATTCATATCCACCACTTCCTGAGGTAGGCCGTTCCATGCATCCACCACCCTTTCTGTGAAAAAGAACTTCCTCACATTACCCCTTAATCAGCCTCTCTCTATCTCATGCTGTGTCCTCTTCTTCTGCTATTTTTCTTATATTGAAACATGTCAGACTTTCACCTTGTTAATGCCCTTAAGGTGTTTGAATGTTTCAATCATATCTCTCTCTCTCTCCTTTGCTCTAGGGTATACATATTGAGTTCAGTTAATCTGTCCTCATATGTTTTCTGATGCAATCCCTACACCATTTTGTTGCCCTTCTCTGGACTGCCTCAATTTGGTTTATGTCCTTGTGAAGGTGTGGCCTCCAGTACTGCACGCATTACTCCAGATGGGGCATAACCAATGTCTTGTAAAGAGGGATTATTACTTCCCTCTTCCGACTTGTGATATCCATACTAATACACTCCAACATCCCTCTAGCCTTACCTACTGCTTTAGAAGTCAGCTTGGATGATTTCAGGTCATTGGTGATGACGCCCAAGTCTCTTTCTTCCCTTGTGACTGCCAGCAACTGTCCTCCCAGCCTATAGGTGGCTTCAGGTTCTAAACATTCAACATCAGCTGTTCTGATGTTAGAATACTCAGTCTGGGTGGTTGGAACCAAAAGCCTAAGAAAGCAGGCCCTGTAGAACAGCTAGGCCAAAACTGGCCCTGTGCCTAGACGCAATGTCCAGACTGTAGTGCTTGGTAAAAGTGTGGACAGTACTCCAAGTGGCAGCAGCACAGATCTTTGCAGCCGAAACATTTGGAAAACAGACAGCAGAAGTGGCCATGCCTCTGGAGGAATGACCATGACCACCACCAGAAAGGTCCTTTTCATATTTCCTGTAGCAAAAATTAATACAGTTGGACAATCATTTGGACAAGCACAGCATAGAAACAGGAACACCCTCTTTGCCAGGGCAAAGGAGACAAACAGCTGAGAGGACTTCCTATAGTCCTTTGTACAGTGTATATAGTAATGCAGAATTCTATGCACATTTAAAGTGTGGAGCAATGCTTCCCCTGCATTGGCTGCTCTGGGAAATAAACAGGCAGGTGGATGGATGGATTGATTTAAAGTAAACTCAAACACCACCTTAGGAACAAACTTAGGAGTAGTATGCAAGGACACTGTCTTTGTGGAAAACCAAATAAGGCTGCTCACACATGAGAGCCTGTAACATAGAAACATAGACTTTGATGGCAGATAAGGACTGCTTGGCCATCCTAGTCTGCCCATTTCCCTACCTACAGGATAAGCTGCAGATCCTAGTTAAGGCAAGGCAAGGCAAAATTTATTTAAAAGACGCCCAATCCCGGAGGCTCTGGGCGCCGTACAAATTTTAAAACAAACATTTAAACATAATAAATATACAATTTATACACAATACAATGCAGAATCTGGTAAAAATCAGAAACATTACCATAAATGTCCATCTAGACATCAAATGCTTTAGAAAAAAGAAAAGTCTTCAACTGGGCCTTAAAAATATCTACTGAGGGGGTTTCCCTGACCATGATTGGCAAAGAATTCCAGAGAACAGGAGCCGCGGTGCTAAAACGCTCTATCGCCAGTGGAATTTAGCCTAGTTCTGGGAATGGCCAGGAAGCCACCACTAGAGGAGCAAAGAGGGCATGAGGAGAGGGCAGGTAACAGAAGGTCTGACAGGTAACCAGGGCCCAGCCCGTGTGTAGGGCCTTATAGGCGAGAAGACCCACCTTAAAGAGGACTCTCCACCTGACTGGCAGCCAGTGCAATTCGCATAAGACCGGTGTAATATGGCAAGACTTTTGCTGCCCAATCAATAACCGGGCAGCTGCGTTTTGCACCAGCTGCAGTCTGCGGAGAGATCCTCCTGTGACCCCGAGATAGAGCGCGTTACAGTAATCAAGTCTTGATGTGACTAAGGCATGTATCAAGGTAGGGAGGTCCAGAGGCGGAACAAGGGGCTTAATCCTGGCAATGTTTCTGAGATGGTAGAAACAGGTACGAACCATGGAGGATATTTGAGCCTCCATGGTTAAGTCCCTGTCCAGAATCACTCCCAGATTTCGCCACCCAAGAGGAGGCCTTCAATGACACAGTTCCAAGAACAAGCCCAGTTTCTGTGTCAGAGGCCATCCCATCATGGACTCTGTTCGACTCCACTACCAATACCTCCGTCTTATCGGGGTTTAGCTGCAACCAGTTGGAGGCCATCCAGTTGTTAATCTCGGCCAGACAGATGTTTAGCACATCACTGCATTTGATGTTCCTGGGGCAAAGGAAAGATATAGCTGAGTATCATCAGCATAGCAATGAAAACTCAAACCATACTTCCTAATGATCCCACCCAGAGGCAGCATGTACACTGCGAACAACATTGGGGCCAGTAGCGATCCTTGAGGAACTCCGCAAAAAAGGAGACTGGGTATAGATGAGGAATTTCCCATCATAACCCGTTGCCTCCTGTTGGTAAGAAAGGACTCAAACCATTTGATAACAATCCCGGTGAGTCCGCATAGGTCCCTAAGGCGGACGAGCAACACACAATGGTCCACAGTGTCAAATGCTGAGGAGAGATCAAGGAGAACAAGAATTGTCTTGTCTCCCCAATCTCTAGCCCTGAGGAGATCATTCTGCACCTGAACAAGTGCAGTTTCAGTGCTATGTCTGGCACGAAAAGCCGACTGGAAGGGTTCATACAACTCATGAGATACGAGGTGCTCTTCCAACTGAAGCGCTACCACCTTCTCAACAAACTTTCCCAAAAATGGAAGGTTGGAGATTGGACGGTAATTTGCCTTGATCTCCAGGTCCAAAGATGGCTTTTTAAGAGGGGTCTCACCAGAGCCTCCTTCAAGGCATCCGGAAAGACACCCTCAGAAAGGAACACCGTACAATCAAAGGCAAACACCGGGCCAACAGAGTCAGCACATCTCATTAAAAAATTCGTTGGCCCAGTTCACAAAAGGTATGCTTCATATTGGTTGCTACCTCGATAACCTCACTAACCTCCACTGGTCTAAACTCTCCCCAACCAGACGGAGTGCACTCAGAACACATCAGGCAATCACTGCCCGCTATAACATTGCTGGCTGAAGAAGCCACCCACCGGATCGAGGACACCCTGTCCGAAAAGAACCGAGTGAATTCCTCACAATCTGTATTGGAAAAAACCTCCCGGGCTGTAGATAGGCAGGATGTAAAAGCCTATCCACAGTCCGGAAAAGTGAGGCCGGTCGGTTCTTCCCGGCAGCAATCTCCCTAGACAAAAACACTGTTTTCTTACGGTTGATTGCCTCCTGGTACACACCATAGTGGGCACGCAGGACCAGTTTATCCGCTTCCAGACGGGATCTCCTCCAGCAGCGCTCCAATCTCCGACCATCTTCTTCATCTCCTGAGCTCACCATCAAACCATGGTGACCTCAGGTGCAATTCTGAGTCATACGGACGGGTGTGGGGAGTTAATAGTGTCGGATAACACCCTATTATAGGTGTCAACCCGACAGCAACACCTCCCACACATGCATCACCCACACACTAGACAATTTCGCTGCCACCAAAAAACCCTCAGGGGTCAAACCCCGTAAAGGGCAACAGCTAATCATCTCAACAGGGGAAGGGCTTATGGCGGGAGCCCCAAGCGTGAACTGCACCGTGCAATGATCGGACCAAAGGACCGGATTGATCCTGAGATCACTAATCTCAAGTCCCAGTGAGAACACCAGGTCGAACATGTGGCCATCCCGATGAGTCAATGCAGTGACAGCCTGCATCAAACCTAAGAAGGACACAGTCTGAGAAAACTCATAGCTGTATCTATGATTCCGTCGTCAGACAAACATTAAATCCCCAGAAAAACACATCGGGGGATTCCAACGTCCGTCTGCAACAAAATCTACGATCTCCTGCAGGAAATCTCCCATTGGCCCAGGAGGCGATAGATGAGAAAAATCCTGCAGCCCGCATCAGGTCCTCCACGGATGGCCACACATTCAAAGGAACTCGGGGTTCTCACCGGGTGCACGGTGAAGGTCAGACTGGATCTAAAACAGATAGCTATACCGTCACCCCTGCGTTCCACTCTGGGGCAGTGCACCACGGTATACCCAAGAGGGACTGCGGCCTCGAAAATCGGGCCTGCATCATCTCCCACCCAGGTTTCCGTAATACAAGCCAGATCGACCGAAGAAATCAGGGCAGCAATAATTGCTGTCTTATTTCTGATCGATCTGGCATTACAGAGCACTGCCGTCAGGGGATTTGGGGGTGGTGCAGCCCCACAGGTTACCTGGCCACTTCGATCTGGTGGACTCCTGGGGATGGGCACCAACCACGTCTGGCCTCTTCCATGTATCCCCGCGGCACCGGGCGCCTGGACCTGACAACCTCAATCCTCCCACAACCCATACATGGGTTGTTCGACAATGCACGACAACGCCATCCCTTCCAATCCCTACCTCCAGCAACGCCTAATAGTGGTATCTGAAACTGAGGGGATAAAGGCTGAGGTCAGAGAGCATCGAACTATCATAACAATTCTAGCCCCTTAGTCCTCCCATATAGCCCATATACATCTAAGGCACAAATAATTTTAAATATCAAATTTAAACAATAAACTATTTAAGCCTAAAATATCCGCCTAGCCTATTCAGTCATCAAACATATATTACTGACATCTAAAATCATAGCAAAACTGCTAACAATAGTGCCCTCAAATTAGTTAATTCTCAACGCAATAATGGTATACAGCAATAAACTGTTTAGCTGTAACATTACTTTTAAAAGGCACTCAATAAAAACATAACCTTTTCTCCTGTGTCAACTAAACATTTTAACTGCATGTAAGCAGCTTGCACTCCTGGCCCTTCAGCTGGCGAGCGCAGTAATTTAATGAAGATAAAATCCCCACCTCAGGACACAAAGGTCCTAGCTCCCCCCAAGTCACTTCTGGCAAGATAGAGAATGCACAGACCTGCTGCACAGCCTCTCACGCTGTGCAGGTCGTGCAGTCCAGGAAGCACTTCAAACAGACGTCCAGCAATACAAGGGGCTTACTCCAAAGCTTTCGATAAATCCCAACCACCAATGAGCGGCGACACAGTTCTCAAAAAGTTAGAACACACTCTAAGTTAACCAACGGCCTATTTCATCTTAACCCCCACAAGAATTGCCTTATGTCTCTCCCATGTATTCTTGAATTCTTCCACAGTTTTAGACCCCACAACCTCCTCAAGAAGGCTGTTCCATGCGTCCACTACTCTCTCTGTGAAAACATACTTCCTCACATTGCCCTGAACTGCCCCTCTATCTTTAAATTGTGTCCCTTGTTCTTGCAATCTCTTTTTCTGAAAGATGCTACCCTTGGGACTTTGTTGATTCCACTGAGGTACTTAAACATTTCTATCATGTCCCCTCTCCCTCCTTTCCTCATGGGTATACATATTAAGCTCCTTTAGTCTCTCCTCATATGGCTCATCTTGCAGACCCTGCATCATTTTAGTTGCCTTCCTCTGGACTGCCTCTATCCTGTCTATGTCCTTGCTGAGATGGGGTCTCCAGAACTGGACGCAATACTCCAGATGGGTGTGACACGTGGACAGCCAGTTCTGAGTACACTATGATTTTTTTTGTGATATAAAAATGTGTTATGGACAGTCTCTCATGAGAGATGCTGAGACAGCATGTGAGATCTCACACACACACCCAGGTTTTAGATACAAGGTGTTACCTGGAAAGCCAGAAGCTAATTACAGACTAGAACAGGCCTTAATCAAGAATCTCCTGTTTTTCTAAGTTAAATATAGCTTTAACTGCTAAGAGGGAAATCAGTATCCCTTTTGTGACATTTCGAGGAGGAAAACAGGTTTAGCACACTGGTGCGAAATCATAAATGCTTTGATGTCTGTGTGAGAGGGGATACTGCTCATAGATGAAAGGAAATTTACAGACTTGTCTGGGGAAGTCACATGGAGAAAGGAGTTTCTGCTGATGTAACCTTTATTAACTTTCCTTCTAAAATGATAAAACTTCCTGGGTGTATGATTTTTAATAAAGTGAGGAGGAGCTAGGTGACCTCACACAAAGAGGTTGGCAAATAACCGTTTTTTAAAGAGTATTCTGTTTTCCTTCAGGGACATTTCTATCTACGCTCTGACAAAGAAACATCTTTGAGCACTTTAAGCAAGTATACAGGTAGAGAGAAACAAAATCTAAGTACTGTAGTAGGAATTGCCCTGTTAAAACCTTGTTCTTTTAAAATATTGTATGGTTCTTGTGATATATAGTTCTGTATTTTATGTTTTATATATTTATCTATTGTAGTAAAACTATTTTAGAGCCTACTTGGTCTGTCTTTGAATTTCTTTTTCTTTATCAAGTGAAGTATACATGGTTAAAAGCAGACGCTGTGCATAAGCTTGAATGGTGATACAAACTGGAAAAAGGTAAGAGTAATCTGAGGTCTTTATTAGAGTTTTTAAGGGTTCATTTCTGTACACCAGGCTAGGTGCCCGTAGACAAATATATCTGGCCCCCCAAAGACAGAATTATCTGACCCTGTGCATTGGGTATGCTAGCAAGAGGTTCACAGTTTGAATCCCTCCAAGACTTGAGACCAAAGGTTGATTCAAACCCACAAAACAGACAGGAGGGTTACTCTGTTTCTGTTAACTGTTCACAAGACAGCGCTCGGAGGTTGGCATTTTGGGAGTAGAGGGCTGACCTGCTGAGTGGGTTTGTGACAATGGGGTCTCACCAACTGTCTGTACAGAGGGATAACAACTTCCTGTTTTCTGCTGGTGATGCCTCTCCCTATACATCCCAGAATACCCCCAGCCCTCCCTGCTGCCATCTCACATTGCTTGCTAACCTTGGAAAAGGGGGGAAAAGGCATAAAGAATCCTCCCTTTCCAAGAGAGGGACAATGCGTCTCACCAAAAAACTCCAAGCCCTCTGAAATCCTTTAAGCAGAAGTAATAGCAACTAAAAATAATGCTTTTCACAACAGAAAGCGTAGCTCGCATGTCGCAGATGGCGCAAAAGGACCCATAAGTTTCTCCAAAACAAAATTCAAGTCTCACGGCAGGACTGGATTACAGATAGGCATTTTTCAACTGAAGCCTCCTCTCAGAAATGTATGTGACATCTCAAGTTGTGCCACTGTATGGCCATCAACAGGCACATGGAAGGCAGTAGCAGACATGTGCACTTTAACAGAGGAGTACTTCAGACAGCGTCTGAAAGGGACAGCAAGTACTCCAGAATCTGATTCACTGGACAAGAGAAGGGATCCAGCCGACGTGAAGCCACCCATAGAGCAATGCGTTTCCACTTCATGGAATAAGTGGCCCTGGTGGAAGGCTTCCTAGTCAGCACCAGGACATCAGTCACCTTTGGGGACACCCCAAATCTAGCCATAGCTATGTCTTCAGGAGAAAATATCTTTTCAGTAGCAGGCTTCAGCAGCTATCAGCCCTGTCCCTGTGCTCAGTGACGTCCATTGCCCCTCAGTCCAAAGCGCCACTCTCTAATCTATCTGGCCCGACACATACAGATGCACCTGGGACCGGTGAACTGCCAAGACACGGACAAGGCTTCACAAAGCCTGAGCCCCTACATTTTCCCATTTTTCACCCTGTTCTCTGTGTTGGAGTGCACAAGCCAACATGCACACATGTACAGGCACGCACACTCGCAGAAGCCCTGCAGCTCCCTCCCCTCCAGTGCTGACCTGCAGTCGCACTACCACCAGGCTTCCACCTGGTGGCAGTCATTTGACAGGAACAGCACACCCCCCGAGAAGAGGAGAAAAGCCCATCAGACGCTCATCCTCTCCCTCCCCATCCATCCCCAAGCAAACAGACACTTCTTCTGATCCCGGGTCACTGGCATGGTGGGCGGCAGTGCTACAGCCATTCCACTGGGTTGGCCTACTCTGATAAAAATCTTGACCCTTTCCCAGGAATATCAACTTCATCCCTTTAGCTGGTAAAGTCTAACTGATACCCATGCAGAAAGAAAAAATTACAGTAACAAATGTATAACAAATTGTTACACCACAGTTCTATGCTGACTGACAGCTTTGGGCTGTACCACTACTCCAGTGGGGGAGCTCATTACCCATACTCCCCACTGGCAACGTGAATTGGGTTACCACCTTTTAAGAAGCCCAAAGTGGGACATTTCTTACTGAAGGATTTTTTGCAGGAGAGTACGTAACTTCGACCAATGCACCAGACTTGTTCTCTCTACATAATCAGAATTAATGCTAAGTATTGCGGTTTCTTAGTTGCTTGTATTGTTTCTTGTAATTTGAAGGTATTTTAATTAAGGTACTGTAGTTTTCTGCAACATTTAGTAGAAAGTTAGAAAATATTTTTTCTACTATAAAATTAGGGCATTTAGTATTTTTCATGTTTTTTTGCGGGACATAGCTGCCCAAATCAGGACTCTGCTACGAAAATCAGGACAGGTGGTAACCCTAAACGTGAATCGATACAGAAAAACAAGTTTTTGTTTCGTTTTGTTTTTTAAATGAAAGCTTGCAGTCCAGTCGACATGAATAGATCCTAACAATACTGTGTTCAGGTATCACATGTCAGTATAACATGTATGTTGCTAAAAACAGGACTTTAAAAATTTAGTGAACCATTTTATGTTTTTATATCTCGATATACGGTAGCTGACATAATATCTTATATCAATATCAACTTAGCTGACGCTAAGCTTTCATTAAATAAAACACATTTCTAGCCCTGATTGTTCCAACGTAATCCCATTTTGAAGAAATTGTCTTTTGAAATGCCTAATTTTGTAACCGTTTGTTCAGCCTTTAAGAATTAGCTTTGTTGATGCAGTTTGTATGCGCCGATACTAAAAAATTACATGACAGTTAAACATTTTTTTTATAAAAAAGTATATTGTGAACTTTTTCTGAATTTTGGCAATGTGGCAGATTATTTAATCAGAAATTCTGTGGTTTCCTGGCGGCCTGCCTGTAAAGCGGTAGTGCTACTGCCTGTGACGCAGACAACCCAGGTTTGGGAATAAGCCCAGGGTGTCAGAGGGCTGGCCGGGGGAGGCAAGATGAGCATTCCATGGACTGCTCTCCTCCTCGGGGGGGGGGGGACAACAGGTCGTAGGCAGCCAGCGCACAAGTGACACCCACAAGAGGCTGGGAGAACATCGGCCGGGTCCATCTCGTAGGGGAGGCAATGACAGCGGACAACTGTGGAGTGTGCATAGGAGTATGCACAGCCTAACACCGACTTCACTGCATATCTGCATTTCCAGGGGGAACCTACAAAGAACGCCTCCAGGATCAGTACCATCTGAAGCCTTCTCTCACTCACTCACTCCCTCCCTCCTCTCTCTCTCTCTTCAGAACGACACCCCGCCTAACACCTTGCTAGACTCAAGGTGGATCTCTGTTATTCCCCACAGGAGCCCCACCATAGGGGTAAGCTCAGGGGTCTCCAGTCAGGGCGGCAGGAGCGGATGCCGGGTGGGGGGCTATGGGGGTCTGATATAGAGTACATCCCTACCTGAACCTGGAGAATAAACAATTTGAAGAGGTGGAAAAAATGAGTGTAGTTTCCAACTTAATTTTATTCATCTTATGCTCATAAATCGCTCTACAAACAATTCAGTTTCCCCTCTAGCAGTACCTAATTCTCCTTGCTACTGCAGGCTTTGCCTGCGCAAGCATCGGAAGATGATTACAAAAAAAAAAAAAAAATATTCAGGACATTAGGGACACATTAAGTGGATGTCCCAACTGTCCAGGATGGCCATTACATGGTGAAATTCAGCACAAAGCTGGGGTGACAACAAGTGGTTATTGACAGGTGGATGCTGGACTTTAGAAAAGTGGATTTCAGGAAACTTGGGGGGATGCAGGCAACATTCAAGGACTTCCATAAGTTCAAGGGGGTGGCAGGAAAGTAAACAGCATTAAAGAAAGCTATTACAGCGGTCACCCTGGACTGTGTCAGGGCCAGAAAAAATGTCTCACAAATATAGGAAACCAATAGTTAGACAGCAGGTGCGACAAAAGCTATTTGGGGCAAAAAAGGTCCGTCTTCAGGCACAGGAAGATCTGAGGCTAGTGGAAAGGGTCAAGGGGAATAACAGAGATTTTTCTTTAGATACGTCTGTGAAAGGATAAAGACAAGGGATAGCATAAAAGGATAAGGAGGGATGTGATTACTGGGATGACAAGGAGAAAGCAGGTTTGCTGAATGAATGCATCTGTTTGGTGTTCCCCATCAAGGAGGCAGACCCACTCCTTGATGGAAGGAGAAAACTGAAGGGTGTTATAGAGGACACAGTTGAGATAGAGAGGTTTACAAGGGAACAGCAACTGAAAGGGACAGGAAAACTTAAAAATGATTGCCTAGGCCAGACAGGATTAAACCTAGAGTACTGAAGGGAACTATGCAGGTGCTAGCAGAGACACTGGTAGTCCTTGTTGGAAAATCAGCAGCAACACGTGTACTGACTGAGGACTGAGTGTGGCAACTGTCATTTCCTTACACTAAGGACAAGACAGTAAAAATATGGAAAACTAAAGCCCGGTGAGCCAGACAGACATTCAGAGAAAATTCTGGAGCGGGGATAGTCCCATTCTTATAGGAAAAGGGCATAACCGTCATGTCAGACTAACTAAACTTTTTTTTTTCTCCATATAAAGTGATTTACCAAGATTTTGCCACCACTCACATTTTATGGTAGCTTATGCTGGTGAAAGTAACTCCACGAATTTTCAAAAATGATATCTACAGTCAGTATCTGAGTGAAAGGTACCGTAGTTTGGCCCCAAAAAGGTGGCCAGCTAGATATCACAAGTCACAGGACTTAGCCATGGGGACCCTGCCCCTTCTAGAACTGGGTGCAGGGTCCTTGTCACAACTGAGTTTGGTGCAAGTCACCTTTGGCGGTGACTTGCTCCATTCTTCTAGAATCGCCCCCATGATCTTTATACCTTAGCATTCATCTGCCTCTATAACTTACTCCGCACTTCAGATCATAATCCTCTGTTGTGACATCACAATCTATTGCCATGGGAGTAACTGTGATGTCACAAGAAGTGCATTATGACCTCAGGTAGGGAGAAAGTAGTGGGAATAGATGAACTCTTCAGAAGCAAAGATGCTGTTTTCATGAAAATTACCTCAGTAATAAATAGTGAAGAGGAAAAATACAGAACTAATGTGAAATACAAGTTGGACTGTGTCTAAACATTATGATTTGTGAAAGTTCTCCTGAAGGTGTCAGCTGCTCATTAAGCAGGCATGATTGAATATAGAGAGTACTACCAATACAAGCAAACAGCGTCTACCTGCCAAAGTAACTTACAGGAGGGAAAACATAATACAACTATAAAGTTTACAAGTCAGATGAGGAGCTCCTTAGATGTGCTGCTGTTCCTGAAACACTGGTACAAAGGACTGCCTGAGATGAGGCATTGGAAACTCACCACACCTGCATTCTGTGCTTCTAGAGATGACTTTTAAAGCTACTGTACAGCTGTACCAGTGAGCCACTGGTCAGGGTGCATATTACCCATGTGTAAGTTGTTTCCCTTGGCAACACTGAGTGATACAGAAAATAGAGCAGCACTCTGTGGAACTCTGAAAAATACTGCTCTAAAAGTAACATCACTAATTAGTGATCCACCATTTCAAGACAATCCACTGGTGGGTTAACTACTTTTTGTGGTGTTTTGGCTTTCCCACTAGAAGATACCCCACAGTGGAGCAGAAATAAGCAGGTAATGTTATTCTAAAAATACTAGACTTTGTTTTGCACTGTGCTTGGCAGCTGTCCAACAATTAAAATAAAACTAACCACAATTGAACAGGTAGGGATGAGACTTCTGCACGGGTGGATATTCCTGGAGTAAAGACAGTGCCCTCTATTCAACAACATGTGTAGCATGCTACTCACCATGTAACTGCCCTACAGAGGTTCATTCACATGGTTCACATGAACGTTACGCCTAAGTGGGATGAACAGCCAGGGCATGTAGCATGCACGGCATGCACACACCTCAGGGAAGCTCCGTGCAGGGGGCATGTCGAATGACTACACATTGCATGTGTGGTAAATGCATATGTACAATTCTGTTCATGCCAAAAAGGCAGATGCACAGGCCACAGCACATATATGCCGGGCAGACCCCTACCATGAACCTCAGGTCATGGTCCTAACAGCCGCCATCCCACAGAGATGTATCCGAATGTGCACTGCGTAGCTGTGCCAGCCCCCATCCTGCACTGTTTGCACATACCACAGAGGTATAGGGATGCAAGGGCTTGATCCATACTGGCCAATGTCCCCTGTGTGATACTGCCACATTCAACATACCTTGCAGGCATGACTGAAAGGGCACAGCATGCAATATCGCTACGGTGGACTCTCCGTACAACACAGTACACAGTAGCCCCAATGCAAGTTGAGTGTCCCCAGTACCCTGTGATATGACTGTCAGTGCCATCCCCTGGCACACACACCCCATGATGCCATACATAAAAGAGTATCCATCACCCTCTCCTGCCCATGACCTAGTACCCATTCCCATCTCCTGCCTGTGTCCCCCAAATAGGTGCCCTTATACAGGGCTGCCTTGGGCCTGGCCAACCCTGTACCCATATAATATGGTAGATGACATAGGCTGCAGAACAGTGCAATATTTATAAGTACTCATGTAACCCCCCCTACAAATGGGTGTTCCCAAAAGTCTTCCTTGGGTGTGCTTAAATGCCCACTGCCAGGCTGGTATCCTGTGTCTTCACATTTTAAAAGTGCTGGTATGAGAGTGCCTTAATGCCTCTGTGCTCTGTCTCTTTAAGACAGTTCTGTTTATCACCACCATCTTGGTACGGGACTGCTAGAATGAGCCAATCAGTACCTTTGGGACCCTAAAATGGAGCCTGTCCCCAGGGGTCTTGTGGGAGGAATTTCTGTAGGAATTGTAGTTTTGAGACTTTGGTGCCTAAATGCACCTGGAGGGGGAGCTCTTGCTTTGACAGACTAATGGATCAACCAACCAGAACCTTTTGGACTGGAGGGAAATTCCCAAGCTGACTGCTGCAGTCAGTCAGACTGAGTTGGGAAGTAGAAGAGTGAACAGCTCTAGATAGTCGAGCAGCAGCTCCTGCATAGTTCACGCGGGAGAATGGTGGAAGGGCTGAGTTCTGGCCTGCTGCCTGCTGTCCTTTAGAGAGAACCTGTGGATATTTTGGACTGAATCCGAATCGAGAGAGAGATTAAAGCCACTGAACTGTGACCAGGCTTGAAACCTGTAGAAGACCGAAGATTTTCTGAATGCGATCAGCCTGTCAGGACCTCAATTACTGCTGGAATCTCAGTTTGGTGCAGAGACTCTGTCATCTGCCTGGTACAGTGGTATTTTCTTTCTGTAAATGTGCTGTGTGCTGCTAGTGGGTCGTGATTTGGTTCCGCACTGTATGTTGAACTGTGTTCAGTTTGCTGGAGGCTGCATTCAGCTCCACTGGACTGAATCCGCATTCATCTCCACTTGGCCTGGGCCTTGCCATACTGGTCCAGCCAGATTACTCATGCCACAGAGAAAACCATCAGTGAGAGACCTGCCTGGGGATCAGCTCCCTGCTCAATGCTTTGAACAGGAACAACGCCTCAGTGATTCGTGTGGGCCCTGCTTCTCCTGGCATTGCAGCTCATCAACCTGCAGTCTCAGTTTTGCCCAGCATGTGTCCTGTATTGGGTATCATGAATAAACTTCAGGGTAGCTCCCTGCAACAGCAGCTAAATCTAAAGTGTTGTCATCTGATTGCCTTGTTGTCTTTTCCTTCATGAACTGAGCCATCTGGCTCCAGATTACAAATAGTGTGTGTGTTGTGCATGTTTCTTTCTTCCATCCCAGCAGTGCCTCCAAGATGTAACTTCTAGGTGGCGCTACCCCAAGGGAGACTACCCCGCCCTGCTTGGCTAGTTGCAGGTTAAGGAGCCTGGGTACTGAAATGGGTGCCTCCACCCAGAGGACAGAGTGATTAGTAACAAAGCTAACCTGGGTACAGCCCTCTGGGACACTGTAACCCCCCTCTTTCCTTTCTAGTGGCCTAGACAATATGCAACAAATACTTTCACAGTAACCCCTATTCAGCATACAATCCCACACACTGTTTGCACTTAACTCCAGGGCTGGTTTCTCTGGTTCGACCCTGGAGACCCCCCATAAAACATGGTTATGCACTGCAAATAGCAACAGTATGGTACTTCTGCTACAAACTGTCTGGAACCACAGTCAGATTAAATGCAAAAAGAGTTAGATCTGATTTATTTAGGGGACTTGAACAGGGATGGGGTGTAATCAGGTTGATTGGCTTAAAGGCTAAATGAATCGGACAGTCATGCGTGCACTTCAGAGTCCCTACACAGTCACACACACTGGGAACCCAGGTAGGGATAAGATGTACTAGCCAGGAGCATTGACTGGGGTAGGTTGATGTTACAGCTGGTTGGGGCCCTGCGATGGAAGAAAGAAACATGTACAACACACACTATTTGTAATCAAGAGCAGGAGGGCTCAGTTCATGAAGGAAAAGACAATAAGGAATTCAGATGACAACACTTTAGATTTAGCTGTTGTTTCAGGGAGTTACCCTGAGGTTTACTCATGATACCCAATACAGGACACAGGCAGGACAAAATTGAGACTGTGGGTTGATGAGCTGCAATGCCAGAAGAAGCAGGGCCCACACGAATCACTGATGCATCATTCCTGTTCAAAGCGTTGAGCAGGGGGCTGATCCCCAGACAGGTCGCTCGTCGATGGCTTTCTCTGTGGCGTGACTCACTGGGCCAGTATGGCAAAGCCCAGGCCAAGCGGAGATGAATGCAGATTCAGTCCGGTGGAGCTGGATGCAGCTGCCAGCAAGCTGAATACAGTTGAACATACAGTGCGGAACCAAATCGTGACCCACTAGCAGGACACAGCACATTTACGGTAAGGAAATACCACTGTACCAGGTGGATGGCAGTCCGGTCACAATTACAGAGTCTCTGCGCCAAACCGGGATTCCAGCAGTAGTTGAGGTCCTGACAGGCTGATCGCGTTCAGCAAATCTTCGGACTTCTACAGGTTTCAAGCCTGGTCACAGTTCAGTGGCTTTAATCCCTCTCTCTCTCTCTCTCTCTCACTTCAGATTCAGTCTGAAATATCCACAGGTTCCCTCTCAGGGACAGCAGGCCAGAACTCAGCCCTTCCACCATTCTCCTGTGTGAACTACGCAGGAGCTGCTGCTCGACTATCTCAAGCTGTTCACTCTTCTACTTCCCAACTGAGACTGACTGACTGCAGCAATCAGCTTGGGAATTTCCCTTCAGTCCAAAAGGTTCTGGTTGGTTGATCCATCAGTCTGTCAAAGCAAGGGCTCCCATTCCGGGTGCATTTAGGTGCCAAAGTATCAAAACTACAGTTCCTACAGAAATTCCTCCCACAAGACCCCTGGGGACAGACTCCATTTTAGGGTCCCTAAGGTACTGATTGGCCCATTCTGGCAGTCCTGGACCAAGATGGTGGTGATAAACAGAATTGTCCATGCTGCAAAGAAGGCAGGTTAGTCAAACTACAATATCGTTACTATTCTAATAGATAATCAGTAAATAAGTACAGCTTCTAACAGAACTCCCCCTGCGCAAATAGCAATGGCAAAACGGAGTGAGAATCTGGTGGCTCGGGCAGGACTCGAGCATAAAAACACTCAGCCCCTCCCAGATTAGATGAGCACCACGTTATTGGCAGCTCTTAAAGAGACAGAGCACAGAGGCATTAAGGCACTCTCATACAAACACTTTTAAAACACTAAGACACAGGATACCAGCCTGGCAGTGGGCATTTAGGCACGCCCAAGGAAGACTTTTGGGAACCCCCATTTGTAAGGGGGGTGACACTCAAAAGGCATTGTTAGGACCACAGCAACAACACCACATTTAACACACTCATATAATCAAACTACACAACAGGGGAAGTGTCTCTAATAGTCCACATAGGGGTATATCAAAATCAAATATCCGGAATGTTGCAAAGGGCCCCCATGTGAGCATTGGCCCACATCAAAGTGTCCCAGCAAGTACTTCTGTGACCTGGAAGTTACCAATGCTGTAGACTACCCTGATGGGGTATAGTGGTCCCCCTATGGCTGGTTAAAAATAATAACAGGGGTCCGGCTTGGTACAGGGCTTGCTGAATGAGTCCATGATGTCCACCAAGTACCTTGTTCTGTGTCCCTCAATGTCCTGGAACAGTACAGTTTTTCTTTGTGGTCAGCCCCTCATAGATGGTGTACCTGAGGGACCTGACATGCATCCGGGCTTCCAGGAGATGCATCAGTGCAGTGTCCTTCCCCAGTCCACATTTGGTGTTGGTCTTTTGCAGAGCTGCCTCATATAACCAGTCATCTCTGTTCCTTTTTTTTTTCTCTTTTTTTACACTTCTGTTTATCACCCCTAGACGCCGGAACTCACTCAGGCCCGACTCATCCCGCACTCTACCGCCCGCTGTGACCTCCACCTACCTCATAGGCATTACTCTCTCCCGCAAAGCCGGGGGGGGCAAGACCCACGGGAGATCGAAGGGCAGAGGTAGAGGTCCAGCGTTGGGCATGTGGCAGGTGGACACTGCGGAGCCGTCGCATATCCGGACCGGAGGGGTCTTGTTTCCTCTTATGCTGGTCCTTGCGTGGGCACGGCCTGATGTCTGGCACACACGGCAACTCTGCCGATGTGAGCCACGCTATACGTGCAGTCCATGTTCTGCAGTGCCCCTGGTCTCCACCAGGGGCCGCTGGAACACCGGACAGTCCCTAACCCACCCTCCGGGGAGGAGAGCAGCCCAGTGGGTGCTCAATCCCCTCCCACCCCTGCCGACCCCCGGCGCCCGAGCTTGCTCCCAAACTCAGGTCGCCGGCGCAGCGCAAGGTGTGGCATCCAGCGCCTCAACCCTCAGCACCACTGGGCCGGCTCATCTCTGTTCTTTTTAAGTTTATCCCAGAGCACCTCAGGGAAATAGGGGTAGTACTCCACTTTCACCCAATGGTGAATTAACCTGTCTACCTGGGACTACTCAGGTATCAGTTGTGCATGGCCCCATGTGGCCTGTCCTGGCTGCAGCCACTTTTCCTTATGGTACTGGGTCAGGTGGGTCATTTCCTTGTCTGTGTACCCTCCAGTGGTGGCTATTGATGGCAGCGGTACTGTGGTGCCACATTTTTCTACCCTCGATGCACAGTGTTTTCTGGTCCCATGTTGTCATGATGGCCCCACAGGAGGTAGTAGCACTGCAGCAATGCAGAGTCTATAGGGCATGCTGTCACTGCTGGGGTTTGTGGATTCACTTGTGTGTCCATGCTGGCTTCATGCTGGTGTTGGCCGGGGGAGGCATGCCCATTGCTGCGCCACTGTGGGAGTAGCCATTCCTCCTGCTACATTCTCTTGTCACCAGGGATAACATCCCTGGCTTCTTCCACCCCTCCATTGGCTCCCCCCTGGTATGGATGTCCCTGGTGGTGGTGGTGGTGGTGATAGTGGCACCAGGCCCTGCATTGCAGAGAGCCACCTTCTTCAGTCACCAGTCACCAGCCTCAGATGCTCCATGTATCCCAATGGGATTTGCCCTCGACACTGTTGCTGTCATCTGAGCTGCCTCGTAGGTTTCCTGGCACTCCCTGCATAAGCTTCATGTGACAACAACAGGGCCCCTGTGGCTGCACACATTGCAGTGGGCATGCACCTGTCTTCCTCCACAGCAGGCATTCAAGTGGGGTACCGCAGGGTTCAGTACTGGGGCCGGTCTTTGTTAATGTCTTTATAAGTGACATTGCAGAGGGACTGGGAAGGGAAAGTATGTCTCTTTGCAGATGACACAAAGATCTGCAACAGGGTTGATGTGCAAGGTGGGGCGGAAAGGATGAAAAGGGACTTGGCAAGGTTGGAGGAATGGTCAAATGTATGGCAGCTTAGATCCAATGCAAAGAAGTGCAAAGTAATGCACCTGGGAAACAAAAACCCACGGGAAGAGTACACAATGGGGGGTAAGACACTGACAACAACAAAAATGAAAAGGGACCTGGGGTAGTCATATCAGATGACCTAAAGGTGGGCCAGCAATGTGAGAAGACAGTAAGGAGGGTTGGGGGGATACTGGGATGCATAGGGAGAGGCATCACCAGTTGGCCCTCTGTACAGACAGTTGGTAAAACCACATCTGGAGTACTGTGTACAGTTCTGGAGACCCCATCTCCGCAAAGACATAGACAGGATGGAGGCTGTCCAGAGGAGGGCAACCAAAATGGTGCAAGGTCTGCACCAGAAGATGTATGAAGAAAGACTAAAGGAGCTTAAGATGTATAGCCTTGAGGAAAGGAGGGAGAGGGGGGACATGATAGAAACTTTCAAATACCTCAAGGGAATCAACAAAGTCCAAGAGGGTATCATCTTTCAGAAAAAGAGATGTGCAAGAACAAGGGAGCACAATTTGAAGATAGAGGGGGGACGGCTCAGAGGTAATGTGAGGAAGTATTTCTTCACAGAGAAGGTTGTAGATGCATGGAACTGCCTTCCTAAGCAGGTCATAGAGTCAAAAACAGTTGGGGAATTCAAGAATGCATGGGACAGACATAAGGCAATTCTAGTGGGGGCTAGGAGGAAGTAGGCTGTTGGTTAACTAGGATCTGCAGCTTATCCGTTAAGTAGGGAAATGGGCAGACTAGGTGGGCCAATTGGTCCTTATCTGCTGTCAAATTCTATGTTTCTATGTTTCCAGCATTGCTAGGAGTACCATCACTTCACATAGATTTCCACTCCTGGACATTACAACACCCTACAAAGAAGACACACTGATTAGTTTCCATCTCGTCATATACTGTACCCTGCCTTACCACACCTACACAGCATCTGCCCCTATAGTCTATCATTAGCCAGACAGGGCTGCTGCAGTGCATAGTCATACATATCTGTCCTGTTAGAGTACACACCCTTTCCATTTTGCAGTATACTCTGTATCTGCCCTGTGACCACATGTTGGGGTGGTTATTCTTTGCTCCCTATCCATAGGCCACTTCTGTGTGGTATGCCAGGTAAGGTACTCACACAGGTTCTTCTGTGTCCCTTGCTGCCACCCCTCACCACAGAGCCAATTTGCTGGACATGTACTGCAGGCAATATCCTTTACTACCTGACCATTCATGTGGTGGAAGGGGATCTCACCAACAGTTATCCACTGCATGCACAGTTTGGTGTTCGCAGTATTCGGGGTCACCTCTGGATATGCAAACTACCAACTAGAGGGGCCATCCAAGTGCTGTCCTATGGCTCCTGACTCTGGACTCAATTTGGCTCCCTGCTTGCACCCAAGATATCTGCCCAACTCCACTAGCCAGCTGAATCCCCGTGCACATCACATCTCTCTGGGTGGTGGACCTATCACAAGCAGAAACCTGGGTATAGGCGGTGACAGTCTCTGCATACTGATGGGGTATGGCACACACCAGGGCATATGTCCTGCTTCCACCAATTCACAGCCATCCCCTTTTTGAATGATTAATGTGGCAGGGTCCATCTCACTTGTGCGTGGGGGGATTTTGAGCAATGGTGGGAGCAGTAGCAGTAATGCCATGTCTAGGACTGGGGTGCATGTGTGATACTTTGGACTATACTGCACTCTAGTACTGTGACATGTACATAATGTCCCTACACACACTTCCTGTACCCACACTAGACAGGTGACAACACCACTGTGGGGATGGTCTATGCCTACATGACCCCTACACTGGCGGGCGTGGGATGTCATTATGGATGTCGCACCACTGGCTTGGCATCCATGGCTGTAACCATGTATGTTATGCAGCACTGTTGCCATGTCAGCACCTCCACATGCACGAATGTGTGTGCGCATCACGGTGTGGCGTATCCATGGTGGCGTAGATCACCATATATGTGGGGTCAAGAGGTGTTCCTGCCTCTGCTGGTTTCTTCCCTGTCTTGCTCCATATGCTCCAGTGTGCCCCATGCACCACTCTGTCCACACATAGTGCCATTGGTGAATAGCGTGTAATTTGTGCACCTCCATGGGTGCACGCCTATGCACCTGCCACTACACTTAATTCAGGTGTAAATGGCCATGTTTGTGAATAGAGGCTAGTGTTCATAGAAGGTGTTAATTCAGCACCTTTCCTCACAACTGGCCATGAAAATTACCATTTGTTTGGCTGCAATGAGCAATGGCAGGACATGTACATTTTTGTGATTTAGAAAGGCAAATGTTTACCTACAGAAGTTTTATCAATTCCCAGTGTTGTTATAGCCATATTGTAGAATGGCTTGATGAATGAGAAATGGAAAAAGACTTGACTGTACATGGTGTGGGGTAGAATTACCTTCAATAAGCATCTCCTGGTAAGGGACATGTTTTGCTACCACATTGGTCCTGTTATTGAATGTAAAGCCAGTCAGGAAAAATACAATCATAGCTGCTATACTTCAGGAGGCAGTATAGTCCAGTGAGTACAGTACCAAGCTGCGAACCTGAAAACCCAGCAGACCTGGGTTTGAAACCCACAACTATCACCTGCATACTGTGACCCTGAACAAGTTGCTTAACCTCCCTCTGCTCCTGGGATACACCTAGAAATGAGCTTCTCCTCTGTGTGTCCCAGCCAAGAATTCTAAAAGACAAAAAAAATAGTACTGGTTGATGCAACAAAGTATTTCAGCCTGTCAATGTCTCCTGGTCCTTTTCAAATCTGCATATTGTGAATGCTATGATCATTGGTTATCCAATGAGGAGTATGAGAGAACAGCTGCTGTGATAATGATAAGTAGTTCAATCTCTACAAAACTGACCTGATGAGTTATGTCCATTAAAGGTTGATTATCTGAAGATTGAGATGGTGGCAAATCGAGATGTCTCCACGTGATGTGCATTTCCATGCAGAGGATTTCTGGAGAGGAGATGATGCTGAGTCTCAAAGGTAGGTGTCAGGTGGCCTGGAGCAGTATTGCTTTCTAAGATGCACGTCTTGACTTATATTGAAGTAAGCCCAAGATACTTCAGATATGCGGAAGAGGACAGGTGATAATCAGAGTGCAACCTTGTATCAGCCGAGAGATATTTATTTATTTATTTAAAATTGGTGACCGAGAAAGGCACACTGAGCAGAGGCTCGTTTCCAGGTGCAACCTGGATACAAGTAGTACAAGGTGGGAGACAGAGAAATACAGTAAATATCAAGTAACAGATAAATAACACAGTACAGTATATTACATAGAGTTAGGTAGTGAGGTTTCACTTTTTGTTTGAACAGCAGAGTGGAAAAAAAATAATTCCATTACATTTCTAGACCATTTTATCGTAAATTACAAGTGCATGTCTTGACATATTTATAGTAGTGGATTAACCAAAAAGTGAACCATCAGGGAGAGGGTACCAGTGGGAGGGGTGGTTTAGCAGTAAGAGCTGGCATGTGGAGTTATTATTTACCTGGTGAGGCCACTGAGGGTTGTACTAGGTCTGGGAAAGGAGGGATTGGGTGCACAGCTTTGGCAGGGAGTGGGAGGGAGAAGCCTGAGGAGCTGTTTAAAGGCTGATAGGGAGGGGGCCAGGTGGAGGTTGGGTGGGAGGTTGTTCCATAGGAGTGGGAGCCGGTAGGAAAAGACAGCTTGCTCAGAGGCTGAGAGGGGGCGTGAGAGGTGGAAGGTACGTGCGTGTCAATGGCGAAGTGAGTAGCCAGGGGAGTTGGCTTGAGAGAGGCGGGAGGAGAGGTAGAAGGGAAAGGAGCCAAGCCAATATTTAGCTATGAGTGAAGCGCTGTGGGTGGTCCGCCTATGTGAGGCTGGCATCAGAGAGAGAGAGAGAGTTGAGAATAGTTGGCAGTGATGAGTGGGTGGGGGGGAGGCAGTGGCGAAGCGCATGAAGGAGTTTAGCAGGACGTCGAGTTTTGCAAGGGAGGAGGAAGGGGCTGTGCCATAAATGATGTCCGCATAGTCCAGAACTGGTAGGATGGTTTTTCGTATGAGTTCACTCCGAGTAGGGAGGGGGAGGCAGTCTTTGTGGAGATAGAGGATGGCAAGTTTGGGCCAGAGTTTGGTGCAGATGGCGTCGACGTGGGTGGAGAAGTTGAGGTTTGTGTCCAGCCAGACTCCCAGGTACTTAAAAGTGGGTACAGACTCAAGGGGTATTTCATCTAGGGTGGAGATTGGGGGGGGGCAGGCAGGGAGGTGAGTTTTTGTCTTGTGCTGAATACCATGGAGACTGTTTTTTTTCAATTGAGTTTTAATTGATTTTTCAGGAGCCAGGCTTGTACTTGGTTGAAATCGCTTTGGAGGTTTGGGTGAACACTGACATGGGAAGGGGCCTGAGGCATAGATAATGGTATCATCAGCATATAGGTGCACGTCGCAGGTGAGACAGGCTGAGTGGAGGTCATTTATAAATAGGGAGAAAAGGATGGGGCCAAGGATGGAGCCTTGGGAGATGCCCATGAGGATGGGTCGAGGGTTGGAGAGGGTGCCTCCTATTTGTACTTGCTGCATCCTGTTTTGGAGGTAGGCATGGAACCAGTTTATGGCCAGTTGGGCAAGGCCGAAGGAGCTCAATTTGCCAAGCAGTAGAGGGTTGGAGACCGAATCAAAGGCTTTTGCCAGGTCAATGAAAATGGCAGTAGTGGTTTCCCCGGTGTCCATGGCAGAGAGAGAATGGTGTCGGTTACTCATAGTAAGGCGGTGGTGGTAGAATGAGATTTTCTGAAACCTGATTGAAAAGGGGAGAGGGAGCTGTTTTTAGAGAGGAAAGGGGACAATTTTGACAGCATGAGGGATTCTTGGATTTTGGCAAGGAATGGGAGGAGAGAGAGATGGGTCTATAATTTTCTGGGAGGGAGGAGTCACCACCTTTATGGAGAGGTAGGATTTTGGCAAGTTTCCAGGTGGAGGGGACTGTGGCTGTGTCGATCTAGAGGTTTAGTATGTGGGTTATAGGTGCGACTATGGCCACTACGGAGATGCGGAGCAGGCTCGGATGCAAGCAGTCTGGTCTGGATTTGGACTGGTTCAGAGAGGTGGGAGTAGTGTAGACTTCCAGGGGTGTGAATGGTGGAAAGTGGAAACCATGGTATGAGGGTGGGGGATTTGTGGAGGAGGGGTTGAGTCAGGCAGGGCGCAGGAGATGAAGAATGAGTTGAAGAGTTAGGATACTATGGCAGGATCGGAGGCTATTTTGCCATCAATGTTTAGGCTAGGACTGACTTGCTTGGTGCATGGGTTGATGAGAGAGTTTATCACCTTCCAGAAGGATGCCAGGGAGGCTTGGTGAATGGTAAGTTAGGCCTTGAAATACTGGGCCTTAGATTGTCGAATTGCTTTGGTGCAGTTGTTTCTAAGAATTTTGTGTGATAGGAGGTCGCAGGATGCGAGAGAGGTTTTGTAACGCCTCCAGGCCTTGTCTCTGATGCGACACAAGGAGATGAGGTCGGCTGTGATCCAGGGGTGGTGATATTTCCTAACTCTGGCTTTCCTGAGCGGAGTGTGGCAGTCCCATATGCTTAGGAAGATACTGCAGAAGTGGGTGAGGGCGGTGTCGACGACATGTGAAGCAAGGACTGGGAGCCAGTCTGCATTTGACAGGTCGCATTGAAGGGCGGATTCATCAAGGAGGTGTAGGGGGTGGGTTACGATGAATTTGGGACCGGAGTGGAGTGAATGGATTTTACAGATACAATAGGTTATGCAGTGGTCGCTAAGGGCATCAGAAAGGATACCTGAGGTGGTGATTCTGTGGGGGTGGGAGGTTAGAATCCAAACAAGAAGAGTGTGTTTTTGTGATCGGTGATTTAGATGGGTGGGTTCCTGGATTAGCTGGGTGAGATTTAGGGCTTCGATCCTCAGGGCTGCTGGTTTTGTGGAGGAGGAGAGCCAGTTTAGGTTGAAATCGCCCAATAGAATAAGTTCGCCGTTTGAGGTGGTTGAAGAGATGGAGGAGACGGCTGAGATGACGGAGTCAGGTGAAAGCTTAGGAGGGGTATATGGAACTCCTATGTAAAGAGGAATGGATGAGGGGAAGGATAGGTGAGCAGCTAAGGATTCATGGAAGGATGGGTGTGATTCTTTGAAAGTAACCATGCACTTAATGGAGTGTCTGATCCACAGTGCTACCCCCCCGCCTCGCTTGCCACGGTCCTGCCGGAACAAGATATAGTTTGGAATGGTGAGTGAGGGGTTGGAGATTTTGGCTGAGAGCTAAGTTTCTGTCATACAAAGTGTGTCCGGTTTGTACTGTTCTGACCAAACAGAGAGGGTGTCTAATTTGGGGAGAAGGCTCCTGGAGTTTATGTGGAATATGCGGAAGCCCTTTGGGAGTGAGTTTGGTGAGAAACTGAGTTGGGGAGCAGGTGACGCTAAGGATTCTTTTGTTGCTGTGGGGCCTGGGTTAGGATGTATATCACCTGCCAGGAGTAGGAGCAGCAGGGGTAAGGAGAGGTGGGTGGGCTGCTTGTGTCTGCTATTTGAGTGCCTTGTGGGTGGAGCTCAAGTTTAGGCACCGGAGAAAGGCCTCTAGGTTTAGCATGTGTGAGTGGAGCAGTGAAGGGTGAAAGGTTGGGGAAGGTTGAGGGGAGAGGAAGGGAGGATCTGATGTGGGGGAAGGAAGGATCGTGGATTGAATTGAGGTGATGTGCCAGGGAGAGAGGGGAAGGGGTTTCACGAGGGGATGGTTCGGGGCAGGGGGTAGGTGAAGGGAGGACGAGATGGGGGGTGGTGAGGTCGGAGAGCGAGGGGAGGGATTGAAATAGTGTGCAAGAGTGTAGAGCAAGAACCAATGAGAGTGACATAGTCAAAAAGGTTTTTGGATTGCAATGGCCTCTAGTGATGGAGCTAGATAGCTTGCAAATGGGAGGATTTTTGGAAATTGCAGTGGCCACTAGTGGTGGAACTGGATAGCTTGCAGATGGAGAAATGGATTGATTGGTTTTCGATGGTCATATGTCACTAGCTATATAATACAGTGACGACCAAGGGTGGTGGTGGGGGAGGTGGGGAGCCGGAGCGAAGCGACAGTGGGGCCCTCTTCCATTTGGAGCACTGAGCAGGGTCCCACAGATCTCCGAGAGTGATTTTGCCATACCTGTGAGTTCGGAGTGGGGGAGTGTGTCCTGAGCCCTCTCGGACCCTCAGGGAGCTGTCATCTAAAGTGGGCTTTTTATCTGTGGATGGAAGCAGAAAAACAGGGAGTTATAAGAAACAGGTATGCTTTTTAGGAGGGGCTGTTTGAGACGCCAGGGGGGAAGGGGGAAAATAGCCTTGTTTCTGACCCTGGGAGCAAATTCGATTTGACACAGTCACCTGTTGCTCCAGAAATAAGATTAGCAGCACAGCTATGGTTTTAAAGTAGGCAACACAATTAAAAGTCTCCTGCAGCTCAAAAAAAAACCTTAGCAGCACAGCTACGTTTTAGGTTAGGCAGACTGTGCAATTTGTTATCCTAGTGATAAGATTTAGAACTCACGGGGACCCAGAGAGCAGAGTTGTCGACTTTCCCCTTTGAAAACTTTAACAAACTGCTGAACAAGAAAACAGGGATTACAGCTTATCTGTCACTTTTTCCTTTCCCTGTAATTACTTCTATAAAAACAGCTGAGGGAACAAGAGAAAGCTGGAATTACAGGGTTTAAAAACTATCTTCATTTGTGTGGGGAATTTAATTTCACCATTTAAAGGTACATTTAAAATTGAAATAAAAGGCACCAAGTCTTCTTCCATTTGGAGCACTAAGCAGGGTCCCACAGATCTCCAAGAGTGATTTCTGCCGTACCTGTGAGTTTGAAGTGGGGGAGGGCATCCTGAGTCCTCTCAGACCCTCGGGAGCCGCCGTCTGAAGTGGGCTTTTAATCTGTGAGTTCGGAGTGGGGGAAGGTGTCCTGAGCCCTATTGGACCCTTGGGGAGCCGCCGTCTGAAGTGGGCCTTTTATCTGTGAGTTCAGAGTGGGGGAGGGCATCCTGAGCCCTCTCAGACCCTCAGGGAGCTGCCATCTGAAGTGGGCTTTTTATCTGTGAGTTCGGAGTGGGGGAGGGCGTCCTGAGCCCTCTCAGACCCTCGGGGAGCTGCCGTCTGAAGTGGGCTTTTTATCTGTGAGTTCGGAGTGGGGGAGGGCGTCCTGAGCCCTCTCAGAGATATGAATATGAAATATGGATTTTTGAGTCTAGATTGAATTCTAATAGGCAGGAATGTTTATAGCTGGCAATGCATGAGTACAGCATGACAGTTGGTGGACAGACCAGAGGTATTGCAAAGCTGGAGGATGAAGTAGATGACACGAGGTGAACTTGAATCCACTAACCTCCGATGGGACAGCAGAATGAAATTGGATGCAAGCTTGAGGAAGTCTGTGGGGAACCCTGAGGACCTTCCTGGAATTCTGATGAGAAAGAACTAGAAGTGGCTGAGGCTCAGAAGAGTAAATTAATGAAGGTTGTGTAAGATGTATGTCCTGTAAAGAGGTTTGAGGGGGAATCCTGGGGACCTTCTTTGAATGTGATGAAGAGAATCAGTAGAAGATTCGTTAAGCATAGATGGAGGGGTGGAAGGGGTTGCAGGAGGACCCGACTAAGCTGCAGGAGTGGGCAGAAACATGACAGTTGGGGTTCAATGCCAAGAAGTGCAAGATTATGCACTTAAGAGCCAGGAACCAGGGGAGGGATTATCACTTGAATGGGGTAGAGTTGGGGAGCTCCACAGAGGAGAAGGACCTAGGAGTGATCATTACAGGGAACATGAACAACTCTGCTCAAGGAAGGTAGGTGGCAGCAAAAGCCAACAAAATGCTGGGGTGTATTGCAAGAGTGCTCTCCTCCAGAAGGAGTGAGGTTATACTGCCCCTGTATAGCTCATTGGTCAGGCCCCACCTGGAATACTGCATGCTGTACTGGCACCCATTCCTGAAGAAGGACATCAAATTGTTGGAGGGGGTGCAGCAAAGAGCCACAAAGATGATCCAAGGATTGGAGAGCAAGCCCTATGAGGACAGGCTTGGAGAGTTGGATATGTATTCACTGGTGGAGAGGAGGGATGGGGGGGACATGATTGAGACCTTTAAGTATCTGAAGGGGATAAACAAGATCAACACAGAAGAGATTTTTCAGATGAGAAGGGGGAGGGAAACAAGAGGTCATGGACTGAAGTTGGAGGGGGGAAGATTCAAGAGGGAGATGAGGAGACATTTTTTTCACGGAAAGAGTGGCGGAGAAATGGAACACCTTACCAGATGAGATAGTGTCCTGTAAGACGGTGGGCAGTTGCAAGAGAGATTGGGACAGGGTAAGGGGAAAGGTTACTGGGAAGGGGGCGGGAAGGGCAGCTATGTAATGAGGGGCTAGCTGCATACTTGAGCTGACTCGATAGATCATGAGGCCTGTTTCTGCTGGCAATTTCATAAGTTTATATGTTCGTATGATGGTCTTCAATGAATACATGTCTGAGGAAGTCTGAGGGGAACCCTGAGGACCGTCCCTGAATTCTGAGGTGTCATGGAGGATATATTTGAAGATCTTGCAAGAGAAATGCATATTAAAGAAGTCTGACATAGACCCTGAGGTCCTTCTATAGAAGCTGACAATGTAGAACCAACAGAAGTGATTGAAACTTTGTGTAGTATAAGCAGAGGGCATTGAAAATGTATTCATGCCTGAGAAGGTCTGAGGGGAACCCTGAGGACCTTCCTCAATTTCATGACGGTCTTGCGAGATTGATACATGTTAAGTAGTCCGAGGGGAACCTGAGGACCTTCTTCATATCTGACAATGTTGAACTAGTAGAAGCTTTGAGGAATATGAATGTGAGGGCAACCCTGAGGGTCTCTTTTAATTTCTTAGGCATTCACAGAACAACTTGTAAAGATTTTGGAATAGAAATAATTTTGAAGAAGTCTGAGAACCCAGATACAGAAATGTAAGGCTTTTTGGGTATCATGATAAGATTTGGGGAGATGGAAGCATGGCAGGAGAAGACCGACTGAAATGGAGCCCATGGACCATCTTTGGAATATGGGATGATGAACAGTAGCATGGTAGAGGCTTTATGGCATATGGATTTATGTCAGAAGAAGTCTGAGGAGAGACTTAAGGACCGTCATCAATCTGAAGATGCATGACTGATAGGAGGGAAGAGGCTTTGAGGGTATGGATGGTGAGATTTTTGAGAAAAGAGCATGACAGAAAAACTTCATCAGATCCTGAGGACCTTCCTCAGAATCTTGAAATGTCAAATGAGTAGGATTAGAAAAATCATGTACTGACATGCTGCTGGGATTGCACTTCAGAGGAGCGAGGTCAGGGTAGAGGAATTCAAGGCATTTACAACTTTAATACAGTAGAGAATGATGTACTCACTCACAAGTTGATGGGCGTCATTGCCACTGGTTGTACTGACAAAAGGAGGATGACTCCAAGCAGTAGGGATAGTTGTTGGACACTGACGAGGATAAGAATAATTTTACAGGGCTATGTAAACTTCAATGTTTTCAAAGTTGTAGGTGCATGCTGTGGTAGGAAAGTCAAGCTTTGACTCATATCAGATAGAGAACATCCAGAATGAGAAAACGCAAAATCTTCCAATGCATTACTGATAAAGTGAAGGTTGCTGAATTCCTTGACTAGTGGATGAAATTAAACCCAGGGTGAGTTTCACATAGCAGATGGCTTAGAGTTGCAGGAGTATACATCGGTGGACAAGTTGAGCCCTAGGTGAGTTGAATAGCTTTAAATGCAATGAAGCTGCAGATTCTCATCTCTGGTAGATGAATCAAACCCTATCTAAATGTGTCAACCTCTAGAAGGTATGAGGTAGGGAGACGGAGTCTTGCAGTGCTGCTGGTGAGGGCTATGAAGGGACTTAAGGGAGAGCAGACTGGGTATAGGAAGATGGAGGAGATAAATTAGGAGGTTACAATTGAAAGCTTAGATGCTGATAGTGGGAGTAATAGTAACAGGATCAAGAAGAGCTCAAGGAGTCACTAAGAGGAAAGGAGGCATAAATGGGAGCAAGAAGGGGAAACAGTTTGCTAGAATACTCTGGGCATGAATGATATAAGTTTTGAGCAATTGAACAGTCTGTTTGCAGGCTTGGAGGAGAGGAGAATACAGTGATTCTGAAGCTCTATTGTTAACCAACATAATGGTTTCTTGAGAGAGACTCCGTCAGAATGGATATACTAACAGGAGTTCTGAATTAAACAAAGTTGCTGCTCTTAGCAGCATAACAGTGCTCCCAGATCAACTGTTTTTTTTTTTTTTTCCTGGGCAATTTTTCTGTTTTCCTATAGATTACACTGTTTCCTTTAAGACAGATCACTCAGTTCCTGTATAACCAATGAAAGTCTATCAGAACATTTTTCTGCATATGGCTCCATTTCCCTGTAATACAGGAATTCCTATAGAGCTGGGAGCCCAAGTTTGTTTTACTTCTGCTGCTTGGAGAATAGTTAAGGACCTATGAGCATTCTGTGGTGGCAAGTAATTTGCTTACTGACTAAAGGGGGTTAACCTAATTAGTTGATAAAAGGGGGTTTAACAGTGAGTACTGAAATGCAATGAATTTGACAAAGGCGGTATACATCTCATGATAACAGTATGGATATGATGGTAAAAACAATGCTGGGTGGAGACAATAGGAAGTTGGTTTGTAAGGTGCAATGCTGCACTCTGATGCAGGCTAAAAATGTGAGTTGAAAATAGAGATATGACAAGTGCATTAGGCAGAGCTTACTTCTCTAATCTGCTGTATTTAGCATTATTTCCTGGTTTGGCTGGAGGAGCATTCCTGTAATGTAGAGCTCAAAAGTAATACTGGGTGGTGACATCAACGCATCGACTTGGAAGGTGAAGCTAGTAGGGAACGATGAAGAAGAGATGGAATGAAGAAAGTAAAATTTTGTTTGTTACGCACCCCATCCCAGAGGCTCCTGGTGCTGTACAGGTAGGCAGGAGTTAGAATAAGTAGCATATAACTAATACAAAGCATAAATCAATAACAGCAACAACAAACAACAATTAAACCTAGATAGAGCCCCATTCAAAATAAACAATCCAGCAGTTAGCTATTCTAAGGCTCATAGACAATATGCAAATGCCTCCTTAAAGAGATGCACCTTCAGACCCCACTTAAAAACCTCCACCAATGGGGCCTCCCTCCAAGATCTTGGAAGTGAATTCCACAAAATTGGGCCTGCCACCTTGAAAGAGCAATCTCCAGAGATCTTCAGGTGGGCTCTGGGAACCGCTAGGAGGCCCTAGGTAGAGAAGCTGAGCAAGTGCCAGGGCAGACCTGAATCAGCAGGTCACTCAGGTAGCCAGGGCCCAATCCATATAGGACCTTATAGATGAGCAAGCCCCACCTTGAAGGTGATTCTTCACCTAACCTGCAGCCAGTGCAAATCACGCAGAACCAGGGTCACATGACAAGACCCTGGAAGGCCCATCAGCAACCTGGCTACTGCATTCTGCACCAGCTGCAGGTGCCATATAACCCCTCCATTGATCCCAAGGTACAAAGCATTGCAGTAGTTGAGTTGAGAAGTCACAAAAGCATGTACAGGTATCAGAGAGGTTAGTTTGGTCAAAATCCAAATTACAGAGATCCAAAAGTAGAGTACTGTCTTGGGTTCAATTCCAAGACGGAGGCTGTGGGGAATCAATCCAAGAACAGGCAAACACAACCTAGAAATAATGAGACACATACTATTGAAAAAGGATCGAGAGAACCAGAAGTTTTTTTAGAGAAACACAAGCAAGGAGGAAGAGAAAGGCAAGGAGAGAAAGGAGAAGAGGAAGGAAATGTATGAGCGCTGAGAAACACCAACAAAAATGTACCAAGTTCCAGATAATTCATTTGTCATGGCACATCTTGTCAGAAAATGAAAGAGCAGTTCTCCAAAGGGGACTCTCATTTATCCCAACACCTAACATTAATAACTTTACAACATATGTGGATTTACTTAGACTATTTTGCAAAAATTGTTTAAAGCACTACTTTTTAAGCAAAAATAATCCACAGGATGTATTTAACATGGGGTTTCATGAGAAAAGAACATTGTCATACATAGATGACTTGGATATATTATTATCTGTAATTGGACCCAGTGGTGAAGGTACAGAGATGATAGAGAATCTGGATTACAATCAACACATGAGCCTAATTGGAAATACAGGGCATGATGATTTAGAAGCCCTGGAATCACTTCTTATGGAAAACCCAGATAAAATTTCCAGTGCTGGGACTACAGAATCTATCCAGGGTAATAATGGTTTGCCCACACTGTTACAGATGACTGAATCTTTGAAAACAGAGGAAAAGTTTTTATATAAAGGCAAATCTTTGTTTTGCCCAGTTGTTTATAATGCTACAATCTCCACATTTGAACATACAGTTCTTAAACAGGTAAAGGACTTGTTAGAAAAAACATGGACCCTTTAGTTGTTTAATTCAAAGAAAAAGGAACATGAGGCACTAATAGAGTTAAAGGGTCTGAAGAATGCTGTGATTAAACAGGCTGACAAGGGGGAAATATTGTCCTTTTAGATGTGGAACATTACAAAGAAGTAGTTTATTTGCTTTTGAATGATTCCAATAGCTACAGGAAGTTGAACAGCAATCCTATATTTGAATATAAAAAAGAGATGCATAAACTATTACGAGAAGCTATTAGAGATGGGAACATTACAGAAAATTAATATAATTTCATTTGGAATAGCAATCCTAAAATTGCAAGTTTCTGTATGTGCCCCAAAGTGCATAAGGACCTGTAGAATCATCTTGGTAGACGTACAGTATTGTCCCTGGAGTTGATTCCCTGATGAAGAATTTGGGCCAATTTGTGGATTTGTTTCTTCAGAAATGTATACCTGGTCTAAAGTCCCACAGAAAATACACTACTGATGTTTTGAAAAAATGTTGTATTTTTTGTGGGAACGGGAATAAACATGGGTTATCACAGACATGAATTCATTATATACACCAATCTTACATGAAAAAGGCATTCAAGCATGTAAATCAATTTTAGAAAATTACCAGAATAGTGGAGAAATGCCAACCGATTTTCTTTTAAAAAGCCTAGAGTTTATTCTGACCCACAATTTTTTTTTTTATTTAACTCTGAGTATTTTCTATAAATCCAGGGCTCAGATATGGGTGCCTGCATAGCACCTAGCTATGCAAATGTATTTTTGGGGTGGTGGGAAATGGTTCACATTTTTAATAAACACAATAACCCATTTTTTGGTAACATCATATACTAGTACCAATTTGTGGACAACATTATCTGTGTTTGGAAGGAGGACCCCATGGAAATAACTTACTTTTTGGGATGGTTGCATAATAATGACTGCAACCTTTCCTTTTCTCATTATATGAGTAATGAAGAAGTTAATTTTCTGGACCTTACTATTTATTCAAGTCCCATTAAAGTGGTACAGACAAAGTGCCATTGGAACAATACTGCAACCAGCTCACTCTTTAAATCTGATAGTGCACATCCCACTTCCATGAAAAACTCAGTGCCTCATGGCCAGTTTCTAAGACTATTTCACAATTGTAGCAATGAGTCTGATTTTGAAATACATGCAGAGGTGCTTAAGATGAGGTTTTTGTAGAGAGGATATAACAAATCTCTATTAAAGGAATCCATAAATAGAGTTAAACAGAAGGACAGAAATGAGTTGATCACTAAAAATAAAAATAATGAAATGCAGGAAAATCCTTCCAATACACAAATGGTAACCTTTACCACACAGTACAATATTTTGGCCAGTAGGATTGGAAATATAGTCTTAGGAAACTGGCCTATACTTCACTCAGATCCCTCTATAGGAATGGTATGCAGGATTCAAATGCAGGATGTGTTTCAGGAGAACAAAAACCCTCAGGTTCACTGGTACATAGCAGATTAAAGGAAGAGCCTAAAACTGGGAGAGGTTTTTTTTCCCTGAAAAAACAAAAGGGTCATGTAAATGTACTAGATGTAACATATGCCACAATGCTTAAACTGGCAAAAAGTTTGATCACCCAGAAGACAAGAGTTTAGCAGTAGACATTAGGGAATGCATACCACATGACACTCCTTTCTGTGTCTATGTATTATGGTGCACCTGTGGCTCAGTCTATGTGGATGTACTATGAGACTACTTAAACAAAGGATATAAGGGCATGTCAGTTCTATTATCAATAGGCCTGACAAACCAGTTAGTACACACTTTATGGAATACCATAGTTCAGACACAAGTTATCTTAAATTTATGGTCTTAGAACATATACCATACCCCAAAAACGGGGAGATAGAAAAATGCTTCTTTTGAAAAGAGAACCTTTCTGGATCTTCATTCTTAAAACAATGAAACCTGCAAGACTGCTGGGATCTGAAACCACATTTATAATGTTATTAGAATTTAAACTCTAACTTCTATGCTTTCACTTTATCCCCTTTCCCCAATCTTGGAGGACCGCCTATTAAAGGTGCCCCCCACTGCTCCAAACTCCATGCTGTTTGCCTTCTCTCTCAAAAAAATAAATGTTTCCTTCTTTATCATACATATGCAATACCTTTTTTCAGTAGTATTACTATTTTTTTTTTAATTATCTCTTTAGATTTATTAATTTTTCATTTCTCTTTTTCAGATTGCACTATTTTAACACTGGAGATTTGAATAGTGTTTCGATCCACCTACAGAGGCACCCAATTTGGTGCAGAGCAACCACTATTTCTGATACCTATGTGTAACTTCTGGCTCTTCATTGCATTTACATCCCCCCTCCCCCCTTTTTGCATACACCTGCACCTTTTTTCATACGCTCATCCCTACAGACCTGTACACTGTTTTCCCTTATTCATCCCCCCATTAAATACCTTTTTTTGCATTATTTTCTCCTTTTTTCCTTGTTTCAGACTTATTGTACAGGAGCAGCCTATACTCGTCAGAACTGCATTATCAATTATGAAAATCACATGTTTATTTAGCAGTCTTTATTTTGAAATGAAATGCTACTCTACATCAAGAAAACATTATCAATGTGCTTCTATAATGAAATTATTTACACACCATTTGATTTGGGTGTGGCACTATTTAGCAGCCTGTCACACCTTCTGTAGTTAGAAATTAGCACACTGCCTCTATATGCTATAAAATGTTTTAAATGTCACTTTTTGTGATTTTTGCACATATCACTTCACTGAAAATGTGGGCACTGTTGATTGGGGCATTTGAATTAAAATGTCATTAGTATGTATTAGAGGCATGAACTTAAGGGTGACATCATGACTTCTTGGCCATGCCCCCTGAGGAAGGGTTGTATGGACCTAAAGCACTGCAGTGAGTGTGATCAGTAACTGAGATGACTCTACTTTCTTCTGCATGTTGTTTGAATATTTCTAATAAAGCAACTTTGATACCATATCATTGGATTCAGGGATATTTTTTACAGTTTCCATCATGACTGGAGTCATTTAGACTAATGTGGCCAGTAGCCATCTGACCACAAGGCAGAGGCAAGGCTATTTCATTTCATACAGGAGTGCATTCATTTTAGAAACATAGAATCTATTGGCAGATAAGAACCATACAGCCCACCTAGTCTGCCCATTTCCTTACTTGGTTTGGCAGTCCCTACTCTTGTCTGGACTGCCTTCCCCCCACTCTGCTGTACAGCAGGGTGCCTTTATGTTTATCCCATGCACTTTTGAATCCCTGTACTGTTTTCACTTCCACCACTGCCACTGGTAGTCTGTTCCACGGATTCACCACCATCTCTGTGAAAAATTACTTACTAGCATTCCCCAAGCCTCCCTCCCTCCAGCCTCATGTTATGTCCCCCTTGTCCTTGTGCACTTTCTTCTGTGAAATATGCTCCCCTCCTGTACCCTGTTTATTCCTCTAAGGTATTTGAAAGTTTCTATCATATCCCCTCTCTCCCTTCTCTCTTCCAGTGAATAGATGTTTAGTTCCTGCTGTCATGTACCAGTGAGGGCCGGTCGTCAAGCGGAATCAAGGCTTTGATCCTGGCGACATTCCTCAACTATAAAAAATACTTTGATTGACGGATGACACCTGAGCCTCAAGTGTCAGCTCATCATCAAGGATGATGCCGAGAATTTTCACCTTGGTAGATGCAGCCAGAGGAATGGTGCCAAGGGATAAAGCTGACACCATCGCGGCAGCACCCCCATCTGCCGACAACCAGGCTCAATCACTAGCACCTCCTTTTTGTCTGGATTGAGTCCCAGCCAATTAAAGGACATCCAGTCCAGAATCCCAGCCAAGAATTTATTTAGCACCTCCACAGCATCGCTCATCCTAGGTGCAAATGACATGAGTAGTTGAGTGTCATCTGCACAAAAGTGAAAATCTAGAAAAAAAGGCTCTGCACCTGCGTGAAGCATCTTATTTATGGAGACACTATTAAGCCAAATTGTATATTTAAAATGATTCCATTTTATTAATAAATCATGGGAGGTTTGTCTTGCACTGTGTGGGTGGGTTTTTTCATATTTATAGCCAAATATGTCAGTGGCATTTTTAATGATTTACAAATAAAATGAACTCATTTTAAATATACAATATGGCTCAATAGTGTCTCAGTAAATAAGATGCAGATGCGGGGCCCTTTTTTCTAGACTGCTGCCTGTTTTTTTGACTCAGCGCACTGCTGTATTTTTCAGTGATTCATTTTTATTTTCCCGTAACAGTGAAAACCCAAGCTGTACCATCTAACAATCTCACTCAGGGGAAGCATGTACACTGCAAACAGCATAGGTGACAGGATTGAACCCTGGGGAATGCCACATGGCAGGGGCTTCCGGCATGAGGAGAAACTCACCATCATTACCTTCTGTGTCTTGCCTGTGAGAAAGGACTCAAACCAGCTGATGACAGTACTAATGAGTCCGCATAGTTCCCCCGGGTGATTCAGCAACACTACAGAGTTCACAGTGTCAAACACTGAGGAGAGATCTAGGAGAACAAGTTTTGTTCACTCTCCTCTATCTCTGACCCTGAGGAGATCATTTTGCACTCTGACTAATGCGATTTTGGTTCTATGCCTCGATCTTAACCCTGACTGGAAGGGCTCATAGATGTCATAAGCTGAGAGGTGTGCCTCATGCTGCAGAGTTACTACTTTCTCGATAAACTTGCCCAAAAATAGGAGGTTTGAAATTGGTCTATAATTCTCCAAGATGTCAGGGTCGAGAGGTGGTTTCTTTAGGATGGGTCTCACTGGCATCTCTTTCAAGGCACTGGGGATAAATCACTCCAGAAGTGAACACTGGACAATCTTGGGGAACACTGGCCAGCGAACTCAACTCATCCCACCAAGAGACAAGTCGGGCCCGGGTCCAGGTCCAGTTCACAGTATGTGGGCCACAGCTTCAAAATCACCTTGCAAACCTCTGCCACCCCAACTGGCCTAAAGTTGTTCCAAACAAGAGGAGTGCTTCTGGACACACAGACCTCACCACTGCAGGGCTACAACAGCCCTGTTGGACAGATCCCAGCCCTAATGGGGGACACCGTGTCAGAGAAGAACGGAGTGAACTCCTTGCACTGAGAGACTGAAAATGCTCTTTTCTGCTATAGACAGGCAGGATGGAGAAACCTGTCTACTAAAGGTAGACAAAAGGTGCAATTTCTGCTTTTGCGGAACTTCTGCAAAATTTTGGAAATTTCACAAAATTTTCTACACTTCCACCATTGGTGAGATCATAATCTTCCAAACATGTTTTGCAGATTTTCACCCTGTTGAATGGATTTTTTGGGCTGAACTGTGGAATAATACATTAAATTACTGAATGTAGTCCATCTGCAGTTTAATGTATCATTTTGTAGTGCAGTCCCCCCATAATTACCAGCCCCTTGTAGAATAAAATTCCCCACCACCCAGTTTCTAGTGCCCCCCACTCACCGATCACTGAACCCATGTAAAAAAAATCCTTGGTGTCAATTGGCCCCACCTCACCTTCCAATCGCCAGCCCCAAATAAAACAAAATCATTGGTGGTGTCTAGTGGTCCCCTCCGCTCATCGCTGGCCAGAAGTAAAAATATCCCTGGTGTCTAGTGGCCCCCCACCTGCTGATCGCAGGCCCAGTGTAAAAAAAATCATTTAAATAATTTTACTTCCCAGTTCCTGGTGTCTAGTGACCCCCCTCCCTATCCCGCCCACTTATTAAAAAAATCAATCCATCCTCCTCATTTCACTGGTGTTTAGTGGTCCCCACCACCTGCTGATCACTTGCACCAAATAAAAATATTCCTGGTGTCTAGTGGTTCCCCCACCCACCATTCGCGGGCCCAGTGTAAAAGAATCATTTAAATAATTTCCCCTCCCAGTCCCTGGTGTCTAGTGGACCCCCCATCCCTGATCCCCTTATTAAAATGTCTGTCCATCCTCCTCATTTCCCTGGTGTCTAGTGGACCCTTCATCCCTCCACCCTGACAAGTTGTCCATTACCACCCTGCTCCCCCCTTCCCGACCCCAAGAGGGGGACTAGCACAGCCCTTCTCTCTCTCCTCCATGGCTGCCTGCCCACTGAGCTGTCAATGAATGAGCATGTGCTTGTACAAGCATGCACTCATTCATTGACATTCCTGCTTCAGCTCACTGTCTGTATCACAACTCTGTGGGGTGGTGCAGACAAGAGCAGAGGGCTGTTCTGGTGGTTGGTGGGGTGTTGGTATGGGGGGAATGGCATTGTGGACCCTGGAGGGGTCCACCATGCTGTCCCCCCATCCTGACCTCCCACTGACCACCGGAACAGCCCTCTCCTCTTGTCTGCGCCACCCCACAGAGCTGTGTTATATACTTAGGGAGCAGGAGCTGTCAGTGAATGAGCATGTGCTTGTACAAGGTTGTCAGGGATGGGGAGGGGGGTTTCACTAGACACCAGGGACTGGGAGGGAAAATTATTTAAATAACTTTTTACATTGAGCCTGGCGATCGTGGGTGGGGGGGCCGTTTGACACCAGGGATATTTTTTAATTGGGGCCGGTGATTGATGGGTGGGGGGCCACCTGGACACCACCAATGATTTTTTATACTTGGGGCCAGCTATCAGGGGTGGGGGGTCACTAAACACCAGGGATTTTATTTAATATGGTTCTTGCAATTGGTGGTTGAGGAGGACCACTAGACACCAGTGATTTGATTTTATATGGGGCTGGTAATCAGCAGGTGGGGAGCACTAGACACCAGGGATTTACATTTTTTTACATGGTGATAGGTGGGGGCAGTGGACAGTGTTCAATGGGGACCGGGGAGCCACTAGACACCAGAGATATTTTTACCTGGGGCTGGCAATTGGCAGGTAGGGGACCACTAGACACCACCAATTATTTTTTTTACTTGGGGCCAATGATCAGGGGGGTGGGTGGACCACTGGACACCAGGGATTTTATTTTATACAGGTTCAGCAATCGGAGGGTAGAGAAGGCAACTAGACACCAGGGATTTAAATTTTTTTTACATGGTGATCAGCTGGGGGCAGTGGGCTGTGATCAGCGGGGCCGGGGAAGGATTTATGTATGAAGCTGCAGGGAAAAAAAGCCACAGAACTGACCACTGACAGTGATCAGTTCGGCAGAATCCCCCCCTCTCCCAGTTTAATACATCAACTCACTGACAGTAAATTTATTCTGCTGTTTTAAGGTGGAATTTCTGAGAAAGGTGCCAAAATAATTTCTGAATAGTCTGACTTTTGCAAAAATGCCACCGGCAGAATTTTTTTTGCACACCTCTGCTGTCTACAGTATGAAAGAGCAGAGCTGGTCTGTTCCTCTCTGCAACAGTTTCCCCAGACAGGAGCACTGCCTTCTTATGGTTGATTGCCCTTTGAAATTCACCTGTAGTGAATTCTCAAAGCCAGTTTGTCCTCCTCAGATCGAGACCTCCGCCAACAGTGCTTCAACCTCTGACTCCTGGTCTTCATCTCCTTGAGAGCCCCATCAAACAATGGGGGTCTCAAGTGAGAAGAACTGGTTGTATACAGATCGGTGCAACTGAGTCGAGCACACAGTAGTGAAGAAACCCCCAAAAAGGAAAGAAGGAAAGCCAGCAACAGAGCTGATGCAGGAGAAATGGAGGGAGCCAGGAGGAGAGAGGTATGAGGGGGATCGCCAACTGAATCTGGGAGAAGTGGCGAGCAGCTGAGACAGCTGGGGTGAAGAGGAGGGGAGAGGAGAGAAAAAAACACTGGGTAAGCTTGAGCCGGGGTGGATGAAGTACCACAGCAGAAAGGAGGAGTGCAGAGGGAAATAGGAGAACAAAGGCAATGAGAAGGGCAAGAGCCCTGAAAGAGGGGAAGGGAGATGGGAAGGGGAAGAGAAAGGAGGAAGCAGGGAAAGGAGAAAAGCAGCACAGCCACAATGGTTAGCAGTGAAGAAGACTATAGCCTATCTACTATACACAGCACTGGACACACTCAAATTCCTAAACTTCTCCCATGAGAAATGGTGGTCAATGAATTGGATAGCTCCCAAATAATCAGCCACAGCAAAGTGAATGGCTTGCCCCCAAACCCAAGCTTAAAAACTGGAAAACCCTCATAAAGGCCAACACCACATTAAAGAGAACCAAACTGAGTCTCATGGAGGTAAGGTTCCACTGCCTCCCACATCCAGTACAATAGAGTTCCTTTTCAGATCTTATTAGTCCAACACAACAGGAAAAAAACTGTACAGAAATCATCTTCAGTACTTGTTGAATTCACCGCTTTAGGAATGGAGTAATATTGGCATGTCTTCACCCAAAGTAAACCACAGCACCATATCAATGATTAACTAAAAGTATTACAGAAAAAAAAATGGAAAAGAATATTGGTCTCCTCATTTCATACCAAAGTTCGGGATTTCAGGAGGTCCCCCAGCTTTGTGTATCTTAATCTTCGACTCCTTTGAAACTTGATCATCATTCACCAAATACTTGGTGTGGCCCTGTCTGATTACAACATCCATGGGTGGGAAAAGAATCGTTTCACTACTCACCCTACTAAATGTTCTTTTTAGGATATTTTCTGTACTAATAGTCACAAGATTATTATCTTCAATTAACAACATAGATTTTATCTCAACCTTCCAAACTGTAATGTCTTTTGTCTTAAAAGACAAATAGGAACAAAAGATCCAATTATATAACCACAGCATCTTCCTATTTACTACCCATGCATCAGAGCTCGCTTCCTCTGTCACCAGCTACTGGTTGCTTAACAAATTACATAGTAACCTGGATATGCCCATACTAAATATCAGTTTGTCCTATTTAAAACTATTGCATACAGGTCATTGCCAGAAGTCAAGCTGGAAGAACAGGGGTTCCCTTGAGCTCCCTAGATATACACCTTTAAGCAAAGTTTTTTTAATGGTATTTACTGTTCCTTGGTGTCTTCATATGCTGTTCTGGGGATCCTTTCATCTACTTTTTTAAAAACAGGTAAACCTAACAAATTTTGGCATCATATTACTTCTTCAAAGAGAGTAATGCAACATCAGAGGCCCCAGGGAAATGTTCTATAGACCTAGAGAAAGCTATATGGAAGGCCTCAACAGACTTCTCAAAAAAGTTAGGGGCAGACAGTGTCCAGTTTCAACACCTTGGCTGCACTGTTGCAGTTATGGACAAAAAACAGGATTGTCAAAGTGGAGGCGGCATGTAATTAACAAGAGACACTGTGGTAGAAGCTTCATTGGTAGCAGGGAGAGCATCAAACAAAGTGACTTGTTGGTTGAGAAAAACGTACATCTTCTTATGTCTGAAAGGACACAGGCCAGCAGCATGTGAGCAGAAATGGATATATATTATGCAAGCTTCATCTCCACAAGGACTCAATGATTGCTTGGACATTACTGTATTCCTATGATGCATTTTATGAGAATATTCAAATTATGTGCATTATTCTTAGTTTTCTTTCTTTTATTGTTTCTTCCCTTTTTTCTCCTTCCCACCTTCCCTCCCCTTTTCCTTATTCTGATCCTCCTCACCCTTTCCACTTTTTCCTTAAATATACTGTCACTTGCCCACTTCTTTCCCCATCCCATTCCTAATTTGTTTCCTCCCTTGATCCATTAGCAATTTATGCTATGTCACTTACAAATCTGTTGAGTTGCAGAATTGTTTTATATAAATCCCCCCTTCTTTTCTCTCCATTTTGTTTGTTGAATTTATTATATACATTGGGCTGGATATTCAAAAGGGATGCGGCATGCGCAGAAGGGTTGCACCTGCGCAAGTCCAAAATGCGCCATTCTGCGATATTCAGCAGGAGGCAGTTGCGCTCCCCAAGTCATGCTGAGTAACAGCGCAATGCTAATGAAGGCATGCTCAACCGGAGGGGGAGGAACCATGCATAAACTGCACAGCCCAATATTCAGCTGGCTGTGCAGAGTTGTGCAGGCACAACCCCCTACCTGCACCTGCATAACTTTGAGCCAAAAAAAAAAAAAGGATCAAGTCGAGGGCCACCCACAGGTGAGCTGTCACATTGCAGGGTGCAACACAGCAGCTGCCACCCATGGGTGTCCCTCCACTTGTTCCCTGTGCCCCCCTGCAGCCCGATCATGGGCAGATCTCAATCCCCCCTGACTGGCTCAATCGCAGGCATAACAGTATTAACCCACCCCCCGACTGGCCCGATCATTCATTCACATATCTGGACTGCCTTGTACAGTATGGGCTGCACGCCCATTGGCTCTTGCTCTGAACCAATGGGCATGCAGCCCTATCAAGCTGTCCAGTCGGCGGGCAGCGGGCTGGCGGGCGGTAGGCTGCTGCCACCCATCGCTGATGGGGGAGCAGGATGCAGGCTCCATGGGTGGTGTAGGGGCCACCAGATCACCAGCGAAATTGGACTTGGGGGTGGGTTTGACCTTATGCCCGTGATCAGGCTTCGTGGTCCACTGGACCACCAGGGATATTGGTCTTTGGGGTTTGATCTTATGCCCTCGATCGGGCCAGTGGGGAGTCATTACTGTTATGCCCGTGATTGGGCCAGTTGGGGGGGTTCATTACTGTTATGCCCATGATCGGGCCAGTCCGGGGGGGATTTACTTCATGCCCGCGATCAGGCTGCAGGGGGCATTGGTTCCCGATGGCTGCTGCCTGGCAGGGCGCCAGGCGCAAGTTGTCGGGGATCGGTGCACCTGCATGCTAATGGCATGCAAATGGAGCCATAAGTAGATGCATAAATTATGGCCCCATTTGCATGTCACCTTTTGAATATCGGAAATTTGCACATGGCGCAATGGAACTTGCGCCACCGCATCTGAATGCTCCACTCTGACCACTTGCGGTGGCGCAAGTTCCACTGCGCCATGCCCAGTGGCTGTGGCCGGGAGGCAATATTCAAAGCAGTTGCTCAGTAGTGCATCTCCATTGAATATCGCCCCGGCCACACCCCTGTGCAACTTTTTTGAGCAGCGCAAGGGCTTGTGCCACAGAATGGTGCAGTTTGAATATCCAGCCCATTGTATTAATTCATTAGCTAGTATTGCTTCAAATAATTATTGAATGTCTACTTAGCATTTGTAATCAATTATTGAATTGAGTAATGGGTTTACAAAACCAGGTATATGGATTCCTTCTGTATTTGCGTTATTTTTTATTTATATGGTGTTTTCACTAGGGGTTCACATTTTTTATTTATGTAATGAACTAAAATAGTGCCTGTACAGATATATGTCTGGTACATGTAAATAATCTGTGTGTATTTACTATAGTTTATCTTTGCACATGTTACCCTAAATTTTTTCATTAAAGGATCACTCAGGTAGCACCTTGGTCACTCCCCCTGATGAAGAGTCACACCTTGAACTCGAAGCGCTGGGGTTAACAGCCACGGTCTCCTTGTTTGTTGAACTTTCAGCTTGCATTTGGTTTCATTTATTTACAGTTTTTGCCTTTGGAATTCCCTTGAGTGCTGCTGGCCTGTGTTCTTTTTGTCGAGTTTGGATTGTGGCAAGCACCCACTCCAGTCCCTGAGATGCACCATGCACTGTGTTTTCATCTTTGTATGTGTAGAGGCATAGAAACAAAGATAGAATGTGTTTGCAATAAAAAAAAACTGGTAGGCCTACCTAGCCTGTCCTATTTTTCCTGCCTAACACTACACCTTGGACACTTCATAATGGATATGTATGCTTAACCCACTGGGAAACTTACAACAACAACCACAGTTTATTTAGCTGGGAAGGACTGTACCTCCACAGAAGAGGGAGTCTAGCTCTAGGGAAAAAATAGAATCCTTTATTAAAACAAGCATTTGTCAATGTTGAGTGTTTGCTTGCTTGCATTAGCATTGGAAGTGCAGGCGTTAGACAAATACAGAATAGGAATGGCAGTGAAGTATTGTTGGATGTCCCTTTATTTGGGAATGACATGCTCCTGGTAACCTTGAAGTTAGTGTGTTGCACTGGAACTCACTAGTATTGGTTACATTGCAGAATGTAGTTCGACCAATCACTAGGCATGTTGTATGGATAAATTGTAATTATTTTGTTATTATTTATTTATTTTCAACCAGAGAGCCCCTCCCCCAAGGGACTACTTCAGTCATTGAATTAAAAATGTTAGGAAGCACAATACTGATGAGTTGCTAACTAGGGGTGTAGAATAATAAAGAACCCCTTGTGTTGCTCAGATAAGTTGTATTATTATTAATAAACAGAACTAGAGCCGGCCCAGTGGCGCTGAGGGTTGAGGTGCTAAACGCCACACCTCGCGCCACGCCGGGGACCAGGTTTGGGAATGAGTCGAGAGTCGCTGAGGGTCGGCGGGGGAATCAAGCGCCCGGAGGACTCTCTCTTCCAGGGGAGGAGGTGCTGCTCGCTTCCCGAGCGTCCTCTGGTGGTAGCCAGGGGTGCGTCATTGAGCGACATGGTGAGACACCAGGGGTGGGCGAAGTCATGGCATTAGGTTGCCTCGCTAGCCGTGCTCCGGAGGGATGGGAAGGGAAAAAGCAAAGAACCCTCCACCTGGGGATAGATGAAGGCACTGCGGCCTTCACCGCCCACACTCCCAAATCCGGGACATCTCCCTTCTCCATTCCTGTGGCGCCGGGCACCTTACCCTTCAAAGATAGAGCATCCCGCATGGATGGGGTGGCCCTACCTCCGGAGGGTTCAGACACGGAGATGGTGCTCGGTGGCATGGAGAGAGGGGAATGGTCAAGGCGGGAGGTAGAGAGGCGGGTAGCCCCGCGGACGCTGGAAGGAGTTCTCCAGAGTTGGAGACCAAAAATAAATAAACAGAACTAGGGAACCATGTATTTAGGAGCAGTGTAATAGTTACACACATTATTCCAATAAGAAAGACTCTCCTTCCCGAGCGAGTTCACTTGCAAAGTAGCGGAAAAATCATTATTTTAGTGAGCTCCAGATGCTTGAGGAAAGAAACGCACCAGGACCTAGCCTTTGCCTCTCCCATCAGTGTGTCTACCTTAGCACTCAAAACTGTATTTATAGAACCGGTAGACCGCTGTGGGAGGTTTCTTACCTCTGTTTTTTTATATACTTTATTAGGAGCCCGATAGAAAAAGACATTGTTGTTGGGAACATTTTAATAAAATGAAAACGTCTAAGTCATATAAAATAAATTAAAACTTTCCCTTCTGTTTACTTTTTATTATGTTTATACTTTGAACTATCTCTCGGAGCTCACACTGCAGCCCATCTTCTGAAATGAAATATATCAGACAGGGCCAGCAGCTGCTGCTCTGTGAGACCCGCAACCCATTCTTTTACTTGTAACCTACAATAAAAGTGATGGCAGCTTGAGGAAGAACTTTCTCTTTTTCATTTATACTGCTTTGTGTTGCACATTTGCAGATGAGACTTGTTCTTTATCTATGTATGTTTACCTGGTAAAACAAATTCAATAAATGAATTAATATATCAATTATTAAAAAGGTTAACATAGTCCATTCATTCATCCATTACACTGTCTTGTTAATGATCAGCTTTACAGTTCTGAGTTCTGATCTTCTTGAATGACTGGAGTAATGATAATCAATATGACTCGAGGAGAAAGTACTAAACGGCTGTTCACATGTTAACATGATCCTTCCTGGTACAGGCTATAAAAAGTAAGACAAGACAATGTGTGATATATAGTTTTTTGTTTGTTTGTTTAAGATGTTCTTATTTTTGTTAGCCCACAACCTTGCTCAAAAGTTGAAAATAAAATGCATTTAAAATATAAGAAACTGCCACTTGACATTAAGTGCGTGTGTGCTGATGTAGCGGATCGCAATGAGTAGTAAATAGAGATGCAACAGAGTATAACGGGGGTAGCAAAGCTTGTGGAATTGCTCTGTGATACCTTGGGACACACACACACATGTTGTTTCAAATAAAATCAGTGACATGAAGACCAATGTCCTGTATTCCTCTTATTCCTTGACAGGAACCACTTGGGTTTGATGAGGCATTGGTTCAGACAATTCATGTTGTGGTAGAGCCCACAGGCATTACACAGATAGCACCATCTCTTCTGTGTGTGGGAGGTGGGGGGGCGGCTGTGGTACCACATTTGATACACTCTCTGCCTTCCAAACAGAAAAAAAGACATGTTTATTACCCAGCATTATAGCCCTTGTCAAGATGCATTTCTCATAATGGTGTGTGTGTGTGTGTGTGTGTGTGTGTGTGTGTGTGTGTGTGTGTGTGTGTGTGTGTGTGTGTGTGTGTGTGTGTGTGTGTTACTTTCTAGGATCTCAGTGACTGAAAGTGCAACTCATGATCGAGGTTGCAGTAAATGACTCGGTAATTAACTTCAACAGGGATATGAACATATGCCTGTGAAAGTGCAAACCCCTCCCACCTCTTAACCTCACATATTTACATATCTGGATGTGCTCTTAATTATGCTAAGAAGCTTCTTGATTAGCTAAATGAAGATGGTGAACGAAACATGATAAGCCATACATTAGTGATGTTAGCATGCAGCAAGGTGAACATTGATTTGCCTGTACTACTACCCAGATTATGGTGTCTCGTCATGTTGATTAAAAGGTGATTTGTAATGAGTAGAGGTCTGGCCCGGGTGGTGCCTTGCTTTGCCCTTTGTCATGGGCCAGAAGTTTGAGGGAGTCCTTGTGTTGTGAGCCTTGTTTTTGTTTCTCTTACTATTACAACACTCAACGCAGTCACAAACCTTTCAGTCAAAGGCTTTGGGTCATAGTTGAAAAACAAGCATCTATATCCAACAACTTCTAAAACTTTCCGAAGCATAATCATTCTTAAAGAGTTCTTAAAGACTAGGGCATGCATTATGGTAGATGTTAATGTACATGAGGATTTAAGTGTAATGGTCCCTTATGCTTTTTTTGTTATTATTTGTTATAAGCCCTTGGTTGCCATGTTCATGTAATTAAATGCACTGGGAAATATTTATTTAAGAAATGTATTCAAATAGTTACTCGGCTTGTACTGCTGTCATTTTAGTACACAGCACAGCAAAAATGGACTTTTAATAAAGTCAGTACTGTAGCATCACTGTTGAAATTCAGTACTTATTGCTTTTTTAATTTTTTTTGTCAGTAATGGAACCTCTGCATATTTAAGGTCTGTAGTGAGTAGGCTGGAAAATGTGATAAAACAATGGTAGAACAAGATATAGTTTGCAGAAGTGACGCAGATACAGGCATGAGCGTCTATATATCATGAAAACAAAACAAGTGGAGATGAAAAATATAATAAGTGGTATCTTTCTCTTAACTTAAAAGATATACATCACTAGTTAATGATATTGCAATCAAGGGATATAACTAGCTTAGGAGTTTACAAATGTAGGAGAGAGATGTGAGAGAGCTGCGTGACAACTGATTTACCAACTGCAATGTTGTCTCACTCTCTTTCCCTCAGACTGGGCAGGCATGATGTAAGGGTGACGCTAAGTGAAATTATTAAAAAGCACCCCCAATACCTATGAGAAAACAATAGAGTTGTTCATATTTTAACATAATTAGGTTTATATTTCAATATTTTTCATTACGTCTTTCTTTATTACAAGGAAAATATTTCTAAAAGCAGAATTCTTGGCCCTTGAACTTCATCTGCTCTTGCTACTTTTTTATGCAATATCATGATAGATTGATGTAGAAATGCTGACAGGTTGTATAAGCATGTTTTTTTTTTCCCCCCGAAAGTGAGAGATCGAGTAAGACAGACGGCATTTTGGTTTAAACTGGTTACAGAACTCTCTCTTATCAGACTCTGTGAGTCAGGTAGGGATCTCCTGAATTGTTCATAATGTTTTCTTTAGTCATGACAACAATCTTCTTGTTTAGAGAGAGAATACAGTTATTTTGCCAGCTTAAACAGAAACGCTCTCTCTCTCTCTCTTCTCTCTCACTCTCACTTTTGTAAGAAAAAAAAGAAAATAAATTAGCGTGCATGTGTGGTACTGGACAAGGGGTGAAGGGGCAGTGAGGAGTTGCAATAATCGAGATACTGGGGAATTGAGCACCCCAGTGTCACAGTTATGTTTCTGGGGGGGAGGGGTGCTGAGAGGGAAGGGTAGTGCAGGAAAGGCCTCGCCAAGGCGAACACTGATTCTCCTGTGCTACTACAGAGATTAGGGTGTCTTGTCATACTGTTCACATATCAAAAGGTGATTTGTAATTAGGAGAGTTCTGGCCAGGATGGTGCCTTGCTTTGCCCTTTGTCATGGGCCAGTCGTTTGAATGAGTCCTTGTTTCAAAGGCTTGTGTTTTATTTTGCATTTGTTTTTTTGGTTTTTTCCCACCACAACACTCAACAGTCAGGAATTCAGAAGTCAGAATAAAGTATGAAGCCTGCTATAGTATAATTTATACCCTGAAAGCTCTTTGTTTCAGCTACTGTACATAGCATAGATAAGGTAACAGATTTGATTTATTGGTGACAGCCGGTGCCAGTGACAGAGGGACTTCAAAGGCAAGCAGGAATCTAAAATGTAATTTGAAAATAGTGCGGGAAATAGCACCCGGTTGTGATTTTGAACATGTGTTTAAGTGTATATCTGGGCAAAGAATGGTGGTGGTGGGGGAGTGAACGTGTAGAACAGTTACAAATGAATGGGTCTTGATTGTCTGGTTGGTTTTGGGGGGGGCGATCTGCTGTAAAATACAGTGCTGTACATGTTCTGTCTTTTTAAAGGTGATAAGAAATGGCGTTGTTTTCATTTAATAAATGTTCATTCTCAAAACATGTGTTGTGTGTGTTTTTATCTGCCTCTTACAAGCATTTATAAAAAGTCAGTTTTGACTTAGCGCTGTCAGTGTTTCGGCTCCACAGTTCAGATCACCGTAAAACTTGGCTGGAGCTGGGTGTTGTAGTTAAATGGTTGGGTGAAGTCATTAACTCACACACAGATCGAGTGAAGAGCCGTCTCTAAGCAACTGCCACTGAAACAGGGAAAGCATCATTACAGAACTTCAAAGAGCGAGTGTACAGTTGTATGTTGGTATTTATTGGTTTAGTTATACTGATTTCAGGTTAGGTGGTAGTTGGCACTGTGGCAGTGTTGCTAGTGTACTGAATCCAAACCGCAGCTTGTCTTTTTTGTAAGATTACTGTTCACTGTACTTACTAGCTGTGAACTCAGTTAGGAACCTAACCACATATCAGATTAGCATTTGTACTGGCAAGTACAGATAGAAGGCACATTATTTTATTTTACAGCAAGTGCAGATTCTATAGGCAGTTCACAATCACTTTACATATCAGATTAGCATTCTCGTGAGATAAAAAATATGTGTTTTATTTACTGCATGATCTTAAACAGCATATAGAAACTACAAGTGCCCAAATGTTAAAATGATATATCTTTCATCGTAAGTAGCCATGTCAAATGCTAATCTGACATGCTGCCGTGTTCCCAACTGAGCTGACTGCTCGTAACTACACTGAATCAGGACCCCCCAAAATCATTTTAATTTCCGAATGAATGTGGATTGCCTATAGAGTCTTCATCTGCCCAAAGGGTAAAATAATGCTTCCTTCATCAGTAGTAACCAATACAAATGTTAATCTGTTACGTGTCTTGGTTCCCATCTGACCTAACTGCTAGTAACTACAATGAACAGTGACCATACAGAACTATACAGCTCTGCCCACATCTGTCTGATGTTATGTTGTGACTCTCAGACCAGCACTCAGGCACCCTGCCTGTCTACCCTCCCCACCGTATCCTCTCGGAGACTGGAGCAAACATAACCAGATACCACCTCCACCAGACCTCTCAGTTGTTTAAATAGTAAGGACCTTAACAAAATGCAACTTTTGTTTTGCTACTAAAAGCAAGGGCTGTAAGCATCCCGGTGAGTTACTCATCCCAGCAGGAAATTTGTGCGGTTTCCATTCCGTTATTAGCAAATACATTATGGGATGATCATAAATGTTAATGAAACACAGGCACTGAGTGGCAGAACTGGGTACCATTGCTGTTGGGGAGGTGGGTATGGTACTCGGAAGCAAGTACAGTACAATGCACTGCTGTCTCCTGTATTAAAGAAAAAAAATGCAATTTTCCATGCTTGCAAAGGATACTTTTGACACACCTCTTCGCAGCTTGCCAGTCATAATTTCTCACCAAAAAAAAAAAAATTCAGCTCCAATAGCAATCCCCGATCATGTCTACGTGTCCAGATCAGATTGCAATAAAAATGATCATTTATGTTTTTGGCAAAAGATACACTAGCATTCAAAACTGGAGAAAGGAAAAAGAATGTATTCCGTGTGCAGTCCTGTCATGATTTTTTGAGGGCACGAAAGGGCAATGGAATTTATTTCTCCTAAGCAAAGAATGCACTTGCTGGCATGAACAAAGAAGTACATGCAGAATTAATGTGACCAGTTACGGGGGGTCATTGTATTGTGGGGATCACCAGTTTGGGGGAGCAGGTTCAGTAAAGGAAACAGTGGGATAGGAGGGAATAGATCAGAGTAAACTCATCGTGAGGTGTAATTTTATACAAGATACACGCTGTCCTTTGTTTTAACTAGCATGCTTGCTTGGACAGAGTCAGTAGGAGTTCAGGCAGGATTACTGCATTTAACTAATTAATATGCCAGATCCATGATCTTAAATTACTTGACTCAGCTACTGTAGGTCAACTGTCTGGCACTAGGATAACACAGTCACTTCATTTATGCCTACAGTTCAGCTGTACATCAGTCCAGCAAGTAAAGGTTTTATATCCAAGAGTTTTTTTTCAATTGTTTAATCAGGAGTGGCACACTAAGCTGAAAGCTTGTTTCCAGGTGTGACCTGGGAGCACAGGGAAGTTAAGTGACTTGCTCAGGGTCACACAGTATGCAAGTGGGGGCTGTGGGATTCAAACCCAGGTCTCCAGATCACAGCCTTAAACCACTGTACTATACTGCCTCCCTAAGTTAGTTTACTGAAGTCAGAAACACGTCCTTATCTAAATAAAATATGACCGGTTTTGTTTACTTTGGCAAAACATGCAATATACTGTTGGTAGTACAGTTGTCCTCCAAAACGGAACTTTGGAAAACATGGAAGAATTGTGGCCTTTTAAAACAAACGTAATCAACGTATTCACCCCAACCGGCAAAGGAATTATTTTCCAGATTTGAATTTCTGATGGTGAGCACTGGTTAGGTGTTGTGCCTTTGCATCTGCATCGCTTCAGTGCACAGCACAATCTTAATCTGTCTGTGCATTTGCATCTCTTTAAGGCCCAATCTCCATCTCTAACTTAAGTCACAGTTGTTTCTTTGACTTCCCTTCAGAGTACTGGACAGGTGTGGTGCCTAATTCTGCATGAACACTGTATTCATTAATATACATTTTTAAGTCAGGACCATCATCATGAGTCACTCATGATACAAATCACGTTCTTCATCATCGCGGTCACAAATGCAGTCACAAATCATGATTTATGATCATGTTACGAATCACAACATTAATCTTTTTTTTAATAGTTACATGGATGTATTGTAAGCCTGTTTTGCAGGATCTCTCCATGCTTCACCACCCCACCATTGTACTCATTAATGAGTGTTTTTTTTAAGTCAGGGATTTGGACAGTGTCTGCAGTACATAAACAGACTAGAAAGAAGACTGTCTGCATACATGCAGTTTAGCACAGTATACTCGCACTGCTCAGAATACAAAGTGTCACGCATATGGAAGACAACAGAAAAGGGCATAATTACATACAAGGGTCAGGGATGGTGGAGGAATACATTTTATAACACAGCAAGGAAGGTGTTGGGGGGGCATATGATGTCAGAAAAAAAAACTAATGTGGGATCTCGTGGTGATCCAGCAGCAGTTCCAGCATGGACATCATTTGCAACTGATGTCCCTCTATGTGATCCAGCCACTGCTCCACAGCACTCACCCTCTCATTGTTCTCCTCAACAGCACTCCAGAGAACTGCCAAGTCAGCCTGTGTTACACACAGTTCTCTGGGGTCCACATATTCTACAGGCTGACCAGCTGATGATGGCGGTGGTGGTGGTGGGGTGCTGGTGGAGCAGCAGGTGCTGCTGTGGCCCTCGTCTTCTTAGGGATACCGCCATGCACAGCTGCACCCTCTGCTACAGAATAGCCAGCAGGTGCAGGCATGGTCCGTTCTGTGGCAGCCTGCCACTCCAGCTGGTGGTGATTGAGCATATGGGTGTTCTGGCCCCAGTCCACAGATGAGTCTCCCAGGGGTCATGGTGCACCTCCACCTCACATAGGCGACACTTGACCATACTGCTGTCTCCCCCAATACAGTCAAAAAACTGCCAAACAATGGAGGTGCGGGGAGGACCAGGCACATTGGGGGAGTGCCAGATGAACTGGCAGCCGACTGGTCGGGGTGTTGAAGAGGGATGGGATCCACACCTGGGCCCGGGGGAACAGGCACATCCTGCTCCAGAGGACCTGGTGCTGGACTTGGTGGTGGTGGTGGTGGTACAACTGCCTCAGAGTCAGGACAGGAGGCGGTGCTGGTCCTGCTTCCGGGGGGTTGGGGACAAACAACTAACTACTAATAAAGGAAAGAAAAATAAAATTTACAGAAAGAACAAATTAAGTAAAAAAGAGTACAGAAAAGACAAAAAAATGTAGCTTTTAAAAAAGTTGTTGGGTCTAAATCAAAGTTTAAATCTCCTCTTCGCTTTGATCTCAAAGTGTCAGCCGTCACAAAACACACTCCTCTCTCTCCATCTGCACAGGAGAAAGTAAAAGTGTCTACTTGTATGACTCACTTCCTTCCTGCCTAGCTAAAGAGCATGTGACTTACAGTACTGTAAGCCATGTGATGTGTGGCAGGGGCTGACAAATCTGAAACACCAAGTGTATCACTTAGAATCACAATGAGGAACACGAAATACATTAAAAACAATGACTTTGCCTTAGTTTGCATTGCCATTCTGCCTTAATGTGAAGTGGTAATGACAAGGCGGAGTGAGCACTTTACATTGCCCACTCTACGTAGTGGAGTGGCACTCAAAGTGCCCAGTTCGTGTTCACTTCGCCGGTGGAATTTAAATTCGCTGCATCTCTACTTTTAATTTTGTGTGCACACTTTCTATCATACCCATGTTTGAGGTGACCAGAATGAGATGATGGATGTAAGCTGTCATTTTTGTAGCCTTCTCTGTTGCTTTGTAACAAAATTGTTTACACTTTTTACGATTCACACAACTGCCACCAGGGGAAGTACTGCCATCATAGCCATTTCATCCTCCTCCCCAGGATACACACTTAGAAGTAAGTGTTGATCTGTGTTTTGGATCATAAGAGGTGGGGATAGTAATGCATTTAAAATATTGACAGCTATATTGCTGTGTGCTTTGGACTGTAAGAGGTGGCCATAGTAATACATTAAACATACTGAAGATTACATCAGAATGATTAGGTTATCATGCCTGCTGTGTGCCTGACTATGGCATTGGTGTGCAATGTGAATGTGATGCCCCTCACTACATGCCACGCATCCTCATGCCATAGTACAGCAAGAGGCAGAGACTTTCACACATTTTCTTTCATATGCTGTAGTGCTGGCCCCAGTTTTGTAAATCGTTGGGTGTGTTCATGTTGAGCATGCCATGGGCAACTTCCAGAGGCAGATGCCAGCTAGAAAGGCTGGGTGGCACGAACTCAGCCAAAGAGGACCACTATTGAGGAAGCATAAGTAAACATCAGAAATGTATCTTCACAATCTGTAGAATGTAAGAAGCTGCCAGCTTTAGGACCTTGAACAATGGACTTCGCGTTCCTCATTATGCAGAGTTTAAAAGGTCTCAGGCTTCATAGATTAAAGAACTCCCAGAACCAGGGAAGAGGACATAGGTCTGCTGCTGCCACTGCATTCGGTTCCTGAATGCAGTCCTAAAACCCTCATGGCAAGTCCACGCAGACTGCTGATATCTGCATACACCTCTGTCAAAAAGAATGCCCCTAATTACATATAGCGGGGGGAAGGGAGGGATAAGTTGTAACGAACAAGAAGGTTGACAAGGGGCAGACATATAGGACCTACATAGGAGGATAAATAGACTCCCGATTACTCTGCCAAAGGAAGAGGATTTCTGTTTCCCACAAGTAATGGTCTCTCTTGAATGACCAGGTGGAATGGTGGTCTGGCAACCCTGCAAGGGGTGAGTTCCTCATGAGGAACTGGCGCTACCTTCGTGCTGCTGGGTTACTGCGTTAGACATTGGAACCTGGCCCTGAACATCTTGCCTCTGCTTTATAGAAATTCCCTCAGTGCAAGTGCAGTAAATCTGCCAACAGTAAAAATTAAACAGAAACTAAACCAGTATGTAGTCAAGCAAATAAAAAGTATGTTGTTAATATATATGTGTTTTCACAGGTTGGAACACAGAGAAGGGGCGTGACAGCCCCAGCATTTTGACCCTTAGGTTTATAAATTATTTTGCGGCAGCAAAACATTTAGATGTTGCAATCTTACTGTTAATTAATAGGTGTTTTTACAGTGTGGAAGATAAAGAAGGGGAGTGGCAGCCCCAGCACTTTGACCCTTAGGTTTATGAATTATTTTTTGCTAGAAGAACATTTAGATGTTGTAATCCTACTCACAACTGAAAGTTTTATTTGGTCTTCTTTACAGGTCTCTGGGAAATCTTTCGTTAGTGTAACCAAACCAAAGAAAACACATACAAACAATCATGGCTGAACAGTTACTCGGGCTGTAAAGATTTAGAATGTTATCATTTTTGTTCTACTGCGAAAACAGGGATCAACATACTAGCAATATTTTAAATGTATTACTATGCCCAGCTCTTACGGGCTAGAACACAGATCAAGCTGTATTTCAAAGTGTGTATTCAGGGGAGGGGATGAAATAACTAGGATAGCAGTCCCTCCCCATTGTGTAATGATAATTAAACTTGGAAGTACTGTTGGGTTGCTTCAAATATAATGTAAAATATAATAATTTCTGTAGCCCCAAAGGCTACAGAAGGATAGCCTCTGGCACCTTGCCACAGAAACAGGCCGGATGGCTGACAGACAGGCCTACAAAACTGAGTGGAATAAGTGCACTTGGGCCATCCGAAAAGCCAAGGCTGACCACTACCAGGCCACGCTAACCTCCTCCTGGGGGTGTGCCCGAACTTTCTGGGATAATGTCAAACAACTAAATGGGAGCGCACACTCCCCTCCCCCATCCCAGATCACCATTGACGGCACAACCGTTACGGACCCAGCAATCATTGCAAACTACCTTAACACATCCTTTACGGACCTTGGCTCTGTCCTCCCCAGTAACTTCTTTGACCTGCCACCCTCCCTACCGGCCCCAGTCCTCCAACACCCTAGCTTCTACCTATGTAAGATAACTGCCCAGGACTCCAGACCCCACCTGATCAGAGCATTAAAGAGCAATAGTCCAGGCAATGACTCCCTGGACTCCAGCATTCTCTGTCTGGTACTGGATCAGGTCCTAGCCCCACTCATCAGCCTTCTCAACAAATCCCTCTGCCTGGGGCAATTCCAAACTGCTTGGAAAACCGCCATTGTTACTCCCATTCACAAAGGTGGTGACAGGTCCTCTGCCGGGAACTACCGTCCTATCTCCATATTCCCCCCCCTCCAAAGCCCTAGAAAAGCTTGTTACCATGCAAATTACTGAACATCTGACCAAACAAAACATCCTCTGCCCTGAACAGCACAGTTTCTGCGCAGGACACAGTACTGGCACTGCACTAGTTGAATTTTCAACTTTCCTCCACTCCTCTCTGAACTCTGGCTCCCTTGCCGGGGCAGTGTTCATTGACCTCTCAAATGCTTTTGACACTGTCTCCCACCCCCTCCTGCTGGATGCCCTCTGCCACACTGGCTTCTCTACTGGACCTCTCACCTGGTGCACCAGCTACCTATCTGCCTGCTCCCATTGTGTCAGAATGAATGGGACACTTTCCAAAACTTGTCCCATCCACTCAGGGGTCCTCAGGGCTCCATCCTGGGACCCCTACTCTTCTCACTTTACCTTAACACCCTGCCCAGTGCATGCAATGGAAAAATTCTGCTATATGTAGATGACGCCATCATTTTTCCTACCCACCGTAACCCTATCTCCCTCCAGAACTCCCTACAACTATCCTATAATGATGCTGAAACCTGGTTTAAAGAGCACAGACTGGTCATCAATCTCAAAAAAACAAAAAAAATGCTCTCTGCCCACCCCCGAAACAAAGCCAGCAACTTCCCGCTCCATATCCTCCCCTGTTCCAAACAACCACTAGAGTAAGTCCACTCGTACAAGTACCTAGGGGTCTCCTATGACTCAGCCCTCATCTACCACACCCACATTGAAGCACTTGCTTCAGCCACTAATGTGTGGCTAGGTATCTTATACCACCATAAAAACTGCCCCCCCCCACTGCCCTCCATCTAGCGGTTACATCCTCTATATTATCCCTTGTTGACTATGGCCTACCAGTATACGGTGCTGCTGACAGGACCGCCCTCAATAAAATTTGCCTCATCCTAAATAAGGCATGCAGGCTAATCACTGGGGCCCCCAGGCTCACGCATTCGTGTCAGCTCTATGAGATGGCAACACTGCTGAATCTAGATGAATGTCTATGATACCAAACCTGCCTGATAACAACAAAAGCCCTTCTCGGGCTATCCCCACCCGGTCTGGCAGCCTCCCTCCACCAAGCCCAACCTTTGGTCTATACATGGACCTCCTGCAAGGCCACTTTTCTGATCCCCAGATCCAGCACCTCCTTTGGACAGAGGTCCTTCTGCTATAGAGCTCCATCCTGGTATAACTCGCTCCCTGCCCACATCTCGGATGTCCTCACGCTCTCCAAATTCAAAACCACACTTCGTAGCCAACTATTCAATACACGTAGCTGCACCTGTCTATAACTGAGGTATTGAGGTATAGCTCTCTGTGCCTTGACAATGCCCACTGGGCGGCATCCTCACCACACCTCTTTTAATTCTCACCCATTGCCGATTGAACTGCTATTATCCCGCTGCTTGCGCCTACCATTATGCAAGAATGTGCCATTGTAACTAAACTGGCTTATCTGTTTAACTGTTGTAATCACATATGCTTGATAACTATGTAACCCATATGCTGTAACCTAAAGTCTGTTATGCATGTGTTCTCAATGTGACAAGGTACCTTTGGAAATGAGCCTCTGGCTCAAAGGTTGTAAACCGTTGTGCAAATAAATAAATGAATTATCAGAAGTGTTTGCAGGGAGATCATTAGTGTACCGTATATTGGTTGCCATGTAATTGGCTGTGGTATAATGTTGTCTTGCCTTGCTAAACTTATGAGAGGTAAGAGGCAACAAGGTAATACTAACAGAGAGGCGGACAGTGGGCCCACTCCTATGAAATTGTTAGTATGATGTCATCCTGTTTGGAGGTGTCATTTTAGGCATGCGAGATATCCTGCTGCAACTGCTACAGAATGAGCTGTAATTGCAGGGCATAATCATTTCTTTTTTCAATATTCATGTTGTAGGACATAGCATCATAGGTGGGACCAAAATTTTTAACATTGCAGGAGATTTAGCTTTTGTATGTGGCCAGAGCCCTGGCCTTGATCTGTTGCTGCTATGACTTAGGCAGCCTGCCGTTTATCTGCCTAAAATAATGGAGAAGGCACAAGTCATCTCTTAACAGACAGTCACCTGTTGCCAGCAACTTTATAGAGGGCAAGATTACTAGCTGTAGGTGTGGCTCCAGGCAGAATGGTGGTCTAGGAATGACGAGCAAGAATTCATTTTTTTTATCCACACAATAGTCTGTCTTGTGGCCCCATGTAGAACGGCACTCTGTCAACCAAGTAAGAGGGCATCTTCTCTTGAGGAACTGGTCGCACCTTCATACTCCTGGGGTAGTCTGTTACAGATTAGGACTGAGAAGGAGGAATTCAATTTTCATTCTGGTGAGCCAGTAACAGGGTATCTCCTCACAAGGTACTGGTGGTACCTTTGTATTCCTGAAGTAGTTTGCTACAGATCAGGACTGCCAAGTAGGAATTTAATTTTTTTCCATATGCAATCATGCCTCATGACGTGCTGGTGATAACTTTATGCTCCTGGGTTACCCTGTTAGACATCAGGACTGAAGAAGAAGAATTACATTTTTTTGTGAATGCAATGGTCTCTGTTGTGGTCAGCCAAAGAAAGGCAGTGGTGACAGGCCTTTAATAAATGGAGCAGAAAATGCCGACCGCTATTGAACTGCATCCCTTTGGACCACCACAAGGCATAAAAACATACTGCCAGAAGAGGAACACTGTGCCACTACAATCGGGACCACTCTGCCATTGCTGCTTCAGCTTCTCTCGACAAACTGCATATGCCAATGTGTCCACATCTATCTCCGTGCACACTGTTCAGGCTGAAAGGAGAGGCCGCTGCTGCTATGACGAGGTGCTCCCCAACTGGTGCAGCTATTTTCTTTCAAGTTGGTGGCACACTTTAAAACTAGTGTCACAGCCAGCGTGCTCCTTTACTGGTGCCAAACACACAAGCCCCAAAATGCAGTGGCGGCATTGGCCACAACACTGCCGCATCTCCACAACCTGCTTCTGCAGCAACATGTTTCTTGTGCATGCGCACAAGCAAACATAAAAAATCTTTAAACTAAACAAGACAGGGGACACGGGCTAGGAAGAACCTCAAATTACCACTTATGAATGGCCAGCCAAAGTTCTTGAGCTATGTAGAATAATTATGGTCAATGCAAAAAGTCTGAACATAACTAAAAAAATCAGAACTTGAGGACCTTATGTTGAGGGACAACCTGGATGTGATCGCTATATCCAAGACATGGTGGGATGATTTCAGCAACTGGAGTACAGAAATAAAATAACAGGATACAAATTATTTTCCAATAACAGAAATAGCAAATGAGGGGGAGAGATCTGCATCTGTATTAATAATAACATTGTTTGCCATCAGTTATTCCCAACCGAGGACATGGCTAATTGTGTAGAAAGTGTTACTATACAAATGCAATTCCAAAACAGGCCTAAGATTGTATTTGGGAACTGTAACAGACCACCAAACTCAAGTACAGAATACAACTCACTAACAAAGGAAATTATGTCAGCTTCTGATTTGGGAGGTACCATAATAGTTGGTGATTTCAACATGCCTGCAATTAACTGGGATAATTTATCAGGAACATCTAATCATGAATGTGACTTTCTGAACACATTAGCTAGCCAGAGTCTCACTAAATGGTTACCATCCCCACTAGAGGGACCAACATACTTGATCTTGTTCTTACAAACATTGAAGACTATCTAACAGATATAGTTATACGCTGTCCTTTAGGAGGTAGTGATGCCTATACAGTTCTGTGCAGCATAACATCATGCAGAACTAAATCATCAGGTATACAACTTATTAGTGATTACAACAAGGCAGACTTCAACAGCATTAGAGACACCATAAAATCTATTGATTGGGAACTCGTGACATCAAACTTCTCTGTAGAGGAAACTTGGACCTTTCTTTAAAATATACTGGAACCTGAGAAAAAATCTGTCCCAAGAAAGAAGAAATATAACAAAAGGTCCCACTTTGGCTCTCCCATGCTATTAAGCATCAAATAATTAAACAAATATTTGTCAATGCTGAATGTTGATTGCGTTGGTGTATTGAGCTCTCTCACTGTCCCTCTGTCACTCGCTCAGTCTGTGTCTCCCCATGCTGCAGGCTGCTGTTTTGTACTGGGCTCCTGCCTGCATTGGTACCTTGTTCTGCCCACTAAGAAATCTGCAGCTGTTCCGACAAAGTTCCATTGAGGTGGCTCACTCCCCCTCACTCACTCACTCATTCTGGTTCTCCTGGCACTGCAGACTGCCCTTTTGTACTGGGCTCCTGCCTCTGTTGGTGATTTTTTCTGCCCACAAAGAAATCTGTAGCAGTCTCGACACAGGTCTGTTGAGCCTGCTGAATCCCCCTCTCTCACGCGCTCATTCAATTTCTGCTGGCACTGAGGCTGCCCTTTTCTATTGGGCCCCTGCCTGCATTGCCACCTTTGTCTACCCACAAAGAAATTTGCAGCAGTTACAATAGAGCTCCATTGAGCTCGCTCACTCCCACTCACTCACTCACTCACTCATTCCATTTCTGCCAGCGCTGCAAGCTGGCCTTTTGTACTGGGCTCCTGCCTGCATTGACGCATTTTCTGCCCACAAAGAAATCCACAGCAGGCACAATACAGCTCTGTTGAGCTTGGTCTCTACTGCGCTGTCACTCACTCATTCTGTTTCTCTTGGTTCTGCAGGCTGCACTTGTGTATGGGGCCCCTGGCTGTGTTGGGACCTTTGTCTGTCCATAAAGAAATCCACAGCTGTCCCGACAGAGCTCTGTTAAAGTCACTCAGTCTTTCTCTGTCACATGCTCATTCTGTTTGTCCTGGCACTGCAAGCGGCCTTTTTGTATGGGGCTCCTGCCTGCATTGGCGCCTTTTTCTGCCCACAAAGAAATCCACAGCAGTCCTGCTAGAGCTCCATTGAGCTCACTCAGTCCCCCTGTCTCACTCACTCATACTGTTTCTCTCACTGCTGCAGGCTGGCCTTTTCTACTGGGCCCCTGCCTGCTTTGATGCCTTTTTCTGCCCACAAACAAATCCGCAGCAATCCCGACAGAGTTTAGTTGAGCTCAGTCACCCCCCCTCACTTGTCTGATCTTAATCTGTCCCAAACACTGATTTCCCACAGTGACTGTGCTATTATCTGGCAGGAGTGCAAAACATATTTTAGCCAGGATGTGAAAAATGACAGCTGTACTGTTCATAAGGAGGTGTGAAAAAGTGCCACTGTTGAAAATGTGGTGTGACAATATTACAAATTTGCGAAGTTACAAGGATGTGTGGAAACAGTTCAATGCACGCTTGTAACACGGTCATGTTATGGAGTTTCATCACCAAATTTTCAAAATAGGGCTTTTAGGACCTCTGCTCATGAACAATGCCACCGTCACTTTCTTAATCTGTCCCAAACACTGATTTCCCACAGTGACCGCGTTATTCTGTACCACAACTGTGAAACCACATTTCAGTCAGGACGTGAAAAATGACAGCTGTACTGCTCATAAGGAGGTGTGAAAAAATGCCACTGTTGAAAATCTGGCATGACAATATTACAAATCTGCGAAGTTACAAGGGTGTGTGGAAAGTGTGCATTGCACACTGGTAACACAGTCATTTGATGAGCTATCATCATCAAATTTTTAACAAAGGCATTTTTGGACCTCTGCTCATGAACAGTGTCACTGTCATTTTCTTACTCTCTCCTGAACACTGATTTCCCATAACGACCATGCTATTCTGCGCTGGAAGTGCAAAAACACATTTCCACCAGGATGTGAACAATGACAGCTGTACTGTTCACAAGGAGGTGTGAAAAAATGCCAATGCTGAAAATCTGGCTTGAAAATATTGCAAATTCACAAAGTTACGAGCGTACGTAGCAACTGCATAGTGCATGCTCGTAAAACAGTCATTTTTTGCTTATTTTCCATCAAATTTGCAAAATAGACTTTTTGAGAGCCCACCTCATGAACACTGGCACTATCATTTTGTTAATCAGTCCCAAAAGGTGATTCCATGCACTGACCACGAAATCACCTTTTGGGGCTGATTAACGCCATGACAGTTCAAGAATTCAAGAGGAGGGGTCCCAAAAACCCCATGTTGAAAATATGGTGAAAAAATTCTCCAAAAATGCATGAGATATGCACTAAAGTTGAAAAAACCCTATTTATTATGTTATACAGCTTACCAGTATTTCCTCAGTTTGCTGTCAGCTTTGAAGAGTGCAGACGTGTTTCTGGTCTACCGAAGATTGTCGCGCTGAGCTCCAGAGGTAAGTATGGGGTGAGTGGGTGTGGGGAGGCAGGGTGCACAGTGGGTGGGTGTGGGTTGCTGGTGGGGGCCAGGGAGACTACGAGGGACTGTTTCCTTTGTTGCAGGTAAAAAAAAAAAGACTTTGCGGGACCATTTTTCTCTTTACAGGGGCATGTGGCACGCTGGGGTGGGCTCCCAGTGTACCACCAATGGCTTCCTTTGGGGGGCAGCAGGTAGCCAATGGGGGATTGGGCACCCCTGTCGCCCTGTCGGTTCAGAAAGGGGGGGATTCATTATGCTGATGGGGATTGGGCATCCCATCGGCAGGAAGAAAAGTGCAGGGTGTGGTGTTACAGAATGCCGACAGTGAGTGGGCTCCCCGATCAGCACCAGAAACACAGGGGCACCAATACCGATGGGGACTGGGGCCCCCATCAGAAAAACAACATGCGTCCTGCTTCATATGACCTGTGATGCAGTCCATGCACCATCTTAGTAGCCCTTCTCTGCACTGTGTCCAACTGGTCAATGTCCTTATTGAGGTGAGGTTTCTAGAACTGAACACAGTACTCCAAGTGTGACCTCACCAAGGACCTGTAGAGAGGCATGATAACCTTTCTCTTTCTACTAGAAATATCTCTACTTTTACTGTGCTGCTTTCTCACATTGTTTTCCTACCTTTAATTTTTCAGTGATGGTTATGTCAAGATCTCACTCCGAAGGGAAATAAAGGGCTGGTAAACAATGACAGACCTATTAGCTTAGCGTCCCTCTGCTGCAAAACAATGGAAAGTCTTATAAAGGACAGAACTGAATCTGAGATCCAGTCTAAGGGGTTAACAGACATCAACAAACATGGATTTACCAATGGATATTCATATACAACAAACTAAGTTACGTTCTACAATAATGTAAGTTCCATTTTAGATAATAACATTCCAGTGGACATCATATTGCTAGACTTTGGCAAGGCATTTGATATTGCACCCCATAATGAACTTACAGCAAAGCTTACAAGCATGGGACTCTACCCAGACCAGGTTGGGTGGACTAACAACTGGTTAATGGACAGAACTCAGAGGGTACATGACAACAGAGATCTCTCTAACTTTGGATTAGTCAGTAGCGGGGTTCCGTAGGGATCAGTCCTCAGACCGACTCTATTTAATCTCTTAATAACATGGTAAACCCAAAGACAAAGTATCAAATTACAGACCAATTTCCTTGATGAATTATGATATCAAGGTACTAGCTAAAATTTTGTCTTCCCAGATCACCAAAGTCTGGGGAAAATTAATCAGCCCCGAACAGATTGGGTTCATTAGTGGCAGAAACCCCTCTGATAACTTTCATAAACTGGCCCACATTTTCTCTGTATCCAGGGAGGTGGACCTACCGATGGCCCTTATCTCCCTGGATGAGGAGAAAGCTTTTGATAGAGTCAGTTCGCCTGTCCTCTTTGAAACTATGGCCCAATTTGGTTTCCCCCTTGAATTCATTTTCTGGCTCAGGTACTTATACTCCAAACCTAGTGCAAAAATTTATTGTAATGGGATCTTTTCCCAGAAATTCCCACTACATTCAGGTACGCGGCAGGGGTGTCCTATGTCACCCCTATTGTTCAACCTATACTTGGACCCCTTGCTTTGTAAACTACAGTTATCTCCATATTTAACTAGTATTTCAATTGGCCCATTAGAACTTAAATTATCAGCCTATGTGGATGACATCCTATTGCATGTTAGTGATCTGGCTAAATCTACCCCAAAAACTTTGGAGATAAATGCCGAGTTTAGTCGGTTCTCCAATTACAAGTTGAATATAAGTAAGACTGACATTATGCCTCTAAATTCCCATGTTCATAAAGTTGATATAGTTGCCCTCAACATGACTTGGACCACCAGACTCAAATACCTTGGAATTATTCTGGCGCCCTCAAGTTTTCTCTTGAGGAAGCTTAACCTAGATAACCTCCTCTTAACCATTCAGCAAGACTTAATTAGATGGTCCCCCCTTTATCTTTCCCTCCAAGGAATAATCAATGTCATTAAAATGAACGTCTTGCCCAGATTATTCTACCCTCTCAATATGCTGAGTATTTACCTCTCCTTAACTTTGTTCCATAAGGTCCAGAGAATGATTACTAAGTTCTTATGTTATAGCAAACCCCCACAGAGATTCTTTGTGCCCCAAAATCCATAGGGGGACTAAAGCTCCCAAATTTTTATCATTAGTACTTGGCAAGTCATATGGCCAAATATATGTGCTGGGCAGCACCCCATCCGAACCATACTCAACCCCAGTATATCCCTCTATGGCTATAAAATTAAAAGGAATATTATTAAAGTCTACAAGATGACACCCTCTAGCCTCTGGTACGTACTCCCTCAAAAACTGCCTGTTGCTATGCGGTTTACATCTATAAACACTTCAGTTAAGGTTCATAATCAACTATGTAAGTCTCTTGGGGTTACACATACTAAAGACATCTCACAGCCATTGTTTGATAATCACAATTTTAAAATAGGTAAGAATCTCCTCCTATTGCATAATCTGACTATACCTTCACACACCAAGGTTAATGATCTAGTATCCCAGGGAAGAGTGAGCTCGGTCCCAGATATATTGGAGAGATTCCAATTATCACTAAAGTACTCCTTTTTTGTTTATCAAGTTAGACATATGCTAACTACATGGTTTGGGCTGAATCCGTGGGAAACTAACCTCGGGAAAACCTTCTCAGAATTCCAAACCCTTGCCTGGCAGCCACATGCTGTCTCCCGCTTAGTCACAGCTTTATACTTAAAATCTTACCCTGATCGGGTGGAACAATCCCAATATCAGATAGAGACCTTTCCCGCTAACTGTCTTAATTGGGAATACTTATGGCGAGGAATCTATATCTATAGTGCTAATGATAAGCTTCGATTAACACAATATTACATATTGCATGCCATGTACTTTACTCCTGCAAAGCTATATAGAATGGGAAAGCTCCCAGAAGACGTATGTTTCAGGTGCAGTCAGATGCAAGGATCCCTGCAACATATTTTCTGGGATTGCCCTATGGTTGCTCCCCTATGGTCCTTAATTAAATCTAAGGTGGATCCCTTATTAGGGATACAAAATCTATTCACCCTGCAAATATGTATACTTGGGGACTATTCAACAGTGGCTGTGAAAGAAAGGAGGTATTATATTAACTTAATATCACTCATGGTGAAACATCTAGTATTAAGGCACTGGAAAGACCGTCATGCTCTCACCTACCAGCAATGGATCAATGATTTGCTATACAACTTAAGGACTGAGAAAACTACTGCCAGTTTTAGAAATGTAATTTCAAGATACAACACAAAGTGGGAGAAATTCCATACTTTATGGTCAATTTCTCCTGCACATTAAACTAGGAGGTGAGGATCCCTTACCCTATTTAGGGTTAGAGCATGACCCCATAACTTTAGAGGCATCACCCGAATAACACTTCTTTTTTGTTAATTTCTTAATTTATGGCTAGTACAACTCTATGGAACTGGTTCTAGGTTGGGGGTGGGTTTTGTGGGAGGGGAGATTTTGGGGGATTTGTTTGGGGAGGGAGGGTGGGGAATGGATTTAGCTGACAGCATCCTCTGAATTGTATATGTACAATCATATAATGTTTTATCCTCTGTAATGTGTAATGTTCTGGGTATATATGTAAAAGTTGAATAAAGTAGGCTTACTTTCAAAAAAAATAATCTCTTAATAACAGACATAAACAGTAACATCACCAATTCACCGTTCAGATTTGCTGATGACATGTTTGGGCCTATGCTCAATGGAGCAGAGTGCCTCCACGCTGCATATGTGAGGCTCATAGACACTCCGCACCCATCGTGCCACCCGTGCAGCATTCACTAAAGGGGGCACACAGCCACTATGCATATGATTCCCCACCTGCACAGATCGCAATGTGCAGGGTGCAGGCGGGGGGCATGCCAGCATTATGCAGCATGCACATAGCTGCGTAGAGCTGTGCACTGGGGTGCTTAAGGGGGCAGCCGGTACTCTAGTGAATCCCTGCCATATGCCCACTATGTGCCCTGCACCCCTGGCCTTTGACATGGGGACACCACACAAGTGGAATGATCAGCCACTCAGGGACACTCACCTCTGCACCCATCTGTGCCCCACACCTCCCCGTGCATGCCACACCCCCACCCCCACACACATTGGGGCACTGACCTCTGGACTGTAGACCCCCCCACAACACACCACCTGCCTGCCTCATGTCCCCTCACCCCGCTGGTGTTGTGGGCAGCATGATCCCATCCTCTGCCCCCCTCACACACACCGTGCCATCGCCCCTGACTCCAGTGCAACCACAACTAGTTTGGAGCATGGCACGGCTGGCAGCACTTGCACATCTCACCTCCATGGCCGTCGGCTGTGCGGACATCCATGGGGGAGCGCTGCCACTGTGCCTCCCCACAGTGCAAGGGATCCACTGTCAGACCCAGGATGGACATCTGATTGGATGCCCACCTGTGTCCACAACTCCACCCCTGGCCACCTTGTAGAATGCTGTGCACTGGGGAGGCATGGCCATGGACAGGTCATGGTCATGGGGAATACCAGCGGTACACACCTGTTAGCAGGTGCGGAGCTCCACAGGTGGGATGTGCACCTTGCATGCATACATCCCATCTGGTGGAGCATAGGCCCCTAAATTAGGGGGAGAAGTAGACACCTTTTCTAAATCTCTAACAATGGTGCATTATCTAAAACTCATAGAATTCTGGGCTAAAACAAACAAGATGAACTTCAATCATGACAAATTTGTAGTGTTACATGTTTGGAAAAATAACCTGTCACATACATACACATTAAACAATAAAATTCTGAAGTCAGTAGATAAGAAACACAACCTAAGTATCATCATTAACCATAAGTTAACGGCTTCAGATCATTGCAAAAAGATTTCCCAGTCAGTCAACAGAATACTGAACTGTGTTAAACGCACCTTTGTAAATAGAAGTGAGACATGTATTATGCCCTTATATAGAACCTACATCTGTCCCCACCTAGACACTGGGTTCCCCTTTTATTTATTTAGTTTAAAATGTTTGGTGACTGGGAAAGGCCCTCTGAGCCAAAGCTCATTTCCAGGTGTAAGTCGGGGGTACAATACAGAGACATACACATACATGGAGCTATTGAGCAGATAGGTGCATATGCAGGGTACAAGATAATACAAGATAGAAAAAATAAACAGAGCAAGCCTTGAATTGATTACATTGGTACCATAAATAAAACAGAAAAAAAGGAGATACAAATGCAGACAAGCATTTAAAGTGCGTTTTTGGCAGCAATTAGTGTGTACAGATCCTCATACAGTAGTCATTGTTACCTAGAAGACTGAAATATGGGAATGGAGGGGGAGGGGAGACATGCAGGGTGGGGTTGAGAGGAGGTGAACAAGTTTTTTAAAAGAGAGGTAGGTGGCAGAGTTTCGATGCTCAGGGGTGAGTTTATTCCATTGGAGAGGTAGGCAGTAGGAAAAAGCACACTGTCCCACCATTGAGTGGGGGTGAGGGATTGAGAAGGAGCGGGAACCCAGGAGCGAAGAGAGTACAAAGGAGGGGATGCGGGGCTAAGGCAGGAGGAGGAGGAGAAGAAGGGAGGAAGGAGCCCAAACCAGAATTTGGTGATGAAGGATAAGTGTACATACCTCCTATGCGAGATGGGAGTGATGGAGAGAGCAGAGCACAGGGAGCAGTGGTGCGTGTGGGCAGGACAGTCTGTGGCAAACCTGCAGAAGGAGTTCAGTATGGTATCCAGTTTAGAGAGGGATGTAGCAGGGGCTGTGATGTGGACAATGTCTGCCTAGTCAAGAGATGGGAGGATGATTTTAGAGACAAGCTCGTGCCATATAGGGAGTGAGAGGAAGTCTTTATTTCGATAGAGGTAACCTAACTTAGGGAGGAGCTTGGAGATTAGAGCATCAATATGTGCAGAGAAATTAAGGTGCTTTTCTAGCCATAGCCCCAGGTATGGCAGGTTTTGGAGCTCATATCTAAAACAAGACATCGAATTAGTAGAAAGGGTACAATGCAGAACCACTAAAATTATACCAAAACTAAAACACCTAAATTATTTGGAAAGACTATGCAATACTGGTTTAGTGAGCCTGGAGGAAAGGAGAAAAAGGGTTGATTTACTGCAACTATATAACATTCTTCAATGCACAGAATTAAAATCACAGTGCAGCTTCCAGTTCAGTACACGTAAAAATAACTTAAGAAGCTATAATAGACAACTACTGGTTCCTAAAGCTAACACACAAATGAGACAGTTATTTCACAGTTAGGGTTGTCATGGCCTGGAATAAACTCCCTTAACATGTAGTTGAAGCTAACAACTTTAATGAGTTCAAGTCCAGGCTGGACAAATATCTCAAATGAGCTACAGATACAGACTTATCTACCCACCAGGGAGTGGGAGACATTCTCGATAGACAGATGCCTAGTTATGTCTATAGTCAACTGAGTAAACTGAGCATTTGGTCACAGGTGCCCCTTCCTCCCCACTTACCTCTATTTATTATATCCATGTGCCTATCACACTCAGATTTAATGCTCCCCACTGTCCTTACTCCTATCACGTCTTCTGGCAGGCAATTCCAGGTGTGCACTACCCTTTCTATGAAGAAGTATTTTCTCACATTCTTCTTAAACTCCTTCCCTGAAGCTTCATAGCATACCTCCGTGTTCTGGTGCTCCTCCTCCTCCTCCTGTGAAAGAGACTCCCCTCCTGCACCTTAGTCATCCCTGTGAAGCACTTATAGGTCTCAGTCATGTCCTTTCTCCTCTCCTCCTGGGAGTACATGTTGAACTCCTGCAGTCTCTCCTCATATGGTGTCTTGTGCAACTCCTACACTATTTTAGTAGCCCTCCTCTACACCGCTTCCTCCTGTTGATATCCTCACAGAGGTATGACAAGTGAGCGACACAGAGGAAACATCACCTCCCTTCTCCTGCTACAGATTCCCTTCCTATGCACCCCAGCATCCAGCTTGCCTTGCCTACAGCCCTGTTGCACTGCCCTGCCAACTTGAGATCATCAGAAATGATCTCCCTCCCCAAGGTCTTTCTCTTGCTTGGTAACTGTAAGAACCCCCCTCGCATCTTATACACAACCCTCAAGTTTCCCCATCCTAGGCACATGACCTTGCACTCCTTTGTCATTTAAACTCCCTAGAGCACTCCACTAGTTTCCCTGGATCCCATTGCATTTTCTCCACTCCCTCCTGGGTGTCCACCCTGTTGCAGATATTTGTGTCATCTGCAAAGAGACACATCTTCCCTTCCAGTTCTTCAGTAATGTCACTTATGAAGAAGACATTGAAGGGTACAGGGTTCACTACCGATCCCCATGGTAATCCACTGGTCATGCTCCTATCCTCCAAATGACTGCTGTTTATCATTGCCCTCTGCCTGCTATCTTTCAACCAGCTAGATACCTATTTCACCACCTTCTCCCATACCCCCAGGCTGCTAAGTTTCTTAATCAGCCTCTTGTGTGGCACAGTGTCAAAAGCCTTACTGAAATCCAGATAGGCCACATCCACTGGCCTTCCTGATCCATGTCTCTAATTTTCTAGTCAAAGAAATCTATGAGATTTGTTTGAAATTACCTCACCCCTGTGAAGCTGTGTTGCCAGTGGTCCTTCGACCAATATTTCTCCAGGTACACCATCTGCCTCTCCTGCAGCAGGAACACCATTAACTTCTTCACCACTGATGTGAGACTGACTGGTCTGAAATTGCTTACCTTCTCCCTACTGCCATTCTCGTGTGGCAGGACATTATCAACCCTCATCCATTCCTCTGGAACCACCCCTGTCATAAATGAGGTGCTAAACAGCATTGCCAGAGGGGTGGCTAGCACCATGCTCAGTTCTGTAAGTACACTTCAGTGGATTCTATCCAGTTCCATCACCTTGTTTTCCTTTAGGGTTTCCAACCCCCGGTGGTCTTTCTCTTCCTTAGATGGACTTGTGTCCACTCTGCCTCCCCCTGGAGCCTGTTACTGCATGTTTGCTTCTCACCCCTTTCTGCTTTGAAGACCCAACAGAAGTATTTGTTTAAAATGTTAGCTTTTTCTTGGTCTTCATATGCACAGTGCCCTCTCCTGGTCTCCTGATCTTCATTATACCACCTCTTTCCTTCCTCCTTTTGCTTGTGTACCTGAAGAAAGTCTTATCCCCCATTCTTGACCTTTTGGGCAATCCTTTCTCAGTTTAAGCCTTTACTAGGACTATGCGAATACCATTTTTTGAATATTCGGCCGATTATTCGGTATTCTGTTCTGAAATATTCATTATTCGTATTTGGGTGGCTGGGGGGGAGTATTTAAAAATAAAAGAGCACCCCCCCGGCCAGCATTAAATAAATGTTTTTAGCCCTGGTGCCTAGTGGTCCCACCTCATCCCCATGGTCAATTGCCGGTCTAAAATAAAGAACCCCCCAACCCGCCCAGACTCTCTATATCCACATCCCTGTCTCCAAATGTATAAAGCTAAAAATAATTCCTTATTTTCCCTGGTGTTGAGTGGACTCCCCACCCAGTCAGGTGAGTCCCCCACCATGACCCAAAGCAGGGCGCGGCACGGCCCTCCACTCACCTCCTGGCCAGCAGCTCGGGCTGAGTTTTCAGTGAATGGCGCGTGCCCATGCAAACACGCTCATTCATTGACTGCCTCAGATTCAGCCACCAACAGCAAGTAGCACTACCAGGGCTGGAGGGAGGGAGAAGCTGCTGTGGTCACTGGCGGGGGTGGGATGGGAAATGGTGTTGTGGACCCCAGGGTCCACAGTGCTATTTCCTCCCATCCCCCCCCCCCGCTGGTGACATCGTGAGTAGCTCCCCCTCCCTCCAGCCCCTGGTAGTGCTAGTTCCAACTTGCTGGTGGCTGAATCTGTCAATGAATGCGGGCATGCTTGTACAAGCACAAGCTATTCATTGAAAACTCAGTCAGGCTGCTGGCTGTGGAGGTGAGAGTGGAGTTGTGCCTGATTGTCATGGGTGGGGAGGGTGAGGTTGGGGTACTACCTGACAGGGTGGGGGTCCACTAAACATTAGGAAATTAGGGAATTATTTTTATTTTATACATTTGGGGACTGGGGATATTGCTGAGGGTCATGGGGATTCTTTATTTTGGACTGGTGATTGGCTGGGGTTGGATCACTAGACACCAGGGTGAAAATATTTATTTATTGCTGGCCAGGAGGGTAGGAAAGACTTTTTTGTCCTTGTGTACGGCTGACTAACGAATACCAACTGAATAGTGGACTATTCGGTATTCGGTTCCGAATATTGGGATAGTCCATTATTCGTGGTATTCGGAAATTAATATTCGGTATTCACACAGCCCCAGCCTTTACTGTCCTTACCATCCTTCCTGCCTCCCTTGGTTTTTCTAGATATACCTCCCTGTTCATCTCCATTTAGGTTTCCTTGCACTTCCTGAAAGCTGTTTGCTTCTCCCTTACTGTCTTAGCCACCTCCTTTGAGAACCACGGTGGCCTTTTTCTCCTCTCACCTTTGCTAATTACCTTTAAACAGCTTACTGTTACCTTAGATATTTCCTCCTTTATTTTATTCCATTGTGCCTCCACCTTCTCAGCTATCCCCCCTTCAAGGTATTTCCTAAGGCAGTTTCCCATTTCTTTAAGATCTGCTCTCCTGAAGTCCAGAACCCACATTCTGGTGTGGCTTTTCACCAGCCCAATCCATATGCCAAAACACACCGTACAATGATCACTTGTATTCAGGGGCTACCCACTGTGATGTCTGCAATGCTGTCCCTGTTCATAAGTACCAGGTCCAGCACTACCCTCTCTCTGGCGGTATTTATCCAACTGTCTGAGAAATGCCCCTTGCAGGGTGTCTAGGATGACCCTGCTCTTAGTTGTAGCTGTGGACAGGATGTTCAAATCCACAACTGGCAGATTTAAATCACCCATAATTTACTACTTCCCCTTTATTTGCCATTTTGATTATTGCCTCCCCCAAAACCCTCCAATTCCACCCCCAGTGTTGGTGGCCTGTACTATATGGATTATGGTGCTCCCAGAAGGCATACAGGATGACAACCTCATTTCTTTCTGTTTTTAATACCTGAGAGGGGATACCTGACCTTCCGTGTGCTACCCCTGAACTCTGTCTGTCATCTTTTCTGCTCACTCCAGCCCCAGGACTGCAGCTGGGCAGGGGACTAGAGGAGCCATTGCAGTGAATTGCCCCACAGTCACGCTATGGATGTGTACACGTTCGAGCAGCCACCCATTCGAACATGCACAAGGTATTTCTGCTTGAGTGTTGTTTCAGCATTGACAGCACTCACCCACCACCAATCTGCAAAAGCCACATCATCAGCCAACCAAAGCACCTCTGCTAGTGTGCTCCAGTCCCAGAGACACCAATGGGCACCAGGGGGCTTGGAGGCATTAGGAGGGGAGACAGAAGGGACACTGGATATTGAAACTTTGGTGTGCTGTGCTTTTAAGAGTAAAGTGACTGCCAGCTGCATCAGACTGCCTGCATAGAGTGGGAGTAGAGTACAGAGCTTCCGACAGAGTGCACAAAGCTCAGACACACTCCACACCACCACAAGACAGTTAGGCACAGGTGTGCCTATCAGACAGGGAACCGTTTAAATGGAAAAAACTTAGTGGTTGCCTCAAAATAAAAGAAAGCACAATGTGAGCAGAAATGCAGCCACCATTTTGCTGACCCTTGACCTTGCTGGCAGTCAGTCAGAGGTCATGGATCTCGGCAGCTACTGTCACAGAGGGTTGTGGGGAATAAGGCGATAGGACTCTCCCAAATGGAATGGCAGGCTTTGGGAAGCCAATGAGAGATCAGAACAGGGCAAAAAGACTGATGGACAGCCCTCTCTGTCCAACGAGACCCTGAATGGAAGTAAAGAAGTTGCTGGGCTATTGAAGAGCTGGGGGCAGTCCAAGAGGAATTGAAAAGGGTGAAGACCTGTGGCTGGTGAGAGAAAGCAAGAGGCCTAGTCAGGCCAATAAATCATGTGAGCTGTCTCCAGGGTCAATCAGAAAACCATGTTTGAACATTTTCCTGGGTTCAACAACTCTAGAGACTGTTCCAGATGAACCCAGTGTGGGAGAAAATTGTTGAAAGTAGGAGCTAGTAGGCCAGTGCTGCATTCAAAAGTTGCTGAGCTGATCTAAGCATGTACAGAGACCTACATTCCACCCAGACTACTCCAGAGCCAGATAGGGGCCTGCTAGCCCTTATATAGTGGTGTAGATCAGGGAACAGGGAGCTACAGGTGTGTGCCTGAGTACAATTGTACTCTCGATCCATAGGGAAGTCAGACCATGTCATCACTCCTGGGGTCTGGGCTCCTTGGGAACTGAGAAGCCCCTGTATGCTGAGAGTAATCCAGAAGAGCTGCATCCTGAGAGGTGTGAGCCAGAAGGGCTGTGTGAGTTGTCTGTTCAAGAGAATCTGAATCTTGTGATTACTGTGGATCCTGATCCTGTGTGCTGCTCTTGTCTTTGAACTGTTGCATCCATGGGTCACATGAGGGCTGGCTTTGCTGGATGAAATTCTGTACATCTCCCTGTTTGGATTACAGTTTGATTTTCAAACCTTTTTAGAGTTCAGGCAAGTCTTTTGTGATTCCAAGTTCTTATTAAATTGTACTAGCACACTATGGCCTGTTTGGGGGTTAAAATGCAAGCTTGCTAATTTTCCTCAAGTGCACCACCGCAAGAATATAGGCAAAATGACAACCAGGCCTGCACAGGGACTCTAGTGTAACTTTTGGGTACCCAGAGTCTATTGGATATTTGTGTTACACTTAAATTTATAGTTCTACTACTGGAACCAGTTAAAGAGTATATCTCACCATGTATAACTAGTTCCTCTGCGTGTGCTCCTTGTTTGGGAGGGTGCATTTTCAATGGAGTGGGGTTTTGTATCTTAAAGAGGGGGCTTATGGTGTACTGATCTATGGGGGAGGTGTTTATGGTGACTTGGAACTGCTTCACTCATTCTTCTTCTTCTACTGCTACCAGGCTGGTGTCAAATAATAAAAGCCCTGTTAATTGTTTGAATTTCATCTGTGTGGGTGCTGAGGGAGATGGCGGAGGTGTTGACAGTGCTGCTGGAAGATCTGTACAGCATCTCACTGGAGTCGGGATGTATGCCACTGGACTGGAGGATGGCACATGTAGTACCATTACACAAGAGCAGACCACAGGATGAACTGGGTAATTATCGTCCAGTAAGTCTCACCTCCATAGTGTGTCAACTCATGGAAATGATACTAAGGGAAAGACTGGTGTCATACCTGGAGGACAGTGGCCTCCAGGATGTGAGGTAGCATGGATTCATTTCAGGGAAGTCTTGTCAAACCAGCCTGATACAGTATTATGACTGGGTGACAAGTGAGCTGGATGAGGGTCATGCGGTGGATGTTCTTTACTTGGACTTCAGCAAGGCCTTTGACTCTGTGCCTCATGAGTGGCTTGGGGAAGCTAACTGGTGTAGAGGTATGGGCAAAAATGAGGAACTGTATTACAAGCTGGCTGAGAGGGAGGCTGCAACGGGTGGTGGTGAGAGGGGAGCTCTCAACTCCAAGGCTGGTTGTGAGTGGGGTGCCATACAGCTCTGTGTTGGGACCAATATTATTTGGGCTCTTCATGTCAGACATTGCACACAGGTGGTGAGCAAGGTAAGTCTGTTCGCTGACGACACCAAAATCGGAGCAGTAGTGGATGGAGAGGAGGGATGGAAGCAGCTGCAAGAGGACCTAAGCAAGCTAGAGGAGTGATCAAAGAGGTGGCAGCTGGGGTTCAATGCAAAGAGGTATGCACTTTTGGGTGAAGAACCCAAGGAGAGAATACTGGCTGGGGGAGTTAATCTGAGGATCACTGAGGAGGATAAGGACCTAGGGGTAATGATAACAGGGACCATGAACAACTCTGCCCAGTGCAGGAGAGTAGCTGCAAAAGCAAACAAAATGATGGGGTGCATTGCGAGGGGGTTTTCATCCAGGTGAAGAGAGGTGATCTTGCCCATCTACAGGTCGCTGGTAAGGCCGCACTTAGAGTATTGTGTGCAGTTTTGAAGGCCATACCTAAAACATGATATCAGGTTACTGGAGGGGGTGCAGAGGAGGGCAACAAAGATGATATGTGGAATGGAGGGGAGAGACTATGACAGCAGGCTGGGAGATTTGAATATGTATACCCTTGGAGGATAGAAGGGACGGGGGGACATGATAGAGACATTCAAGTATCTGAGGGGAATCAGTAAGGATGGGACAGATGGAGTCTTTAAGCTAAGGAGGGGGAGGGTCACCAGAGGGCATGGGCTAAGAATAGAGGGGAAGATTTAGGAGGGAAATGAGGAGACACTATTTTCACAGAGAGGGTGGTAGCAAAATGGAACGCACTACCAGAATGGGTGGTATCATGTAAATCTGTGAACAGCTTCAAAAGAACATGGGACAGGGAATGGGAAGAGTGAGGGTGGGGGGGTGGGGTGGCAGTGGATGACAAAGGGAGGTGGAGGGACAGCTCCAAACTAGGGGTGCTAGCTGCACACTTGAGCAGACTTAACTAGACCAGGTAGTCTGTTTCTGCTGGCACAGTTGTATGTTCGTATGTATGTATGCATGTGTCCTCAGTTGGTAAGCTGTAATTGTAGTATTTAGTGGCAAAAGTAATAACTGTGTTGGGGTCCCCAGGAGTGGTCTAGTCCAGTGTAGGGAGGTGGGTAGGTACTGCATCCCAGAAGGTGGTAATGCACACAAATCTGGCCCACTTATTGTCTCTGGGTGGAGGCACTGTGCTATTTATTATCTGTTTTGGAACAACCCCTCTACCACAGGAGAAAGAACAAACTCAAACCCCTCAGCCCTGTGCAGTCACCAGGCAGTGTGCCAACCCGGGGGGGGGGGGGATCACACTTTCATTATTGAGCAATGAATTCAGTACAATTACAGACTTGACTTTATATCTGTTACAGCAAGCATGCCTTGAGAACTTTCAGCATAAAAGCCTGCAATTAGTACAAATTACAGAGTTATCAATTTTATATTGTTAACAAAAATATGATAAAACAAACATGGAACAAAGTACTCTTGGAGGTATGAAAGCAGTTGGTTGAAAGGTGGTTATAGCTATAGCTTAAAGTCTCAGTGCAAACAGAGTTGGGTACCAGTGCAGCATTTCTGCTGTTAGTTTCCTATCACTTGCATATAGAGGGGTTTAAGGGTCCTGTTTGATGGACCTCACCATTAAGCCCTGAGCATATGACTTAAAATATTGTATCTTGGTTGATGTCTTAAGCTGCAGTCCCTTCCATTGCTTCCCCAGCTGGTGAATACTGAGGTACAATAACAGGTTACCCCTCTCCTTCCTGTGCATCAGTCTCAGTTTGCACTAGTTCATACCTGGTCCATCTATTAATATATTTTTCCTCCTTCCGTGTTTTAGGGTGTTCCATGTCTGATGTTTCGGCTATCAGTGTTTTCCAAGCTTGGACTGACTGCATGGACCTCAGTTTGGAGCCATTTACACATACTGGCCTTTGCAGCTGCTATTATATATATATATATATATATATATATATATATATACATACATACACACACACACACACACACACACACACACACACACATATATATAACTAAGGTAGTTGGCCTCTTGTGGTTTAAGACCCCGGACTAGGTTACTACTGGTTAATAGTATACTCAGGTCGAAACTCTCCTGTAGGAGATTTCTCTCTGCCACCCAATATGGCTTGAGAGTGGGACAGGACCATAAAATTTGGCTATATATTCCTTGAGGGTCTCCAAATTGCCTCTAGCATGACTTTCCATGAGAATGTCTGCCATCTGGGGGAAGAAGATGTACGAAATGAATCTTCATACCTGTTCCCACTCCTTAGGTGTAAGTTCAAAGTGTGCTTCTGCCTGCCATTTTCAGTAAGGAAGATGACAGAGGTTGCCCTGTCCTGTACCAGGAACTGATAAATTAGAGATATCCTCCCTTTCTGTTGGAGCATGTATGATAATGTGAAACAGGCTACCCATGGGCATTGTTGGTCTTGTGTCTGTCAGCGCTCCAAGCATAGTTTTTGAGCTATAAAGTATTGGACATGAAAATTTCTAAACCTATCAGTTGTCTGCCATCCGAATTCTTTTTTGAGTTCTTCTAATAGTGTCACTAACTGCCCTGAAGTCACTGCTCAGAGCAGCAGAAACCTGTTTGTTTTTCTCCTTCACCATGGGGGAAATGAATTGTCCAAAGCAAGCCATCAGAGGTGCCACTGGTGTATTTGAACTCTCGTTTTTTTTGAAAAATTTCCCACACCTTCCAGGTGACCCCCACGGCCAAATAGTGTGTATGTGCCTTCGAAGATTTATTTGCAGTGTCATGGAGGAGAGCTGGGATGGGTATTGCCTCCCTTGTGGAGAGTTCTGTCTCTTTCCAGTGGGCCCAATAATCCAGATTCCCCCACAACATAACTAGTTTAACTTGTGCAGCAAGCCAGTATTCCTCTAGGTTGGGTGTCACCTAGCCTCCCCATGCTTTTTGTACATGCAGTGGACTACTGCGGACCGATAGCCTGGCACTTGCCCAAATAAATTGTAAGACCTGACGTGTTGATTTAAATCATTCCTTTATCAGGTTTACTGGGGCACTTGGGGGGGAATATAAATATCTAGGGAGGTCATTCATCTTTGTAGACTGTATTGTAGAATAAAATGGCAGCAGGAGTAGAGACTAGCTTGTTATGTCACTTTTAGGGTATTCATTAAGGGGGCATAGTTGTCCCTACATGAAGAGGTACTATCCGACCTTAGATAAATTCCTAAATACTTACATTTCTGCATCCTCCTTTTCTGTAGTGTTTATCCTTCAAGACCTGGGGGGTTGACAATTTAAGGTTAGTACTTCTGTTTTTGCTGCATTAACAGTGTACCCTGAGTGCAGGGAAAATTCTCTGACCACTGCCGTGACTTTACCTAAGGATGTCTGGGGTGTTGTCAGGTATAGGAGCACATCATCTGCATAAAGAGCTATTTTGTACTCTGTATGCCCTATAGTAACTCCAGTTATGGACTGTTCAAGTCTAATCTTCTGGTCCAAAAGCTCTATGTATACAGTGAATAATATAGGGGAGAGGGGGCATCCTTGGTACATCTCTCTGCCCAGCAGAAACACACTGGAGAGATGGACATTTGCCCTGACATATGCCTGGGGTGCACTGTATAATGTTTGAATGTATTAAAGGAAGGTACAAGAACTCAAACTGGCAAGGACGCTATAAAGATAGTTTCAACTAACCTAGTCAAATTCTTTCTCAGCATCCATACTCATTATTATGGCCTGCTGTCTAGTGTGATTCAGATGGTCACTGATGTGCATCATTCTTCTAACATGATTTGGGGCTTGCCTATCTGACATAAGTCCCATTTAGTCCAGGCCAACTGTGTTTGGAACCACCCCTTCTAGTCTTGTGGTTAGGATGCTTGTCAGGATTTTATAATCAACATTTAAAATAGACATGGGGGGGCATAGAAAGGCTCCCTTGCTTGACTTGGGTATGACAGAGATCACTGTATTGTTCCAGGAGGTGGCCAGTGTTGCCTCTTCCACCAATGCTTCACTTTAGAAATTTTTAAGTAGGGGTACTGTGTCCTTCTTAAATTTCTTAAATAATTCTTTGGGATAGCCATCTGTTCCCTGGTATTTGCCTGTCTTACTACTTGCTATGATCTCCAGTCTTTCTTCCAAGTAAACTGGTGTGGTTAGCATGTCATTTTGTTCTTGTTTAAGTTGGGGCAAATTTAGATTTGCTAAATAGTTATCCATGAGTGTCTGTGTCTGTCCCTATGTTTTCCTCATATACACACTGGCATAGCAATATTGGAAGGCTTTGGTAATTTGTGTTACTTCAGTGACTCTGTTGCTGGAAGCTGGATGGAGAACTTAAGTGATGTGTGCCCTTGGTCTCTAAGTCCACAGCCTACAGGCTAATAATCTCGGGGCTCTTGGTCCTCCCGTATAGTAGTGCTGACAAAGATATTTAACATTTTGTTTGACCTTGTATTCTATTATTGTATTATATTCTTTTTTGGCAGGTTAAGTCCTTGTCCCTCTGTCAACATAATTTAACTTGGTGTTGACCTTCTATATCCCATATCCTATCCTCTAATTACAGTTCTCTTTCCAGCCATTTCTTTTTCTTTCCAACTCTAATGGCTATCAATTTTCCCGTCAAAATTGCTTTAACTGTATCCCATAGTATGCCCATAGCAATATCTAGGGTGTTGTTATCCTGCACTGCCTGCTGTATAATGGTTGTGGTGAGTTAGCTAACTGCCAGTCATTATTTGCAGATATATTTCTGCCATATTTTTTATGTGATTTTGTGTATGTCAAATGCCACAAGAAAATGCCCAGTGTTACTGAAAGGTCACAGGAAGAGAGAAAAGGTCTTGCAAAATATGTGACATTCCTATATGACCCAGGAAAACCACTACCAGCCAAGAAGCTGAAAATTACATTTTCAAAAGGGATGAAGTCCCTGGTTAGCTAATTGGTGTAATAACATCTCAGGATGAGAAAAGCGATCTCCCTTTTCATGAACCTTTAAGATCAAAAGGAGAAATTATTTTAGGCAGGAGGTGTCAGCAAGGTTACCACAGTCTGATCACATTTTTTTTAAAGTGCCAGGAAGTGGTGATATGAGGGCCCAAATAAGGAAATAAATAAATAATACTTCCTTAAAATCTGGAAAGAGCAAGACCTGCTGACCGAAATAGGAGGCCACCAGCTATAAATCTGAAATTTTTTTTCAGACTGACCGAGGGACTATAAATACTCCCTGTAAACAGAAGCTCATTGCAATTCACTTTGGACGCTCTTCTGACAAGACACAGAACAACCTTCCAGTGACTGAAAAGGAGGAAAGGATTTTTCAGACTTCTTATTCTTCCAAACTACAATTTACTATGAACTTAAGGTAGAACTTTAGATACAGTTATAGTACATTTTTCATGTATATTTTTCACTTTTATTTGTGTTATTCTGTGACCAAAATGTTCTAAATCTTTTTTTTTAGTTGTAAATGTGTGATAAGTAAGTATTTAGTAAAAACATTTGTTTTTAAGAAACCTGCCTGAGCGAGATTTTTCATATTGAGTGTGGTTGTGGGACGTTTAATAATAATCTGTGACTAAACTGTTTTTGCTAAGGGGTGTCACCATAAGCTGCCAATTGAACAAGGGTCTGTACAGTGAAATCTGGGTAAAGATAGTGAAAACATGAAAGTCTCAAGGAAGACTCTGTAGGGATTTGAAGCAGGTTATTGCATGCCAGTGGGAGAAGACACAATCAGGGTTACAAGGGTTACAAGACAGCTCTGAAGAGATTGTATTGCCTGGATCTTCCCCCTTTGTGTAACAACCAAGAAAGGATTCTCATTTGGCTACCAGACTCGAGACTGGTATTGTACCCTTATCCAGAGTAAAGAGGGAGCCCTGGGGCCTTGTGGCAGGTGTTCAGTCATGACCTCAGTGAGCATTCTAGAAGAACATGGGGAGTGTATCCCTGTTTTCCCTCTCCCTATCATGGATTGCACTTAGGGGTGGGCACTGTAAGCTCAGTAGATTTGAGCCTCAGGAGTGGGTTCATGACAATAGTCATAATTTGTTCCTGACCTTCTGTATCCTAGAGGAGGGACACATTCATCCTCCAGAATAATGATTTTTTGAGGGGGAGCCCCTCCATTTGCAATGTGAGGAAGGCATAATCTGAGAGGCCTATAGGGTCTATCATACAACTGTGAAGTTAAGTTGCTGCCTCTTGTGGAAGAAGAAACACATTCAGCCTGGAATATATCTGGTGCTCTGTGGAATAAAAAGTATATCCCCCTTGTGGAGACATATAAGTGTCTGCATGTGTCACTGAGGCCCAGCTCCACTAGGAGTGCATTTACCTTTTTTGCCACTTGGTGTGCCCTGTGGGCAGTCCCTGAGGTGCTATCTCTCTGGGTTGTCACAGTCTGGTTTAAGTCCTCCCTCACAGATCAAGAGGCCCTCATCCTTCTCAATAATCAGGGAAAACAGCTAATGGAAGAACGAACTGTAAGAGCTGGTGGTGCATACAGTGACACCAGCATGATCTTTTTACTCATTATGCAGACCTTTCAGGATCACATATCTACTCTCCTTGTCCACAATGACCTTTGTTGTTTCAAATGCTACTCTGTTCAGAACTAAAACCACAGCACCCACCCTCCACCCAGCTTTGTATGAGGAGGATTGTACTTTGTGATAGCTGAACTTGGAGATCTTGCCATGCTCCACTTCTGTTAAAGGGGAACTGTCATCAACAGGATTTCTTAATGTCTGAAAGCACATAAAAAGCTAATTTGAGTGAGCCACTGTGTTATTCTGTGAGTCTTTGCAGTCCAGAGTTATTCATATGTAAATCAGCCTGTAATTAAGGGCTGGGGACAACCATATGATTTAGGCTCCTGACAGGAAATAATGTCACCGAGGGTCTTGGTCCTCCATTGACTGTAGGTTAAATAGGAAATTGTCTGTTTTACTAAGCATGTTTTACAGTGTTATTACAACATTGTCTACATTTGTAATAATTGTTTTGTATGTGCATTGAAACTAGTGAGCTATCACCTTTACATTTCAAACTGTTAGTAAAAATAATCCATCTTTAGGATTGCTTTAACCTCTAGGTTATACTGCCAGCTGATCATTAAAACCTACACATCTCAAGGCTGGCTCTGTTGTGCCAACAGGTACTGGGGCCCCATATCAGGATTTCTAAACCCTGTCTGTGTTCATGTCAGTACAAATTTCTGTGGCTGCCACAGAACCAATTCTGTTTTATTCCATTCCCTCTCTTATAGCCTTTTCTCTTACAATTTTGGGTGTGAACTCAGGTCTACAAGATGCAAATGAGGCTATATACCTACTGGCCTGGCATCATGGGGCCAGCCTTGAAATGTGTAGTTTTTGATTAACAGCTGGCAGTACAACCTAGAGGTTAAAGCAAAGAGCTGTGAACAAGCTTTGTTCATCCGGCAGAATGGGTTTTGATTCCAACATGCTCTACTTGTATATTGTGTGACCAGAGCAAGCCATTTAACCTCGCTGTACACCCAAAACACACCCAGAAACAAGCTGTAACTGTGTGCCTTTCATGGACAAAGACAGTAAAAACCATCTGAGCACGTGTTAGGATTCTGAAAATATTATGCTCTTTCTATCTAGATTTGACTTGAAATGAAAAAAATAGAAGAAAACCCTGCATAAAAGCTTCAATAATGTGCATATATAAATCTAAACGTGGTAGAGCACTCCCAAACATAGAGGACTACTACCTGGCCACTCAACTGAGATTTTCCCTTCTCTGGTTTCCAGATGGGTATGCAGCCCACTGGAAAGAGATGGAAAGGGGCATGGAGGTGCTCCCCTGGGAGCAAGAGTAATGGATATATCATTCAGAGACCACCTCGGAGAATTCCCCCTACTGACAGTCAGAAACACATTAAGAGCAGTGTATAGGGCCTGGTCAAAATATAAATTACTACCTCACTCTGGTCCCTTCTATGGTTTGCCTGGGGTGACTCATTTCTCCCCGCTAAAATGAACCACACATTTCAAAGATGGGTGAGAATGGGATTTTTAACACTGGGGCAAATGCTGGAAGGAGACACAGTGTGGGAATTCTCCCAGATCAAAGAAACATACTGCACCACCTACAGAACAGGAATCACTTCAGATATCTGCAGCTTAGGACCCACATCATAGGCCTCCAATGAAAGACAGGTACATCCCAAAATATACTTGCCTTTACTGAAATAATTCAAGTAATTCAACAAGGGACACTTCTGAAAGGCCACCTATCTAGTTTATACAAGACCCTCAGAAATCTGAACTTGGAGTGCATCCTACCTTTGAAGAGAAAGGGGGAGGAAGAAACAGTGCTGCAGATGGCCGAAGGGGAGTGGGACAAAATATTTAGTCTAACACGTCAAACCACATGTTCCCCCCTACGGCAAGAATTTGCTTGGAAAGTTAAGGTCCGTTTTTTTATACTCCAGTATTACAAAGTAAATGGAACCTGGCACATACTGCAGAATGCTGGAGGAGATGCTGAGAACCCTCCACTCATCATACTCACATGTTTTGGCAATGTCCAAAATTGCAGCAATATTGGAACCAAATAACACAGTCACTGAGGGACTTATTCTTGATAACCTCAGATATGAATATTATCCACCTGGTGTGGGGTCTACCTCCCCCTGAGATTAGAGGAACGGATGCTCTATTCATATGGAGTATACTGTTAGTAGCAGCCCACAAGGCCATCACCAGAAAATGGCTGTCAGTGGACCCATCAACCCACTCACAGTGGCTAACTACTGTACAAGAGATTATGGATATGGAAGAATGAACTTACACAGTGAACCTAAAGATTGAGTTGTTCACAACCAGATGGGCTAGATGGGTACTGTGGAAGAAAACCCAGGGAGATCATGCCTAATAACTCTGTGGTAGTCCCCAGAGACTGCAGCTAAAATGTTATAATTGTTTAGACCAGCCCTGAACAGGCACTGAGAAGAGGGAAGAAAACAGAAAATAGAAGGGACACCATGAAGATAGGTGGAGGAGGAGAATAACTACAGACAACAATAAATAACAAAAAGATTGTAAAATAAATAAAATAAAGTACTGGATATACTGAATGTTTGGGACAGAATGATAAGAACCAATGTATTGCCATATAAAAGATGTGTGATGTAATTAATGTATTTTGGCTGTACCTATGTATGTTAATAAAGATGAATTAAAAAAAATGAAAAAAAAGACACAATTGTTTATTATTTGCAAAAATACATACATGGACAATTTTGTTAAAACATGAATAATCTGAACTGCATTATTAAAATATAGAATAATATATGGGTGGGTGTCTGTAACCAGAATTTTACACACACCTGAGGTTTGGGATACTACATTAACCCCAAGAACAAAGTCTGAGGGGTTTATAAAGGCATCCCACACTGAGGGTGTGTGTACAATTCTGTTTTTTACACAAACCCACCCATATATTTTTTTATTTAATTAATGGTAATAATTTTTTTTCCCTTTCAGCACAGTTCAGTTAGTGCAGTACTTCTGTCAGAGATAGAGACACACCACACACACACACACACACACACACACACACACACACTTACTTTACACACGCTACACACACACACACACACACTTCACACATGCTACACACACACATATACACACACACACACACACACACACACACTGTCTGTCCCCTTTTTCCCGTTCTCTTTTTACATTACAGTGGGAATGACATTCTGGAAAGTTGTGGTCCATTGGCATAACTGCGGAGTAGAAGACACGCTCGAAGGGTATGAGCAGCAGGATCAACCAGACTGATTTGGTTCCTTTATGGTAGAAAATCCCATTCCATCCAAAGTATTTCAGTAAGAAACTGATATACAGTACTTTTAATTTCACCAAAAAAAATATACTCTTAATAAGACATTTCAGGTTATGCATGTTTTAACTGTGTTGTCCATCTATGTGTTTTTGCAATTAATAAACAAGTAATGGTGTCGTATATTTTTTCCTTTCAAGTCAAATCTGGATGGAAAGAGCATGATATTTTCAGAAACATGACACATGCTCAGATTGTTTTTACTGTCTTTGTACAGGAAAGGCACAAAGCTACAGTTTGTTCCAGGGTGTGTTTTGGGAGCACAGGGAGGTTAAGTGACTTGCTCTGGTCACACAATATACAAGCAGAGCATGTTGGAATCAAAACCCATTCTACTGGATGAATGAAGCTTGATCACAGCTCTTTGCTTTAACCTCTAGGCTGTACTACCAGCTGATAATCACAAACTACACATTTCTAGGCTGGCCCCGTGATGCCAGGCCAGTATGTACATAGCCACATTTGCATCTTGTAGATGTGAGTTCACACCTGAAATTGTAAGAAAAAAGGCTGTAAGAGAGCGAATGGACAAAGACAGAAGTTGGTTCTGTGGCAGCCACAGAAATCTTTACTGACATGAACACAGACAGGGTTTAGAAATCCTGATGTGGAGCCCCAATACCTGTTGGCACCACAGAGGCAGCCTTGAGATGTGTAGTGTTTGATGATCAACTGGCAGTGTAGCCTATAGGTTAAAGCAATCCTAAAGATGGATTATTTTTACTAACAGTTTGAAATGTAAAGGTAATGATTCACTAATTTCAGTGCACATACAAAACAGTAATTATAAATGTAGAAAGTGTTGTATTAACACCTTAAAACACCCTTAATAAAACAGACAATTTCCTATTTAACCTACAGTAGATGGAGGGACAAGACCCTCAGTGACATCATTTCCTGTCAGGAGCCTAAAACATATGGCTGCCCTAGCCTTTAATTACAGGCTGATTTGCATATGAATAGTGCTGGACTGCAAAGACTCACAGATAAACATAATGGCTCACTCAAATTTGCTTTTTATGGGCTTCCAGACATTTAGAAACCCTATAGATGACAGTTTCCCTTTAAGTGAATGTCTTGTAGCAGTATGAAACTTCATGTGATGAGAGAGGGGCCCCGTGTGCTAGGGCAGAAAATTGATGCATATATTGGATGTTTAAACTGACTGCAAGGGAGTCAGGGACTAGGTGATCCTCAATGGGCAGGGAGAGGAAGGGATCCTAGCTAATGCTTCTCACATCTGGGGGCTTGTAGCAGTATAGCAGGTACAAAGAAAGCTGTGACCCACACTGAACTTAGTGAGGGGACTTTGGAGAGGAAGAATACAAAGGGTGCAAGTACCAAGAAAAATTAGGGGAAAAGAGGACATGCAAAGCGCAAGAGTAGTAGCAAAGCAGGATCAGTGGTCAGATGGGAGGGAGCATGCCTTAATGCCAGGAGCCTAGGTAATAAATTTGGTGAGCTCCAGGCACTGATGGAAAACACTGAGGTGGACATTGTGGCCATAATAGAAATATGGGCTTGAGAAAATAACAACTGGGAGCTGACATTCCCTGGGTACTCAGTGTTTAGGAGGGAAGCCCTAAAGATTGATAAGGCTCCAGAATCAGATGGCTGCATCTGAGAATACTCAGGGAATTGGCAGAGAATATGGCTTATACCCTGGAAGGTCTATTTATTTAATTATTTATTTAGCTTTTGTTTACCGGGTAAGTACACTAGACAAGTAATGTGCCTATTTTCAGGAACGACCCGAGAGAGCACAACATGAAGAATACATACAAGGCAACTTAGGAGGAACAGCATATTACAGGAAATAATAACAAGTGAGGAAAAGAAGATGCACAATCACCAATTACACAACGTATGAAGGGTACATAGATTGTCATTAGAGGCAGCAGAATTCAACTAGATTCATTTCACTAAGGGAGCTTGGGACAGTCACACACCATTGATTGTTTTAGATGAGACCACAGGGAGGTGTGAAAGATCCCATGGGAGGGGGCTGAGTGGACATAAACAGAGAGAGAGAGAGAATTCCAGAGTCTGGGCACATCTGCAGCAAAGTCACGGTCCCCCATAAGAGTACGGGTGGGGGGGACTTTGAGCAACCCAGCAGTCTGGGACCTGAGGTGGTAGGGCGTGGGGTCAATTTTAGGGAGGAGTTGCACCAGTCCCAGCGGAATGCCAGTAGTGAGCACTTTCCCGGAGAAACTTTCAACACCAAAGTCCAGGTATTCGGCTGGGGGGAGCAAGCAGAGTTTGTCATAGAGCTTACAGCGATGGGTGAGTTTGGAGGCAGCTAGTGCAAACCGACAGATATTATTATATGCCGTGTTCCACCTGGCAAGATGAGTTTGGGGGGATCGAGCAAATAAGTGAAGTCCATAGCTCTCTAAGGACAGGGGTGGTTCCTAAGGATTAGATGGTGGCAGACATAATTCTCATAAGGGGGGACACAAGGAACAAGCAGGGAACTACAGATCTGTCAATCTCACCTCTATTGCAAGAACACTTTTGCCTTTAGTACCCTTATAATGTCCATATACTGCAATCTCCTCTTTTGGATCTCTGGAGGGTAATCCTGATTTATATAAAGACAGACCCTATTATGTTTGATTTCTTGCTGTTGCCAGACCATGCAGAGCACCTCTTCTTTTGTTCTAAAGATGGAAAATGCCATTAGGATCAGTCTTGGCCTGGCATTAGGGTCAGTCAGTATAGGCAGCAGAGCATGATGCAACCTCTGTATTCATAGCTTCATGGTGGGTGGTAGTGCCAGCACATCTTTAGGAAGGTCAACAACATAATTACACACATGGCCCACTTCTGAACCCTCAAGCAGCCTAGAGAGGCAGAAGTTGTCCCTATTTTATATTGCCTCCAAGTCTGTGCATTTGTATCGAAGGGCCTCAGTATACTGCAGAAGTGATTCATTGGTGGCTCTTGGTAACTTATTATTTTTAGACAGAGAGAAAGCGTGAGCCCAGAAATTACTATCTCCTATACTGTGTGGGTAAATAAACCTAATAATAGTCCAGTAATGCATCCAGTTACTTCTTGAACGATTCACATACTGAAATATCCACAAGGACCTGTGGTAGTTGGTTTCAAGTTCTTGCCAGCCTTAGTGTAAAATAATTGTCCCTTTTTTAGTATTGACTCTCAGGATCTCAATTTGTTTGTTGTGTGATCTTAAATTTAAAGTTCTTGTCTTAAATGTTTTATTACATAAGTTTGAAGTTTCTGGTGTATGTAATAATTTATGCAGTATTAACAAATCCCCTCTTGTTCTTCTCAGCTCTAGTGTCCTCAATTTCAACTCCGCAAGGCATTGACTATAAGATGTGCTTTTCAATGTCTGTATTAACTTTGTGGCATGTTTTTGAACTCCTTCTAGAAGTTCGATAATTTGTATCAAATATTGTGACCAAAATGGTGAACCATAGTCCATGTGAGGGCGTACACAGGTCCTATAAAGACAGGTTAGACAATCCTTGTCCCTGGTAATGAATCTCTTCTTGATTATATTTATAAATTTTATTGGCACTCTGCATTGTTTTTCTAACATGACTGTGCATGGTAAATACATTATCAATCAATGCTCCCAGATCTCTTTCCTGTATTACCTATTCTAGGCTTGTTTCTTTTAGGATATAGGTAAATCTGAGCTTGTTGAAACCAAAGTGTAGGACAATGCATTTCCCTGGATTAAACTCCATTTTATTGTATAACCCCCAATGTTCTGTAAGCTGCAAATCTTTAACCAGGGATTGATATCTAGCGTCTGTGTTTACTGTAGCGTAGATCTTTGTATCATCAGCAAACTTTCTTTTCCCCAAGTCTATTTATCTCACCCGAGAGCTGTAACTCTCTCAGGCATCCACTCACCTGCTACTTCTACCACCCACTGTGACCATCTGCCCCCTCAAAGGCATTAGCACTCCCCGTGGGCCCCCAACTCAAACCTGCGGGGAGATCAAGGGGCGGAGGCAGGGGCCCAGAGTTGGGTGTGTGGCAGCAAAGCAAGACACTGAGATGCAATCACCTATCCAGCCCTCGGGGGTGTTTTGAATGCTTCCTGAGTCCCTCCCCCTGAACATGGCATGTGGTGACACCATGGCACATGGCAACCCTGCCAGTGTCTGCCACGCTCCCCTCGTTGTTAGTCCGGGATCCTGCAGTGCCCCTCGTCTCCACCTGTGGTCACTGGGACACCAGACATCCCCAACACTCTCTCCCCAGGAAAGGAGAGCAGTCCTGGGATGCTCAATCCTTTCCCTCCCCGCCGACCCACGGTGCCCAGGCTCGCTCCCAAACCTGGGTTGTGGGCATGGCACGAGGTGTGGCATCCAGCTCCTCAACCCTCAGTGCCACCAGGCCGGCTATCATCAGCAAACTTGAAAATGTTATTACTTAGGCCATGATGTAAATCACTGATGACATTCATGAACAGCGTTGACCCTAGAACAGACCCCTGCAGCACCCAACTTGTCACCCGTCTTACACTGGATAGTCTACCATTGATTCTCGCTTGTTGTATTCTTCTGTCTAACCATGATTCAACCCACCTGACTAGATATGAACTGTACACCATTACTTTGTGCATTTATCAGTTCTAGATGAGGCACCTTGTCGAAAATATTTTTAGGATTGAAGTATATCACATCTATTGGTATTTTCTTCATCAAGAGAAGCACTCATCTCTTCATAAAAACTGTTGGTAATGCAGGATCTTCCTTGAGTGAAGTCATATTGGGTCGGATCTTTGAACCCTTTAACAGTTGTTTCATCTTCAAATCTGGCCTTTAAGAGTTTTTCCATTACTTTACCTGGAATGGAGGCAAGGCTTGTAGGCCTATAATTGACTAGTAATGCCCTGCTCCCTTTTTATGAATAGGCACTGCAACTGCCTTTTTCCAATCAGATGGGACAATTCCTGTTATTATGGATTTATTGAATATGATCTTAAAGGGGGCATACAATGAGTTAGTTAGTTCTTTTAAGAGTCTTGGATGTATTTCATCAATACCAGAGGCCGAATTTAGTTTCAGTGATTTCAAGGCAAACAACACTTCTGTATCTGTGAACCCTTTTATATTTGGGAGGCTGTCGTTTTTTATGGGTGAATGATCTTTTTTGTTGTTGTATGCAGTACAGAAGTACTCATTAAATGTGTTGGCTATTTCAGTGTTATTATTTATTTTTATACCAATAATGACCATAGGGCTTATTGATGTACCACCCCTCTTTAGGTTATTAATATACGAAAAAACACCTTTTGGTTATTGTTGGCAGAGGAGACCTTTAGCTCCATTGTATGTCTTTCCTTTTTATGTTTGCTTGCACACATGTGCAAGAAACATAGTGCCATCATCCGAGATTTCGGAGGTGTGTCACCCCCTCTTCCAATTCAGTCAGTGTGTTGGCAGGCACGGCCCCTGTCCACCAATGCATGCTGGAGCTGTCTATGACAAGCTCCAAAATGCAGTGGCATACAGTTGAAAGAAGAAGAAGAAGAAGAATCAGCATTTATATAGCGCTTTTCATACATCCAAAGCGCTTTACAAGCAATGCTAGACTGGTAGTGAAGTGACTGAATGTGTGGTGGCGGCCATATCGCACATCATCACCCACACACAGCCTGGATAATTGCATGAACTGGTTTATGGGAAGGGGAATATTGGCCAGGACACTGGGAATGTTCCCCACTTTGGAAGAGTGCCCTGGATTCTTTACTTCCACCTGGACACCCACCAGGACAACACCAGGATGGGCAGAAGGGACCTCGGTTTAACGTCTCATCCAAAGGACGGCACACCCCAGCAGTACAGCACCCCCTAATACTGCACTCGGATGTCAGCGATTTTTAGGTACAAGTCCAATCCCGGTGTGGGACGAGAACCCACAACCTTCTGGTCCAGAGGCGGATGTGCTACCAACTGAGACACGCTAACACCTGCTCATGCGCAGCTCCCCCTACACACACACACACACACACGCGCATACTGCGTGCTCCCCCCCACGCACACACTCTATAGCCGACAGGGGTCCCCAATCCCCCATCGGCTGTGCTACGCTCCCCCAAAGCCTTCTTAATGCCATACTGGGTGCCCACCCCAGCATGGCAACTCAATGGTATTGCCGACGAGTGCTCAATCCCCCGTCAGCTTCACTGTCTCCTCCCCAAGTACAGGGTGCCCGCTGGGAGCCCACCCCAGCGGTAGCAGCCATGCCATGGCTGAGGGGTGCCCAACCCCGTCGGCTCCACACCCCAGTCATCCTTCTGCCACGCCAGAGCTCACCTCAGCATGGCAAACGATTGCCATCTTTTTTTTTTTGTAAATACCTGAAAAGAAAAATGGTCCCCACAGTCTTCCTGACCCACTACCCACAACCCGCACCCACCCACTGTGCACCTGCCTCCCCACACCCCCCTCACCCCATACTTACCTCCAGAGCTTGGCGCGACTATATTCGGTGGACCGGGAACATGTCTGCACTCGGAAATGCTGGTAAGCTGTATAATGGGCTAGATAGGGGTTTTTCAACTTTGTTGCATATCTCAGGCATTTTTTGGAATTTTTGCACCAAATTTTCAACATGGGGTTTTTGGAACCCCTTCTCATGAATGTTGTCACTTTCATGGCGTTATTCAGGCCCGAAGGGTGATTTCGCAGTCATTGTACAAAAATCACCTTTCGGGACCGATTAATGAAATGACACTGCCAGTGTTCATAATGTGGGCTCTCAAGAAGCCTATTTTGAAAATTTGGTGGAAAAATTCCAAAAAACAACTCTCTTACGGCGGCGCGTTGCGCGGTTCCTTGCGCTCATAAGTTCACAAATTTTCAATATTTTCACTCCAGATTTTCAACATTGCCATTTTACCACACCTCCATATGAGCAGTATAGCTGTCATTTTTCACATCTTGACCAAAATGTGTTTCTGCCCATGTAGTGCACAATGGCGCAGTCGATGTGCGAAATCAATGTATGGGACACATTAAGAAAATCACAGTGACACTGTTCATGAGCAGAGGTCTTAAAATGGCTATGTTGAAAATTTGGTGAAAAAATTCCTAAAAATGACTGTTTTACGAGGGTGCGTTGCGCAGTTCCTATGCATGCTCATAAGTTTGAGAATTTAATATTTTCACTCCAGATTTTCAACATTGCCATTTTATTACACTTCCTTATGAACAGTACAGCTGCCATTTTTCATATGCCGCCCAAAATGTGTTTTCGCACATGTAGCGCACAATGGTGCTGTTGGTATGTGAAAGCAATGTTTGGGACAGATTAAGAAAATCACAGTTACGCTGTTCATGAGCAGAAGTCTTAAAATGGCTATGTTGAAAATTTGGTGACAGAAGTCCATAAAATGACTGTGTTACGTGTGAGCATTGCACAGTTTCCACGCACCCTTGTAAGTTCATGACTTTGTAATATTTTAAGTCCAGATTTTCACCAGTGGTATTTTTCCACACTTCCTTATTTACGTATAGCTGTCATTTTTCACAACATGGCTGAAGTGTGTTTTCACACTTTCAGCGCAGAGATGCATGGTCACTGTGGGAAATCATTGTTTAGGACAGATAAATAAAATCACAGTGACACTGTTCATGATTGGAGGCACCAAAATGCCTGAGTTGACAATCTGCTGTAAAAAAATCCCCAACCTAATTATACTATGGGTGTGCGTTGCACAGTTTCTATGTACAATCGTGGCTTCACCATTTTTTTAAATATTTTCACTGCAGATTTGCAACATTGCCATTTTTTACACCTCCCCATGAACAGTACAGCTGTCATTTTTTACATCCTGTTCAGAATGTTTGCTACACTGTGGTTTCAAATGCCGTAGTCTCTGTGCATAAGCAGCTTCGGCTAGCAAACTGATATTCCCCCTGTTCATGAGGTGGGGTCACAAAAAAAACATGTTGAACATTTGGAGTGAAAATACCAACGAATGCCTGAGGTATTAGGGTTTCCAACCATAATGCCCAACCCTGTAGAGAATGACAGGCATCAGGGGTGTGACTTGGGATTCTTGCCTGTAATGCTCATACCATTCCACACCCTGTAGCTAGTGAGAGGCATCGAGGTATGCCTTGGACTCTTCGGCCCCAAAGTTCACCCCATTCTCCTATATCGCACCCATCTCTCTGTATTTCCTAATGGAATGGGGTGTGCGTAAGGGCCAAAGACCCCAAGGAACACCGTGACACTTGTCAGTGTCTGTAGGGTGGGGTGTGGTGAAATGGCATGATCGTTATGCCTGATGACCCAAAGGCACACCCCAATGCCTGTCACTCTCTGCAGGGTGGTGGTGGGGTTAGCTTCAGTTCAATACTTCACTGCCATTCCTATTACGCAGCTCTGTAACTTCTACACTACCACTGCCAATGCCAGCAAGCAAACATTCGGCATTGACAAATGCTTGTTTATCACCTGCTTTGTGATTTTTAGTTTTTTCATATATTTTGATTTAGCTGTCTCTGTATTGTTCCTCTTATAGTTTACAAATGCTCTCTCTTTCCTTTTAATTTACCTTTTTAATCTTGAGGTCATCTTGAGTGGCACTTTATCCCTGTTGTTATTGATGATCTTTTGGCACATACAGTACAGTACCATTCTTCTATTGTTTTTATAATAGTTAGGTTACACTTCCAATGCTCTTCTACTGTTAGTATTTCTAGAATCTCCTTCCAGTCTATAAGTTTTTATGTTTTTTGCATCTTTTCATAATCAGCTTTATTATAATTGTTTTTGCATAAATTGTTCTCACATCTTTAATCCAGCCTCTTGCATATGTAAAGGTCACGATATTGTCATCACTATTTTCCTAGGGTATCATGTCATATTGGCAAACCATATTGAGCAACTCAAATTTGAGTGACTCAATTTGAGTTCCAATAGGAACAGTGAAAGTGAGGTTATAACATGGGGAGGGAATAGCGAGGGATGAGGGACAGAACAGCGATGGTGAATGACAGGGATTTTTGCATGGTGCAATGGGCCTAATGGAGGAGTGGAGCCTGCTACTGCTGAGCCGGCCAACTGGTATGGCCAGTATGGCCACCACCGGTGGTGCCGATGGTCCCAAGTTCGGGACTGCAAGCAGGAAGATTTTTTGGACTGTTACTGGTGTTGGATTTTTTTTTCCATCGTCTAGTTTTGTTACCCCAGCTTTGGCAACTCCCCTGTTTACTGCAGCCCCCCCATATAATCTTCTGTCCCCCAGTGTTCACCCCCTGGAGATGATTTTTTTGATATGGGGGTGTGGGGGGCATAGCCCCCCCACATATTAAACATTAATTTAAATGTTCACTGTATTGGTGGTTGCTGAGCTGGGTTGTGTGCCAATCTGGTATTCGGTGACATAGAAACATAGAGACATAGACTTTGACAGCAGATAAGGATCGCTTGGCCCATCTAGTCTGCCCAGACATGTACTTTCTCTTTTGTGAATCACTGTAAAATTTTTGACTTTATGACATGGAACCTTTCCTAGGGTTTCCTTAACTGAAATGTCTGATATGTTCTCTGTATTGATCATAACGAGGTCCAGAGTATTGTTTTCTCTTGTGGGTTGCAAAACTTTTTGTTCTAATCCTGCTGCCATTAAGGTATTCAGAAAGTCTGACTCTTGACTTGACCTACCATTCAACTGGGTCCAATTTATTCCTGGGTAATTAAAGTTGCCCATTATTATGATTTCAGGGGAGTTGGCAGCCTTTGATATTTCTTCCAGTGGTTTTTCATTGTATACTAATGTACTTGATAGGGGTCTATAGCAATTTCCAATAGCAACCTTGGCTTTATTAGTAAAATGTATTTGTAGCCAGATGCTTTCTATGTCTGTGTTGCTTTCATCTACTGTAATTTCTGTACGATCATAAATTTGCTTAGTACAGATGCATAGCCCACCACCTCTTCTGTTGAGTCTATTCTTAAAAAATAGATGATATCCCTAGAAATGTCTTGACCAAAGGCTAGTCTTGTCCCACCATGTCTCTGTGACTGCAGCAAAATCAATGTTGTACCTATTTAATATAATTTCCAATTCAGATTTTGTTTATTACATTTAGGCTCCTGGCATTAGCCAATAGAAATGTATACTCTTGTCGATGATTTGTGTGGGTTGTCTGTTCTATTTAATTTATTTTAGTCTTTGGTAACTGGGTAAGGCCCACTAGGCACAAGTGCCTGTTTTCAGGGATGACATGGGAGCACTGGGCGGTTAAGTGACTTGCTCAGTCACACAGTATGCAAGTGGAGGTTGTGAGAATCAAACTCTGGTCTGGCCTGCTGGATGTACCAAGCTCGTTCACATCTCATTCCTCTAACCTCTAGGTTATACTACCAGTCCAGTTGTGACAGTTTTGTTCCCCTATACTCCCTACTATTTAGTTTAAATGCATTGATATATAATTTTAATTTTTTTCCCCAGAATAGCACTCCCTCTTCTATTCAAATGGAGTCTGTCTCAGCTGAAGGGACCATAATTATTTTTGAAGTCCTCTCAATGAGTGAGACATTTTATTCTCTTTTCGAGTGTCCATTTCCTCAACCACTCATTTATGGATTTTATTTTATTCTGCTTCATTCTACCTGCCCATGGGACTAGCAGTATTTCTGAGTAACAAACTTCACACCCCTTTTATTCCAGTTTGTTTTGTAATGTCTGAAAATCCTTTTTTATGTCTTCTATAGTCAAATTACTGATGTTGTTGGTACCTGCATGAAGAACAACCAGAGGACTGGGATCACATTTTTTTAGAACTACTTCTAGCTGGTCTGTTATATCTGAAATGTTGGCCCTTCTATAACTGCTGCACAGCCTGTTATATTTATCAGGTTTACAAAACTATCTGTCATGATATTTAATTATCGAGTCCCCTATGACATAAACCTGTCTTTGTTGATTTTGTTCCATGTTTATTTCTTCACTAGATGGGGGGCATTTTGGACTGATGGTTATTGACCAGGTTAGTTATGATTGATGGTAATTTGTCTATAACCTGTTCCTCTTGCAACAGTGTTGTTACTTGTTCTGTTAGCGCATCTGAGTTTGTGCACTGCATGGACTGATCTGCCTTAGAGCTTCTTCCCCTCCTGTAACCCACTTAATACCTCAAATCTATTTGATCCTTGCTGCATGGTTCCATCCTCAACCAGTGCCACTTGCTCCTCCACCTCCTCTGCCTGCCACTCAAGTTTATCCAGTCTATCATTGAAAGTTTGAAATTCACTGAGTCTCCCTCTTAGAGGCTTTGATCTCTTACTCTTTAATCAGGAGGTCAAAGCAGTTCCTTGTGAGCTTTTCTCCTTCTTGATCAGTATCACAACTGAGGGCTTCAGTGACACACTGCAGCTCCAGTCCTCACTCCCCACTCTCAATCTCTCGCCACCCAGATGTTGTTGTAATTTCAGAATCCTAGAATGGGTCTGCCTGTCTTCACTCTCTGATCCTGATGGCATTTTGGTAAGTTTGCAGCTGGTTTTACCTATTTGGTGAAGGTTTTTATTTTGAGAGGGAAGGGAACTCCTCTCTTAGTCTGCCAGACAGACTGTGACATCACCAGAAGTTCCCAGTTTATTCCTTGATAAACTGACTGCATGAATTATTGTGTTTTGATCCAGTGGAGAACCAGTGAAAACTGAGCAGGTGTGCTGTGCAACTTTCCCCATCACTGAGTAGTTCCATCCATCTGTAATGCCTGGACATTGCTGGTGGTACTGACTGGGGTAGGAATAAAACCCTACATCTGGCAAACCTAAACAGACATCCCATATTTGACTCCCACCCCATATATATTCTTCTGGACTTGAACTATGCAATAGCCATCTCTCATTGGAAACAATTTGATTGGGTTGAAGGCAAAATAAAAAAAGAAATGCAGCATAACTGACAATATGTATTTATTTATTCATTTGTTGACTGGGTTGGTGCACTGGTCAAACGACCTTTTTAAGGCATGGCCCAGACCAGAAACTGGCACAAACAACGGGACATACTATAAACACTAACTAGAATCTAGTGCAAGTCAAGCTACATACAGTGGTGAGGTAATCATCACACAGATAGTGTCAGATACAACAAATCAAGGAATACATATCAAAATATATATAAATACATATACACAGTGCTTAAATAGCAACATCCTCTAGCAATAGGTCTGAGGTACATTGGCTGAGCCAGCAGCAATACACAGAGTACAACAATAAGCTAACAGGTAGAACACAGCTGGCATCAAGAAAAGATGGTGACTAGTGAACCAGTTTCAAGGCGGGAGAAAAAGGCAACTAGCGGGGGAGGCAAGGGAGGGCTTCGTAGGAAGCACAGCAGTGCTAGTTGGCTTGAGGACAGTTGTAGGTCAAGGAGGACAGGAAGTGGGTTCTTAGCAGGGTATTTAGATTTAGAGGGGAGTCACAGGAATGCAGTGAGGGGGGAGGTCATTCCATAGAGAGGGTCCAGCACTGGAGAAGGTTCTTAGGCCCATCCTGGTGGTTATGTTTGGATGGATGAGTTGAATGTGAGATGACTGGTGAAGACTGCATCTGTAAATCCTGGGACAGCAGAAGAGATAGAGGGAAGTAAGAGGGACTATGGATGTCATCCCCGATGGTCCAGACCAACAAGTAGGAGTGTTGGGCTTGTGAGGGGAGCCAGTTTAGAGACTGATAAAGAGAGCAGTGGTGCATAGAGAGTGGGGCACGAAGGGCAAAATGGGAAATCTAGTTGTAGGTTGTATCCAGCCAGTGCTGGTTGGCAGTGGAGGTAAGGAAGTACACTGGACACCCATAATCGAAGAGGGGGAGGAGGTTGCTGTGGGCTACAGCAAGGCAAGCTTCTGGCGTGAGATGGTCTATTAGGTGATAGCAGAGCTCCAACTTCTGGTTAATATGATGAATCAGAGAAGCCATGTTGTCAGAGTAGGTAAGGGACAAGTCTAGGATTACCACAGATACTTGAATGAGGGAACAGTGTCAAGGAGAGAGAGCCATCCAGGGAGAGGACCATGAAGAAGAAGAAGAAGAATAATCAGCATTTATATAGTGCTTTTCATACACAGTATCCCAAAGCGCTTTACAAGAAATGCTAGACTGGTAGTGAAGTGACTGAATGTGTGGTGGCGGCCATATCGCACATCATCACCCACACACAGCCTGGATAATTGCATGAACTGGTTTATGGGAAGGGGAATGTTGGCCAGGACACCGGGAGAAGGCAGTCAGAGTGGCCAAGTGTGGAGAGTTTGGGTTTGGAGACAAAAAGCATAGCCTTCATTTTGCAAGCATTGACCAGCAGTTTATTAGAGGATAACCAATGGTGGACCTTACAGAAGTCAGCGGTGAGGGTAGAGGACATTGACGAGGGGGAGTGGTTGCTTTGGAAGAGTATCAGATTGTTGGCATAGAGGAGGGAGGACCTCTGATGGGAGGGAGTTAATGAAGAGGGAAAAGAGGAGGGCCAAGTATAAAGCCCTGAGAGACCCCCACTGAGACAGACGGGGGGAGGATGTGGCACCACCAAGGCAGACCACTTGGGTTCTACCAGTGAGGTAGTTTGTGAGCCAGACTGTGGAGGCAGAGGAGAAGCCAAGGGTGCCAAGTTTAGTTATTAGGATGTTATGATTGACTAGGTTGAAAGCCTTGGATAAATTAACGAAGACCACACCAGTCAACTTCCCTTCGTCCATGTTCCTATGCACATGGTCAGTGAAGAGAGCCAGAGCAGTGGTTGTGCTGTTCCCCTTTCTGAAACCATGGTGCTGAGGGCAAAGGAGGTTGTATTTGGTGACATGGTTGGTGATTTAGTAGTTGACAGCCTTCTCAAGGAGGTTCTCAAGGTGGGGCAATATGGAGATAGGTCAGTAGTTATCCATGATGCTAGGGTCTCCCAATTTGTGAATGGGGACAATTTTGGCTTGCTTCCAGGTAGGGGGACAGAGGTTGTAGTAAAGGAGAGATTAAAGATAAAGGTAAGTGGATAGGCAATGTCATAGGCCACTAATTTGAAAAAGTGGAGGGACAAGCCATCACTACCTGCGCTTCCTCTTGATGGAAGACTAAGGAGGAATTTAAGTGTCCCAGGAGGAGAGATGGTCTTGAAGTAAAAAGGGGGACTGCTGGAAGTGGTAGAAGGGGGTGTGGGTAAGGGGTGGAGGGGGATGTTTAGGCAGGTAGTTGCTAAGATTGGAGAAATGGGCATTGATAGCATTTGCAGTATCAATGGGGTCTGTCAGGGAGCCATGTTGAGTGTTAAGTGGGGAAGGGGACTGCTTGGTAGAAGGGGAGAGAAAGCCATGAATGGAGGACCAGAAATGCCTGGGGTTTCCTAGGTGCTTGGACTGGAGTGAGTGGAAATAGGCTGACTTCCTAGAGTGGATAAGGCACTTGCAAAGATTCCATAGGTGATGGTAGTCATTCCAGAAGGGAGGGGATAGCACAGCTTTGTAAATGGGCCAGGTGGTGTCCCACTCCATCAGCTTGAGGAGGTTGGATGAGAGACAGTGAGTGTTGCCCTCACACACTCTTAGTGTAGTGAGCAGGAAGTTTTTTTGGGCAATTAAATGGGTGGAGACAAATGTGTCCAGAGCTAGGGTGGGGTCAGTGGCATTATAGTAGGTAGTTCAATCAAGGGCTCTGAGGTTGTCCTGGGGCCTGAGGGGGTCATAACTAGAAAAGTTGTGGAAAAAATCAGATATGTGTGTGGGGGGTGAGTGGGTTTGGTGCACCAGACACAGTGGATGGGGAAGTGGTCACTAATAACATCAGACAGTGTGACAGCATGGGCAACTTTATCAGCTCAAGTCATCAGGATGCAGTCAAAAGTAGTGTATTTATTGGTTTGATTGTTGAGGCATGTGTTGGGGGTAATTAACTAGGTAAGATTATGTTGTTGAACAATGGAGTGGCAGTCAGAAAGAGGGTTAGTGTCCCAGTTGATATTAAAGTCACGTAATAGAAAGGTGTCTCTTGAGAGGGAGAAAGGGGCAAGGATGTTCAGGAGTGATGCAAGACTGGAGACACCACTCTTCGGGGGTTATAGCAGCATCTAACAAACAGCTTCTTATCGGTGGCAACTGTTAGTTCTACTGTAAGCCACTTGATAGGGAGGTCACTATTGGACTAGCCAAGAAGCATGGCAGTAAAGGAGTTACAGCAAAACAGTAGTACGATCACAGTGTAGGAAGGTGTAACAATGCAGGGAACAGTTAAGATCCAGGTAGAGCTTTTTAGCTAGGTCTCAGAGATGCCCAGGATGTCAGGCTTGTACAGTGAGACCCAGACTTCCAGCTCAGCCATTTTAGATAGTAGGATCCTCACATTCAAATGGACTATTTTTAGGCTATGTTTAACACCCTGTAGTGAGTGGCTGTGGAATAGGGGAGTCTTTTTTTTATCTCATTGTATTTCTCCCTCCTCCCCGTGGCAGCTTCCTTCTCAGTCGGCTGCCCCAACCCTGTCACCTGGCTCCCCTGGATGGTCTTACCTTTTGCTATTCCTGGCTTATGGGAACAGATCCTGGCCACTGGTGTGGAGCCTGCGAGGGACTGATTATTCATTCTGCCACTGCAGAGCATTTTTCTGTTTTTCTCCCCTTCCCATTGCCAGGGCACATACGACACCACATAAGTGTGGAGGTGCTTGCACATACGTAGTCCCATAGCACCTTCCCTTATTTTGGAGTATCCGCTGCACCACCCTTTGGCTTCAACCTGGGGTGGTCATTTGGCAAGACTTCCAAGCTGTCCTCCCTGGGAGAGGAGAGCTGTCCTCTGGATGCTTGATCCTCTCCCACCCTGAGCATCCCCCGATGATCCACTCACACCACAAACATGGGTCACTGGTGTGGCAGGAGGTAATGCATTGCTGTCTTAGCCCTCTGTTACGTGTAGTACAGCTTTAAGAAATGTTAGAGGCTGTACAGCTTTAAGATATTGTACTTCCTGTAAGTCTGTCTGTGTGTGTTGAAGACAGTTTCCTCTTGTATAAACTGCTGAATGGGAGTAAACAGAGAAGGCCTAGATTTCAGTGTGGCATGTTTTTCTTATTACCAAGACCCTGATGTGTTTAAGGTACTTATTTTTGGCCACCAAATACAACAAAATAGCAATGACGGATGGTGAACATTTTCATAGCTCCAGCTTACTGAATTACACCATTTTGTGACTTTCTGCATTGGAGGCAAGCAAGCAATTTGGAACTGCGAAATATCATGGCAACTTCAGTCA